>CM046667.1:80866341-81538841 GCA_025594165.1 Tamias sibiricus
ATATGTCAGGATACACTCTGCTGTCATATAGTCATATATATCTAATAAGAAGAAATAAAAAAGAAAAAAATAAAATAAATAAATAAAATGTATGTCATAAGTGGATATATAAAGTATATATGTTTATAATTTTATATATATATATATATATATATATATATATATATATATATATATACACACACACACACACAGAGACACATACAATGTAGGGACTAAACAGTATTTACCTGAATAAAGTAATTACCCTGGACATTATTAGGATTAGAGTAATCATACATATCACATTTAATGTGTTATTGTTTGGATGCAGTATGGGGTACAGAGTATTGCCTTCATAGTATTTATTTAAAAATGTTTAAGTTGAATCTAATCCAGTTACTACATACATGTAACTTCCAAATGAAAAAATCATATAGAAACAGAAGAATATAATAACCTGTGCTACTAAATAGTTATACATACAAAGGACCTATGCATCTTGTTAGAATGAATTCAGTGGGTATGGGATGAATTCCAAGATTCTGCATTTCTGACAATTTTCCCTTTAAAAATTGATCTAACAGATACCAATAATTTCTATATAATACTGTGCTACTAAATGAGAAATAAACATTAAAAGATAAGAATTCCAAGATTCAATGTTCAAATACCAAAATCTATAATACTTTGAGACATTCTGCTAATATATGAGACATTCTGCATGATTACTGCTCTACACAATGGCATGAAAACAAATAGGGACAAAATTGTTCAATGTTAAAGTGACTTCAGAAACCTCAAAATCAAATGCATTGTGATGATTTTGCATATTGTTGATTAAAATAAATCAATTTTATGAAACATTATAGAGCTCATTAGTGATTATTACATATATTTGCTATTGGGATTTATTTTAAACTTTGTTAGAAGTGATCCATGCAGTATGATTACACAAAAATATCATTTTGAAATAAGCATACTGGAATATTTAGATACATAATGTGATATTACTGGAGACTTGCTTTAATATGCACCAGATCTACCAAGATATACTGTTTTATATCATATAATTTCTCATGT
The DNA here is from genome assembly GCA_025594165.1 of Tamias sibiricus. Taxonomy (NCBI): domain Eukaryota; kingdom Metazoa; phylum Chordata; class Mammalia; order Rodentia; family Sciuridae; genus Tamias; species Tamias sibiricus. The sequence continues at coordinate 80,867,404 of CM046667.1, forward strand.
GTAATATATTTATGAAAACAAACCATAGAAATTTCCAAAAGACTTTTTTCATATTCAAGAAATAATAAGAATTTCTAGTGAAAATCCCATATGATAATGTCAGAAATTTATTTTTATATGACATTTTATTTATTACTACGTATTGAAAATTTTTCATGCATGTTTACAAAGCAAATATTTAATAAATGTGTCCTATGAACCACTGTTCACTGGTATAAACAGATGGACCTACAAGAATATTTTAGACATAGAAAAATTAATTCCAAATTTTTAAGGAGCAGGCAAAGTCGTAACATCTGCCAAAATAATTCTTATTTGTAGGATCATACATCATGAAAAAATGAAATTTATCCCTATAGTGCAAGGACAGTTCAACTTAAATTTTCGATTAATGTTAACACTACATTAATAAAATGAGTGAGGTTTATGTTTCGGATGTGAATCACCTCCTAATAGCTCAGGTGTTGAAGGCTTGGTCAGAGCCTTTACTGTTCAGAGGTAAGACATTTTGTATGTGATTGGATCATGCAAGTTCTAACCTCATCAATAAAGTAATGTATTAATGAATTCATAATTTAATGGGCTATTGGGACTTTGTGGCAACTTTTAGAGTGAAGCATCAGTGGAGGAATTAGGTCAATTGAGGAATGCCTTTAAACAGTATATTTTGTTACAGGACCCTTCCTCTTGTTCTTGTCCTAACTGCCATGAGGTTAACATCTTTGATCCACTGTTCTCTCCCTATTGTGATATTCTGCCTCATAGTAGGCCCAGAAAAAATGGATCCAAATGACCATGGACCAAAACCTCTGAAACTGTGAGCCAAAATAAACATTTCCTCTTTTAAATTTTCTCTCTCAGATATTATTTTCATATGATGGGAAAGTGAGCATATAATTTTACCACACTATCATCTCAATAGATGCAAATAGAGCATTTGATAAAATTTACCACCCATTCATGATAAAAATGCTCAATAAACTAGGAACAAAATGAATTATAATATAATAAAGGTCATGTACCTTAGAAAAGTTCACAGTTAACATCATATTCAACGGTAAAATGTGAAACATCTTCCTCTAAATTAAGGAACAAGGAAAAGACATTCATTTTGCCACTTGTATTCAACATAGTAATGGAAATCTTAACCCAAAGCAATTAGGCAAGAGAAGAAAACAAGATGCATTCAACTTGAAAATAAAGAAGTAAAAGTATTCCTAGATCATATGATTCCATACATAATAAGCCCTTAGGAGCCCACAAAGCAAAGCAAAATAAAACAGCATTGAATTAAAACTAACAAATGAATCCAGTAAAGTTGCAGGATATCAAAACTATATGGAAGAATAAATTGCATTTTAATATACTAGCTATGATCATTATATTTAAGGAAATAATCCTATATGAAGTATCTTCATTAAAAATAAGATACTCAGGAATAAAATTAATGAAGTTAAAGACACATAAATTGAAACTTACAAAGCATTTATTAATAAAATGCAAAGATGTAAACAAATGGAAAGACATTCTACTTTGTGCATCAGAAGAATTATTATTCTTATTGATAATTCTCAAAGGAATATAGAGATTCAATTCAATGGACCCTGAATACTTAGAACAATCTTGGGAGAGATGAACACTGCTGGAGGCATCAGACTTCCTGATTTCAACATCTATTACAAAGCTACCCTAATGAAAAAAGTATAGGACTGGCATAAAAACATAAATGTAGACCAAAGGAGCAGAACAGAAAGCTCAGAAATGAGTCCATATATATGCAATCAAGTGATATTTGACAAAAATGAAACAAAGCACATGGAGAAATGCATTCCCTTAAAGAACAATGTGTTGAAAAAACTGGATATCCATATATAAAATTTAAATTGGACCCTTGTCTTATACCAAACACAAAAATCAACTCAAAATAGATTAAAAATTTAAATGTAAGTCCTGAAATGTAAAATTTCTAGTTAAAAACTGGGAAATAATTTCATAGAATACATCTTCAAAATGAGTTCTTAGATCTGACTACAAATTCACAGATAATGAAAGATAAACTAGACATGAACAACAATACAAACTAAAATAATCATGCACAGCAAAAGAAACATTTAGCAGACTGAAAATGAAATATATGAAATGAGACAACCTATTTGCAAAGAACTTCTCTGATAATGCAATAATAACAAAAATATTTCGGGGACTTCTTCAACAAAAGAGCAAAATAAATGATTTGATTTAAAAATGGGCAAAGACTTGGGCTGGGGCTGGGGCTCAATGGTAGCACACTTGTCTGGCATGTGTGAGGCACTGGGTTCCATTCGCAGCACCACATATAAATAAATAAAATAAAGGTCTATTAACAACTAAAAATATTTTTTTTTAAAAAAATGGGCAAAGACTTAAACAGACATTTATCAAGAGAAATAATAAATGGTGGACAAGTGTATGAGATATGTTGAACATTACTAATCAACTGGGAAATGTAAATGAACCTAACCTTATAGTTATTACAATAGATATTATTTTTGAAAAGAATATAGAGAAATTGGTAAACTTGTACACTGTTGGTAGGAATATAATTTGGTGCAGCCATTATGGGAAACACCATGAAGTGTCCTTAAACAATTAAAAATAGAATTACCATTTGACTCAGTAATCCCACTACTAGTTTTATATCCAAATGAAATGAAACCAGTATGTCATGAACATATGAAATCCCATGTCATTGAAGAACTATTCATAATCGCCAAGAAATGAATGTTATGTACCTATCAACTGATGTATAGATAAGGAAAATGTATATATAAATAAAATACTATTAAGTTTTTAAAAACAATGAAAACCTGTCATTTCCAGCAACATGAATTAAACTGGAAATCATTGTGTTAATTAAAATAAGTAATGCACAGAAAATCAAGGACTCCATATTCTCACACATATGAGGCATTTAAATATTTTTCTCTCATAGAAACAAAGATTAGAATGATAGTTCCCAGAGTCCATAGAGTTTTTTGGGAAGAGATTATGAGAGTCTGATGAATGGCTAGTAGTTTACAATTAGATTGGAGCAAGAAGCTTTGGTGTACTATTGCATAGTAGGGTGATTTGAATTAATACTGATGTACTCTACATTTCAGAAAGCTGGAAGAAAGGATTTTGAAAGATTTTGCCACAAAGAAATGATAAATATTTGAGAAGATAGATATGTTTAGCCTAATTGAATCATTATTTAATATATATTAGTGTTGAAAATTACATGGTATCCCATTAACATGTGCCCATTTTTTTGTTTCTATATATCAGATAATAATAAATTAAAGAATGATACAAAAATATTATCTCATTAGAGATATCATCAAAATAATAAAATATTATGAATAAATTTAACCAAAGATGTAAAAGATTTGTAAACTGAAAACTATTAAATACTCATGACATAATTTGAAGACAAAAATAAATGGAAAAATTGTCATATCCATGATTTGGAAGAATCAATGATGGCAAACTTTCCACACTATCAAAAGTGATCTACAGACACAATACAATCTTAAAAAAATAATAATACATCCTAAAATTCGCATGGAATAACAAAATACCCAAGTAGCTAAAGCATTATTGAACAAGAGCAGAACTAGAATCACCACCCTTCTGCTCCTCAAATTATGTTATACAAGATGTAGAAATTTTAAAAAAATATGGCATTGCTATTAAAACAGACATGTAGAAAAATGGAACAGAATAGAATGCTTTCAAATAAACCCACAATGTATAATCAGCTAATTAAAAAAAAACTGCCATGAATTCACAATATGAAAATATATAAAATATTACTGTGTGAATTAAAATATTCACATGTTGAAATGTAGACTAATATGCTACATCATATATAAAAAATCAACACAAAATAGATTACAGATTTTCTGCAATTACAAAAGTGCCAACATAAAAAAAAAGGAAAAGCTCCTTGCTTTTGGTCATGAAAATTATTTCTTTGGTGTAATAATAAAAACATAGGCAACACAATAAAATAATAGACAATTTTTTTTAAACCAAAAAGTATAGCAGCCTGCAAGATGTTGCCCATAGAATAAATAAGTAATAGAGTGAAGAGGCAATATAGACTGGGAGAAAATATTTACAAATTCTAATTTGAACAAGTGATTAATATCCAAAATACATAAAATTGAATGGCAAAATAGAAATGATAATAAATATTATAAGTTCATTAAGATATAAGAAAAGGATTTGAATAGACTTCTATTCAAGGAGATATGTAAATGGCAAAAAGTTAACTAATAATCAAGGGAATGTATTCAAAACTACAGTGAGTTATAAGCTCACATTTCTAAGATGGTTATTATAAAAAAGCAAAAAATAAGTGTCGGTATGAAATGAAATGAAATATCTATAAAGGAAGTCTTAACAGATTGATAATAAGGAGCAGTATTAAGTCACTAATAAAAAATCTTCAGTCAAAGAAAAACCTAAAACATGATGCCATGACTGTTGAATGTTATCAAACATTGACAGGAGGAATAATATTGATTTTCTCAAATAATTGCCAAATATTAAAGAAGAGGAAGTTCTTCCAATGACAATCTACAAGGCCCTGTTAACAAAAACAGACATGGACACAACAAAGAAGAAATTTACAGGCTAATATCTCCGATGAATACACAAGCAAATTTTCTCAACAAAATACTAATAAAGCAAATATTATAGCATATTAAATAGAATATTCACAGTGATCAGATGGGCTTCATCCCAGGGATTCAAGCATGTTTTTTAACTTAGGTAAATCAATAAACATAATACATTGATTGGATGGATGAAGAAAATTATATGATCATCCCAATAGATACACAAAAAGCATTAGATAAAATTCAACATCTTTTCATGGTAAAAAGTATAGGCATAGTGGGTATTTTCAAAAGCAAAACAAAAGTCATATATAATAAGACCACAGCTAATATCATGCTGGAAAAGAGAAAAACTGAAAACTGCCTAAGATCTGGAAAAGGATGTTTAACCAATTTCACCAATGTGATTCAATATGGCAATGGAGATCTCAGAGCAATCAAGCAAGAGAAAAAAACAAAGGATCCAAATCAAAGAGGAGGAAGTTCAGTTTTTACAATTTGCAAATGACATGATATAATACCTATAAAAACTCTAAGACCTCTAAAACATACTAGAATCCATAAACAAATTTGGCAGTTTCAGTACATAAAAGCAGCATATGAAAATTAATAGCGACAAACGGTAACAAATATGAAATAAAGAGACAATACAATTAGAATAGGTATAAAATAAAATAAATAAGAATAGATTAAATAAATTAAGAATAAATTTAATCACAGGTGAAAGATCTCTGCAATATTAACTATAAATCATTAATAAAAATATTGCTAAAAACATACAAACATGGTAAGATTTTCTGTGTTTGTGAATTTGGAAGGATTAACATTGTAAAAATGTCCATAGTTCCAAAAGGATTCTACAGATTGAAAGTAATCCCTATAAAAATATTTGTGATGTTCTTCACAGAACTAGAAAAAAAGGTAATTGTGTACGAAACCACACACACACACACACACACACACACACACACACACACAAACGAAATAGCAAGAGTCCTATTTATAAGGAACAAAGTAGAAGGTATTATGATACATAACTTCAAAATATTCTACAGCTCTCTAGGAACTATACATGTTATTGTCATAAATACAGCACGATATTGTCATAAATACAGAAACACATATCAATGCAACAAAATAGAGTCTAAAATTAGACCCCAAATCTATACCCAATTGATCTTCAAAGAAAGTTTCTAAGAAAACAGGTTGGGGAAAGAAGAGTCCAACAATGGTGCTGGAAAGCCGGGCATGGTGGCACACGCCTGTAATCCCAGCACTTTGGGAGGCTGAGGCAGGAGGATTGCGAGTTCAAAGCCAGCCTCAGCAATGGCGAGGCACTTAGCAACTCAGTGAGATCCTGTCTCTAAATAAAATACAAAAAATGGCTGGGGATGTGGCCCAGTGGTCGAGTGCCCCTGAGTTCAATCTCTGGTACCACAAAAAAAAAAAAAAAAAAAAAAAAACAAAAACAAAAACAAAAACAAAACAAAACAAAAAAAAAAACAATGGTGCTGGAAAAGTTGGATTTTCACATGCAGACGAACAAAACCTATTTCTCACCATAAAAAGGAACTTAAATTAAAGACTAACTGTGAGAACTGAATCTATGACACTTCCGAATTAAATATAAAATAAATGCTTTAAGATACTGGAATGAGCAATGAGCAATTTTTTTTTCTGTGTATGTGTATAGTTCTGGGGAACAAACTCAATGCCACATGCATATTAGATCAGTACTCTACCACTGAACTACATTCCCAACACAGAGTGTGTGTGAAAATATTTATATATAAACAAATATATATATATACATATACATATACACACACAACATACACACATATATGTTAGCCGCCGGAAAGGGATTGCAGCCTGGAACGGCAGCGCCGCGGGAAGGAGTCCGGAGACAGGATGGAGACGAAAAAATTCTTTAATCTTTCTGTCTCTGTCTCTTGTAATTTCTAACACTACATACACACTCTCACAAGAAACCAAGCACGTACTCTTACAAGAAACTACAATGTATCTATACAATAGCGATAACCCTGTCCTTTCACTCTCACAAGAAACCTAGCCACGTACTCTTACAAGAAACTACAATGTATCTATACAATAGCGATAACCCTGTCCTTTCTCTCTCTGGTCTCATCCCATGCGCCCGAGCAGGAATGGTGCTTGCTCGATCTGCCGAGTCACTCCTCAAATCTCTCGAGATCCTGGGCCAAGTCCCGTGAGACTACGGAAGGCGACAATGCCCAAAAATGTCAATCTGCTGAGTCATTGCTCAAATCTCTCGAGATCCTGGGCCAAGTCCCGTGAGACTACGGAAGGCGACAATGCCCAAAAATGTCAATCTGCTGAGTCATTGCTCAAATCTCTCGAGATCCTGGGCCAAGTCCCGTGAGACTACGGAAGGCGACAATGCCCAAAAATGTGTATGGCCCATAGTCAACCGCAATCTTAGCTATCTCCCCAAACAGGGCTCCTGCATTTCCCCCTTTTGTTTTAAAAGAGGGGATGCTCTAGGACGTCTATGTGCAACCAACATTCTTACCCGTCATTGGATAATCAAGGCTGTGCCCTTGACTCCTGTCTTAGGTTGATATGTCGGCCACATGAGACTGTCCCGTGCGACTGTGCCTGTCTTAGGTTGTCCCCCTCTGGGGATCTTACCCGTCATTGGCTAACCAGCCATCCAATGGAGCCCTTTAGGATCGACTGTGTAAGATGACTAACAGCCGTCCAATTGGGAGGAGATGCTGCGGCTTTAAGGCGACAAGCCTTTTGGTGACAAGTCAAATTGCATAGCATATCAAATTCTTTAAACAAATCAGCTGCCCTAAGTTCTATCAAGTAACACAGTGAGTTCTCTAAACAAATACCCGCAAGGTACTGTCCCATGAAGTCCCAAACAATGAAAGATCAAAATGTCCACTTGTTATAACACGTAGATCTAGGAGGCCCCATGCATGCAGAGCAGAGGCCACACTGCTGGTGAGGTTGTTTGACATTTGAGCAGCAGGGATGCTTGCAGCGACCGCGATCCCTGCAGCTGTAGAAGCAGCCGTCTTTTTTATGTCTAGACGATGCCACCGGCAAATCTTCAGGGCCCGCTATCTAGAGACTGAAGCATCAATTGTTAAAGGAAAGGCAGTGCTATTCCAGCACTGAGTCAAGAGGCGAGTTGTCAAACTAAATAATAGAATTATTAGATTGGAAAAATAAGTTGATTTCTGCTCACACACATTGTAGCCTGTGCTCCCACAAACATAAGCTGGCAAAATATCATATTTAGAACAAAACAAAGAAAGACTGAGGGTAATTACTGCATTAAAGATAGATTAAAGAAAAACTAAAAGCACTTTGGAGAAATAATTTGTTAGCTGGAACTCTCGAGTTTCTGCATACACAGCAGTCCTTTACCTGTTGAAATAATTGAAATTAATCATTTATTAAACAAATGAAGTTAATAACAAATAAGCAACCTCATGTCAAAACACCAAAATATCAGGTTATACAGCACTAGTCATATTTTTTGCTAAAGAGAAGTCCCTGGGACACCTATAAAACAAAATTGAAGGTACCTTCACTTATTAAATTATTTACCCATTTTGAATACTCTTAAACTTAAATGAATTAGAGTTATTTGGATCCATATATATATATATATATTCACAAGCGCTTTGTTATTTTTGATGTCACACTGGACAGACGCACATACAAACATATATTTGTGATGTCACATTAACATGAAATTTAGACAAATACACAAATAAACACATATATAAAAAGTAAAAAATATATATATATAATTGTGTGCACACTAAAGAGAGATCTCTTCGTCCCAGCCGGGAGGAATGACACTTAAGTTGTGACATATTTTGAAGGACTCTTTTAAGGGAATCATTCCATATCTTCATCATGGTCCTCTTGATTTTGTACCTTTTTTATTAATCTTGATTCCTCAACAACTTCATCTTGATCCTTTTGATGTGGTACCTGCTTTATTAATCTAGATGGTATCCATATTGGAGAGGATTCATGCTTTGGAAAGACACAAACAGATCCTCTCCCCCAAATTAATACTGGATCCGGACCCTTCCATGTACCTGAAAGAACATCCTTCCAGTAAACCAAAGGTTTATGTTGTTGATGTGGGTTCCAATGTCTGTCTCCAGCAGAATAACCATCAGAGTCTAAAGTTAAAAAATTTAAAGTAAACAGGGCAACTGCCAATCTGTCCTTAGGATTTTTCCAGTTTCCTTCTTTCTGTTTTAACAACATAACTTTTAGTGTGCGGTTTGCTCTTTCAATAATGCCTTGACCCTGAGGATTGTATGGGATGCCTGTTTTATGGGATATGTTGAATTTTGCGCAAAACTGTTTGAAAGATGAGGACGTATAAGCGGGACCATTATCTGTTTTTAAGCATTTTGGGGATGCCCAATGCAGCAAAAGCTTGTAAACAATGAGATGTGACATCTTTAACTTTTTCTCCGGAATGTAAGGAAGCAAAAATCATGCCTGAGCATGTATCTATGGTTACATGAATAAATTGCAATTTTCCAAAGCTTGGCTCATGAGTAACATCCATCTGCCACAAATGATTGGGCATTAATCCTCTAGGGTTAACACCAAAATGAGGATTGGGCAAATGTGTTATACAAGATTTACAATCTTTTACAATTGTTCTGGCTTGCTCCTTTGTGATTTTAAACCTACGTTGCAAGGTGGTGCTGTTGACGTGAAACTGGGAATGAAATAAAGTAGCTTGTTGTAGTGCTGAAAGTATAAATATTGTTTTTGTAAGTTCATCTGCCTTTTGATTACCTTCATGGAGGGGGCCAGGCAAATTAGTATGTGCTCTAATATGGCCTACGAATAGAGGTTCTTTTCTTGCCCACAAAAGTTTTTGTATCTGATAAAACAATTTAAAGGCTGGAGTATGAGGTGCTATTGGTCCTGCTAACTCTAATTTTGGGACGGCTTGTACAATATAGTGGCTATCTGAAAAAATGTTTATGGGCTGGTCTCTAAAATTTTCCAGAGCTCTTACCACAGCTTCCAATTCCACTAGTTGAGCTGATTTGTGTGCAGTTATGTAAGTCATATTTTCTTTTGTAGTGACTACTGCAGCAGTACCATTTGAGGACCCATCTGTAAATACATTAAATGCCTTAGGAATAGGTTGATTTTTTATTACCTGTGGAAATATAATAGGATGATTAATACAAAAAGATAATATAGGAGACTTAGGAAGGTGATTATCAAAATTTGCAGAGGTAGAGCATCTAGCTATAGCCCAGTCATTATCATTGAAGCATAAATATTCAATCTGTGACGATGAATAGGGAGTAATAATAGTAGCAGGGTGAATGCCAAATATTTTAGTAGAAGTTTTAAGTCCTTGAAGAATAAGTTTAGCCACCATGGAGGTATATGACTCAATTATGCTTTTAGGAGAGACAGGCAAATGTATCCATAATAAAGGCCCTTGTTGCCAAAATACTCCTGTCGGTGTATATTGTGAAAAAATAATAATCAATATCAGCGGTTGAGTTAAATCAAATCTGTCACAATGAGCTCCTTCTATGGCTTTTTCTACTACCTTTAAAGCTTTCCTAGCATCAGGAGTCAATGTTCGCGGTGAGGATGGATCAGGGGCCCCTCGAAGAATATCAAATAAAGGTTTTAATTGGCCAGTAGTGAGGTTTAGTGTAGGGCGAAGCCAATTAATGTCTCCCAGTAGTTTTTGGAAATCATTGAGGGTGGTTAAATGTTCTTTATTTATTAAAATTTTTTGGGGTCTAACAAAAGTATCCATGATTTTAAATCCTAAATATAATATGGGAGATCTGGTTTGAACTTTTTCTTCTGCTATATATAATCCGTATTTTTTAAAATTTTCTACCATGTCACTGAATATATTAAATAAGATTTTTTGATTAGGGTGGGCCAGTAAAATATCATCCATGTAATGTAGACACATGAGGTTTGGATATTTATTTTTAATGGGTTGGATAGCCTTGTCCACATATATTTGGCATATGGTGGGGCTATTAGCCATTCCCTGCGGCAAAACCTTCCATTGATATCTCTGATCAGGGCCATTATTGTTAATAGAAGGAACTGAAAAAGCAAACCTGGGGGCATCCAGAGGATGTAGGGGAATAGAAAAGAAGCAATCCTTTATATCAAGACTAATAACATGGAAATTTTTTGGAATAGCTATAGGATTCGGAAGTCCAGGTTGAGTAGGGCCCATGACTTGCATGGTTTTATTAATTTGTCTAAGATCATGTAATAATCGCCATTTTCCTGATTTTTTCTTTATCACAAATATGGGGGAATTCCAGGGAGAGGTGGAATGTTCTATATGTCCTGCTTTTAATTGTTCCTTAACTAGTAGGTGGGCCGCTTGTAATTTCTCTTTAGATAGGGGCCACTGAGGGACCCACACTGGCTTATCAGAAAGCCATGGTATTTTCAAAATTATTTTCTCAGTGGCCCCAAAGAAAAATGTCTTTTTCCTATATAATTATGATTTCTTTTAGGGTTAAGCTTACCCTGTACTTTTTGATGATTTCTTTTAGGGTTAAGATTACCCTGTATGTTTTTACATTTAACACCTGCAGGTTTGGTTGCAAGGTGTACTCCCATTTGTTGTAAAATATCTCTTCCCCATAAAGTAACCGGTAGATTAGGTAAAACATAAGGCTGAAATGTGCCTTTATGTCCTTCATCATCCTCCCATTTTAAAATTACCGCACTTTTTTCTGGGAGGTTATTATATCCCAAGCCTCTTAAACTGGTTGAAGCTTTTTGTAGAGGCCAGTGTTTGGGCCATTGACGTAAATTAATGATGGAAGAATCAGCTCCAGTATCTATAAGACCCTCCATTTCTATTCCTTGGATTCTTATTTTACACATAGGCCTCCTTGTACAGTCCCGAACCCAGCAAACCATGGGTTTTGAATCAGTGGAACAAAATCCTCTATTGTTCCTATTTAGAGGCATATTCATTTTAAATGAATTATGTAAATTTGGAAGGAGGAGCAGCTGAGCAATTCTATCTCCCTGATTAATAGAACTTATACTTTGGGGTGAGCTAAGCATTATTTTTATTTCCCCTTTATAGTCTGAGTTTATTACGCCTGGGGTCACTTGCAAACCTAATAAGCTTTCAGGACTTTGCCCGATAATAAGTCCTACAGTCCCTGAGGGAAGAGGTCCCCTGACTCCTGTGGGAATCAGTTGAACCCCCATTTCAGGTGTTAACACTATTCGGGCGGTGGAACAGAGGTCTAATCCTGCATTTCCTCCTGTTCCTCTGGCGAGGGAGTGGATGGGTAATAGGGATTGTGTCGGGGAAGCATCTGAGTGGATGCTTGAGGATACTCCTCCTCCAATGCCTTGTACATTTGTGGGCCCCGGGGCATTGGGCCCCGTGCCCTGTTTTTTGAATTCCTGAACAAAGGATTTCCATGGATGTCAAATTTTGAATAGCATTTATTGGCCCAATGATTTCCTTTCTTACACCTGGGGCAGCAACCTGGAGTACGGTATGAATTTGGTCTTATTTCTCTTTGGGGATTTTGCCTAGAATAGCCTGATTGATTATGATAATTTTGCCTAGAATATCCTGATTGATTATAATGTCTAGGTTGAGCCCTTGTAAAATTTTGAGGGGCAGCATCTCTCACAGCTGCTGCAATCACATTCCCTGTGACAAAGGCATCATTTACATCTTTACATAGTTGTATATATATGGAAAGATCCTTTTTATTTTTCCATGGCCTGATGACTTCCTGGCAATATTTATTAGCATTTTCGTACGCTAATTGAATAACTAATGGCATAACTTGATCAATGTCTCCAAAAACTCTACCTGCAGTTCTCAAAAGTCTATCAGCAAATTCAGCATATGGTTCATTAGGTCCTTGAATTACTTTGGACAAGCTACCTTGTAGATCCCCAGGTCCTTGTACAGTTTTCCATGCCTTTAAGGCAGCTGCATTTATCTGAGCATATACTCCTGGGGTATAATGTTTTTTGATCCTGTATGTCTGCGAATTGCCCTTCTCCTGTGAGCATTTCTATATTATGGTCTCCAAACCCTGCATCTGCATTTCTTTTAGCTGTTTCTATACAAAGTTCCTGAAATTGCGATCGCCAAACCAAGTATTGTCCCCCACTTAATGTTGCTTTACATAGACGCTTCCAGTCTGCGGGGGTTAAGCTAAAGGTGTTAAGGGACTCCAGTATACTCAACGTGAAAGGAGCTTGGGGTCCATAAGTCATTACTGCCTCTTTGAGATTTTTTATTGTTTTGAAATCTATTGGCTGGTGGCCCCTCTGTCCATTTTCATATTCAAATACTGGCAGTTCCCAATGTATCTGTGAGTTACCCTCGAGAGCGCATAAGCGCTCAGAAAGACTTTTTATTTCTATTTCTAAGGTATGCAAACGTCTAGTGATACCCTTCATATTTTCTGTAATCGATTTCACCCATGGGGGAGTAGAGGACACAAGTTCCTCCACTTGATGATCCCTTATCTTGGTCTTCCTTAATTTCCTTTTATTCATTTTCTCAAAATCACCTTTAGTTAATTCCTCCTCACTACTACTACTCTCATTGGTCCTAACTGACTCAGTAACATCCTGAGTCCCAGGTTCAATTGAGACCATGTATCCTTGAAATATCTCTAATAAATCTTGAATAGCTTTAGCAGCTCGGATCTTTGTAATTTTGGGGACACTTCTAATACTCTCCTTACTGGTCTTAGTTGACTCAGCGGAATCTACGCTTTTATGATTGCCTTCACTGTTTTCTAAATCCTCCTCACTAACGACAGACTCATCCATATCAAAGAATTCATCAAGAGCCTCGTACACTTGGGTCTTAGTTATTTTCGAACCCATTTTAACCGCTCTGACTAGAGACTCCTGCGAGGTTTCTCAGTTCTTACCTGCCGTGCTGAATTCCCCGTACGGGCCACCAACTGTTAGCCGCCGGAAAGGGATTGCAGCCTGGAACGGCAGCGCCGCGGGAAGGAGTCCGGAGACAGGATGGAGACGAAAAAATTCTTTAATCTTTCTGTCTCTGTCTCTTGTAATTTCTAACACTACATACACACTCTCACAAGAAACCAAGCACGTACTCTTACAAGAAACTACAATGTATCTATACAATAGCGATAACCCTGTCCTTTCACTCTCACAAGAAACCTAGCCACGTACTCTTACAAGAAACTACAATGTATCTATACAATAGCGATAACCCTGTCCTTTCTCTCTCTGGTCTCATCCCATGCGCCCGAGCAGGAATGGTGCTTGCTCGATCTGCCGAGTCACTCCTCAAATCTCTCGAGATCCTGGGCCAAGTCCCGTGAGACTACGGAAGGCGACAATGCCCAAAAATGTGTATGGCCCATAGTCAACCGCAATCTTAGCTATCTCCCCAAACAGGGCTCCTGCACATATATATTAAATATGTATTTGTATGTATATATTTATATATAATTAAAATATGTGTTTATAGATTTTTAAATATATATAAATATATACATATATACACACATATATATTTAAAAACACGAACTTAAGCAAAAAAGACTCCATTGAACTGAAAAGATTCTACACAGCAAAGGAAACATCAAAGTGAAGGAACAAGCTACAGAATTAGATAATATATTTGAAAATTATACACATAGTAAGCGGTTAAATCCTGAGTATATAAGAAACACCAAAATCTCAACACATAACACAAATAAACCATTTTTTTAAATGGACAGTATGCCTACATAGATTTTCTCAAGTAAATACACAGGTAAATAAAAAAAATATTCAATATCACCAGTCATCAGGAAACTGCATATCAAAACCATAATGAGCTATCACCTCATATCTATTAGTGTGATTATTAGAAAAATGACAAAAAATAATGAGTGCTGGTGAAAATATGAAGGAAAAAGGAACCCCTATACACTACAGCGTTCATAGGATCACAATTAGTACTACCAGTATGGAAAAACAGTATGAATATTCTCCAAAAATATTTTAAAAAGAACTACCTTATAATTGATTTCAATACTAGATATACATTTAAAGAACTTGAGATTAGTTTGTCAAAGAGACATCTATACTCTAAATTTTGTTGCTGAACTATATACAAAAGCCAAGAAATAGAAACAGATTCTAAATGCCCATCAAATGATTAATGGACAAAGAAAATATACATATATATATATACACATGATATTTTTCAGCCATAAAAATTGAAATCTTTTCATTTGCTATAATACAGGTGTACTGAAATACATATTAAGTGAAATGAGCTGGACACAGAAAGATGAATTCTGCATGATTTCCCTTACATGTGGAATCTAAACATGTAGATACAATAGAAGTTGAGAGCAGAGTTATATTTACCACAGTCTGGGAAATAACATGGGAGGGTTGAATGGGAAAATGTTGGTCAATAGGTTCTAAGTTATAGTTAGAGAAACACGTTCTGGTGTTATATTGCATATTAGGTTGAAAATAGATCAACATAACATGCTGTATGTTCTATTTTTTAAAAAAAAGTATTTTGAATGTTTTCACCTCTAAGAAATAATAAATATTTGAAGAAAGAGTATGGTTACCTTGATTGAAACACTACACAACATACACATGTAGTGGAGTATCATATGGTACCCTACAAGTATATGAAGTTTTTGGTATCAATTAAATGTATAAAAAATGTGAAATATATACACAAACACACACATACATAATTAACATTTTTTGGCTGAATCAAACATTTAGCATTATAAAACAGAATACCCTGTCAATTGTGAAAACATAGATGAATCTGTAAAACACTATGCTAAGTGAAATACTCCAGGCAAAGAATGTCATATATTGCTTGATCTCACTTATATATGGAATAAACTTTAGGCACTCTCACAGAAACAGTTTAGAAGGGAGGTTACCAGGGGTCAGGTGGTGGTTGTAATGGGGAATGTTGGAGAAAGGGTACAAACTTGCATTTATAACATTAATAATTTCTAGAGATTTTATGTACAGCAATGGCATTCCTAATTAGTATAGTACTTTTTACTTGAAATCTGTTTAAAATGTAGACAAGTATTCTCACCACATACACAAAAGTATTTAATTATGCTTGACTGTAGTAAGAATTTCACAAAATATACATTTATGGAAACATTATGTTCAAGACTTTAAATATATTACTATATTTACTTATTATTTATGCCTTGATAAAGCTGAGAACATAACTACTTTCTCAATCAGTATATCCTCCCCTTCCTATTGAAAATTCTTCATAAAAGAATACAGAAATTAGTTGGGTGCAATCCCAGAAGCTTGGGAAGCTGAGGCAGGAGGATTGTGAGTTCAGAGTCAGCCTTAGCAATTTAGTGAGGCTCTAAGCAACTCAATGAGACCCTGTCTCTACATAAAATACAAAATAGGCCTGAGGAGGTGGCTCCATGGTTGAGTATACCTGAGTTCAATCCCTGGTACCAAAAAATAAATTAAAAACATTAAAGTCACACATAATGTTTTAATTAATATAAGAATAAATTGTGATGATGATAAAAAGTAAATAACATCAAATTTAAAATATAGAAATTTTATATTTGTAATGAAAATTTTATGAGTTATAGATAATTGTGTGATAGAAATATTATCTTTCCTCATCAAATTACCACAAGAAATTATAGACATAGTTTTAGAAATTTTTAGAAATTATTTTCTATTGATCAAGCAATGAAAGTTTATACTAAATTTGCAGGATGTTTTAAAAATTAGGAATATTTTTATACTTATGCATCAGAGCATTTTCACATTATGCATAAAATAAAAGGCTATGAATAATATATCTATTCCTGGTTATCTCCTATAGTGCACAATCTGGCATTCAGAGTATTTGATTTTAACACCAAAACATTATTTGTAAGATGATAAAAGTCAAGAGAAAAAATATATTATAAGTGAATAAAATATCTTTCATCAAAATAAAATGACTGCCACTTAAAATTATATTATTCTTGGTCAGGTTAGAATTTCTAGTGAAGCCAAGGAACCCATTCTTATTTTTCAAAGTAGACACAGTGAAAAATTTAGTTTGAATTTTAAGAAATTAAAAACTTTGTAACAAACTAACATTCTCTTGATTTGAAGGAGCATGTCATTAGCAAGACGACTTTTGTAACTTCATCTGTAAAACAGATTTGCAAACATAATTTCTAGTTATAGTAACTCTCTTCCAACATGTCCCTATACTTCATCATGTAAATTTCTGAAATTCACAGGCCGTATCACGAGAAAGATGAAGAAAGTGGTTATATATTAGTAACTCTTTGTTCAATGTGGGTAAAGGAATATACCCTAAAGAAATTCTCAAGAGACCCAGAATAGCTAAAGCAATCCTTAGCAATAAGAGTGAAGCAGGGGGCATCACAATACCAGACTTTAAACTGTAATAAAGAGCAATAGTAACAAAAACAGCATGGTACTAGCACCAAAATAGACCTGTAGACCAATGGTACAGAATAGAGGACACAGACACTAACTCTCACAACTACAGCTATCTTATAGTAGATAAAGGTGCCAAAAACGTACATTGGAGAAAAGATAGCCTCTTCAACAAGTGGTGCTGGGATAACTGGAAATCCATATGCAACAAAATGAAACTAAACCTCTATCTCTCACCATGTACAAAACGCAACTCAAAGTGGATCAAGGACCTAGGAATTAGACCAGAGACACTAGGCCTAATAGAAGAAAATGTAAGCTCTAACCTCCAACATGTCAGACTAGGCCCCAACTTCCTTAACAAGACTCATGTAGTGCAAGAATTAATATCAAGAATCAATAAATGGGATAGATTCAAACTAAAAAGTTTCTTCTCAGCAAAAGAAACAAGCAGTGAGGTGAATAGAGAGCCTACTAAGTGGGAACAAATTTTTACCACATGAACATCAGATAGAGCACTAATCTCTAGAATATATAAAGAATTTAAAAATCCTAACACCAAAAAAACAAAACAAAACAAAAAAAATAGCCCAATCACTAAATGGTCCAAGTAATGAACAGACACTTCTCAGAAAAGGATGTACAATCAATCAATAAATACATGAAAAAATGTTCAACATCTCTGGCAATTAGAGAAATGCAAATCAAAACTACTCTATGATTTCATTTCACTCCAGTCAGAATGTCAGCTATTAAGAACACAAACAACAATAATTGTTGGAGAGGATGTGGGGAAATAGGCACACTCTCATACAGGGACTGCAAAATGGTGCAGCCATTACGGAAAGCAGTATGGAGATTCCTTGGAAAACTGGGAATGGAACCAGTGTATGACCTAGTCATCCCTCTACTGGGCCTATTTCCAAAGGAAAAAACAGCATACTACAGGGACTCAGCCACATCAATGTTTATAGCAGCACAATTCACAGTAGCTAGATTGTGGAACCAACCTATATGCCCCTCAGTAGATGTGTGGATAAAGAAAATGTGGTATATATACACAATGAAATTTTACTCAGCAATAAAAGAGAATAAAATGATGGCATTCACAGGTAAATGGATGAAATTGGAGAATATAATGCTAAATGAAGTTAGCCAATCTCTAAAATCCAAATACGGAATGTTTTCTCTGATATAAGGAAGCTGATTCACAGTGGGGTTCGGTTAGGGAGCATAGGAGGATTAGAGGAACACCAGAAAGGTCAATGGGGAAGGAGGGTAAGGGAGGGAGCAAGGGGCTATAAAGAGAGGAAGAAAAAAAAAAAAAGATGGTAGAATGAGAGGGTTATCATCACCCTAAATGCATGTTTGAAGACATGAAAGATCTGAATATTCTTTGTATACTAACAGTGATATGTAAAAAGTTGATCTTTTTGTGTATTACAAATTGTAAAGCATGCTACTGTTATACATATGACACTGAATTAAATAAATAAAGAAAGAAATAAATAAAAAAGAAATTTTCGAAGGGTCTTTAAAGCATGAATAATTCTAAATTTAAAGCAAGAATATTCAGCTAAACAGGTTCTGTGGGTACTGTGAATATGCTCCTTAGAAAATAGACTATTTCTCATCATGTGTTGTTCAACTTAACTTGGCTAAAGGACATGAAATTATTCTTCTTAAAGTACTTTTTCTAACTTTATTGTTTAATCATACATGAAATGTTTAATAGGAAAAATATGTAGAGTCAGTCCAGTATAAATCCTTCACTATCTATAGGAAGAATTAAACTTTAAGGATTTTGTTTCATTTTGTTTAGTTTGTACCTTAAAAAATTTCATGAGGGCTGGGGTTGTGGCTCAGTGGTAGAGCGCTCGCCTAGCACGTGCGTGGCCCGGGTTCCATCCTCAGCACCCCGTAAAAATAAAAATTCATTGTGCACAACTAAAAGCAAATAAATAAATATTAAAAAGTAACTTCAGTGTGGGGTATGATGTTTTCTAAAATGTGTAGTTTAATTTCTCATACAATTAATATGCATAATATGTATTATTTCTTAATTAAAACAAAACCAGACTAAATGTCAAAACCCAAAATTCATCTTTATTTTAAACAATGAAAAGAAAAGAGGGGCTGGAGTTGTAGCACAGAGGTAAAGTGCTTGCCTAGCATGTGGAAGGCAATGGGTTCAATTCTCAGCACCACATATAAATAAATACATAAAATAAAGGTCTATCAACAATTTAAAAACATTTAGAAAAAAAGGAAAAGACAGGTGTCTTTTTTATTTTAAAGGAGATTACATTATTGTGCAACAATTGTAACAAAAATATAGGTCTTGGGAAGTTTTGTAAGCATTATTGTGTCTATTCATGAGCAGTTACTGTGTCCCTTCATATTCTTCTTATCAATATACAGGAAATGGAAGGAGAAAAACTTTCTCAATGATGCTTTTGAGATGCATTGTTAATATAAAGAGGTCCTTCAGTTTCTTTGGTAAACAGAACACTTAAATCAGCAAAAAATGCGAATGCTATATACAATTCTAACCACAAGTTTAGCAACAGGATGTGATGACAGCTGAGATGTGAGAAATGGACCATCAAGTTTGCTTAACACTGATCACAGACGCCTTTCCAACTTCAAATAAACCTGAGAGGTCTTTGTATTATTATCTTGAATTAATCTTTCAGTATTAAAGGAAATTGAATTTTGTGAGATATAATTCACTCTGTAGAAAAAATGCATGACCTTTTTTTTAATTAATATTTTATGTTGTCTTTGTTCTCTCTTATTACATTAGATCTATTTTTGAAAATAAAAAATAATGGGAACCTTCAGGATTTGAATTCAATTGAATGAACAATTATTCTGTTTTTTGGTCAGTAGGGAAAATGATTCATAATGGAATTAAGGAGATGTCTTCCCAATGCATTAGCACTATCTGTCCACAAGACATCATGAATGGGGGTAGTGGCATTGAGCAAAATGGATAGTCACAAAGAGTATTTATATTAAAAGATCAGGATTACCATTCACATCTACATAATAAGCAATATCAAAAAATGTATGGATCTATGCTAGGTAAGACAGAAGAAAATGTTTAATAATCCTTGCCATAGTATAAGAAACATAAAATTCACACATAGATGCAAGTATAACAATATAAACATTCATAACTGAACAAGAAGAACTTAAAGGAGAATGGCAAAATGAAAATCATATCCCATAGGCAATTCTTTAAAAAGCTGATTTGCCCAGGGGTAAAGTCAAATTTGAAAATATTTGCCAATTTTTTATCAAGTAATTTTAAACAGTGCATGTACTTCTTTAATGTGGACTAGCTTATTTAAGTGTCATATAACTGTATGTGGAAGTTATTATTATTCCTAAATTTTAAAAGTTAGCAAATTGAGGTTTAGGGAAATTATATTATTTAACCAAAGTAAAATAGTTGATAAATTAAAAAAAAAAAAAAAAAAGAGTCAGGATTTGAATCTACTCCTATATGCCCACCAAGCTAGAATTCATACTAAATGCACATGCTTCGTCTTCTAGATTATACTGCATACTTCCATTATGTAACCGGCTGCGGGCAAGTTACGGCGAAGCTGTGGAAAAAACTCGAAGACAAAATAGAAAAGAAAAGATTAATTTAATTCTCCCGGGCAAGATCCCATTATCATGTGGTCCAGCAGGAGAATGGCGCCTGCTGGTTATTTCCTCTGGTACAAGTTTTTTCTATCTCGTATCAAGTCCCGTGAGATTTTAAGGCGAGCGAGATCCCGAAGGCATTTCCGATGTAAACAAACGGTCTCCGCCGACTCTCTAATCAGGGCTTCTACACCATTAGGGGAAATAATATATTTTGTTTTCTTCATTATTTTTTTCATGTCTATCAAACTTCCTGCTATATATTTATTATTCACCAAATATTTGTTTAATGAATGAATGATCATTAAAGTATGAAACATGTAGGCTTTTAAGTAAAACGACAAGGAAGAGTAATCCAAAGAGTAACTATAAAACAGATGGTCCATTAAATAATAATGATAAGACACAGATGAAAAATAACATTCTCTGAACATATAGCAAAATAAAATTTTAAAGATAAAATTCCCCAAGAGGGCTCTGATGGCAGGGGGTTTTGGCAAAACAAAACAAAACAAAAAAACAAAAACAAAAAAACATATTCAAATAGAAATTATTTGAAAAAGAAGAAGAAAAAAAGAATCTGGAGAGTTGACATCAGATTGCTTCTTTAAAAAACAAGAATTTCTTTAGAAGAGCTTTAAATTTGAAAATATTGCAAATATAGTTATCATATACCCAATACCCAATTTCTCTTCTTATAATATTAAATTATATTATCATGGCATATTTGCTAAAACAGATCAATATTGATATGTTACTATTTACTAAAGTCCGCCATGTTTTTCAGATTTCCATAATTTTTACCCAGTGTGTTTGTTTGTAAGATTTCACCCAAAGTATAACATTAATTTTGGCAACAAGTCTCCTTAAGCTCTTCTTGCCTATGATAGATTTACCGAATTCCCTATATTTTGAGTACCTTGTCCGGTATATGGCATACTCTTCAAGTATTTTGTAGAAATATCCTTAATTATGCTATGTCAAATGATTTGTTCA
Organism: Tamias sibiricus; assembly: GCA_025594165.1. Lineage (NCBI taxonomy): Eukaryota > Metazoa > Chordata > Mammalia > Rodentia > Sciuridae > Tamias > Tamias sibiricus. The sequence continues at coordinate 80,889,183 of CM046667.1, forward strand.
TGATTAGACTGCGATTTTTTTTTTTTTAGAATAATACTACAAATATAAATACCTTTACCATCATACCGTATCAAGCAAAAATGTATCAATACTAATTACTGGTACTGTTAACCTAGGATATTTGACAAAGTTAGTTTTTGTCAGATTTCTTCACTCATAAAAGTCAGTCTTTGTCACTCCCTTACTGATATAATCTTTAAAAGAAAGACTCTACATGCAGCCATACAAATAGAATGAGCTCCTTGAATACAGTAAATCTGTGTAAACTATTTGGAGTTCTTCTAAATCAGACACTTGTCTATTCTTTTCTATTTATTTACATATTTATTCATTTATTTATGTTGTTAAAAACTTCTGGATTTTTGTTTTATACTTTGCATCATAAAATAATGCTAGTTTATTTTGTTAATCATGTTATTGTAACTTAGATCATTGGGAACTCTTGAAGTAAACTCTTGTGTCAATTTCTAAGACACCATCATTGCATGTGTGTTTTTTAATATTTAATTGTTCAAAATTCCTTTTACTTTCTGTCATTACATAATGCCCCAGGATAATCTTTTATATTTCTTATCACAACTTGAAAATCAGCTATTTTATAGATCCTGATTGTTTACTGAATGATGGCATTAAAAATCAAATATAGTAAAAAAGAAAAGAAAAAGAAAAAGAAAAAGAAATCAAGTATGGTTTATTGACTTTGGTTACAGAATTTGGTAATTTTTATTGATGTGTCATTTTTTAAGGTCTTCTCAACTAGAAGATCAATTTTTGTATGTGTGTATATGAGCCTATGTATGTATATATTTTATAAATCCATGACTTTGTATGTGTACATTTTTATTTATGTTAATGTAATTATTATCCCATAATTAGGTTTCAAATGTTAGTATCTTACTATAACAATCACTCTAGCCTATTCTTTATGCCTATACTCCAACAGTTAGAACCAGTCTTTCATCATTTGATATCTATTTTCTTAATTGTTCAGTCCAGTACTCATTTATAGTGGTTTGAGAATTGTTACTCCTAGGTTGCAGGTAGAACTCAGTGGTAGAGTGGCTGCCAATTATGCACTGGGCTCTGGATTCAATTCCAGCACTGCAAAAACAGACAAACAAAGCACAATTGTTCATCATTACCATATACATACATACATATATATATATATATATATATATATATATATATATATATATAAACTTCTCTATCAAATAAAACACAAAATATTACATATATATATATATATCTTCTAGAAAGGGTCCTTCAATGAAATAAAAGGACACTATATATTCATGTAAATCCATGTGAAAATACTCCTAGTGAAAAAAAATACATGGATAATTATAAAAGCAAAGATTATTGCACGTTTGGTTAGGAAATCACATTTTATTTTCTATAGGATTGAAAAGACAATCCTATGAAATTTAATACAGCCAAAATGGCCATGCTAATACAAAAACATAATATTCACTATGAATTCTCAAAACCATTTTAAAAATAACCAGCACCAATCCTTGTGAAATTTTCTAAAACTGGAAGAGAAGGAAACATTTTCTAATCCACTCTATATGGCTAGAAGTGCCCTGAATGGAAATACAGATAAAGACACTCTATGAAAATTAAAAATCATTAGTCCTGATAGATATTAATTTTTAAAAACTCAAAAAAAAATACAAACTGAATGCAACATCATATTAAAATAATTATACACCATGACCAAATGGATTAATTCCTGGGCTACAAGGGTGGTATAACTTGGTAAAATCGATTAACATAGTATGCCACATTAACTGAATGAAGACAAAATGACACTGGTCATCTCAATTGATTCTAGAAGCGATTTTTAAATAGGCATCCCTTGATTAAAAAAAATGAATAAAACAGGAATATATAGAAACTACCTTGATATAATAAAGTACATATATGGGAAAAAACTCACATCTAACATGATAATCAGAAGTAAATTTTTTTTTTCCTTCTAAGATCAAGAATAACATATGGGCTGGATGTTGTGGCACACACCTATAATCCTAGTAATTTAGGAGGCTGAGGCAGGAGGATCACCAGATAAAGGCCAGTTTCAGTAACTTACTGAGACCCTACCTCAAAATTAAAAAATAAAAATAGCTGGAGATGTAGTTAAGTGGTAGAAACTATCTGAGTTCAAATACCAGTAACAAACAAACAAACCCCCCCCCAAAAAAAAAAAAAAACAGAAAAATAAAGTACACCCTGAATAACTTGAATAACTGTCAGGGTTCAATTACCAGTAATAAAAATTAAGAAAAAAAAACCCTGAATAATTTGAAATACTTATGGATATTCACATTTACCATTTCTATCCTCATAGAACTGCATGTTTCAATTTTTTAAAAAATTAGGTGAGGAAAAATGTTACAAGGGCTTCAATGATTATAGCTTTTATCTTCTTTATTATGTTATGAACATTTTTGTATGTATACATATATATAGTAAGAAAGCACCCTCTATTTATTCCATGTCTTATACCCTCATCATGTAACATCATATGTATTGACTTTATATCAGTATTTAAGTATTTTTGGTTTGCATTATCCTATTTAAGCTATAGATACAAGGAGAAGAGTGCACAAGAATTTTACCTCTTATTATGGAAAAGGAATTAGCATGTTTTCAGTTATAAACTGAAAAATTATATCACATTAGGCAGAATTATGGCCTTGCTATTATCTCTATTTCAAGATTAAGAATAGCTTAAAGAGATGAACATAAATTCAAAGTTAAAAAAGGGTGGACTTGTGATAGATAATTATGTGTCAACTTGCCTACACTAAGGAATGCCCAGATAGTTGTTGAAACATTCTCTCTTGGTGGATCTCTAAGGGTACCCCCAAATAAATTAGCATTTGATTTGATGAATTAATTAAATGAGATGGCACTGCCCAAAGTCAGTGAACATCTTCCAAGAAGCAAAAGACCTAAATAGAAGAAAAATGCAGAGAAAGTATGAATTTCCTGTGTTTACTTGAGCTAAGACATTGAACAATATTTTCACACAGATATAAATTTTCCTGGTACTGGAGTTCTCACACTAAGACCAGGACTTATGCCATAGGACTCCTGATTCTTAGGACTTGGAATGTGAGATGAATTTTACCACTGAATTTCATGACTCTCCAGTGGGTAGATCATGGAGATTCTAGGACTCTGTAACAACACAAGACAATTCTTATAATAAATCTCCTCTTATATTCCTACATTTACATATGTATTTATGTATCTGTCTATAATTTGTTTACCTGGAGAACCCTGACAAATATACAGTAATCTATTTCTTATATATAAATATGTATAAATGATTACTTGTTAATATGACTTGGATAGATTATTTCAAAAATATTTTATTATTGCATTATAATTATACACAATAGTGGGATTCATTATGTGACATTAATAAATGCATATAAAATAATTTAATTAACTTCATTCCCCATAACAACCTTTTCCCTCCATTTCTCCCTCCCAGGATCTGCTTTCTGTACTATACTGACCTCCCTCCTATTATTTTTATTGTTATATTAATTAGCATGATACATATAGAGATACAAATCTATATTTATATCTATAGATAGATAGATAGATGGTTTGGAAAGTACAGTCCCCAAAAAGCTTATGTGTGAGACAATTAAGGAATATTAAAAGGTGATATGATTTGATTGAGTGCTATAATCTTATTACCAGATAAATCTACCTGATGAATTAGTAATTTGAAAGGACCACTGTACTGGGTGGTGGTAGATTGTAGATAAAGGAAGTAAGTCGTTGAGAGCATGCCTTTGGGGTTTCTATTTTGTCCTTGGAAAGCAGATCCTCCCCCACCCCTTTTTTCCAGCTGTTTTGTCCTGTGCTGATGTCCTCTGCCATGCCCTCTAACCATGATATTCTGCCTCATCTCAGGCTGTGGAGATAGCCAATCAAGAAATGAACTCCTGGGCTGGGGTTGTAGCTCAGTGGTAGAGCGCTCTCCTGGCACATGCACAGCCCGGGTTCGATCCTCAGCACCACGTAAAAATAAAAAGGCATTGTGTACATCTAAAGCAAATAAATAAATATTTAAAAAAAAAGAAAGAAAGAAATGAACTCCTGAAGCCATGAGCCAAAATGAAAAGACTTAGAATGTTGTAAGTAGGGTAAAGTTGGTTAAATGTCTGCCAAAGAAGGCTGCAGGAATGTAGCAGATACCAGAGAACATTATGATGCTGTATTCCTGAGATGTTGAATATGGAGCTACAGGACTTGTTTTTCCAGCTGAATTTGGGACTTTCTTTGGTCCCATCCTTTCTTTCTAAGCCCTCATTACTCCTTTGTGGAACAGAAATCTTTACTCCATCATTATATGTTGTATATATGTAACTTGCTTTTGATCTTATCTCAAAGTCAAGTGTTTGCCTTGAGATTCAGATGAGATTTGAACTTGGATTTTGGGTAATGCTGGAACCGTTAAGACAATGGGGATTCTTAGAAATGGACTAAACGTATTTTGTATTTTGATATGGGTATGAGTTTTGGGGGATTAGGAGTGGCATGTTATGGTTTATATATGATGTGTCCCCCAAAAGCCTATGTTTGAGACAATGCAGGAATGTTCAGAGGTGAAATGATTAGATTATGAGAGGTATAACTTAATGAATGGATTAATCCACTGATATAGATTTACTGGGCAGTAACTTTAGGCAGGTGGATTTTCGCTGGAGAAAGTACATTACTGGGGGTGTGACTTTGAGTTTGTTTTGTTCTTGGTAAGCAGAGAATTTTGCTACTTCCTTGTTGTCATTTCCTAAGATGCTTTCCTCTGTCATGTCCTTCTACGATGATGTTCTTTCTCACCTCAGACCCATAGATATGGAATCTATCTGACATGCAAAAACCATGAGACAAAATGAGCTTTTTCTCCTCAATATTGTTCTTGTCATGTCTTATGGTCACAGTGACAACAATCTTACCAAAACAATAAAAATATGAGTTTTCAAAATAATCCCTAATGATCTCCTATATTTCAAAAATATGTTTTCTGATATGTCTTTTATCACTTCTAATTTTCTTGACTTGGGTCTTCTCTTCCTTCTGTTTTGGCTAAGTGCTTATAAACTTTGTTTCTCTTTTCAAAGAACCAATTCACTTTTGCATTGTTCCTTTGTATTTTTTAAAATAATTCTCAATTTCATTAATTTTAGCTCTGGTCTAAAATATTCATTGTTTTCTACTCATTTTGGAATATGGTTGTTCCTGCTTTTCTGCAACCTTGAAATATGGGATTAAATGGTTTATTTGATGGTGGTTATCAAGAATTCAAGCAATTAACAAGTGTTGGAAAGGATGTGGAAAAAAAGTTACTTATACATTGCTAGTGGGAGTACAAATTGTTGCAACCACTATGGATAAAGGTATAGGGATTCCTGAGAAAACTTGGAACAGAACCACCATTTGACCCTGTTATCCCACTCCTTGTTTTATATCCAAAAGAGTTAAGATCCGTATAGTATAGTGAAGCAGCCATATTAATGTTTATAGCAGCTCAATTCACAATAGTTAAATTATGGAACCAAACTAGATGCCCTTCAACCGATGAATGGATAAAGAAACTCTGGTACATATACACAATGGAATATTACTCAGGCTTGAAGAAGAATAAAATGATGGAATTTGGTGGTAATGGGATGGAGCTAGAGAAAATCATGCTAAGTGAAATAGGCCAAACCCATGAAACCAAAGGCTGAATGTTTTCTCTGATAAGTGGATGCTGATCCATAATAGGGGAGGTGTGTATGGAAGAATGAAGAAACTTTGGATTGTGCAGAGGGGAGTGAGTGGAGGGAAGCAGGTGTGGGAATGGGAAGGACAGTGGAATGAGATGGACATTATTACCCTAGATACATGTATGATTACACTACCAGTGTGACTTTACACCATGTACAACCAAAGGAAGGATCAGTTATGCTCCATTTGTGTACAGTGTGTCAAAATGCATTCTACTGTCATGTATAATTAATTACAACAAATTAAAAGAAAAAATAAATTATTTGAGATATTTGTGTTATTTTAGGCACTTTATGCTATAAATATTTTTTCTCTTAAAACCACCTTTATAATGTCCTAGATATTTTGATATGTTGAATCACTATTATCATTTGATTCTAGGAATTTTTCTTTAAATTTCTCACCTCATTTTGTTCTAGTCAGCTTTTTTCTTTTTTCCAGCTGTGACTAAAAGCCATGACAAGAACAATTTTAAATGAGGAATAGTTTATTTAGGGGATCATGGTTTCAGAGTTCTCAGTTCACAGAGTGATGGCTCCATTACTCAGGGATTGAGGTAAGGTGGAACATCATGGCATAAGAGTGTAGTAGGGGGAAGCAACTCACATGATAACCAGAAAGCAGATAGAAACTCTGCTAACTAGATACAGAATATATACCCCAAAGGCACACCTCCAATGACCCACTTCCTCTAGCCACACCCTACCCACCTTCAGTAACCACTCAGTAAATCCTGTCAGGGGATTAATTCACTGATTGGATTCAGGCTCTAATAAACTGTAAAGAATAATAACAAAGGGCAGACACAGAGACAAGGTGCAGAGGCAGGGAAGGTGGTGGCTGTTTGTTCAAACGGCCAGGTTTATTTATACCAATAGGTTATATTAGGTCTTAGTACCATAACTACATTATTGTTTAGATTATCAGTAAGGTTGCTTATTTTGCAATTACATGTTATAGTTACAATATGTAATGTTAGAAGCTTTGTGCAGTTCTCAAGAAAGTCCATTGTTTGAAGTTCCTGTTAGGGTTGAAGATCCAGGAGCACCAGAGTTTGATGAAACATTGTAATTATCTAGCAAACAAGTTCTTTTGTTCCTAGGAGCTATGTGCCTGCAATCAAGGTCAAGGCTTGATGAGGATCTAACACAGAGGCTTCTCAAGGTATTACCATACCAGCTAGACATTGCACATATATTAGCTATATTGTTAGATTGTAAGAGAGATAACAGGACATACCAAGAGTGGAAAACAGGGTGCCTGTTACACCCTGAGAGTTTGCTCACCAGGGAAACACTTCCCTGTACATGTCCATGGTCAGAATCCCTATAATAACCCAACAATTTCTCCTCTAAACCTTCTGTCATTGTCTCACAAATGAAATTTTAGGGAATACCTCATATCCAAACCATGACACATTTTTTATATGCTCCAACTCATTTAAATGAATATTGTTCAACCCCCATGTATTTATGTGGCTTTTATAAATTCTTTTGCCATTGATTCCTCATTCCAATCCATTATGATTTGATACGTTGCAAGGTATTAAACTTTTTTTTTTGTTTTTGCTAAGACTTGCTTCATGACCTACAAGATGGTATAGTTTGGAAAGGTTTCCATGAACTCCTGAAAAACATGTGAGTTCACATGATGTTGGAAGAAATATTAGACAAATGTCTGTTAGGTCTATTTGATTTTTAGTATTTTTTAGTCAGAAGTGTTTTTATTGCTTGTATGTATGGATGACCTGTCTATTGATAAAAGGATTGTGTTTAAACCAACCAATATTGCATTGGGGTTTATGTGAGACTTAACATCAACAAATATTGGTTGTATATACTTAAATGCATTGATATTTAGAGCATAAATATTTACTATTATTATATTATATTGTTGTATTGTTCCCTTTCCTAGTATGTAGTGACCTTCTTTGTCTCTTTTGACTTACTTTGGCTTGAAATCAGCTTCATTGTATATGAGAACAGCTACACCTGCATGTTTGTAACTCCCTTTGCTGTTGGTACTAGCAATTGAATTATGGGTTTTGAACTGTTCTGTGACAGAGGTGATGTGGTGTGAGGGTGCCAATGGAGATCCAAGTTGCTATGGTGATGCCCTGTTCAAAAGGGCATTCTGTGCTAGCCACAGAGCCATTTAGTTCTTGACCTAGATCTCAGACATCAGCTTTAAGGGATAGAGGATTCTGAACATAGCAACATAACCACAATGTTTTGCTAGTGCTATAACCTTGAAGCCTGCCCACTTAATAGAAATTTTGGATAATTGGCTTTCTGGGTGCCATGGGAAGCTTGTAGCATTTCAACAGTGAAAAGCTACAAGAATGTTTCTAGCCCTCTAAAGTTCTAGTGCACAAAGAACAATGCCTCTATAATCCTTAACTTCCTAATTATCAGACCCTATATAATAAACTTGCTGGGCCAGCTCTGAGTAGCTGTTTCTCTATCAGAGATCAGTGATCCACCTGATCCCAGCTTTCTCTCTGTATCTATGTGTGTTTTTCTTAAACTCTCATTGCCCCTTTCTGGATTCTCAGGTTCCGCTGTGCAGATGGCAGATTTTTGCATTGTATATGTTTTCTCTATCCTTTCAATTTCAGCCCACAGATTTCCTACTAAGTCTTTTGCAAATAGCATATGCTTAGGTATTTTTTAATCCATTTTTCCCATCTCTGACTTTTCATTGTAGTTACTTTCAAAGTTATTAAGGATAGATATTTATTATTCCTATGATTTTTATGTGTTTCATATAAAATATAATTCAATCTCTATTTTCATTTACTGACTTATTCTTCTAAAGATAACTTAATCTATTTCAGAGCTCTGAAGTTAGTTTTTGAGTTCTTCTCTGTGTAGTATGTCCTTGTAGTATGTAGTGATTGCTTAGGGATCATGGGTTCTCATAGTTTATATGTACAATGTAAAGTGTTTATATTTCCTCTTTCATTCTGAAAAATGGCTTTGCTGGGTAGAGTAAGCTTAGGTGGCAGCTGTTGTCTTTCAGATCTTGGATACCTTATTCCAATCCCTCCTGTATTTTAGAGTCTGGGGTGAGAAGACAGAAGTGAACAATATTAATTTACATTTCAATGTGACCTGATATTTTTCTGCTGTGACTTTTAATTTTCTCTTCTTATTCTCCATTGGGCATTTTTATTATGATGTACCTTGGAGAAGTTCTTTTCTGATCTTGCCTTATTGGGGTTCTATATGGTTCATGCATGTGGATGTACAGTTCATTTGTAAGGGTTGGAAATGTTTCTTCAATATATTTCTAAAAGTCTTCTTCAGCTGGGCCTAGTGGCACACATCTATAATCTCAGCAACTCGGGAGGCTGAGCAAAAGGATCTGGATTTCAAAGCCAGTCTCAGCAACAATGAGGCGCTAATCAAGTCAGTGAGACCCTGTCTCTAAATTAAAAAAAAAAAAAAAAAAATAGGGCTGGGGATGTGGCTCAGTAGTTGAGTGCCCCCGAGTTCAATCCCCAGTAACCCCCCCAAAAAAATGTTCTTTAGGCCATTAACCTGTATCTTCATGCCTTCTTCACAATTACTTTCCAGTTGGTTTTATTAGGGTTGTCCATGAGTTTCTGTATATTCAAATGATGTTTGTGCTTTTTTGTTGTTGTTGTTGTTTGTTTGTTTGTTTTTTCTCTGCTGCTTATTGAATGTTCAAGTTCATAACCCTGTTTTTGTCTTTGGGCCTGAGGTTCTATTTTGCACAAAATTTCACCTGTTAATGACACTTTAAAATGAATTTTTAAATTTTATTCATTATGGCTTTTATTTCCAGGTTTCAATTGGTTTCTTTTCAGAATTTCTATGCCTTTATTAAAATGGCCTTTCACCTTCTATACTTGATTTTTTATTACATTCCTTAAATCTTCTTTCAGCTCATTAAACATTTAAAATCAATTATATAGCTATTTCTTGGAATTTCATCCCCTTCAAATATCTGTGGATTCCTTTGTTGGGTGATTGCACTTGTTTGCCTGTTTTGCATTATGTTTTCAGAGGTCTTTAATTGTGTATCTGTTGAGAGGGATTTGTCCTCCTCTTTTATGAAGATGCCCTTTGGTGTGCAGCTATCTCTTTTTTAAAGAAGTATTCTATTTTGGGCATCTTTTATCAGCAACTCAAAGGTTGAGTATAACTCAAGTGTTAATTTCAACTGTAAATTCTTCTCAGTCTGCTTATTTAATTCACTAATTCTTTGAAAGAGAAAGGGTTATTCTGAGCCATCACATTAGGAGCACTCTCTATTCTCATTGTAGGAAGAAATATCCTAACTCTAACTAGAATAAGATATATTTTATGCTTGTATATTTATATCAAAATGGATTCTGCTGTCATGCACAACTAAAATATCAATATAAATAAATAAAAATTAATTCTTGGTGCTTAATATTATATTCACAACAGTAATTACCATAAAAAGAGGAATAGTGATATTGGCAATAAATAACAGCAATAATAAGATCTAGCATTAAAATAAACATGAGGTGTCAACTATACAATCCACAATACTAATAGCCATAATAACATAAATGGTAGTGGCAGGAATTATACAAACTACATAATTTTAAAATATAGTAAAATATAGTTCTTTAATAGAAAATAAAATGGGAGAGAAAGGCAAAACAAAGTTTGAAATATTCAAAAAATGAACATATGGAAAGCAGGAGGTATCAAGTCGTGTCTATAAAAGAGCAAAAAGTAACTAAAAATAAATAAAATATATAGAGAAAGAACAAAAGAATTTGGTTATTATATGTGGAAAAAAAGAGAAAATTTAATAAGATAAGTAAGAAGAAAAGCAACAACATATAAACAATTGAAAGGTTAAACCAAAACAAATACACAAAATCCTCTAACCCTCCAAACAAAAAAATAAATAAATAAATAACAAATAGGTGAAATGTTAAATTAAATTATATATATATATATATATGTGTGTGTGTGTGTGTGTGTATGTATATGTATACACACACACACGCACACACATACATACTCATTAACCAATCAGCACATCAGGAACAAACATACACACACACATACATACACACTAAGGAAAAAGAAAAGAAGAGGAAATCTCAGTGGAAAATGAAGTTTGTCTTCACTGAGGTGGTGAAAACAGTTGACAAGGATCTATGTTAGCTGCCTATTCCATAGTGGTCTTGTTTTCATTTCTTCTTGTTCTATGTACCCTTTAGAGATAGCAAGGACTTGAGTTAAACTCATCCTCTTTATGTTGCTCACTAACCTGCCATCTGGACTTGACTAGAACCAAAGCTGGTTGTAATACCTCTCAGATTACCTTTTTACCAGCATATTGTAGGACAGAATGTGGAGTACTGATAATTGGAGTATGGATTGGATTGATGGTTCCCAAGAATGGGTTTGATGTAGAGTTCTAAATGGGACATACCAACAGCTGGTGTTTAGCTCTGATCATTCTTTGAAATCTTTGGGATTTAATCTAGAGAGATTAGATCCACATCCTCTATTTCAGGGAAGAAGACAATCTCTGCCAGATATCTGAATATCAGAGACCTCCTAAGAACTTCATTCTTTTATTTTATTTTTTTAGTTGTAGGTGGACACAACACCTTAATTTTATTTATGTGGTGCTGAGGATAGAACCCAGGGCCTCATACATGCAAGAGGAGCACTTTAACGCTGAGTCATAGCCCCAGCCCCAAGAACTTCATTCTTAGGACAGGGTAATTAAGCCTCTCCCAGTCTCTCACACTCCACCACCCGCAAATGTGGTCTTCCTAGGATCAGAATCTGAGTGCCAATATATATGACTGTTCAACTTCTAAACTTATCCCAGCAGGTCCCATGAGCTTTCAGAATCAAAGATAAAGTGAACCATACTTTCCTCCATATCCCTAGCCTGAATTCCCTTTGGCACAGTCCTCTCTGTTCCCATTTCCATAGTGCCATATTAGGCACTTTCTAGATCCCATGGCAAACAGGTACATACTGAGACTATTTGAGAAGAATTGTTATGATCACCCATGCTCCCACAAAAGGAAACCAACTTGCAATGCTTCAAAATGTCTCCTTACTTTAGCTCTTTCCTCACCAGCAGAGAAATATGGAGTACATTTCAAAAACCAGCTTGTTGCTCTGTGTCCGATTCAGTTAAAATCAGACTTCCTCTTTGTTCCATAAATTCTCCCTTGCTAAGTTCTTTTTTACATTGTTTCCCTCTTTCTGCCTATGTCACTCCTCCCCTCTGTGGTGAACTGGCACTGCCAGTGCTTCCAGTAAAGATCCAAGGTATTGCTTCTTTACCTATGTTCAAAGCTCCTAAATTTTTGTGTCTTCATTATTCTCTTTCTTTCTGATGTTGAATTTCAGTGAATTCCTTCTGTCACCTGTGTTGTTGAGAATCAATACTGCTACAGCTTGAATCCTGAAACATAGGGCAAGTGGAAAATGTACCCTTCCTCTAATCCACCATATTTTCTTCTTCCCACTATATGTACTATACTAAAAAATCATTAAATTTCACAATTTGAACAGGAAAATTATAGAATATAATATTATATATTAATAATGTTATTTTAAAAAGAGACATAGTAACCTTATATATACCAAAGAAACATGTAAACATAAAAAGTAACAGAAAATTCCATTAATACTGGCAAAAACAACAAAAAAAAATACACATTAACTTAATGTGAAATTTGCAAGTCATTTAAGAAAAAATGTCAGACTATCTTGAGACCCAAAAGTAATAAAACAAATGAAAATTACAAATATTTTATTAATATACTTTCCTAAGTCAAATTATAATTTTAATAAAATCTTCTCTAGAATTTTATACATACATATTAATGGGATTCATTGTGATTTATTTGTATATGCATGTAACAATTTTGTCAGTTTTATTCCCCAGTATCTTCCCTTTCTCTCCATTCCTCCTTCCCCCTGATTCACATACTATACTATACCTGTCTCCCATCTATTTTCAGAAAATCTCTTTTATTTCTCTCTTTCTAACTTCCACATATAAGATAAAATATGGAACCCTTGACTTTCTCAGTCTGGCTTATTTCATTTAAGATGATCTTCTACAGTTCTATCCACTTTTCTAAACATGACATAATTTCATTTTTCATGACCAGGGAAAACTCCATTGTGTATACATACCACATTTTCTTTACCCATTTATCTGTTCATGGACACCTAGGTTGGTTCCATAACTTGGCTATTGTGAATCGTACTACTATCAACATAAGTACACATATTGTACTTGTAAGTACAATAGCATGCTAGTTTTAATTCTTTCAGACAGATATCAAGGAGTGGTATATCTGATTTATATGGTAGCTACATTCCTCCTCTTTTGAGAAAACTCCATACTGATTTCCATAATACTGTGCTAATTTACAATCTCAACAGTGTTTAACTGTTCATTCTGCCTTGAAACTGTGGCAGAATTCATTATTTGTATTCTTGATGATTGACATTGTAACTAGAGTGAGATGGATCTCAAGTGTATTTTTGATTTGCATTTCCCTGTTTATAGATATTGAACTTTTTATATATATTTGTTGGCCTTATAAATTTCTTATTTTGATAAGTATCTGTTCAGTTGATTTTCCAGTATTTGATTCAGTTATTTGTGTTCATGGGTATTAACTTTTTGAGTTTTTCATATGTCCTAGTTATTAATACTCTGCTAGAAGAGTAGATGGAAAAGATTTTCTCTGATTTTTTAAGTTCTCACTTTATATTCTTAATTGTTTCTTTTGATGTGCAGAAAATATTAATTTAATGCAATCTATTTATTAATTCTGGGTATTGAAGGAGCCCTAATCAGGAAGGGCTGTTGTAGCTAGCTGGAAGCCATAAGTTCCACCTGATATGTATGTGACGCACCTGTAGGCACCCGCAAAGCTGAAGGTATATAACCGGGTGAAAGCGGTCCGAGTTAGGAGAACGGAGAATTCAGTCAGCCGGGCAGTCATTCGGTCGGTCAGAAGAATCAGCGGTCAGAACGTAGGCAGAGCGGTTACAGAAGACAAACCAGATAGAAGAAGTAATGACTGGTCAGAGTTAGGCCGAGACTCCTGAGGAAGACAGAAGACAGAAGACAGAAGAAGGAAGAAAGAAGAGAGAAGAAAGAAGCTCTAATCTTTCTCTAAGCTAAGCTCTATCTTTCTTTAAGCTAAGACTCTAAGCTAAGAAGACAAGAAGAAAAGCTTGCTTTAATCTTTCTCTCTAAAAATCTTTCTTTCCCTCTCTAAGCTCTAAGAAAGTAGAAGTAAAAGTAGTAAAAGCTTAACTCTGCCTCCGAGAGTTTTTTATCCCGGTTTACGGTACCAGGTAGCTTACAGGGTATTATTTCCTGAGCTTCAGGAGTACTATTCCTTTTGTCTCATTCCCTTTACCAGAATGAAGAGACCATCTTTGTCTATTCTGATTAATTTTGGCCTTTAGTCTCCTTTGTCAGATATGAGAGTGACTAATCCTGCTTGCTTTTAGGCTTCATTTCCAGAAAATATCATGTTCCATCCTTTCACTTTCCATGAGTGTCTTACAAATGGCATATAATTGGGTCTTGTTTATTAATGCATTCTGCAGGTATACAACTTTTAATAGGAGAGTTGAAACCCTTTAAGTGTAATTTTAAGAGATTTTTATCATTTCTGATATTTTGCTTATGTCTAATATTTCCTTCTATCCTAATTCTTGTTTGCTTAACTGCTCTTCTAATGAGATTAATCATTACCTAAGGTCAGATATTTATTTTTAACTTTGATGTATAGGATGTTTTCAAGTATTTTCTGGATTTCTATCTTAGTAATAATGAATTATTTTCGTTTATTCTTATCCTAGAGAAGGTTTTTTAAATTCATCTTTGATTATGAAAGATAGCTTTGCTGTACACATCAGTAGGCTGGAAACATATCATTCCATAAGCCTTCCTGGATTTTAGGGTTTCTGTTGAGAAATCAAGTTCCATTCTTATGAATTTACTTCTAAATATAAGCTGATATTTCTTTCTTGAGTTTTTTTTTTTTTTAGAATTATATCCTTATTATACATATATGGCACTTTAATTATAATGTGGCATGCATAGTTTTTTTTTTTGTGGTCTTGTATATTTTAGGTTCTAAATGTTTCCTTTATTTGGATGTCCATCAAATTTCCATGCTTTTCAATTTTTTGTTATAATTTACTGAAAAATTTATCCACACCTTTAGCCTGTAAATTAGATCCCTGTTTCCAATGATTGTTATGATTGGTCTCTTTATATTTTCTGAGAACAATTATATATTCTGGTTCTGGTATTCATTTTTGTTTGTTTGTTTTTGTTTTGTACCATGGGATTGAACCCAGGGGAATTAAACACTGAGTCACATCCACAGTCACCACCACTTCCCCCACCCACAGCGCTCTTTTTTTTTTTTTTTGAGATAGGGTCTCACTAAGTTTCTTAGGGCCTAATTTGCTGAGGCTTGCTTTGAACTTGTCATCCTCCTGTATCAGCCTTCCAAGTTCCTGGGCTTACAGGCAAGCACCACTGTGCCCAGAGAGAATTATTCTATTTTCTGATCATGGTTTCTTATTTTCTTATCTGTTTTACTAACTGAATGTTCAAGTTAATATGCCTTTTCTTTCTTTCTTTCTTTCTTTTTCTTTTTGGTACCAGGGATTGAACTCAGGGGCACTCAACCACTGGGCCACATCCCCAGCCCTATTTGTATTTTAATAAGAGACAGGGTCTGACTGAGTTGCTAAGTGCCTCGCCATTGCTGAGGCTGGCTTTGAACTCATGATCCTCCTGCCTCAGCCTGGGATTACAAGCATATGTCACCGTGCCTGGCAATATGCCTTTTCTTTAAAGCCTAAAATTATGTCTTCTACTTACATAATCTATTTGGTTTTCGGCTGTATTTTTCTTAGCTTTATTAGCCATTCATTTCTAGGATTTATGTTTGGTTCTACTTAGAATCTCTAGCTCTTTATTGAAATGCTCTTTCACTTCCTGCATTTTCTCTCTTAGTTCACCCATTATATCTTTTTTAGTTCATTGATCATTTCATCCAACAACTTTTTGAATTTTCTATTTTGGATTTCATCCATATCAATATCTGTATATTCAGTTATTGATGTTTTATATACTTTTGGATGAGTCTTATTGTCCAGTTTCCTCATATTGTCTGAAATCCTATATTTGCACATATGTTAAAATGAATTTATTTTCCTCATTTATTTGGGGTCCTTTAGTGAATGATTATTTCTTAATAATAAGCCCCAGGCTGATGGTTTATCTTACTCCTAACACATCCTATCTGTAGAATCAAAGTTTTGAGATGAACTACCAATACCACTTTGATAGGAGCGAGTAACCACCATTGATTGTGGAAATTTAAGAACAAACCATATAGGAACATATGCTATGAAATTATTAGTAATTATCTCTACAGCTCTATTAACCAAAGAGAAAACTGAGTGAGAAATAATACAGAATCAGCTGAAAAGATTAAGCAATAATGAAAATGTATTAAATTGAATTGGAAAACAAAAGAACAAAATAAGGAAAATAGACATGAAATGAAATCAAAAAAGGAAGAAAAGTATGAGAGAAGGAACAGAGAGATGATAAAATGAGGAGAGCAAAAAGATGAAGGATACAGTAATGGAAAGGAGATGAGAATGAAAAAAAGAGATATCAGGGGAGCACAAAATTAAGTGATAAAATGCACAAAAGTAAGTGGAACTCTGAAAAAAAAATAAAGGAAGATATTGGGAATGGGTTTACATCATGCAGTTAATGCAATAACAGTAATAAAGTAATTATGTCTTCTTCCTGTAGAGGTTTTAACACTTAAAACATTACTCTTTGGGATTTTAATTTTAGAGTCTCTCAGCAATTAAGAAGTATATGTGACACAAATATTTGTTCCTGGCTCTGACTGAAACCTGCCCATTTCACTTGGAAAATATGTATTCTGAACTTCCTCTTCCTTGACTGGTAGCATCTATTGGGGAACTATTGTCTGATCCAGAGAAGATTTGACTCTTGAAATGCTTTTGCCATTGTGACTAGAGATCTGAGTGGAAATGTGGCAAAACTGTTGTCCAATATTCTCACCCATGCAGGCTGTAGACTGATCTGCATTGCATCTCAGCCCTTATTTCAAGAGTATGAGTTTACATTCTGGTGGAGGAGGTGTGTGGAGTATTTCAGTCTATCCTCTATAAATTTCTGGGCATGGGAAAGGTGTCATGCATCCTGCAGTAGCCTGACTGGTGTCACAGCTTTCTATCTGATTCTGATCTGTCCCACTACACCCCCTTTTCAGCAATTATGATAGTCCCACTGTACAGATAGCCAATTTCAAATGGAAGTGCTCTTCACTCTTCTCTGCTTTGCAGACTGACACAGCAGCAGGCATGGCTCCCATAGTCTAGACATTCCCTCAAGTCTAGTCTCACTTTTGTGCCCAGATGGACTCAGGATATGGGAATGAACTGATCTAGTGAAAAGTAAAAAGAGGATGATATTTGGACTATGGTACTCAAAAAACAAGTATACCAACAAGAAGGTAAAAAAAAGAAAGAAAGAAAAGAAAGAAATATGAAATTCAAAAGTAAACTGCAGGTCTGGGGTTGTAGCTCAGTGGCAGAGTGCTTGCCTCACACATGTGAAGCACGGGGTTTGATCCTCAGCATCACATAAAAATAAATAAATAAAATAAAGATATTGTGTCCATATATAACTAAAAAATATTTTTTTAAAAAAAGTAAACTGTAGCAATTTCTCTTTTCCTGCTCAGAAAGTCCAAGCAAAATTTTTTCAAACTATTGTTACTTCTTCACTTTAACTACCTCTGCTGGAGAATGCCAACATTTTTTCCTGAGCTCCCTCAACTCACCAGAACTGAGCTTATTTTCTGTTCAGACTGTAAATTTGTTGGACAGTGGGGCCTGTGTATATTCAACTTGGTGTGAAAACTTCTTTCAGTTCATCCGGAACGGAGCATCCCTTATCAGCTTGAGCTATCTTGTACCTAGCACCCTTTCAGTCTATTCCTTCCATTCTTTTTTGTGTGTGTGTGTGTGTGTGTGTGTGTGTGTGTGTGTGTGAGCTGGGGATTGGATCCATGGTCTTGTTCATGTGAGGCAAGCACTATACCAACTGAGCTATATCCCCAGCCTCCATACCTTATTTTTTACATTCAAGAAATTAATAATGCAGTGCACACAGGGCACATGCCTGTAATCCCAGCAGCTCAGGAGAATGAAACAGGAGGATCTCCTGTATATGCCAGCCTCAGCAACAGTGAAGTGCTAAGCAACTCAGTGAGATTGTGTCTAAATAAGTTAAAAAATAGGGCTGGGATGTGGCTCAGTGTTCAAGTGCCCTGAGTTTAATCCCTATTACTCCCCCGGCAAACAAACAAACAAAAAAAAAATTAATATCACGGTTTTCACATGAATGCTAGATGCCTCATTTGAATACAACAATGCAGACCTGTTGTTTTAATTCAATCTCAGGAAGATGTTATAATACTGTGGACTCTTTGATCTGCCATTTTCCAAGGATCTACTGTAATCTTAACCAAAACACAAATAAACTTTGTTTTTCACAAATACTGAAAAAATGAACATAAAAGTATAGCTAGTGAACGAATGAAAAGCAAAAGCTTTATGAAACCACTAGTCCCACTACATATTTAAATATACACCAAGTTTCTATAGTAAATTAATAATATATATTGGTATACAAATGGACAGGCAAAAATGGATTAATAAAGAATTGCTAACAAACATAGAAATAAATTTAGGATATAATGTTGACAATTTTAATTAATAGGACTCAAAAGAACATAAAAATAATTACATTGAGAAATTGGATAACCATTTTGGAAAAAAAAAATGTTAATACCTCATAGCCAAATTGATATAACTCATAGTACCAAAGATATATATTTAATACCAAAAAATGAAAAACAGGAAAAAAAAGAATTAGAATACATGGCTGAACTCTTCAATGTCTTAGGTGTACAAAATGTCTTTGATTCAAAACCTAGAATTAATAACAAAAGTAACTGATATATTTTGAATACATATCAATACATTCATTTAAAGTTAATATTATCATGAAGAAAATTTCAGTTTTTCACAGTGAATGATGCTTTGAAAGCAAATATATTCAACATATACCTTTGATTAATTCTGTGAAAACTAGGATAAAGACCAAAATGAAATACATAATGGGAGAAATCTATGATCAGATAATTCAAAATACAAGGAAAATAGTGACCAATGAACAGTGAGAACAACATTCAAATGAAACAATGATAAAGAAAATGTACATGAAATTTATTTTGAGACTTAAATTTATAAATCTCAAATTGCCTAAATGCATAATACTGGTATCATTTTTTTGGCAAGGCTGTGGGGAAGGAGAAACAATAATGTATAGGTATTGAAAAAATAATATACAAGAAAAATAGAAGGTGACTTGATAAACTTGATAAAATGTATTTTAATCCTGAAATCCCATTTCTAAGAATTTACATTTAATTTCTATAAAAAGTATGAATATACACATAAGCTACATTTTTACAGCATCATTAATTTGAATTTTACAAAAATGGAATGTATATGGCAAAATATTGAGAACTATTTGAAATAACTATGGCAAATATGGCTTAGATGAAACTATGTAAGCTGATAAAGAGAGTAGATATATGTAATAAACATGGAAATCTAAGATTATAGTTAAATAAAAAGGCATAAGTGACTATATAAATTAACTTTTTAAAGAAGAAAATACTTAAATATATTTGTATATTTTATGAAGAAAGAAAAAAGAAATAATTAAAAGCCAAAAACTAATGAAATTTGTTAAAAACAACATAGATAAAAACAGTGGATGAAAAAATTAAGGGAGGTATCAGCGCATTTTGAGTGTACCTTTATAGGTACCTTTGAGTTATGAAGATATATTAAGGTTTTACATATTAAAAATTAGAAAATCTGGTTGCAGTGGTGCATGCCCATAATCCCAACAACTCAGGAGTCTGAGGCAGAAGAATCCCAATTGGGGGCCAGTCTCAGGAACTTAACTAGACTATACACAACTTAGCAAAACTGTCTCAAAATAAAAGATAAAAAGTATTGCATTCTATTCATTCTACTGTCATGGAAAAAATATGGGGGGGGGGGGACTACAAATATAGCTTAGTGTAATGCTCTCTTGGGCTCAATCCCCAATACAGAAAGAAAACAAAAAAAAAAAAAAATAGAATAAAACCAAAAAGAATGGGTGAAATGCTAATATTAGGGAAAGCAGAAACAAGTGATTCTACCTGATTTTTCTCACAAGTGATTTGTTTGTTAATTTAGAAAATTCCCCAAAATGATAAGAAAAATCTCTTGAACTTTATAATCAACTAGAACAAAATTGTAGAATTTGCAGGTAATGTAAAAAATTAGTAGTACTTTTCCTTTAGAATACCAATAATGCACAACTTAAATTTAAAATTAAAAATGTAACATCTACATTAACTACACCAATGTTATATACTTAATTATAAATTTAACAAAATACACAGGATCTATATTAAGAAAACTATAAAATGAGATGTGATCCATGTTCATGGATATAAAGTATCAATGTGTTTAATATGTCAATTTTTCCCCCACAGGAGCTTAATGCTATTGAAAGTCCATCAATATACCTTCTGGATATTGACAAATTGATTTTAATGTTTATATAGTATGGTAAAAATCTCATAATAGATAGTACAGTACTGGGTAAGAAGAAGAAAGAGTACTGAAACTACCAAAATTAAAAATGTATTTATAAAGGTAAAAAATCAAGACACTGTGGTATTTGTGAAAGAACAGAAAATACCTCAGTGGAATAATATATTAAGCCCAGAAATTTACCCCAACAATGATGTTCAATTTATATGGACAGGAAATCAATTATGACATGATTCAATGAAGAAAGGATAACCTTTTTTAAAATGGCATTGGAACAACTGGACATGATATGCAAATAAATAAATAAAACAAAAAGAAAGAAGAAAAAAGAAAAGAAAAAGAGTTTAGAAAAGTTCTCACAGCTTTCATAAAAACTTAACACTAGCAGATTATAGTAATTAACATAAAATTGAAAAATATAAAACTATTTTCAATATTAAGGAGAAATTCTTGATGACCTTGGGTTTGGTGGTGAGTTTTTAGATGCAACATTAAAAGTAACATCCATGAAAGAAAAATATTAAATTGTAATATTAAATTGCTCTGTTAAAGACAGTGTTAATAGAATGAAAAGGCAAGTCAAAAAATAGTAGAAAATATTTGAAGAAAAATGTCTAATGTAAAAATCAAAGCTTCTCTATAAATTATAAAATGACTCTTAAAGCTCAACAATAATATAAAACTCCATTGAAAATGAGCAAGTGATTTGAACAAATACCTCACCAAAGAAAAAATACAGATGGCAAATAAACATATGATGAGATGCTCAGTGTCATAGGCTAGTAGGCAATTGTAATTTTCAATAAATAATGAAATACTCCTATATGCTTATTAGGATGGCTACCATCCAAAAGACTGACACTACCATCTTCTCTATTTCAAATAGAGTTTTCTGTAAAGTAAAATGTAAATAACTCCTTAGTACTCTATTAATTTTCCCTCCTCTACACCTATTCAAATGAAGAATATAGCCTATAAATCCTCTATTGAGCATGAAAACAGAGAATGACTATTCAATTAAGCCAGTCTGTCATTTTACTTGCTTGCTGAAGGAACCTGTGCATGTATACAATTTTTATGTTATACAACTTTTTTCAGTTCCTACTTCCGAAATAAAAGCAAATTCAACAGAATTTTTAGATATGGATATTTGTTTTAAATTGTATATTGTAGTTTAGAAGTACTATGAAATTAGTATTAAATTGTATACAATTTTCAAATGTATGCAAATAACATTAGGCAATTCCATGAGGTTTTAGAGTGGAAAAACTGAAGCAAATATTTTCTTGGAAATAATTAAATTTTCTGGTTACTCTTTTTTTTTTCAACTTTTTTTATTTGTAGTTGGACACAATATCTTTATTTTTTATTTATTTATTTATTTATTTATGTGGTACTGAGGATCCAACCCAGGGACTCAATCATGCGAGGCAAGTTCTCTACCACTGAGCTACAACCCTAGACCCTGGTTACCCTTGGTAAGAAGATTTAATAAAATCGTATCTGTTAGATAAAATTCAGGCTGGCAGGCCATACCATACCCCCAAGTGCCTTACTGGAAGTGCCCATCTATTGTGACAATCCACCTTTGGCGGGCTTCAAGTCCCCACCCTTCCTGATCCTGGGAATACTCGCCTCTCACAGGAATTTACCCCAGGGCAGGATCTCTCTTTCTGAGCCAATTCAGACCATACAAGTCACATTTCTGACCCTTTGTACTTAAGCCCCTGCCAGTCCAGAACTCCCTCTCTTTCGCTGCCATCTTCTCACCAGCTCTCCCCTTTCCCCATTCTCCCTCTCTCTCTCCTCTCTCCCTCTTGCTTCTTCCCCTTCCCTTTCTTCCTTTCTCCCCTTCTCCCCTTCCCTTAATAAACCCCCTTTTTACTACAAGGCGGTCCCAGTGTGGTTTTTGCCCTTGAGTATCACTTTATAATTCTGCAGCAAGTTACTTCAAAACATCTGGATAGGGATACAATGATATCGAGACATTAACCTTATCCCCATAATACAGTCAGCAATTTTAGAGCCTCAACAAAATAACTAAGCTGACAAATACCATCATGCATTTTGAAATGGTACCAGAACATTGTAATTCGTCTCTACAAACACCAATAATGAGAAAATGAAAGTTTAATATAATGAGTTACACAACACATCTGGGCAACAATCAAGGATGTATAACATATTGATTGAAAATTATTTTCTGTTGTTAGGATGTACATTCAATATACAAGAGATAATTGTAAAGCTTGATAAAAATTCACCCTTTGTCATGAATATCTACAGATGTTTACCCATGTTTTCAAGTTTTTAGGATAACCTTGGTAATGATGTTGTGATATGGGAAATGTAATGCTCATAAATTATTAATTATGCTGTCTATTATATTGACTTTTTAATATTCTGCATTTTAGTCACTTATGAATTCACCAATAATTACTTCACCTGTAGGATAAAGGTGATATTAAAACTCCACACCAAATTTCTATTATTTAAAATGCAACACTTTATTAAGAAGACGATGTTCATTTTTAAAGCATGTATAATGATGTATTTATTTTTCAAATACATGTTTGTCGTATTATATTTAACCTTATAGTCTGTGTTCTTTAATATATATGATTACCCAAAATCCTAAAATTAAATTCATTTATGAACTTAATTTTCACATTCCAAAAACTATTGTCTCCTTATATCAAAACTGTATTAAAGGGCTAGGGTGGGGGCTCAGCAATACCACACTTGTCTGGCATGTGTGAAGCACTGCGTTCAATTCTCAGCACTGCATAAAAATAAATAAAATAAAAGTCTATCAATAACTTAGAAAACATTTTTTAAAAAACTGAATTAATGCATAATTTTATGCTACTTATTTATCTAAAATTTTGCAGATATTTCTCCATATAAAACATATACTAGCAAAGATTGGCACTGGGCACAGTGATACATACCTATAATCTCAGCAGCTCCAAAGGCTGAGACAGGAAGATCACCAAGTTCAAGGCCAGCCTCAGCAACTTAACAAGGCCTTAAGCAACTTAGTGAGACCTGTCTCAAAATAAAAATAAAAAGGGCTGAGGATGTGACTCAGTGATTAGTTGCCTATAGGTTAAATCCCCAGAAAAAAAAAAAAAAAAAAAAAAAAACAAATGCCAGAAAATTGGCATAACAGGAAAAGTAAAACAAATACTTAATACTTACTTTATACTAACCATTACAACTGAATAAAAATGAATTGTATTTGATGATAATCAAAAGAACTGAGTTTTTCCACATTATGTACAAATCACAAGAATGGGATCTTAATTAGAATAAGTTATACTCCATGTATCTATAATATGTCAAAATACACTCTACTGTCATGTATGTCAAAAAGGACAAAAAAAAAAAAAAAGAAATAATACATAAATAAAATAAAGTACTGAGTTTCAGTCAAAAAAAAAAAAAAAACACATTCTTTTTTTTTTTTTTTTAATGTTCCCATCTTTTAATTTTTTAACATACTATACAGGACTACAATACCATTTCAATTTCAAATTGTTGGAGACTTAAGAACACATCGGCCAAAAAAATAGAAAAACTTAACCCTCTGGTTGCCTCCCAGATCCTGATAGGGAACTTGGCCTAATCAGGAGGCGTTCCTCTATGTGTCATGGGAAATCAGATCACCACTAAGATAGGCTAATGGCTCCACCAATGTGATTTGCTCATGCTCCCTATGTGCTCCTATGATCTTTTTGCTCATTGGCTCATGTCTTCTATAAACGCCATCCATCTTCTTCAATAAACAAGTTCCAGCTCTGACCAGGCTCCCTGGTGCATCCCTCATTGTCTTCCATAGTGAGGGCTGGCGTGGGCCTCCAGCTGGCTTCTGTCATTCTCGATCACACCTTCGCTGGGGTGTGGTTTTCCCCTAGCCTTCTCCGCTGGCTGGAAGAAGCTAAACCCAGGTCGGGGAAAACTAAAAACCCCAGCAACTCAAACAAAACCCCAACACAAATTATGGGAAAGATCATACTCAAATATGATTTGATTTGACAAGTTGCTATTACAATATTGAGAAATTTAATGAAAAAGTTATTTAGCAATTTTTAAGACAATCAGATATCTTTTTGCTACATGGGCCAATGCATTTATAGTAACTTGTTTAAAAATCCATTCTCTTGGACTTCAAATTATTTTTAAAAATCAAGATTACATATACACATGTTCTGAATTATTCAAACTTATTCCATTTTGAACAATGAAGGTAAGCATTCTACATTAAACATTTCATGAAAACTCTTCTCCTTTGCACTTACATGTAAAAGTCAAAAACTACAGTACAATTCCCTAAAGACATAGCGATTTCTATAATACACTGCTATGATCATAAAAAAGACTCCTAGAACTAAATTATCACTTTTATATTAACCCTTTTCACCACAATATATCTTTCCTCAAAAGACAAAAATCTTGGGAATTTGGATTTCCATTATTGACTGAACATAAAATAATCTCTTGCTTTCTGGCTTTAATAAACTTCAACTCCTTCTTCCCAAAACTATATACACAGCACAGTGCTACATACAAGTATTCCAGTGAGATGTGTATTTAGTTTTCAGAAATGATCAACACAGTGGTGCCATAAACAGTTTTGTGCAGGCAAAAATGCTAGGAAATGCCATGGTGGACAGTGCCAGACACTGAGTAGAGTAGATTACAGGTACCCCTGAGGGCCAGAGGAGATCACACATTTCAATTTTTATTCATCAATGAAAAAAGTAAAACATTTACAGAAACATAAGAAAAAATATGCAATTCTGCCGAGGTCTGGTCTCAGCGGGGGGTGCAGAGCAGCACGTTCGGGGTAGTTGCCGAAGTTGGGGCAGCACGGTGGAGGTGCAATGCAACACGTGTAACGCAGCACGGAGGTGAGGAGTCGGTGATGGAGATCGAGAAATCAGCACACAGACACGAGAGTCAGGCTGATAAATCCTCTGTCTTTACTTTCTTTTTTGCATGTAATATAGCATATTTTTTGGCAGCATATGTTAACTTTTGTGGTAACATCACAGTCATAAGACCCAGGGAAGCAGCAACATTTGCTGATTACATTCCAGACATTTTAATATTTTACCCAACATGTTTCAAGGTCCTGTGTAGACCGGAGTCACATATACACTATCTGGACACCCTGCATTTCTGCCACACTTTATGTGTAACTATTCTGGGTTCAATTCATTTCTCATGGATTCTCTGAAGCCATTCCTCTGCACACCTATTTATCTGCCTGATTGAAGTTAATTTTTTCTGCCTGGTTTCAAAGCACTATTGTGTTTCTATAATAGTTTTCTGTTGGACCTAGGGACAGGGAAGGGAGGTATAGCTGTTTTTCAGAAGTCAAGCTAACAGGTGTGTTATCTCATTAGCCAAATGTTAGGTCTGAAAGACTTCTACCCTAAGGAACTTGTATATATCTATCTTAAACTACTTCAAAAGTAAAAGGAATCTTTATCAATCACAAGAAGACCTTTAAAGCTTTTTCTTGGTGCTCATGATTATAACAAGAAGAGGTCAAACAGTGGGCATTTACAAAAGCTGTTTCCTAACTAGAAACCTGCTATATTAGTACAACTTTAGAAAATGTTTTTATGCTTCTAACTCAGATTCCATAAGGCTATAATTTCCACAACCTGTCTCATTCTTAATAATTAATGTATTCACACCCACTGGCCACATATATGAGCAGAAAACAAGACAGTAAGAATATACACAGACAGGGTTAACTTTCTCAGCGCCATGTTTGTTATATCTTTCCTTTAAAAAGGAAGAATGTTTTTGCTTCTTTCCTTTATTTGAATGATGAGGATGCTTTGCTCACTCAATCATAAGGAAGATGTCACATAATTTCACTGTTGATAATGTAATTTTCTAGATACTGTTTCTTTTGTTAAGTGGAAAAACTAGCTTAATTGAAAATTAGAGAAAGTGAATATAATCATAATATGAAGAATTTTCCTTGTTTTCTCATCAAAGGAATGCACTAGGGTTAGTGCCAGGATCTTTCTGGTTTCTTTATTTGTAGTTCAGCCAAGCCCCAGGATCTCTTTAAAACTGAAAAAGAGGCCTAGGCCACCCATAAATCTCAAAACTGCCCCCGCATATTCTCCCATTATTGGAGCACACAGGGAACACTGGTGGCTGCTTTTGAACACAGCAGTAAGACAGGTGTCATTTGGGTTAAAACTTCAGAACCCACAGCAGTTTAAATTTCTCTGGTTGTCATTTTGAGAACTTGCTGTATTGTTCCAATCATCCTCCAGAAACTGACTCTGTTGCTCCTGATCCTGGGCTAAACAAGCAGAAGAGACAAAAAACTGAACAATAAACACAAGGAGGAGAATAATCATATAAAAAAATAACAACACCTGATGCTGTTTTACAGCTCCAATTAACCCCACTATGGAGTCAGAAACAAGAAGATGCTAACTGCAATGACAGCAGCGGCCACTTGGAGACTTGTTATCAGCCCAAAGCAAATGCTTCTAGAATCAATTCCAATTATCAATAGACTAACCAACGTGTAGAGCAGGTTGGGAGTGCGCAGGCAGTTCTTGGAACACTGGAAGCCCCCACAAACCATCTTGGAGCCTGTGTTTGCCCATCACTTTAAGTAAATTGCACTCAGGCCTTCCAGGCAACTTCTTTGTCCTTACCTTTGGAGCCTTGCAGAGGCAACACAGCAGATTCAAGGCAGTTTGGGGTCCTGGTACTGGGACTGTAGTGCACTATATACTTGCTGCTGCATGGAGCTGCTCTCTCCAAATGTTCTTAATGATTATGGAAATTAGTTTCCATTTCAGGGCCTTGTTTTTGTTTCATACATACAGAGTTTATCTCTAAAGTCTCATTCAGATCAAGTTTCACTAATGGTATAAATATACACAATGGAGATAAAGATTTAATTAAATTATAACATTTTATAAAAAAAATTATTCTCCAAGATATAATAATTCTGATTAAGGCCTATCAAAAATAATCTATATATTTTACAGATGTGAAGAATTCTCTTGTGGTAATGGAAGAGTACCTGGTACCAAATCGTACTTCCTGCAGATAACTCTAAACCTTGGCCAAATTATTAAAAACTACTATAAAAATTGAATGATAAAACTGCAGTGTAGTTGATGAATGTAGAAGAGAATATCAGAGAGTAAGTTTCTAAGTGGAGTTTTTGTTTTGTTTATTTGTTATATTTTGTTTTGCTGGGAATTCAACCCAAAGTAATGTATATTCATGAAAGCAAAAAATAACAGAAATGGGGAGAGACCTCAAGGATCAGTGATATTTTATTCAGCACTGGAGGTGCACAGTCTCTGGATGGCGGGGTGGTGGAGAGCAACCAAGAGGGTCCGGGTTTTAGAGACTTTAGCAGAGCCAGGTCATGGGATGAGTTTGTCAGTTACTTTTGTGCTTATTGGAGGTGGGACAGGAGGGCAGGTAAGTAAGTTCCTGGGGCCTGGAGTCAGCTGATTCAGTCAGGCAGAGGTCAAATTTGAGTTCCCTTTGCATTTTGGCCTCACTCTGCTTGAGGCCTGGGCTTCTAAATGACTCCAATTGCCACAAACATCTCCCTGGGGCACAGGGAGGTGGTTGGGGGAACTGCTGAAGATAAGGGAAATGCCTTGGAGCTTATTCTCCATGTACTTCATTCCAGACTCTGAAAGGGGTATAATGGGTTGGGTCTACATCATTATATCTTGCTATTTCTTGCTGAGAAGGGATGAAGAGTTGTGTGTGTGTGTGGGGGGGGGGGTTGGGGGAATCCCCTCTCAGAATCCTGGAAGAGGATACAGAGACTGGGATTTGGGGCTGAAGGGGGATGTATATAAAAGAGTCTTCAGAGCCACCTCAGGCCATCTTTTCCTGGTGGCAGTTTCCAATGTGAACCTAGGAAGAGAATGGTTTTGACATGCCTCTGGGAAGCAGTTTGAACCAAATGGGTCACTTTCCTAGGAAATTGTCTCAGTCTTGATTAACACAGAAGCAACATTCTTCCCCAAGGAAGAAGCAGAGGCCACCTCATTTGGCAGTAAGGAAATCTAGGCCGCAACAATTTTGCAGGACAACAGATGCCAGGGAATCCAGTTGATTTTGTAAAGTCAGTACTGAATTGGCAACCATTACAGACAAC
Source organism: Tamias sibiricus (assembly GCA_025594165.1). NCBI lineage: Eukaryota > Metazoa > Chordata > Mammalia > Rodentia > Sciuridae > Tamias > Tamias sibiricus. The sequence goes on from CM046667.1 coordinate 80,917,920, forward strand.
TTTAATTTGGAGAACACCAGCTTGATAAAATGCTCTTTTAACCTCACATGTTAAAGACATATATCTGGAAGATATGAATACACTTAGTATACAAAGAAGCTGCCGGGTGCGGTGTTGCATGACTGTAATCCCAGCACTTGGGAGGCTGAGGCAGGAGGATCATGAGTTCAAAGCCAGCCTCAGCAATGAAGAGGAACTGAGCAACTCAGTGAAACCCTGTCTCTAATAAAATACAAAAAAAAAAGGCTGGGGATGTGGCCCAGTGGTCGAGTGCCCCTAATTTTGATCCTTGGTACCAAAAAATAAAAGAAAAGAAAATAAAAGAAGCTAGACAAGCACATCCACAACCATTTATTTTCACTTTGAGACAATGTTTCACTAAATTGCCCAGAATGTTCTCCAAGTTGGGAGTCTCCTACCTCCACTGCACCCAGCCAGTTTCTAAAAATGACATGCTTTAAAAACTTGAAGGCAGGCTCTAGCCGACTGCACATAGCATAGCTAAAACATACATGGTATTCCATAAATCCAGAGAACAAGGTTCAAAGTACCATTGTACTAAAAGGTAAGGAGTAAGGAGGAAATACTAAAAAGTGTCATTCCGGAGGTGGAACAGTCTCAAAAATCTTTGTGTACATTTTGCCCTGATTTCTTGCTGATTCAAGAACACCTGCAATAATATGACAGACTCCATATGCTCTAGGTAAGGCTAAAAGAATTTAAAGGACATAAAAGTTGCTGGGAATATGAGAAAAGAAGAGTGAGATAATGAGAAAGAAAATACTATCTGAAGGAATAAAAGACAAAGGCATCTCAAAATTCAAAAGTATGTGTATGTGTAGATTCAAGAAACTCAGAGAACCTGAAGAAGATAAAATAAACAAAAATAAATTATCTTCCAACTGTTAGAAAACGATATGAAAAGAGAACCTTAAAATGATCTAAGCAAGAATGATATGTCATAAATGTGCAGTGCAAAATTGTATAGCAATGATGACTATATTTCATATAAAAATGGAGATAGGAAGGTCATTGAAGAAGATTTTGAATGGGTTCAATGTAAAAAAAAAATCATACAATTATTTAATTCTATATTCAGAAAAAATATTTTCAATAACTAAAGTGAAATGTAGATATATTTAAAACATGAAAACTAAAAGCTAATTCATCACCAACAGAACAGCATAACAAGATCCTCAACATAGAAATTTTATTGTTGAAGTATAGTTATTCCAGATGAAAACAAGATCTTCAGATATAAACAAAAAAAAAATAAATAAATAAAGTAAAAAAAAAAAAAAAAAAACTTCTAAAAAATTTTAGGTATGTCAGTAAACAGACTGTTTTTCCTCTTAATTTCATAAATATACATATGATTGATTAAAGAAAAATTAAAGCACTTTGTTTTCTTCAACATATTACCATATTATAAGCATAACACCATGTAGAAGTTGAGAATGAAGAAAATGGATATATCAAAATATAGTATTATCATATTTTCATGAAGTTGTATAACGTAAAGTCTTTAGAGATTGCACAAATTTAAGGATACATGTCATAAATACAAAAGAAGTCTCTAAAATTTGATATTATACCTAAAGTCTAATGGTCAGCAATATTAAATTATAACATATTTAATGAACTCAAAAGAAGACAATAAAAGAGAATAGAAAAGCAAAAATCTGCCAGGAAATGAAAACAAATATTAAAACAACAGACCAAAATATAACTATTAATAACTATATATGTATGTAAAAAAAAGAGTTTTTCAAATTGTACAAAACAGTATGGTAAATATTATAAATCTTATATGTATTTTATAAAGATAGTTTGATTGAAAGTAAGTGCACAGTCTTTAAACCTTTCACAAAATATTATAATGGGTTATGGATCCAAACATAAAATGCAAAAGTATAAAACACTTAGTTAATATAGGAGAAAGTCTAGACAGCCTTGGTTTTGGCAATGACATTTTCAGTACACCAGTATGTGCATGATTAATGAAAGAAAGAATTGATAAGTTGAATTTCATTAAAACTAAAACCTTTCCTCTGAGAAACACAGTTAATATAATAAGAAGAAGAAAATTGCAGAAAATATTTGAGAAACATATCTGATAAAACACTGATATTCAAAATATACAAATAGTTTGTAAAATCAATGGTAAGAAAGCAGACAATTGATTTTTAAAAAGGCTAAATATTTGAATGTCACATCAAAAAAAATTATACAAATGACAAATAAGTATTAAAATGATGCTTAACATCATAAGCCACTATAGACTTGCAAAATAAAATAAGTTACACCTCTACTTCTAGTAGAATTGCTAATTTTAACAAAACTGATAACACAAAACACTGGAAAGAATGTGGCACAATAGGAAATATCTTTCTTTGCTGCTGATGGAAATGCAAAATGGTAAAGGAAATTTAGAAAACACTTTGACATTTTCTAATAAAATTAAATATGCTCTTAACATGTAATCTGTTATTTATAAAAATTATTTAAAATTATTCATACACAAAATACTGTACATGATTGTTTTGTCAAAATTTGAAAGCAACCAAGATGTATTTCAAAAAGTAGATGGATGCCAGCTACGGTGGTGCATGCCTGTAAACCCAGCAGCTAGGGAGGCTGAGGTAGGAGTATGGAGAGTTCAAAGCCAGCCTCAGCAAAAGCGAGGTGCTAAGCAATTCAGTGAGACCATTTCTCTAATTAAAATTAAAAAAAATAGGGCTGGAGATGCAGTTCAGTGGCTGAATGCCCCTGAGTTCAATCCCCAGTACAAAAAAAAAAAAAAAAAAGAAAGAAAGAAAGTAAGAAAGTGAGAAAGTGGATGGATAAATTAACTGTGGTATCACTATACAATGGAATATTATTTAGTGTTGAAAAAAATGAACTATTAAGCCACAAAAATATATGAAACAACCTTAAATGAAAATGAGAAAGTAAAGGAACCAATCTGAAAAAACTCCATACTCTGATTCCAATTATATGGCATTCTATTAAAAGCAAAATTACAGAGATATTAAAGGGATATCCAAAACTCATAGAATGTTCAATACTAAGAATCAACTGTAATAAAAACTATACATTTTGGCTAATGATAATACAGAATATTGATTCATCAATTGTAATAAACATAGTACTTTAATGTAAGATGTTAATAAGAGGGTCAACTATAGGAGAATTATATAGCAATGTGATCTAGTATAGTGAAAAGCAGTTGGAAAAAATATAACAAATTTGAATGAATTAAATTGTCAGAATACTAAAATGTAAAATGAATTTACAGCTGACAATACCATATAGAATTCACCTTAAGGAAAAAAAAAAAAACAGAGTATTTAGGTTATTGATATAGAACAGAGTCTTGAAGTAGTCTAACACATATAACTAAATTGATTGTTAGCATCGTCATGAAGAAAAATCAATGTGGAAAACAATCTTTTCTACAAATCTCATCCAACAATGATAAGTGGTTGTTAAAAAAGAATAAATAAATAACAATACTGCTCTGAACACTGCAGTATTTGGACATGAGACTTTTGAGGGACATTCCAGGTCTATACTGTAACAGAACTTTTGCCCTCAAAACCAAAAATTAATTTGTTTTCTATACCTTTCTAGATGCTATTTAGAAACCCAGTCTACATTATCATTCATAAAGGAAATAAAACAAAATTAGATACCACTTCACACAACTTAGTATAATGAACATTAAAAAGTTTTATCATACAATGTTTGATTCCAGGCAGGGAAGCCACACCTCCCAGGTAGCCTAAAGAGGCTACACCTCCCAGGTACCTAGAGACAAGACACACCTCCCAAGCGCCTCTGGCCAGCTCTGCTCGCCAGCCCTCAGGTGCCCCACTGGACCAATTGAGACACGTGGGCGTCCTCCTCTTAAACTCTGGCAGCCTATGGAGATGCAGACCCACTCCAGGGGTCCAGCTGGCCAAGAGTGCACTATTTAAGCTCGCTCCCGACTGAAACCATCCCTTCTTTTCCCTTTTTCCTTCCCTTCCCTGCTCTTCCACACCTCTCTTCCCTGTTCTTTTTCCTTTACCCCCTCCCTTCCACGTGGCCCTTAATAAAGTTACCTTTTACTAACACAGCATTCCCAGTGTGAGTTAACTTTGCCCTACATACAATGTGATCATATGTTGTAAAGATGAGGAGCTACTGGAACTCTCAAACATTGCTCACACACACATACAAAATTAAATTTTGTAACAAATGTGAAAACAGTTTTCACACTTATTTTCTTTTTTTTAATTTTGAAATAATTGAATGCTTACAAAATGTTGAAAATTATACAAAGAATTCCTGTCTACTAATAACATCATAAAAAATATACTACACTAACAAACCAGGACACAGACATTTTCACAATGGTAATGTAACACTGGTCCACTTCACCTTTTGAATATAGCCTTATCACTTATTCCAAAAGGGATGTTTTCCATTTGCTTTTCTCCTTCTTCATCTCCCTAACCTGGGGTTAGGGAATTGTATTAACATTTACTATCCTAGATTTACATATCCGTATTTGAGCATACACTAAACACTGGAACCAAGTAAACCTCACTTGGGGAATGGCCCAGAAAATCTAAGAAATGGTTATCTCCCAAATTACCAAGTGAATAACAATCCTCCTTCAAGGCTCATTTGGAACACAACCTTTAAATAGCTTCTTTAAACGTCCTCTGTTCTCCTTTATGGGCCTAATTCTGGCCTCTGGGACAGGAGTTCCTTGTTCTTCTCCTTTGCTAGCAAAGCATTAAACCTTCTTTTTCCTTTTTCAAAAACACATGTCCTCATTCTTGGATTGGCATCAGGGACAAGATCCAAGCTTATGGTAACAAAATTGGTGACCCAAATGGGACCCAAGAGCAGCCCTGACTCTAGCTTTTGGCAGGCCTGGAACTCCAAGCAACCCTACTTCCATGTTGAGGATGTTAGTCTAACTTGTTGATAGCTGACTACTAGAGAGTTGGGAGATGGGTAAGTTTGCCTTGGGTCAAACCAGAGAAGCTGTTTCTTTGAGTAAAAGGAGGGACTGATGGACTGTTCCAGCAGCTGCAAAGCCCTTTTTGTTTTGGGGAACTCCCAGCTTCCTTCTCTGAATTGTGTGGATTGCTCCATCTTGGCCTACTTTGAGAAAAAGCAAACTGAATGCAGTAAAGTCCTGACACATTGTCCATCTGGTAAGTTCCCTCTGTGTTCACACAGAGACCCTTGATTCTACACATCTGGATTTCCTTTCTGGGAAAATCTGGACCTTCTTCATAGGGACATTGGTCACAGTTTAGGGGGAGTTAGAAATATTTGGGGGGATTTTCCTCTATCATGTCTATTTTAAAGGTTCCCATCTGTTAGTCCTGGTGATCTTTTGTCTCTGTGTTTTTTGTTTGTATTAGTTACTGGCTGTTTAAGACAAGACATGGGCAATACTGTTTTTTTTTTTTTTTTTTTTTTTTTTTTTTAATGGTACAGGAGTTGAACTCAGGGACACTCAGCCACTGAGCCACATCCCCAGCCCTATACTGTATTTTATTTAGACAGGTTTAGACAGGGTCTCTCTGAGTTGCTTAGCACCTTGCTGTTGCTGAGGCTGGCTTTGAACTTGCAGTCCTCTTGTCTCAGCCTCCTGAACTGCTGGGATTAGAGGCATATGCCACCACACCTGGCTATTGCACTGATCTTACAGGTAGCTTCTTGGGGGACAGATCTTGACTGAATGGGTCACCTATAGATACAAAACAGTATAAGAAAAAGATGACATTTTGCTGTAACAATGTGACCTTTGCATATTTTTTTCTTTAATTATTGTACAATTATGCAGTTGGAGTTGGTCTGTTAGAAATATCATAATGAAAGAAATTCTGTATGTACAGGTATGTATGCAACTGCTTAATAAGGAGTCTGAACAGTCAAAAACTAAGGTGAGGATACAAAAAGGCACTGTCTATAATGTGTGAGGATAGCAGAACTGCAGGCTAAAGGTAAAAAAAAAGAACATTTTAATTCTTTCAATGGTGCTAGGCTGACAATCCCAGGACTGCTTCTCAGCCTGGCCCCAGACAGCTGCAAATTATCCTGGTGTGGGTCAATCCTGGGCTAAAAAAAAAAAAAAAAAAAAAGAAATCACAGGAAAGCTGCCTCATCTATAGAGAAACGGGTAAAGAGGACATGGCCTCAACCTTGCCTTTCAGCCACTTTTTTTGCCCATGGGAATGAAATTAGAGTTTGAGAATGGAGCTTAGTTTGCTGCTTCTATTGACAAATAAAATCTATGTGGGCTCTGGCAGTCCTCACTGACTTCTTTCTGGGTTCTTGTCTCATGGGTCCAATGAATAAAATCCACAGATAGTGTGAGAGGACAAAAAAATAAAAGCAACAAAATTTGATTTTAATGTGAGGAGAAAAGATGGAACTCCCCATAATGTAAGGGGGAATCTGGTGGAAAGCTTTTCCACTTGAGTGTACTAATCTGGGGATTTATGGCCTCTAGATGAAGGAATTGATCAGAATCCATGCTGAACAGATATTAAAAAGCTTTGGGACTACTTGCTGAAATCGATGCTGTATAGGTGTTAGGAGAGTACCAAGGCTATTGGTTTGGCTCATGACTTTCTAGTTGGCTGTGCACATCTTTAAGTCTGATTTTTTTTTTTTTTTTTGTAGCTTATAATGGAATTCACCCTCATTTCAATTTTCTCACAGCTCTGGGACACAAGAGTGGACTAGAATGCTTCACCTCACAGAGTGTCCTTTATAGTTGCAAACAAAATAACAAACAAACCTTCATTGTGACCCATTACTCTCAATGTCTAATTTTAACTAGCCTATCTTATGGGGGTAAAGAAGACAGCTGCTAGTCACAAAGAACATGGCAATGGGTTCCAGTACTATTAAATTAAAATATGGGAAAAAATATTCTCCCCTTTTATGTTCTGACAGAATGCCCCATTTGGCCAGGTGACACTTCCAGGTGCAGTCTTGCCTGTTGCCATCAGATCTAAAAATACCAGGGCCTCCCAGAGTCCCAATGTACACAGGAACATGTGTATTAATCCTGCTGATTTCTGAAGATAGAGAGGTCCCTAACAGTCTCTGTATGGTCAATGTGATTTTCACTAGACAGAGTACCCTGGAGATATATATATGTGTGTGTGTGTGTGTGTGTGTGTGTTTTAAATAGTATTGGTATAATTGTCAGTGAGGAATGCACTTAGAGTTGATAGCATTGTGGTAATGATAAGAGAAACTTATCAAACAACAATATTCTGTGCTCCAACCCCTTGAATGCAAACTGGAAAAAATATTAAGTCAACATTTTTGGTATATTTCATACAGTCCCAATCCCTCCCCTGGGATAAAATTTTTTGTCTAAATTAAATGTACAGATGAAATTATCACCCATCTTAATTTACAAGTGATTCCCAAGAAAAGGAAACAGTTTGAGAATGGATGTTTACTAAAAGCAAGTAAGGTCATTTGCAAAACAAGGACCCTGAGAAAGGTGATTAGGATTATTATAACCAAGATTTTGTTTAAGGATGAAATAACTTGCCCCAGAGGGATAAAATAACCCCTTAATATAGATAAATTAATAGGAGTTCATTCTCTTCTGGACAAATGTTTAAAATGTGAATCAAGTCAGCTTTGCCAGGTAACCTACAAGATGCTTATTCTGCCTGTTAAAACAAACAAACAAAAAAAACTCACACTGATGAGTACCAATTTATGCAAGACTTGGGAGCTATAAAATATTTTTTTAAAGTGTAATGTCCATTGCTTTTAGGATTTTTCTTTGTCAGAGAAACAGCTGACTTGAAATGTTAACCAGGCTTGAATTTTCATGAATAACCTGAATACATGTGACTAGAGATATGTATATATCTGAAACTATGTTTGTCTGAGCCTTCTCTAAATTTTCCTGCTAGGCAAGGACGCTAACACTGAGCTACATCCCCAGCCCCCCTGATTTCCTCTAAAATTTTATAATATAAAAGTTCAGGACTGGGGTTGTGGCTCAGAGGTAGAGCACCTGCCTAGCATGTATGAGGTACCACAAAGAAACAAATAAAGTCCATCAACAACTAAAGAAAATTAGAAAAAAAAAATTCAGGGGCTGGGGTTGTAGCTCAGTGATTAAGCACTTGCCTTGCATCTGTGAGGCTCTGGGTTCCATCCTCAGTACCACATAAAAATAAACAAATAAAATAAAGGTATTGAGTCCTTATACAACTAAAACAAACAAACAAACAAACAAACAAACAAACAAACAAACTTCATGTACGTTTAACCAATGAGTGTTCTCTTTTATACATTGCATCTGGCATAAAATGACCACACTGACATTTGAAAAACTGTCTTAAATCTCTCTATTTCTGATCATCGACACTATTTACATAATGTATAACAGATTTAAGGGTATTCTTGATTTTTTTCTAGAACTGCTAAACTTTGCAAACTGATAATTATCTTTGAATTCTGATTTTTACTGTAAAAGTTAAACCTAGTCAATATAAGGACATCTATGTAATTGTGACACTACCTGTTCACGGCTTCTTTGCATATTAGATGTATTTATGTTTTTCTAGTATTTAAAACACAAAGCTTAGGAGAATACTTTACAAAGTTGATATTCTCCAAATTAAAGTTATCTGAAATATTAATCTCTTTTAGACATATAAAAATAAAAATTTAATTGGGAATTTATGACATTTAATGTTCTGTAAATGGACACAGGTAACCAGTTGTCAATAAGATAAATATCTGAGGACCCTAGAGAACAGGAGGAAGCCAACCTCTGCAAAGAGGAGGGTCTTTGGAAAGAGAAATGTTTCTAATACTTTCAAGAGAAGCCACCCATTGTCAGCAAAACTCTGGACCAATCCTGGCAGACGGCATTACTGGTAGAAGAAACTAAAGAAGGCAAGAGTCTTCACATGTTCCTCAGAGTAACCCCCTGAAGAATCTCAGATGACTCTTAACAGTAGATAGGAACAAGTTAATTCTGACCAACTTGGTCTTAAATACCTGGTAGAATAGTATGACTAAAGCACACTAATACATGGACATTTAAAGATTTTTTTTAATGTAATGTAAGATGTACATTGTGTTAGCCCTACAAAAAGTAAATAAAGCTGGAAGCTGTAAAGAAAGGGATATGTTGTGGTTAAACCTGATATTTAACTATCATAAAGGACTCTGGAGTCACAAGCTTGTCCCGCATTTTAGAAACTGGCTGAAATACTAATTTCTTTTGTATTAATTGATTACAAAAACAGTAATATTTTGCTGTCTTGTTTATTTGTGTCCTGGAATGATCCTTGCCTAATATATGCCTTGTCCAGTCACCTTCCAAATGCCAGCATGGACCTCTGGACCACCCTGATGCTGAACACCCTTAACTGTCCATGCCTTACCTGAAAGAGAACAAGGACTTTGGGTCATATCCCCCTCCCAACTTTATGCCCTCTCAGCAGGAGGCACATTGGAGGTGTCCTCACCCATTTGTCCATAGAGATGGAATGTAGAAATTGACAGTGGGTATCTGTAACAGTGGTCTCTTCACTTTTTAAATATAGCCTTAGTTGCTTATTCTAAATTATACTTGTTTTTTTTTTTTTTTTTTTTTTTTTTTTTCTCTTCTCCCTCTCCACCTCCCTAACCTGGGTGCAGGGAATAGGATTACCATTTATTTATCCTAGACCTAATTTTATGTATTTGAGCACACACCAACACAGGAACCAAATAATCCACACTTGGAGGATGGCCCAGATCTAAGGAATAGCTGTCTACCCAATTAACAAGTGCATCACCATCTTCCTTTAGGGCAAACTAGAATGACGCCTTTGAAGACCTTGTTTAAAAGCCCTCTGTTCTCCCTTATGGGCAGAATCCTGGCCTCTGGGACTGGAGTCTATGCTTTTGTCCTTTGCTCAAAACCATTTTCCTTTTGCTCAAAACCATTTCATCATTATTGGATTGGCATCTGGGACAACGGCTGTTCTTTTGGTATAGGTAATAACCAAAATATAGACTTTACTTGTATTTCACATTTTTTGTGACATCTGGCATATGTAGGGATAGACGGCTTGATAAAAACTAGTTCCAAATATTCATAGCAGACAATAATGGCAAAATAGTTTGAACATTAGGGTGGGGTGAGTTTCTAGGAAGCTGAATTTACCCTAATGACAGGAAAGTTATCTTTTATTTTCTACAAAACTCTTGAGCAGTTTGATCAGTGCTGTGAAATAAACAACTTTACTACATATGTAAATTTCCTTTTTTTATGCCTTTGGGAATTTGTGGGCAGCCAAGTGTGACAGGCCCCTCTTCACCTTCAGTGATAAATGTAAAATATTTTGATGTTATTTAGCCTTACTGTCACCTCTTATTTACCTATTCCAGCCACCAATTAAAGAGAGATGAGATCTAGATGTATCATGGTTTTGAACTCCACTGTTTTTTATGTTTTCTTTTATTTTTTTTTTCTTTTTTTGTAGGCTTGGAATCAAACCCAGGATCTTTTATATGCTAGATAAGGATTTTACCACTGAACTACATCCAAGGAAGCCCTTTGTTCTTGATGCCTGTTTTTGAAACTAATGCTGAATTATGTGAAAGATTTCTTGGTTTCTGTTGATACAGTTAAACATTTCTCAAAAAAGATTAATATAAAAATAAATATAAAAAAATAAGGTGAGTGTTCCCCTCATACAAAATAGTGTGTTTCCTTTTCTTTTTCTTTTTAGTATAGTGGGCTTTGAACCCAGGGCTTTGTACATGCTAGTGCAAAGTAACAGATGATGATGCTGTAAACATGAGGTTAAGAAGTTAATTTTGTGGGATGAACCCACTCTGCTGACGCCCCCCCACCCCATACTTGCTTTACCCAAAAGCAATCTTCCTGAAGCCCTGCCTGGCCTGAGTGGACAGGATATATGACATTCCTTAGCCAACTGAAGCAGTGGGTGAAGGCCAAGCAGTCAGTGTAGGTAATGAATGATAGGCATCTAGAGAGGATGAACACAAGTCATCAAAGAGAGGACCATGGGTTGTTAACCTCTGTGATTGTGCTCCTGGGCACTGTGCATTGCTAACAATTAATCTCCACATCCCTGATCCCAGGCACATCGGTAATGATTAAAAGAATGGCTCTGGGATATATGAAAGAACAAGCCCCCTCCCTCCAGCCCTTGGCTCCAAGGCTCCAATTCTCTTTGGAGCAGTCTGTCTCTATCACTATCTTAAATAAAACTTGCTTTCTATGCTTGCTTTGACGATTCTCAGGTATTTGAGCTTCAACACTAGGGAACAAAGACCCATTCCTGATCCCCAAGATCAGTATCAGCAGGCAAGTACTCTGTAACTAAGCACTGAAATCCTAGCCTAAGGAATTAAATTACTGATATTTTTCTATACCCACAATCACACACGAACAAGGCATGAGCACAATGCATACATTTTGTGTATGTACATACTTTGTCTTTCTTTTTCCAAAAAGTCGATAAAAATTTGGATGCTATTTTCAAATTGTTTTTTGACATCCTCGGCTCATTCCATTTGAATACATGTCTGTGGCATTGAACTTAATTAATAGGTTATTTTCAGTAGTACAAGAAGTAATGCTTTTATTTTACCAAACCCATAATCTATTTTATTTTAATAGTAATAAATTATGTGAAGATGATTTTTTATATTTTATATTCATAATCTTATTGAATATTTTCCACATGATCAACTCCAAGAACATTCCTTGGTTGAATAGTACACTTAATTTTTCTTTGATTCATCCTTCAAGAACAGCTCTAAAAAGATATACTATTTTATAATGCCACCCAAAGTGCATTGAGGGGCCGGGGTTGTGGCTCAGTGGTAGAGTGCTTGCCTCACAGGTCTTGAGGCACTGGGTTCAATCCTCAGCACCATATAAAAATAAATAAATAAAGATGTTTTAAAAAGTACATTGATATACATATTTTAACATATAGACTCTCAACAATATTGTTTTTTAGAATCTATTTAGTCTTAAGTAATAAACTATGAGAAAAACATACCCAATTTCATTTTATATGCATGCCACTGATTATTTATAAAAATAAATTAAATTTTTAGGTTTGTCAGTCATTTTTATTCATTTTTTGATAAATTGTCCATAATTTTTGCTCACTTTTCTATTAGGACATTCTACCAGGGACAGGGCAATAATAAATTTATTTGCGTATTACATGTCATATATATTACCAATAATATCTTTAATCACTTGCCATTTTTTTTTTAGTGTGGTTATAAAGGCTTTTGTCTGTTTCAAGGTTGCTTTTATACAGAGGTTTCTAACATTTATACAGCTATATTATGTAGCATTTAATCCTATAATGACTTTTATGCTATTATTTTTTGTGTGACTCGTAAGGACCATATTACACACACACACATATATAATTTCATCGGAATTCATAATAGTATTACAGAAGAGATAAAATCCCTAATACTCACTTTCATACTACTGTAAAAACAAAAATATTCCTTCTTTTTAAAATGTCTATTCACTTTACCTAACCTGTCCTTTTTTATATAAACACAACACTCCCACCTTCATCCTTCCTAAGTATATTAAATAAATTTGTCAGTATTCCTCATGCTTTCTAACACTACCACATTTTCACTACACTGAAATTAATGACAGTTCCCTTTATAGTCCTTCAATTTTCTGCTAATTATAAATGATCCAAAGTAAATTTTCCAAATTTGTGGTAAGTTTTTGGCAATATTCTTTATTTTCAGGGGTGAAGAAGCATTCTTCAGCAATGAAATTGCACACAGTCCCATAAAGTTCTAGAGGTTGTTCTCGTATTCTGTTTCATTGATCAGTTTATGTCTATATGTTTATGATGTTTATGATATCATTTTGATGACTTGCTACTTAAAAAGTAATATCTAGTAAGAGAAATGTTTTTATTTCAGTTTGCTCTTTCAAAACTGCCTCATTATATCACATATTTATACTTCCAACTAAAGTTTAGAAACATTTTTTAACATTTCAACAAGGCAGAAAAAAGAAGTAAGTTCAGAGTAGAATTATTTTATAGGTAAAATATTCAAATATAATTGTAAAGAGCAGGGGCTCAATGGCACATGACTGTAATCCTAGGTGACCAGGAGCCTGAGACAGGAGGATTGCAAGTTCAAAGTCAGCCTCAGCAATTTAGTAAGATCTTGATTCAAAATTCAAAAATTAAAAATATGGCTGGGGAAGTGGCTCAGTTGTTAGCCACCCCTGTGTTCAATCCCAGTACCAAATAATAATAATAACAACAACAACAATGAAAATATAAATGTAAAGAGAATTAAATTAATACAGTGATATTTCCCATTCCTATTCAAGAAGAAAATGGATGTTACCATATATTAATGTCTCATTTTTTTTCCTTGTACCAGGGATTGAAACCTGGGGTGCTCAAACACTGAGTCACATCTCCAGCTCTTTGTATTTTTTATTTTGAGACTGGGCCTCACTATGTTGCTGAGGTTGGACTTGAACGTGAAATCCACCTGCCTCTGCCTCCTGAGCCTTTCTGGATTACAGGTGTGTGCTACTACACCCAGCTTTCATTGTATCTTCTTTAATAGAAGTCTATATTTGTCTTACCATAGGCCTAGAAAATAATAACTAGCTTTAGACCTAAGATTTCTTATCTTTATTCTTATTATGATTATGTACTACATAAATTTTGCATGGTATATGTTTTTGTTTCATCTTTTATTTGTTAACTGGACACTTCACTTAAATGTTATTATTTGTAGTATATTCTGAACTGATTTTTAAATATTTCCTAAGTGGCTAATCATGTGATAAGCCAATAATATACTCTCCTTTTTATATGTAATGCATTTACATTTTTATTAATTCTATTAAACATGTTTACCTAGCTCATGAAACAAAAATAACATTTTCTTTACTATTAAGTACAAAGCTATGTATGAGAGGGCTTAATATCTGTGGAACCTGTTATGTGAAGAAAGCATTTTTCTTTTCTTTTTTTCCTTTTCTTTTATTCTAAGTTGTTATATATGATAGCAGAATGCATTACAATTGATATTACACATATGGATTACATTTTCCCATATCTCTGGTTATATACACAGTATATTTACACCATTCATGTCTTCATACATGCACTAAGAGTAATAATGTCCATCTCATTCTACCATCTTTTTTCACCCTTTTGCTCCCTCCTTTCCTCTCCCTCCCCATTGGCCTTTCTAGTGTTCCTCTAATCCTCCTATGCTCCCCGTCCCAACCACACTGTGAATCAGCCTCCTTATATCAGAGAAAACATTCGGCATTTGAATTTTGGGGATTGGCTAATTCACTTAGCATTATATTCTCCAACTTTATCCATTTACCTTCAAATGCCATGATTTTATTCTCTTACTGCAAAGTAATATTCCATTGTATATATATACTACATTTTCTTTATCCATTCATCTACTGAAGGGCATCAAGTTTGCTTCCGCAGTTTAGCTATTATGAATTGTGTTGCAATAAATATCGATGTGGCTGTGTCCCTGTAGTATGCTGTTTTTAAGTCATTTGGGTATAGACTGAGGAGTGGAATAGCTCGGTCATAAGGTAGTTCCATTCCCAGTTTTCCAGGGAATCTCCATACTGCCTTCCAGATTGGCTGCACCATTTTGCAGTCCCACCAGCAATGTATGATTGTGCCTTTTTCCCCCACATCCTCTCAAGCACTCATTGTTGTTTGTGTTCTTAATAGCTGCCATTCTGACTGGACTGAAATGATATCTTAGAGTAGTTTTGATTTGCATTTCTCTAATTGCCAGGTATGTTGAACATTGTGTATTTGTTGATTGATTGTTTATCTTCTTCTGAGAAGTGTTTGTTCAGTTCCTTGGCCCATTTATTGATTGGGTTATTTGTTTTTTTTTTGGTGTTAAGATTTTTGAGTTCTTTAAATATTCTAGAGGTTAGTACTCTATCTGATGTGCTTGTGGCAAAAATTTGTTACCAATTAATAAGCTTTCTATTCACCACAATGATTGTTTCCTTTGCTGAAAAGAAGCATTTTCATTTGAATCTATCCCATTTATTGATCATTGATATTAATTCTTGCTTTATGGGAATCTTATTAACGAAGATGGGGCCTAATCTGGCATGTTGGAGATTAGGACCTACTTTTTCTTCTAATAGGCATACTGCCTCTGCTCTCATTCCTAGGTCCTTGATCCACTTTGAGTTGAGTTTTGGGCATGGTGAGAGATAGGGGTTTAATTTCATTTTGTTGCATATGGATTTCCAGTTTTCCCAGTACCATTTATTGAAGAGGCTATCTTTTCTCCAATGTATGTTTTTGGTGCCTTTGTCTAATATACGGTAACTCTAATTATATTTTTTTTGTCTGTGTCATCTGTTCTGTACCATTGGTCTACAAGTCTATTTTGATGCCAATACCATGCTGTTTTTATTACTATTGCTCTGTAGTATAATGTAAGGTGTAGTACAGTGATGCCACCTGCATCTTGTTAAGTAAGTCCTTTAGCTATTCTGGGTCTCTTATATTTTTCCAGATGAATTTCATGACTACTTTTTCTACTTTGATGAGGAATGTCATTAGGATTTTGATTGGAATCACATTAAATCTGTATAGTGATTTTGGTAGTATGGTCATTTTGACAATATTAATACTGACTCCCCAAGAACAAGGGAGATCTTTCCATCTTCTAAGGTCTTATTTAATTTCTTTTTTAGTGTCCTGTAATTTTCGTTATAGAGGTCTTTCACATATTTCATTAAGTTGATTCCAAAGTATTTTTACCTCTATTTTTAATTAATTATTTTTATTTAATTAGTTATTCATGATAGTAGAATGCATTTATGCACAATGATATATCATACATGGGATATAATTTCTTATTTTTCAAAATGTATATGTTGCAGAATCATATTGGTCCTGTAGTCATGTATATACATACAGTAATAATGTGTGTTTCATTCCACTATCTTTCCCATCCCTACATCCCCTCCCTCCCCAAGTATTTTATTCATTTATTTTTTTATGCTATTGTAAATGGGGTAGTTTTCCTCATTTCCCTTTCAGAGGATGTGTCACTGATATACAAAAATGCCTTTGATTTATGGGTGTTGATTTTGTATCCTGCTGCTTTGATGAATTTATCTACTATTTCTAGAATTTTCTGGTAGAATTTTTTGGGTTATCTAGGTATAGAATCATATCATCAGAGAATAGTAAAAATTTGTGTTCTACTTTACCTATCTGTATCCCTCTAATTTCTTTTGCCTGTCTTATTGCTCTGGCCAGTGTTGCAAGAACAATGTTAAATAGAAGTGGTGAAAAAGGGCATCCCTGTCTTGTTCCAGTTTTAGAGGGAATGCTTTCAACTTTTCTCCATTTAGAATGATGTTGGCCTGGGGCTTAGCATAGATAGCTTTTACAATGTTGAGATATGTTCCTTTTATCCCTAGTCTTCTAGTGTTTTAAACATGAAGGGGTGCTATATTTTGTCAAATGCTTTTACTGCATCTATTGAGATGATCATATGTTTCTTATCTTTAAGTCTATTGATGTGATGAATTACATTTATTGATTTCCATATGTTGCACTAACCTTGCATCACTGGAATGAACCCCACTTGATTGTGGTGTACTATCTTTTTGATATGTTTTTGTATTTGATTTCCCATAATTTTATTGAGAATTTTTGCATCTATGTTCATTAGAGATATTGGCCTGAAGTTTTCTTTCTATGATGTGTCTTTGCCTGGTTTTGGAATCAGGGTGCTATTGGCCTCATAGAATGAGTTTGGAAGTGCTCCCTCTTTTTCTATTTTCAGAAAAAAATATTGAAGATTATTAGTATTAGTTCTTCTTTAAAGGTCTTGTAGAACATGTCTGTGTCCATCCGGTCCTGGGGTTTTCTTGGTTGTTAGGCTTCTGATGGCATCTTCTATTTCATTGCTTGATATTGATCTGTTTAAATGGTGTATATCATCCTGATTCAATTTGAGAAAGTCATACAACTTTACAAATTTGTTGATGTCTTTGATATTTTGTGTTTTATTGGAGTACAAGTTTTCAAAATAATTTCTAATTATCTTCTGTATTTCTGTAGTGTCTGTTTTCCTATTTAATTTTCATCATGTATGTTAGTAATTTGAATTTTCTCTCTCCTTCTCTTCATTAGCATTGCTAAGTGTCTGTCAATTTTATTTATTATTTCAAAGAACAAACTTTTTATTTTGTCACTTTTTTCCTTTTTTTTTATTCAATTTCATTGATTTCTGCTCTGATTTTAATTATTTCCTGGTTTGGGGTTGGATTGCTCTTTTTTTTCTTAGGGCTCTGAGATGTAATGTTAAGGTATTTATTTGTTGACTTTTACTTCTTTTGAAGAATGAACTCCATCCAATGAACTTGCCTCTTAGAACTGCCTTCATAGTGTCCCTGAGATTTTGATATATTGTGTCTGTGTTTTCATTCACCTCTAAGAATTTTTTAATTTCTTCCTTGATGTCTTATGCCACCCATTGTTCATTCAGTAGCATATTGTTTAGTCTCCAGGTGTTGGATTAGCTTTTATTTCTTATTTTTTCATTGATTTTTAATTTCATTCCAGTGTGGTCTCATAGAATGCAGGGTAGTATCTCTACATATTTATATTTGCTAAGAGTTATTTTGTGGCATAATATATGGTCTATTTTAGAGAAGTACCCATGTGATGCTGAGAAGAAAGTATATTCACTCATTGAAGGATGAATTAATCTATATAAGTCAGTTAAGTCTAAGATAATTATTGTATTTTTGATTCTATAGTTTCTTTGTTCAGCTTTTGTTTGGAAGATCTATCCAGTGGTAAAAAAGCTTTGTTAAAATGACCCAAAATTATTTTGTTGTGGTCTATTTGACTCTTGAACTTGAGAAGAGTTTGCTTGATTAAAGAAGATGTGCATTGTTTGGGGCATATATTTTTATAATTGTTAAGTCTTGTTGGTGTATGATTCTCTTGAGCATTATGTAGTATTGTTCTTTATCCCTTTTGATTAACTTTAGCTTGATGTTTACTTTATTTGATATAAGGATGGATACCCCTGCTTGCTTCTGCAGTCCATGTGAGTGGTATGATATCTCCCAACCTTTCATCTTCAGTGTGTGGATGTCTTTTCCTATGAGATGAGTTTCTTGAAGGCAGCATATTGTTGGGTCATTTTTTTTTTTTTTTTTTTTTTTTTTGATCCAATCTGTTATTCTATACCTTTTGATTGGTGAGTTTAGGCCATTAATATTCAGAGTTATTATTGAGACATGATTTGTATTCCCATGCATTTTTGTTTAGCTTTTGTATTTAATTTGACATGGTTTCTCCTCTGATTCGTTTTTTCCTTTAGGGTAATACCGCCCTCTGCTGATATTCATCATTGTTTTTCATTTTATCTTTGTGGAATATTGTGCTGTGGGTGTTCTGTAGTGGTGGCTTTCTAGTTGTAAGTTCTTAACTTTTCTTTATCATAGAAGGTTTTTATTTCATCCTCAAATCTAAAGCTTAATTTTGCTGGGTATAAGATTCTTTGTCATCATCCATTTTCTTTCAGAGCTTGGTATGTGTTGTTCCATGATCTCCTGGCTTTGAGTGTCTGGGTTGAAAAATCTGCCATGATATGAATTGGTCTCTCCATATAGGTAATCTGATTCATCTCTCTTGTGGTTTTTAACATTCTATCCTTATTCTGTATGCTAGGCATTTTCATTGTAATGTGTCTTGATGTACATCTATTGTAATTTTGCAAATTTTGGTGTCCTGTAAGTCTCTTGTATTTATTTTCCAATTCATTCTTCATGTTTGGGGAAATTTTGTGGTATTATCTCATTGAAGATATTGTGCATTCATTTCGTTTGAAACTCTGTCCCTTCCTCTATCCTGATAACTTTATGATTTGGTCTTCTGATGCTGTCCCATAATTCTTGGATGTTCTGTTCCTAGTTTCTTACTATCTTCACTGTGTGGTCAAATTTATTTTCCAGATTGTATACTTTGCCTTTATTATCTGATGTTCTTTCTTCCGATTGATCTAGTTTGTTGGTGATGCTTTCTATTGTGTTGTTTATTTGGTTTATTGTTTCTTTCATTTCAAGGATTTCTGACTATTTTTTTTTCAGAGTTTCTATCGCTTTTTTGAAGTAATCTTTTGCTACCTGTATTTTCTCTCTTATCTCTTTGTTGTAGTGATCAATTTTTGCCTGTATTTGCTCATTTAGGTCATTCTTTAATTCACAGATCATTTTAATTATGAACCTTCTGAACTCCTTCTCTGACATTTGATCAACTTTGCTGAGCATGGGTTCTATTATTGTAGTATCCTGGTTTGTTTGGGGCACTTTCCTCCCCTTGTTTTTTCTTGTTGTCTATTTGTCTTCCTTTCTTGCAGTGTGGATCTGAGATATTACATTTTCTACCCTATATTCTTTTAGTATCCATACAGATCGTCTGTACCTCATCTTAATGTTGGGCTTTCAGACCCTACAGGTGTCCCGCGTAGTATGCTACTGCAACTAAATGTGGTGTCAGCAATAGCAGAGGTAACTTGAGATAACAATGAAGGTGCCCCAAGATGGATGCAATGTCTTCCAGAGATGGGACTGGAAGGGTGAGCCTTACAATGTCTTTGGGATGCCTGCTCTGAGATGCAGCTGCTTTTAGGCTCTGTCTGTTGTCAAAAGGTAGGGGCTACTGTGTGGGGAAGGCTATGGCTATATCTGCAGTGTCTCAAGATGGAAGTGGGTTAGGCTTGTCCTCCCCTATGAGGGTGCGGTGGTGGACTCTGGACCTACCATTGGCGTGGGTCCCACGCACATTGGTGTGGGCAGAACTGGCCACATTTGAGCTCCTGCAGTGGTATGCTGGTCAGAAGAGGTGGTCCTATGGCAGAGCCTGAGCTTGGCAGGTGTTTACTGGTGGCCAAATGGACCCAGGCCAACTCTGAGCCTGGGTCCCAGGCAGGTTGGTGGGGGCAGAACTCAAGGTATTACCGTTTCTACCCTATAATCTTATAGTGTCTTTGTAGGTTACTGATGTCTTGTCTTGGTGTTAGGTTTCCAATCCCAAACTGGTGTCCCAAGATGGAAGCTGCCACAAGTGAAGATGATTATAGTGGCTGTGGCGGTAACCTGAGACAGTGGTATAGGTGTCCCAAGATAGAGGTTCCCAAGATGGCTGTGACCACTTTCAGAAATGGGGCTGAATGAGCAGGCTATCAAATGGTGTTGGGCGACCTATTCGGAAATACAGTACTGTGGCGCGTGATGCTGTAATAGGCAGCTAACTCTAGTCTGTTTGTGTTGTCAGAAGCTGGAGGCTCCCAATTGAGCAGGGTTATAGAGATGGCTGCAGTGTTCCAAGATGGAGACAGGCAGGCAGTGTGGACCACAGCCTTGATATATAGTGAACAACAGGGAGGGTTCCACCCCAGGTATCCAGTCAGGGGCTGTCCTGGGCTTGCCTGTGCTCTGCGGATGTCAGCAGAATGTCTTGGGCCTGCTTGTGCTCTGCAGAGGTCAGAGGGACTGTCCTGGGCCTGCCTGTGCTCTGAATGTGTCTGGGCGGCTTTCCTGGACCTGCCTGCGCTCTGCATGTGTCAGCGGGGCTGTCCTAGGCCTGCTTGTGGTCCATGGAGGTCAGCAAGGATTTCCTGTGACTGACTGTGGTTCACAGAGGTTGGCAGGCCTGTCCCGGTCCTGCCTGTACTCCACATGTGTCAGCAGGGCTGTCCTGGGCTTGCCTGTACTCCACATGTGTCAGCAGGGCTGTCCTGGGCCTGCCTGTGGTCTGCAGAGGTCAGCGGGGCTTTCCTGGGACTGCCTGTGTTCCACAGAGGTTGGCGGAGCTGTCCTGGGCCTGCGTGTGTTCCACAGAGAGGTTGACAGGGCTGCCCTGGGCCTGCCTGTCAAGAAAACATATTTCTATGCTTGATTTCACATGATGTGTTTTTCAGAAATTTATTTTGTATCATTAAAAGTTACTCAATCCCCATCAAGATAATAGTTTGTCTTTTATCGATTAATCTGAAAAATTGGGTGTGTGTGCATGTGTGTGTATTCTGTATATATATATATTTTTCTTTTTCTGATCTTATGGTTGAAATCCACTTGTTTAAATGTTTTATTTTTCTTGAGTCAAAATTCTTCCTTTACTATTTTTTTAGTTGTAAATTGATACAATAACTTTATTTTACTTATTTATTTATTTTACGAGGTGATGAGGATTAAACCCAGTGCCTCACAAATGCTCTACCACTGTTATAACCCTAGCCCCAATGAAGATTTTATTGAGTAATAACTTATAATTTTATAAGTGAATTTGACACATTTTTTGGCCCTACTTCATGAGATTTTAACATCGTGTCATGCAGATTTATTTAAAAATTCGAAACCATTTCCTTTCCATTAATGATATGATAAATTTTAAGTTCAAAGGTCATCATTTTTTCCTTAAATATAGCAAAGTCAATTATAAGATCCATAAGTCTTATTTGGAAATAATTATGCGATATTATCTTGTATTTCATCCTTGTTTGTTGGTTTATTTCATGTTTCATATACATTACACATACCACCAGTACTTCCAATAGGGAAGTTTATTGCTGGCTCCTACATCTTTCAATTTGTTTCAATATGTATAATATCTGGTAATAATTAAAAATTGAGTAATAATATAATAATAACTAGATAATTTAAAGTTTAGATAATTTAAACTTGAAGAAAAAAAAAAAAAAACAGTATGCCCTCCTTGACAACATTTATTTTCAAATTTAAAAGAGCTCAGCTACCATACCACTAATTTTGGATTATTTCAAGTCACAATTTACATATAAGCTTCATCTGACTTGAGGGTTGAGTTCAATGTACATGAAATATCAAGAAAATATTTGTCTTGGTGCAGTGGTCAATGCACATAATCTCACCAACTGGGTAGGCTGAAGTAGGAAGATCCCAAGTTGGAGGCTGGCCTGGACAACTTAGTTACATTCTGTGTCAAAAATTTGATAAGCAAGCCGGGCGTGGTGGCGCAGGCCTGTAATCCCAGCACTTGGGAGGCTGAGGCAGGAGGATCGCGAGTTCAAAGCCAGCCTCAGCAATTGGCGAGGCATTTAGCAACTCAGTGAGACCCTGTCTCTAATAAAATACAAAAAAGGGCTGGGGATGTGGCCCAGTGGTCGAGTGGCCCTGAGTTCAATCCCCGGTACGAAAAAAATAAATAAAAATTGATAAGCAGGGGTAGTGGCTCACACTCGTAATCCCAGAAGCTAGGGAGGCTGAGGCAGGAGGTTTACAAATTCAAAGCTAGCCTCAGCAACTTAGCGATCCTGTCTCAAGACAAAAAAATAAAATAAATAAAAGGAGCTGTGGATGTGGCTCAGTGGTTGAGCACAGCTGGGTTCAATCCCTGGTACCAAAAGTAAAGAGAAATTGGAAAAAAAACTCTGGGGATGTAGCTTACTGAAGATCCCCTATGGGGGTTAAATCTCTAGTAGTACCAAAAAAAATTTAAATCAATTCAGTTGTAATGTCTGCAATTAGTTATTTCTAAAAACCTATACTGCTCTAAATTTCTAACAACAACAGAAACAATTTCTGTTGTTTACTCAATTTCTGTTGGTTATCAAGATCCAAAAGCCACAATGATGTCATGACAAAGCCAGGGATTTCAAGGTCATACAGAAGAAAAATGACTACAGTAGGGTACAAAAGTGTAGTTAAAAATTATTCTTAAGCTTGGCTTTGAACATGGAAAAGTAAAATCAAAATGGAAGAAAACAATGGAACTAATTAGTTAAAATAGACTTCTTCAGATAATGAAAATTGGTAACCGAAGGAGAGAAATACAACTCTAAAGAGCTATAAACTCCGAGGGTGAAAACATTTGCATGGGAAACTATGGTGGGGAGAAAGAAAAAAAAAAAAAAAAAACGAACATTGGCTAGAGGAAATGGAGGGGAGGGGCTGTGCACGTAATACGTTTAGGGGATGTGACATCACAGAGCCTGTAGATTGTGCGGTTAGCAACTCCGTTCATCTCCCTGGGAAGCAACAGGTGAGACTTCCCTTTAGAAAGTGTTCATGCCTTCTTTTCTGGATCTGCCAGACTTACGTTAATCCTACCTCAGCCTTCCCAGATTTTTGAGATAGTGAACACAGCCCTCAAGAACATGGAGGCCGCCGAGGAGAGCCCAGCGGAAATCCAAGGCCAGGTCCAAGACACCTCAATCACATTGAAACCTAACAGTGGTATAGACAAGGTGCTAACCTCATCAGAGAGCTCAAGGCAAAGGAAAGGGTACCTGCCATCAGAGTCTGTGAAGATTCTCCGCGACTGGCTCTATGAGCACCGGTTTAAGGCCTATCCTTCAGAGGCAGAGAAACGAATGCTGTCAGAGCAAACTAATTTATCATTTCTTCAGATTTCAAACTGGTTTATAAATGCCCGCAGACGCGTTCTCCCGGAAATGCTTCAACAGGGTGTAAATGATCCTAACCACCATAAAGACAAGGCCGTGGATGAAGTCCAACAGTCGAGCACTGATCATTCTGTGCAGGTCAAGTCAGTGCCCAAAGACAACGCACAATTCTTGCCTGGGTCCCTGCTGCCAGTAAGCCAGGAGTCAGAAGAGAGGCTAACAGATCCAGAGTCTATCCCAAGCCAGAAGCTAAACCTGAACGCCCAGCCAAAGAAAAAGGTCAAGATTTCCACCAGTGAGGCCTTGTATTCTCCAGAATCTGTGTGGCCAGAGGAGTATGAGGATTTCAGCAGCTTCCACTTGCTGGTAGATGCAGCTGTACAAAAGGCAGCTGAACTGGAGCTGCAGAAGAAGCAGGAGCTGAATCCATGATTGCTGCTTGCCAATAAAATCAACAACAACAACAACAAGAAACAAAAAAAAAAAAAAACAAAAAAAAAAAAAAAAAAAAAAAAAAAAAAACCAGGTAGTCTCTTGTCTACTGTGGTAGGTTCATTTATGCTCATCCCAACTAACTCATATGTTTTTCTTTTATAATGACATCTTTTCTTCCAGAATATTTATGAAAGCCGTTGTTAGCTATTGTAACTGAATTTTGCCATTTCTTCCAGTATTTTCAAAAGAAAGACACTAGCCATCATGATTCACATTTCAGCAAAGTTCTCTCTTCATCTTTCTGCTGTATTTATACTCTTCAGACAAAAACAGACTAATACATCTGAGATTAGACACCATGCTGAAACTTCTGAGAAGGATATTTTGTTTTTCTAGCCACAACTTTCCATCCCAGAGATATGGCCAAATACTAAATCACCTCTCTTTCTCCCTTTCTCTGTAAACTTCCTTATTTATTATCATAAATGATAGAAAAGTCTCTATAAAAAGATGGCTACTACACCACTGGCCTCATTTTTATGTTGATTTTTGTGTGTGTGTGAAACTTTCAACTGTTATGTTTCTCTCAATACAGTTTATTTTATGAAACAGTTAATTTCTGCAAGGGGATGAACATGGCAGCCAAAGTAGATAGGATTCCTAAACATTTTACAGATAATGGTACATTCTTTCTGGGAGTACCAGTAAAAGATCTGCAGTAAAGACAATTCCAAATGCTAGTGGTTTTTATTTAGTAAGTTGTTTTAGGATAATAATTTTTATTAGTTTTATTTATATGCATCACTACAAAATGGTAACAACAAATTCACTTGAAAAAATCAGAAGAAGGTAACTTAAAAAGAAAGAAAAAACATGTTGGCAAGGAAATAGTATACTCAAGTATTCTTTTTTTTTTTAAATTTTTACCTTTTTAATGCATTGTCCTATTAAAATGTTTGAATTGGTAGGATTTGGTGTAAATATAAAAATCTCCAGTCCTTTCCATATAGAAATAATCCTATTGTTTTGTTAAGGCAGCTTTTACTTATGTGTCAAGTCCAGGCAGAGTTTCAACAAGAACTGAAAGTTATTCCTATAGAAGGAAGTAATTTAGTTTATGTGATTTTAGGGATGTAAAACCTCAGGAATCTGGGTTGGAAATTGAATGCAGCCTCAATTTTCATTCCTTCCCCAAAGTGAAATAGATTGTGTTTGGTCTGTATTTCTAGGCTCTATTTTTTATATCTAATTAGAGGCAATTCTTAATGTGAGGTGCCTTACCTTCTTTAAGCATCTTAAGAAACAATAGTCAAAGGTTATTACTCTAGATATTAGTTTCCATGTTACCAGGAAGAAAACAGGCCCACATTTTCACACTGCTATTCCTGAAATTGACTCAAATAGTAAGAAGTTCAAGTTTCTCTGGTACATATGAATTCAGAAGGATTTTGCAGGAAGAATAGAATTCATTATAACATTATTGAAGAGGGCCCCTATACACTCAAGGATGCTCCCATACCATTTCTTTCTTTGTCCCTGGGTTGGACCATTTTCTGCATATGGAAGGATAGTAGTTTCTTATTCAAGGACATGAAGCTTGTTTATATGGGTGGTAAGATTTCTAAGATTAACCTATGCACACACTCTTGAACCCTTACCACAATGTCCTTTAATTTTTATGTCTGACAGGTCTTGGTACTAAAGTTTATCTCCGGCTCAGTTGGAAATGAACCATTTATTGCAGTGCTGAAGTCTGGAAAATGAAGTTTCTTCCTGTCCAAACATTTCTAGCTTTCCTCTGGAGAATAAATCCAGTTGGATTATTGTAGAGTAATTATTGTTTAACCTCTTCTAATGGTAATATGTTAGGACGAAAGTGGCATTTTTCTATTTTGATTCTATACTTTGTAATGGATCAAGCAATACTGTTGTATTCTAGTTTTATCTGCATTGTGCAGTTAGAACATGGGAGAATTTTGCTTTCATTGTGCTGCGTACTTGGGGGAGAAATTATACTTTCTTTAACACTTAAATTGATACCTATGTAGGGAAGAATTTTTATTGTTGAGGTTTTTGTCAAACAAATGTTTTTCATTAATATGAATCATATATAACAATGAGACACTGTGTTTGCCATTCCTCAAGTTTTAACCATTCTGCAGTTTCAGATTCTGTATGCCTACACTTTCCTGTCAATGAAGCTAATACACTTTAATCTAATTCAAATTTAAGTGGAGATAACTTCTACAGAAACTACATTTTAAATCATATCAAATGGGCTTGGCTTAAAGCTCAATGATAACACTAGCACACACAAGGTCTTGAGTTACATCATCAGCACCAAATATAAAAACAGGAAAAAAACCCTAACCATTAATAACATGTTATTGACTTTAAAAACTGTGTTAAGCTTGGTAAAAAAAAGAGTTTATTGCTAATACCATGGTTTTGTAGAATTGAAAACATAAATGTAGCATGGAGAAAAAATTTGGTTGGATTCTTTTCTTGAGAAAGGTAGATTTTTATTGAAATCCTTTGAGAGAAATCTGGAGAAATTTGGGGTAAATAGAAAGTCTACCAGGTGGCTAATAAAAAGAAGATGTAATTATGAATAAAGTTGCTCTGTTCAATCATCCTCCCTTCTCTGTCTCTTTCTGATGGTGTGGAAGAGAGACTCATCAATATGTACTCCACAAATGTCATATTAAAATTGTCCTGAGAAAGGGATGTCATAATTTTTAAATGACCATATGCTTGAGTTGTCATTGTTTTTGGAAAACAATTCTTTGTTTGTTTGTTTATTGTTGAAAATTTGGGCTAGGCCTTTTGACTTTTCCAATTCAGCATGGTAAAATAAGAATAATAAAGGGCAAGGAAACAAATTTAACCACTGATTCCATATTGTTGCAAAGAGGTGATATCCTTTGGAGCATGCAAAAAGTAAATTGAAGTTACAGTGTGTTATTTTTTTTCAAATAAGAAGGCATACAACTATATTTGGTTAAGAGGTTTTGAATAATCACTATATGTTTTTTAGACCTTCATGATAGGAAACACACTAACTCTTGGACTTCAAAAATTATAAATAACTAAATCAATATAAATTTTAAAGGAAAAATAAAATTCACTGGTTGAAACCATTATGGGTGAAATTCATGTGGTCAACACGATCTTTCACAATGTACTTTTGCCTGTTGTATAGCCTTTAAGTCCAATAAAGAGTGTCCCTTAATACTTTCAAGTGCAAATTAGAGATGTAATAATTATGTTTTAGAATAGCTCCCTTATTTGAACCTATTTTGAGGCCATTTTCTGTTTCAACAATGTTTTACTTTTTTTCAGTGATTCTTACTAGCTCAATGATACTGGTAATACTTGGGACTTTTAATTTTTTATTTATTTATTTTTCAGTTGTAGTTGGACACTATACCTTTATTTTATTTATTTATTTTTATGTGGTGCTGAGGATCAAACCCAGCACCTCACACATGCTAAGCAAGCATTCTACTGCTGAGCCATAGCCCCAGCCCTGGGACTTTTAATTTTGTATTAATTTGTATTTATTTTATACTACAAAAATAATAGCAGCAAGTGACCAGTGGTTTTCTACTAGATATTCTATATGTTGCAACCTGCAGTCTCTTATCATACCCATGTGTAACAGATAATTGTTCTTTATAGGATGATCATTTATTTAATAGAACCAGGAGGATATGCATCTCAGAACACTGTTATTTTAACTGATAAATATTACGTAATTTTGAATGTACCTAAAAGTAAAGGATCAATATTTTGTCACATGACCAATTAACTGGATACAGGAAATTTAGTTGTTAAATATAATAAACATAAATTATACATGCATTAAATCAACTCTTCCATATCATAATTTAGGGAAATGTATAGAACTTCAGGAAAATTCCTATCAAATTTAATTACCTATTTGTAAATATGTGCCCATGGTAAATCTTGCTTATACTTCAAACTTAACTATCATCATACTTGAGTCAAACATGTTTCATCCATCATTGACATTCCAACATTAAAAGAAGTTAAATTCATTATGAGGATAATGAAATAGATGGTCTATAAATCTCAGTTGTTTTGAGCTAAAAAAAATTAATGTTCTTCCCCTATTGTCCATCAGAGACAAGACTATTTCAATCATTTTTTAGATATTTGGTATGATATCATAAAATGATATTTCTGCCATAAAATAAAAACCTCAGTTATAGTAACAACAACAAAACTTCATTGTTAGAGTTCACTCTTGTGAACATTTACCTCTGTATTGAATACAAAACATTTGCAGCATTGAATGTATTACCTGTCACAACACTTCCTCAGACTGGATAAATTATATCCCTCAGTTGGGTAGTACAAAGGTAATTTTATTGTCATATGTTGTGTGAAAGAGCTACTGCTGTGACAGGGTACATTATGGATGATCTCTGTCTTTGTGATGCCTATTTTCTTCTTCATGTACAGAAATCTCAACCTTACAAATACAAAATTTATGCTATTAAAAGATAAAGCTTTGCAAGACCTAGAAATTCCAAAGTATGTATGAGTTACATTCCAGTTTAGATCAGAATCATTATGTAATCATTAGAAAGGATCTGATTTTATAAATATGCAGTGATTATTATTTCCAGTCTATTCAGGGATTTGTAGTGGAATAATTTTTATTTTCTTTTTAAACACCTCAAGTCTCAAGATGTTTTTATAAGTATATCAGGCAGCAGACATACTGACAATCACACTTTTCCCCTTGTATTTAAAAATGATCTGGTAAAGATATTCCACATATTCTGCTGTGGCTGATTTATGGGGAAAGCAAAAAAAGTAATCACTAAAAGAAACAATTTCATTGTCATCAGGCCATAAAAATATGGGGATGGATTTATGAATAACAAGGCCACTGGGGCATACCACAAAAGTCCTTCTAGTTTCTATTGCTACAATAGGTTATATAAATAAGTAAATATCATAATCTCCTGTTTGTTTTGGAGAAAGCTAATATCACAAACATTTATCATGCAGTGAAGCAGTGAGCCAAGAACATTTCTAAATACATTCAAATGAGTAAAAAACTGCAAAGGGTCTCTAAACCCTTGTAAAAAGTACTATATTATGAACATAATTGCCCCCTTGTCAATTCCAGCAGTCAAGTGTTTCACAGACTCATCAGAGAAAGGCTTGACCTGACTTTTTATAATACAAATGAATACAGTTTAAATCCATAAACTTTGGGCTGGGATCAGTAACACAACCCTGTTATCCCAGAATCAGGAGTCTGAAGTGGAAAGATGGCAAATTAGAGGCCAGTCTCTACAACTTAGCAAGACCCTATTACAAGATAAAAAATAAAAAAAAAAAAAATGGCTATGGATGTAACTTTGTGGTAGAATGCCACTGGTTTCAATACTTAGTACCATAAATAAATAAGTAAATAACTAACTTCAGAATGTATTAAAATTATGTTTTGTTTTCATTATAAATCATCATCATATACTGGTGTACTTATGTTCTTGCTGTTTTTCTGATCATAGCACCAACTAAGCTCAACTACCAGAATTTAATGAAAGAAATATTTCTACTTGTATATCATACTTCCACACTGTATCTAATGATCCAAAGATTGAATAAATAAATGCATGCATACATACAGAGAACATAGGGAGTCATTCTATTGTTATTCCAACATGTTATGTTAATACATAGCTTCTTCGTTGTTTTATGTCAATAATGTGATGTTGAAATTAAACTGCATCTGAAATATGGATCATTGAAACATCTAGATATGCATGGGTTTCTCCAATCAGAAAACATTTTAACATATATATAGCTGAAGAATATAATTAATTCAATTAATACAGCATGTATACATTGTCTATGTCATTACATCAAAATTCTAAAATGTGTCACCTGACAATGACAAGCCCAAAATTATTGACACCAACATAATCCTGTTAGTTGCCTTATTAGAAAGAATATAGTAACAAAATATATTTCCAAGAAATTATTTTGTATCCATAGAATATGTTGAAAATATTTACATGTTCTGCTTCTTGTAAGTACACTAAAAAGTTCAAAAGAAAGTTTAAATCTTTTTAAATGAAAACTATTGGCTTTACCTCTGTCTTTTAGTCTTAGTCATAACATGAGGAAAATAACTCCCTGTTATGGGCAGGATTGTGTCTCCCTAAATGTCATATGTTATAATGTTAACTACTAGTATCATAGAATGTGATCATATTTGGATGATTGCTAATAATGTAATTAATTTAAAAGAGGGTCATTGGGGTAATCTCTTAGCCAAAATGACTGGTATTTTTGTAAGAAAGAGATTAGAACCCAGACCCACAAAGGAAAAAAAAAAAAAAAAAACAATGGGAACACACAGGGAAAAGATGACAATGTAAAAGCCAGGGAAAACACATTTCAGCTGAAATCAGCTCTTCTGGGAATCTGGGCTCAAGAACTATGAGACAGTATATATTTGTTATTTAAACATTGTAGCCTGTGATAATTTCTTTTCAGAGCTGTGATAATTTCTTTTCATATTAATTTATTCTCTAGCTACAAAACCTTGGGAATACATAAATAAGATTATCTTCTTCATTATGCTATTAAGAAAATTTATGATGGAAGAGAAACAACTATATAAATTCATCAAAATGCAAAGTATCTACTAAAAAGTGTCTTGAGTATAATTCAGTTGTGACTACTAATATGTATTTATTTGTTTATAACATAGTTTGCCAAAAGGTACAGTGTTACAGCAGCATATGAAATAAATGGTAAAGAATCAGGCCTCTTGATTTAATATCATGTACATGAAATTAAAAATAACATGCAATTAAGGATAGCAGGAAATAGTTAATAATTGATAACTATAATAATAATCACAAATTGTTTTATTTAATCATTATAGAAAGGAAGTATACTCAGTAGAAGTAAGTAAATGGCCTACTTAATAGTTGTTTTAAGCTGTATTTTAAAAGTTGGCATTTGTTTTTTACCTCAGAATCATACAAATTAAGTTGCCCACTTTTGAATTAATCACAGAAACTAATCTCTGAGCCTAATATGAAATTTAGTCAATTGGGTGTGGCAATCACATCAAGGCACTAAAAAATTAGCTATTTCTCTGGGTCCGTGAACTGCTTTGCCTAGGAAGTAAATATATACCTCATTATTTTCCTTATCCACAATGCCAACACAAAGAGATCTTATAATTTTGCTCTAGTTTGGTATATATTTAAACCTTGAACAATATTTCTTATATTTATATTATACTTCTGCACAGATTAAATTTGTTAATATCCTGTACATTGAGAAGAATACTGAAGAATGT
Source organism: Tamias sibiricus (assembly GCA_025594165.1). NCBI lineage: Eukaryota > Metazoa > Chordata > Mammalia > Rodentia > Sciuridae > Tamias > Tamias sibiricus. The sequence continues at coordinate 80,949,229 of CM046667.1, forward strand.
TACTGTAAGTATCAGAAAATATTGTTTAAAATAAAATAATATTTTGCTCTGATTACTAGAAAAATGTTTACCATTTCTTTCAATGAAGGAAGCCTAGTTAAGTGCTTGCTTCCATGGAATCAATTTACATTCAATTGTTGGCTTCTCACAGGTTAGGAGAAAAATCTAAAGTCATTGGTTTGTTTTTCAGGGGTGAACAAGGGTTATTAACTAAGGTAGGCCAAGTCACACCCTTTGCAATGGGAAGGTGGCACATAATATTTCTGTTCCTCTAACTGTTGCATTATGTATTATTCTTCCAGAATTTCCCTAATGAAATGCAAATACTGGTGGCTTAAACTATGAAAATTTATTTATCACAGTCTGGAGGTGGGAATTGCAAGATCAAGGTGTCAGTGTGGTGGTTTTCTTTTTCTTTTTTCTTTATTTATTTTTCCTGAGACAGTTCTTCTTGGCTTTTAGATACTTGCCTCATTGTTGTTTTTCCCATGGAAATTTCATTTTCTTTGTTATACATGGTGTCTGTGTTCTTATAATAACATTAGTCATAGCGGACTTTGGTCCCAACCTGTTGACTTCATTTAACCGTAGTTACTACTTTAAAGGGACTATTTCCAAACTTAGTCATATTGCAAGATGGGATTTTAACATATGGATCTTACAGGTCATTTTATAGAACATGTTACATGCTTATATATTACCTAGAACAGCTTTATCACAGTGATTAAAAATAAAATTGTTGGAGGGATCCAAGATGGTGGACTGGAGAGAGGTAGCATTCTGTGTCGCTCTGTGACCTGAGACTCAAGTAGTGAGAATACTTCTTCTTTACAAGTGATATTCCTGCTCCTGTGATGGAGACACAGGCATCGTGCCCATCCGAGGCTCTGGGCCACAGTATCGGGATGGGTCTCCCAGTTACTCACTCATGCAGGATCCCTGCTGCATGGGACCACCTCCGTACAAGACCATCCGCATTGGTGCTGGTGTGGAACATTCGGCTGCCCACCTAAGTGGAGATTGGGACGCCGCCCTCACTACAGACACCGGGCAACTTCCTACACACAGGAACTCTGGACACTGCTTTCATGTGGACGCCCATCTGCCAATGTGGGGCTTCCCCAGGCGCCACCATCTTGGAACTCTGCAGCAGCGAAGAAATTCCCCTACTCGCATCCAAGGAATTTACAAAGGCTCTGAAGTCAGCTGACAGCCACACACTGAAAACCATGGAGCTCGTATTGGAACCCAGCATCTGGCATCATCGCCCAGCTCCCCCCGTCTGACCCAACACCCTGACTTGGAAAGTGGGCACCTCTCTCTTGAGTCACCTTCAGCACCATTTCCTAGGGGGGCAACTCCCAGCTTGGGAGTTCAGCTGACCAGGTACACAGTTTGTAACTACCCCCTCCCCAGCAGCCACTACACCTGCACAGTGGCTCCATGGTTACATTCATAATCCAGAGGGCAGAAATACCAGCTGACAACAGACGACCCCAGCTATTGGATGTGAAGGGAAGCAGGACATCTTCCTTCAAGATTTTTTTTTGTTTTTGTTTATTTCTTTTCTTTTCTTTTCTTCTTCTGCCTCTCGATTCTCCCACCCTCACATCCCCAACATATGCGAAACCAAGTATTTTACATGAATTAGGATTTTGAGGACTGGGACTTCTAAATAGTATATAAAACTTGTGTTGTATATTACTTTTTTATTTACTTTCTTCTTTATAATTTTCTTTCCACCAATTTGTGCTATTTTGACATTTTTTATTTCTCTTAACATATACGTGTGTTTGTTTTATTTACTCAACTGTCTTCCCACTTACTTGTATACCCCAAGTTACTTCCTCTCTTCTGTTGCTAATAATCTACCTCTTTAGATTTCTCTTTCACACTAAGACATAGTAACTCAATATACTCATCTCCTACCTTCTCAGCATATCATATCTTTGTCCAATATCAGAAACTATATACCTTTTTAGAAACCTGTGGAATTATGGTGGATAATAATTGAATTCACCATTTCTATACATTGTGAACAATCTGTAAACATATTAATAGCAAATACCTGGGTTTAGGGTGTAAAATTTTCATTTTGGGATCTGTTAACATTGTCCTACAGGGGCACTATAAAGCTATAGGGTAATAACAAAAACACCTCGGATCAACAGTACTAGTAGAGAAGACACACAAGCAATATGAAGAGACAAGGGAAGAAAGTGCCCCCAAACAAATCAAAATACCACATTATTAGAATCCATGGCCAGCACAGCAGAAGAAATGACAGAGAAGGAGTTCAGGATGTACATAATAAAAGTGTTCTGGGAATTAAAGGATGATATAAGAGAGCAAATACAGGCAGTAAAAGATCATTTTGACAAGGAGCTACATAAACTAAAAACAAAACAAAAAATAATGACTTCAATAGGGCGATAGAGGTTCTAAAAAAACCCGAAAAAACAGAAATCCCAGAAATGAAAGAAGCAATAAACCAAATTAAAAGTTCTACTGAAAGCATCACCAACAGATTAGACCACATGGAAGACAGGACCTCAAACAATGAAGATAAAATATATAATCTTGAAAATAATGTAGACCACACAGTGAAAATGGTAAGAAACCAATAACAGAACATTCAATAAATATAGGATAGCATAAAAAGACCAAATTTAACAGTTTTGGGGATAGAGGATGGTATATAGTTCCAAACCAAAGGAATGAGTAATGTATTCAATGAAATAATCTCAGAAAATTTTCCAAACATGAAGAATGAATCAGAAAACCAAATTCAAGAGGCTTACAGGATGCCAAATGTACAAAATCACAACAGATCCACACCAAGCCACATTATAATGAAAATGCTTAACATACAGAATAAGGAGAGAATATTAAAAGTCATGAGAGAAAGGAATCAGATTACATATACGGAGAAACCAATTAGATTATGTGCAGATTTTTCAACCCAGACCTTAAAAGCTAGAAGATGCTGGGAAAACATATATCAAGATCTGAAATAAAAAATGGATCAAACAAGAATGTTATATCTGGCAAAATTAAGCTTTATAATTTATGATGAATTAAAAACCTTCCATGATTTAAAAAAAAAAGTTAAAAGAATTTATAACTTGAAAGCCTGCACTACAGAACATTCTTGGCAAAATATTCCATAAAAATTTAAAAACAATAAAAATCAGCAAAGCCAGTTATTAAACTAAAGGAAAAACTAATCAAAGGAGAAACCAAGTCAAGTTAAACACCAAAAATAAACAAAAATGGATGGGGCTACAAATCTTGTTTCAATAATAACCCTGAATGTTAATGGCCTAAACTCACCAATCGAAAGACATAGACTGGCAGATTGGATTTAAAGAAAAAAGAAAAAGAAAAAGAAAAGATCCAACAATATGACAACATGTTGTCTCCAAGAAACTTATAGGAAAAGACATCCACGCACTGAAGGTGAAAGGTTGGGAAAAATCATACCACCCACATGGACTGTGGAAAGAAGGAAGGGTTTCCATCCTCATACCAAATAAAGTAGACTTCAAGCCAAAGTTAACCGAAAGGGAAAAAGAAGGATATTTCATACTGCTGAAGGGAAGCATTCATCAATAAGACATAACAATAAAAATTTATATGCCCCGAACAATGGAGCACCTACGTTCATCAAACTAACTCTTCTCAAGTTCAAGAGTCCAATAAACCACAACAAAATAATTCTGGGTGACATTAAAACAACTCTTTCACCACTGGATAGGTCATCCAAACAAAGCTAAATAAAGAAATTTTAGACCTCGTTAATACAATCAATAACTTAGACGTAATTGACATATATAGAGTATTTCATTCTTCAGTGAACAAATACACTTTCTTCTCAGCAGCACATGGATCCTTCTCTAAAATCAACCATATATTATGCCAAAAAGCAACTCTTAGCAAATATAAAAAAGTACACATAGTACCCTGCATTCCATCAGTTCATAATGGAATAAAATTATAAATCAATGATAAAATAAAAAATAAAAGTTACTCCAACACATGGAGACTAAATAATATGCTACTGAATGAACAATGGGAAGCAATAGACATCAAGGAGGAGAATAAAAAAAATTTAGAGGTTAATGAAAACACAGATACAATGTATGAAAATCTCTGGGACACTATGAAGGCAGTACTAAGAGGAAAATTCATTGCATGGAGTTCATTCCTTAAAAGAAGAAAAAGTCAACAAATAAATGATTTTAACATTACATCTCAAAGCTCTAGAAAAAGAAGAACAATCCAACACCAAAAGCAGTAGAATACAGGAAATAATTAAAATCAAAGCTGAAATCAATGAAATTGAAACTAAGGAAACAATTGAAAAGCATGACAAAACAAAAAGTTTGTTCTTTGGAAAAATAAATAAAATTGACAGACCCTTAGCCAGGCTAACAAAGAGAAGGAGAGAAAAAACTCAAATTACTAACATCCAGGATGAAAAAGGAAATATCACAGCAGACACTTCAGAAATACAGAAGATAATTAGAAATTATTTTGAAAAGTTTTACTCTAATAAAATAAAATATATCAAAGGCATCAACAAATTTCTAGAGTCATGTGAATTGCACAAACTGGATCAAGGTGATATATACAGTTTAAACATATCAATTTCAAGTGATGAAATAGAGGATGCCATCAGAAGCCTATCAACCAAGAAAAGCCCAGGACTGGATGGATACACAGCTGAGTTCTACAAGTCCTTTAAAGAAGAACTAATCAATTTATCTCAGGAAATAGAAAAAGGGGGAGCATTTCCAAACACATTTTATGAGACCAATATCACACTAATCCCCAAACCAGACAAAGACACATCAAAGAAAGAAAAGTCCAATATCTCTAATGAACATAGATGCAAAAATTCTCAATAAAATTCTGGAAAATCGAATACAAAAACATATCAAAAAGATAGTACACCACAATCAAGTGGAGTTCATCCCAGGGATGCAAGGTTGGTTCAACATACATAAATCAATAAATGTAATTCATCACATCAATAGACTTAAAGTTAAGAAACACATGATCATCTCAATAGATGCAGAAAAAGCATTTGAGAAAATACAGCACCCCTTCATGTTTAAAACACTAGAAAAACTAGGGATAACAGGAACATATCTCAACATTGTAAAAGCTATCTATGCTAAGCCCCAGGCCAACATCATTCTAAATGGAGAAAAAATTGAAAGCATTCCCTCTAAAAACTGGAACAAGACAGAGATACCCTCTTTCACCAATTCTATTTAACATAGTTCGTGAAACCCTGGCCAGAACAATTAGACAGTTGAAAGAAATTAAAGAGATAAAGATAGGAAAAGAAGAACTCAAATAAGCACTATTTGCCAATGATATGATTCTATACTTAGAAGACCCAAAATATTCCACCAGAAAACTTCTAGAATTAGTAAATGAATTCAGCAAAGCAGCAGGATACAAAATCAACACCCAGAAATCAAAGGCATTTCTGTATACCAGTGACAAATCCTCTGAAAGGGAAACGAGGAAAACTACCCCACTTACAATAGCATAAAAAATAAATAAATAACATTTTGGGAATCAACGAAAGATGTGAATCACCTCTAAAATGAAAACTACAGAACACTAAAGAAAGAAATTAAAGAAAACATTAGAAGAAGGAAAGATCTTATTCTTGGATGTGCAGAATTAATATTGTCAAAATGACTATACTACCAAAAGCATTATACAGATTTAATGCAATTCCAATCAAAATCCTAATGACATTCCTCATAGAAATACAAAAAGCAGTCATGAAATTCATCTGGAAAAATAAGAGATCCAGAATAGCTAAAGCAATACTTAGCAAGAAGAGAGAAGCAGGTGGCATCCCATACCAGATCTTAAAGTCTACTACAGAGCAATAGTAACAAAAACAGCATGGTATTGGCACCAAAATAGACAGGTAGACCAAAGGAACAGAATAGAGGACACAGAGACTAACCTAAATAATCACAGTTATCTTATATTAGACAAAGGTGCCAAAAACATACATTGGTGAAAAGATAGCCTCTTGAACAAATGGTGCTGGGAAAACAAGAAATCGTATGCAAAAAAAAAAAAAAAAAAAAAAAAAAAAAAAAATTAAACCCCTACCTCTAACAAATCACAAAAATAACTCAAAATGGCCCAAAGACCTAGGAATTAAACCAGAGTCCTTGCATCTAATAGAAGAAAAATTAGGCCAAATCTATATCATATTGGATTAGGCACCTACTTCCTTAATAAACACCTATAGCACAATAATTAAAATCAAGAATTAATGAATTGGATGGATTCAAACTGAAAAGCTTCTTCTCAGCAAAAGAAACAGTCAGTGAGGTGCATAGAGATTTTTACCATATGCACATCAGATAGAACACTAATCTCTAGAATATAGAAAGAACTCCAAAATCTTAATACCAAAAAAAAAGAACTAACCCAATCAATAAATAGGTCAAGGAACTGAACAGATACTTCTCAGAGGAAGATATACAGTCGATCAACAAATATATTAAAAAAATGTTAAACATATCTAGCAATTAGAGAAATGCAAATCAAAACTACTCTAATATTTCATCTCATACCAGTCAGAATGGCAGCTATTAAGAATACAAACAACAATAAGTGTTGTTGAGGATGTGGGGGAAAAAGGCACGCTCATACATTGCTAATTGGACTGCAAAGTGGAGCAGCCAGTCTTGAAAGAAGTATGGAAATTTCTTGGAAAACTGGGAATGGAACCACCTTATGACCCAGCTATCCCACTCCTCAGTCTATACCCAAATGACTTAAAATCAGCATACTACAGGGACACAGCCACATCAATGTTTATTGCAGTACAATTCACAATAGCTAAACTGTGGAAGCAACCTAGATGCCCTTCAATAAATGAATGGATAAAGAAAATATGGTATATACACAATGGAATATTACTCAGCAATAAAAGAGAATAAAATCATGGCATTTGAAGATAAATGGATAAAGTGGGAGAATATAATGCTAAGTGAATTAGCCAATCCCAAAAATTCAAATGCTGAATGTTTTCTTTGATATAAGGAAGCTGATTCATAGTGGGGTTGGGACAGGGAACACAGGGAGATTAGACAAACTCTATAAAGGACAATAGGGAGAAAGGAGAAGGAAGGGGGCAAGTGGCAAAAAAAAAAATGATGGTGGAATGAGATGGACATCATTACCTTAAGTGCATGTATGAAGACAGGAATGGTGTGAAAATAATTTGTATACAAACAGAGATATGTAAAATTGTGCTATATATGTGTAATATGAATTGTAATGCATTTGGCTTTCATATAAAACAACTTAGAATTAAATTTAAAAAAATAAAAATAAATAAAATAAATAAATAAAATTGTTGTATATGAATAAAAGGTATGACAAGTAAATAGAATCAGATGTTGTCCTACTCCCCTACTATAAATAGTTGTTTTATGTTTACTAAAAATGGGTCAGGAAATGAAAAACCAAGATCTAGGTATTAACTACTAGATGGATTAATTACATAAGTTCAGAAAACATAAATATCTCTTTCCCTCTAAATTTTAAAGTTTAACTTACCAGTCTTGCTTTCAGTTACATCTTTTTTGATATCTAAACAAAATGAAAAGTAGCAATAATTTATTATAAATATACAAAACCTATTGAATATATACTTGTTTCTATTGAATTAGCTTTGTTAGAATAGAATATTGTAGTGTCATCAAATTCTGGAAAATATATAATAAAGAGTTCTGGACAATTTAGACCGCAGTGAAATCTGATAAAATTGACACAGCAGCTACAAGACACATTTTGTGTTTGTGGTTCCATATAATTTTAATCCTGTAATCCCACTGAATTTTTCATGGTTCTGTAGGCAATTAGGAGCAGTAGGAGGTATATATTACTGTACTATGTTTATGGCAAACATGATAGTAGAGTGGTGGAACATATCACAGATATGAAAGGTAATGAATCTATAAAATGTGAGGTAGGTTTGGGGATATAGCTCAGTTGGTAGAGTGCTTGCCTCACATGCACAGGACCCTGGATTCAATCCTTAGCACCACAACAAAAACAAAAAAGAGTGATACTAATTAGTATAATTAATATTTTGTATAGGTGGGGAAATCTCATAAGATAGGGTAATAAGAACATATGGAGTTGTTCTCTGACATTTTATTTGTTTACACTGATAACACATCTTTTCCAAAAATATGTTCTGTGTATATGACAACAAACATAGTGAGCTGTAGGACACAGTGACAATGGGATTAAGATATTTGCTGCTGCCCAGAACATAATGCCTTAGGAATGTTGAGGAGATTGTAGATAGTCCAAACAGTCCCTTTAAGTAGAAAATAAATAGATTGAGATAGCAACCAGGTGGCTTAACACACCATCAATACAGTTTTTTTTTTTTCCTTTTTTCTTCCCTCTTTCATGGTATAAATGATCATATATATGTACTTTGCAAGTACAGAAATTACCTCCTCTTGCTGCCACCCAAGACTGCCTCATATTAAATTCCTTCTAAATAAATATTTGATGATATACAATTTGATTGATTTTCTCTTTCTTTGATCTAAGTTTGCCCTCCACTTATGGAGAACCACTCATGATTACAGTACAGAATTTTTTTTAATATGTGCATATGCAAATAGACATCCTATGTATTTAAAAATGTGTTTTCAAGAACTCTTTATCTAGATCTGCCTTTTTGAATATGACTTACTAAACTTATATGCCTAGTGGAGCACTTGTAATGTGGCTAGTCTAAATTAAAATGAGTTTAAGAGTGCAAAATATTCAGTGGGAATAAGACATTTAGCCTGAAAAAAATAATAAAGTATAGTATCACATTAATATTATTCCTTGTGTTTATATGTTGAAATGATAATGTTTTGACTACAGTGAGCTAAAAAATTATTATTGAAAGAAAAACTTGACCAATTGTTTATCTCTATTTCTGGATTGTCTTTCTCTTTTTTTATTATATGTGTCTCTTCTTTTTTATTCTCATACCAAAGACTTTTAATTATTCTGGTGGCATAAAGTCTGTAAATCAGGTGGGGTAAATCCTCCAATTGTGTTTACATTTCTAAAAATCATTTTTTTAAAAAAAAATTAGGTCCTATGTATTTGCATAAAAATTTTCAATTATTATTACCAATTTCTCTTTTAAAAAAGCCTTCTGTAATTTTGATTGTTATCATGTATCATGCTAAATCTACATATCAATTTATGGAGAATTCCCATCTTAACAATAGTGATACTTCCAATAAAGGAATATAGTACTCTATTTTTTTAAGTAGTATAAATTTATTTTGAAAAGTTATTTTTTATATTTTCTGTAAAGTGTTTACAACTCTTATCATATTTATTCTGAAGTATTTGTTTTCACACAACTGTAAATAACAATTGCAAAGTGAGATTAAGATATAATCCAATAGTTTGCTGCTAGTGTTTGGAAATAATTGATCTTGTTTTATTATATCTTGAAGCCCTGGGGAATCCCTTTCATAGTTCTAAGACTCATTTTGTAGATTCTCTGAAATTCACAATGTATACAACCATATCATCTAGAAATAGAGACAGATTCATTTATTTTCTTTCAAGACTTGAATCCTTCATTTCTTTTCATTGCCTTAATGCAATGTATAGTACCTCCAGAACAATGTTGGAAAAAATAAGCATAAGCCAGAATCCTTGTCTTCACCCCAATTTAGGAAAGAAAAATTTCATTTCCCCATTATGATTATTATGATTTCAGCTATAGGTTTTTTCAGAGATGCTCTTCATCAGATTGAATAAAATCACCACCTTTTCTAGTGACTTAAGAGTTTTTATAATTATATCAAAATTGTATAAAAATGTATTTGAACATTTTCAAATGTATTTTTCTTTTCTTTTTTTTTCCTCTTTCTTTTTTTTTCTTCACTTTTCTTTTTTTTTTTTTTTTTTTTTGTACCAGGGATTGAACCCAGGGGCATTTATTCTATGTGCCTTATCTTCATATCTTATATACTTTTTAAAATTTTGAGAAAAATACCACTAAGTTGCTTAGGGCCCTGCTAAGTTGCTCAGGTTGGCTTTGAACTTGCAATCTTCCTGCCTCAACCTCCTAAGCCTCTGGGATTACAGACTTGCACCACTGAATCCAGCTCAAATGTATTTCTGCATCAATTAATGTATTTTATATAGTTTTATTTTTTCTTATTTTTAAAATAGTAAGATTGGTAGATTTTTAAAGTTAAACCAACTTTCCATTTCTGAGATAAACCATACTAGTCATATTTTATTATACTTTAATATATTGTTGAATTTGGTATGCAATTTTTTTCTAAGACATTTGTGATGGGTGATATTCAATTTTATTATTCTGTTTTATTTATTTATTTATTTATTTACTTACTTACTTACTTATTTATATTACTGCAGTTTGAACCCAGGGTCTCACAGATACTAGTCAAGCACTCTACCCCGAGCCATGTCCCTAGCCCATTTTAATGTCTTTGTTATTGGAGTTTGGAATTAGGGCTCCACTGGCCTGAAAATGAGTTGGACAGTGATCTCCAGTATTTTAATACTGTTTGAAAAATGTTTGAGTAATATCAGTGATCCTTTCTGAATGTTTGATAAAAGTCACCAGTGAAATCATCTTTGCCTATAATTTGGGAATTGTTTTATTAATTAGTTCAATTCTTTAAAAAATAGCTATTCAGATATTGGGGTTCTTTTATTGTTAATATTAGTAGGTTGCAATTTTCAAGAAGTTTACCTGTTTAATATTAGTTGTAAATTTTTAGCATTACTTTTTTTCATAGTAATTTATTATCTATTCTTAGAGTATGTAATGAAAATCCTCTTTAATTTATGTTGTGGAAGACCACTATTCTGTTTTTCCCTTGACTATTCTTTTTGAGATATTTTTGTTCATATTCAAAGAAAGAACTGGTTTTGTTAATTTTTAATATAACCATTTAAAACTGTATATTTTTGTGTAAGTACACTTTGTGCTTCCCAAAAATATTAATGTTATATTTTCAACAACATTCAGTATAAATTTTTAAAAGTTTTCATGGTAGTAGTAAAAATACTTTGTATGATTTTTATTTTTAGATTTATTCATCCTTATTTTATGGTTTAATATATGTTCCATTTTCTTGAATGTAAAATGCATATTGAAAAGGAGTCGTATTCTCTGGTTGTTAAATATAGTGTTCTATACAAATTAATTAGATCCAGATGGTTAATATTGTTATTTGCAGCTCCTATGTCTTTATTTATTTATTATATGTAATTCTATAATTTTCTGAGAGGATTTCCAAATACTCAGTAATTGTGAAATTATTTCTTCCTTTAATTTTCTTCATTTCTGCTACACATATTTTGAATTTCTGTTATTAAGTGTACACATACATACACTCTCGTACTTGCACATGGTTAAGTCTTTCAGTTGAATTACCTCTTAGGAATGTGAAAATTACCCTTTAATTCTTACAATACTTCATGTTTGATGTCTACTTTATCCTGAATAGCTTAAATCAATACTGATTTATTATCTTATCTGACAGTTTAGAGTGTCAAAATCTGACATAGTCAGTTACAGCTGCCATGCACCTGTATTCTCACAACCTTGTGAGACTGAAGTGGGATAGTCACTTCTCCCCAGGAGTTTGAGACCAGCCTGGGAAATATAGTTAGATCCACCCCCCAATAAAAAACCATTCTGATTATATCAAGACTTGACTGATTCTCTGTTAGCCGCCGGAAAGGGATTGCAGCCTGGAACGGCAGCGCCGCGGGAAGGAGTCCGGAGACAGGATGGAGACGAAAAAATTTTTTAATCTTTCTGTCTCTGTCTCTTGTAATTCCTAACACCACATACACACTCTCACAAGAAACCAAGGCACCTACTCTTACAAGAAACTACAATATATCTATACAATAGCGATAACCCTGTCCTTTCTCTCTCTGGTCTCATCTCATGCGCCCGAGCAGGAATGGCGCTCGCTCGATCTGCTGAGTCACTGCTCAAATCTCTCGAGATCCTGGGCCAAGTCCCGTGAGACTACGGAAGGCGACAATGCCCAAAAATGTCTATGGCCCATAGTCAACCGCAATCTTAGCTATCTCCCCAAACAGGGCTCCTACAATTCTCTGCTCAGTATTTCACAAGGCTGAAACCAAGATGTCAACTAAAGTACCTTCTTTTCAAAAGGATCCAAGGCTAAATGGTTTTCCAAACTCATTCCAGTTCTTAGTGGAACTCAGTTTAACTTGACTATAGTACTACATTTCCATTCCTTGCAGGTTATTGACAAGGCCTAACTCTCATCTTTTGGATTCCACCAGTATTCCTTTGCTCATGACCTTCTTTCATCTTCAAAGCCAGCAGTAGCCAGGAGTCCTTCTAATCTTTGAATCTTTCTGAAATATTTTCTTTTTGCTTTATCTTTTTTTGTGTGTTTCACCACCAGGGCTGAGGCAAACTACCATAGAGCTACATCACCAGCCTTTATCTTTTTTTCTTCTTCTTTTTAAGACAAGTTTTTACTAAGTTCCAGAGACAGGCCTCAAATTTGTGATGCTCTTGTTTCAGCCTCCTGATACCTAGGATTAAAGACATGAACCACTGTGCTTGGCTTATCTGACCACTTTTCTGCCTCATTTATTCTTTGCCTTTCTCTTTCCATTATCTCTTACTGATGCTTTTGCCTTTCTCTTCAGTTTATTTTTTTAATATTTATTTTTCAATTGTAGTTGGATGCAATACCTTTATTTTATTTATTATTATGTGGTACTGAGGATCTAACCCAGGGCCTCACACATACTAGGCGAGCACTCTACCACTGAGCCACAAACCCAGCATTCTCTTCTGTTTTTAATGTCTCAAATTATTATACATGGTCCATATAGGAAATCCAGGATTATCTTCTTACTGAAAAGTTGAATGGTCAAAGGAAAGGGAGGGGAAGGGAGGGAGCAAGGGGGGAAGGAGGGGGGGAAGGAAAAAAAATTTGGTGGTTGAATGAAATGGATATCATCATCCTAAATGCATGATTGAATATCTGAATGGTACTTATATACTTTGTATACAAGCAGTTGTATGTAAAAAGATGCTATACTTGTGCATTATGAATAAGTAAATAAATAATTAAATTTAAAATTTAATTTAATTGATGAGAAACCTTCATTCCATCTTCACAGTATTTTTCCAAGAATAAGTTCATGTTTGTTTAAATAATTAAAGGATGTAAAATTTGGGAGAGGGAATCTTAGAATACTGCCTACCTAGCACCCTCCTCTTTCTTGTTTCTCTGATCTCACATTTCTATGTTCTTTGGAATTATTTGATAATTTTGGTTTTGTCAATATTCATTTATCTCAGGATTTTAGCTGTGCCTCTGTATTAAATTTTGGTACTTATTCTCAAGATTAAAACATACAATATCTAAATTTTTACAGACAATTTAGAATTAATATTGTACCAATTAAAATAAAATATAGAAGCTCTGTAATTGCATAATTATCTTCACCACTTTCCCATTGGTATGTATGTTAGAAGTGTAATATGACTGACATCTAGATATACTTAAAGTCCTAGTAGATAATATGATAATGTACATGATAATATGATAAATCCCTTCTACCTGAAAATTATCTTTTATAATTTCTTATGGAGAAGGTATGCCTTATGCTGGTGAAATATTCTCTTGATTTTCTTTCATCTGAGAATGTGTTTATTTTGTATGCATTCTTGAGGGATATTTTCACTATACATAGTTCTTTTTTAAGCATTATTTTCTTCTAGCCTTTTAATGATGTAGTTCCATTATCCTGTGTTCTCCAATGGGAAATCTACATCTATGCACATTGTTATTATTTAATGTGCATTTGCCCCTTCTTACTCTTGAGGCTTTACTTTTTTTGTTCTCAGCAGTTAGTTTTATTATGGTGTTTCTAGCTATAGTATCCATTAATATTTATCTTTTTTCCAATTTTGTGAAGATTTAACATCTGTAAATTTATACCTTCACAAAATTTGGGGAATATTTTGGGAGTTAGTTCTCCTCCGTCTCTTGCTTTCCCCTCCTTCTTTCAGTATTTTTCTGTTTCTAGAACACCTGGTACACATGAATTAGTTCTATTTATATTTTCCCATAGGTAACTGAGGATCTGTCTATTTACTTTCAGTATCTTCATCATTTGTTTTACCTAATGGAGAACCTATTTTCTATAAAAAAATTTTATTGATTATTTTCTTTCTCATTTAGATAGAATATCCATTGATATTTCAGTGATAACTTTAGGATTTCTCTTACTGTATTTTTCAGTTCTAAAATTCCCTTTAAGTTCATTTTAGGGAAGAAACTACACATATGTTTTGAGAATATATATCTTTCAATTTAGTTCAAATGTGTTATTTTTAATCATAAACCATAGTTCAAAATAGATTATGCTTCCTGATAGGTTCCAAATCTGGGGCATTTTAAGATTGGTGTCTGTTAACTGTTATTTTCCTTAAAAATTGGTTCCATTTTTTATTGTTCATTTTTCCTAGTTCTTTGTCAAGTAATTTTGGATTGTTTCCTGGACTTTGTGAATGCTAATTTGTGTAAACTTTGGTTCTTATAATATTTCTCTTGAGAATATTGATTTGTGTTTGTTTGTTTAACCAGGTAATGAAAGCAGTTTGCAACTTTGATTTTGTGGGTGCTTTTCAAATCTCAGTTCAGTTCTCAAAGCCTTTGCTATATGTTTTTGTTGGGGAGATTAAAACCTGTGCTGGTTTAAAGACAGAATTATAGAATCCTCTTCTCCAGTTTTCTGTTCTCTGGCATTTCACCCTATATTTTCTGGTCACTAGAGGCTTCCAAGTTATTCTGTAAAACATACAGTTTGTTAAAAATTGAAGTTCTATCCATATGCACCATTGCTTCAATGCACAGCTCCATGAGTAAGGCATACCCTCAGAGAAGAGTCATGAAAGAAAAGAGACCAAACATACAAATAAGAAAAAAAAATTCACCCCTGTGTGAGTTGGTTATTCAAAGTTTTACTCTTATCCACAAACTTCTTGCTTGCTTACTGGCTTTTTCTGTATTTTTCAGTGTTAGAATTTGCTTTTTGTAATTAGTCCAGGGTCTACAATTGTAAACGGCAAGAAAGATATGCTATAGTGGATTTATCCTGCTATAACTGAATTGGAAATTTCACATACATTTTTATAAGTAAAATTTATTTATCTTTCTTCATTTCAGTCATTTTATTAAAGCCCAAAGACAGAAGAAGAGAATTTTTTGTCAAATGATTATATTCTGTGTGT
The DNA here is from genome assembly GCA_025594165.1 of Tamias sibiricus. NCBI lineage: Eukaryota > Metazoa > Chordata > Mammalia > Rodentia > Sciuridae > Tamias > Tamias sibiricus. Next base: position 80,964,590 of record CM046667.1, read on the forward strand.
GCATGTATCATTGAACATATATATATATATGTGTGTGTGTGTATATATATACACACATATATATATATATATATATCTTTGATCAGTTAGCATTTCTATTTGTCTTTTAATTGCTTTGTAAATTTCTTTTAAAAATCAATATTACTAAAGTGGTAGAACTAGTCATTTATTCAGTGAACACATAATTCTTGCTGTGTTCCCAAAAACTAAATCAGAGTACTAACCAAATTCCTTTCCTTCAGAGTTTTCTTTCAAATTGCTTTCATGTCAAGAGGATAAAGCCTATGGGAATATACATTGTTTTGATTAAGAAAATACCAAGAAAGAGTTAGGTCATGATCAAAATACAGGGATAGATGTTTACAATTTTTTTTTTCATTAAAATTTTAGTGGCAATAAGATATTTTATTAATTTTATCTATCCTCCTAAAATAAGACCATACCCCCAAATGATTTTCTCTAAAGAAATAAGAAGTAGCAATAATATTTCAGCATATTGCTTGGTGTTGTCAGATCATCCACTATGCCACAGTTGATCCAGATTGATAGAAGCAGATATACTTATATAGTTATTTTACATAGAGACTGCCAGATTTTTCTAGTTTTGTAAACACACAGTCTACAAACTGTTCAAGTAAAGTCCTTTCATTTTTGAGAAAATGCTGTCAATGTATGAATATAGATTTATAAATTTTATTTACAAATTTATTTAGATTTTACACATTTATTCTTACATAATATATATAATTATATAAATTACCATAGTAAAACTCTAATATTTTTTTCTGTACCCCAATGTGTCTTTTTATGTATCTCATAGTTTTCAGATATCTGAATTTAAAAATAACTATTGTAAATAAGTAATAGGTCCTGTGAAAAGAGAGTCTTCTATTAGTGAAAAATCTAGGTAAAACATATGTATTTTAATGACATACACACATGCACACACACATACACATGCACACACACACACATATAAAGAGAAAGAGAAAATTATTAATTCTATTTAACCTTACTATGAAGTGCCTAGCTCCTTGTTCTTCTTAAAGTCTCTTACACCTTCATTTATCCAATGTTAAGTAAGCAAAAATTGTGCTTAGTTTCACTTCTGTCTTATTATTTTTTACTGATGGTATTCAATATGAAAAAAAAAATTTTTGTAGATTTAGCAACAGGAGATAAGGCCATAAGTTAAACATGCTGAATACAGGCATGATAAAAACAAACAAACAAACAAACAAACAAAATTTTTTTTTGTGGGCTGGGGTTGTGGCTTAGTGGTAGAGCACTTACCTAGCATATGTGAGACACTGGGTTTGATCTTCAATACCACATAAATAAATAAATAAATAAATAAATAAATAAATAAAATAAGGATATTGTGTCCATCTACAACTTAAAAAAAGAAAAAAGAGCATATTGTTATATTTCTCTAAACTTCTTAACATTCTCTCATATTGGTCTACTATCACATGAGATCTTATTGACTATGTTCCATAATTGCTTATTATGTATTTTCCATAGAGAAATATGAGTGAAAAGATTCACTGTAAAGTTAGAGTTTCATTTCTTCACTAGCTACTAAAAGGGCTTCTTGCCAGTATTAACATTCATGGATTGCACATTGGCTAATGCTTTGTTTTCAACATTAAAGATTCCAACCCTGATTTTGTTTTTGAAACCAAAGAGAAAACCCATATTTCTGAGTAAAACTTTATTACTTAAGTGCAGAGGTTGATTTTTGAAATTAAGGTGTTTTCTTATTCTTTTAAAATGAAAAAAAAAAGTACATACTTAAATAGTCAAATGCATGAATAGCACATACTCTTGTAGAAATGCTTACATGAAAAATTAATATGTAGTTAGAATGTTGATTTGTTGGAACTTTGACTGAACAACATAAATTTGATAAAGTCTGACCCAGAAGTGACATGTCTACATAGGCATCTCTTATTATGACACTTCATTCACCTTGATGAATTCAGTATTTTGACATATCTTCAAAGTACATTCAAATTTACCTTTAATTAACAAGACATAAATATTTGAAGAATATTTTGTGAGGGGATAGTTAAAATGGTTTATGTCATAAACAAAACAATATTTATCAAGTCGTGGGGTAAAAGTCTCTCTGTTCCTTTCCCCAAAATTATGGTGCCTCATTTTCCCTCATCTTTCTGTTTCCTTAGCACAGCTTCTAAAATATCAGTTTACATTCCAAGATAATTTTTCTCTTACTTTCAACTAACATACTTTGCAAAACAAAAGCCTAGTAATTTGCCATATAGTCAGATCTATTATTTCTCAAAATGCCTCTTAAGGTTTCTAAGATCATCCAACCACAAAGGACTCAAATAAGCGATGTTGTTAGGCTAAAATTGGCTGATTTATCTATCTCTGCAAATCTCCTTGCAGAGATAGATAATGACCCCAAGTCCTTCTTCCTTAGAACTCTAAATAAACACTGCTGGAATTATTCTCTGTACCATTGCTTTGTTCTTTGTTCCCATTCCTGTATTAACAGAAATGTACCTTTTAAAGATGTTTGCATAGGTAAATAATTGCTGATATTCATATTCATTGTCAGACACTGGTAAATGCTTTGTAGTTTTTTTCCTCATAGATGTTATTTCATTGTCACAAAAAATCCAGAACACAATTATTATTTCATATCCATAATAGTAACATGAGACTTACTTAGTCATTGTCACACAACTATCATATAATGTATTAGAAATGTACAAACCAAATAGTCTAACTTCAGAGCCCAGCTTCTCAAATAGCAGTTAGAGCTTTGCCTCGAATTTTGTGAACCAATCTTGTAGAAAAGAAAGCTAATAATTCAGATCATAAAGGGTTCAGGTACATTTCATTATGTGTAGATTCATAAATACAAATGTCATTTTTTTTACTCTATTTTATACACTGGTTGTCTAAATAGCATAGGATATTTGTGTTACATATTATGCTCATATAATTTCCTCAGAATTTTAACTGCTACTTGTTGAGTAGCATTAATTCACTCTTACTTATACAGTGGTTTGCATATAATGAACTATATGTAATCAAATGTGATTTAAGTGCTAATTGAATAGCAATGCTCTCCCTTGGACTTTCTAAATTTATCTTTCTCAAGAAAAGTATCTGGAGGATGGTATGTGGTAGACCGTGTGCTTAGCATACTCAAGGCACTGGATTTGCTTCCCAGTGCCTAAATAAACAAACAAACTAATAAATGAATGAATAGTTATGTGCCTCCACATTTTGTGCCTAACAGTGTTTTCCTATATGCTAGCCCAAGGAATTATAGTATAAAATCAGTTGTTTTTCAAAGAAAAAGAATATGACTTGTAAACTTTATCCTTATCTTTAAATTTATTTCTAATTCAGCTGTTATTTTCTTCAGGGTATATTTTCAAAATATATTTTTAAAGCCAATACATTTTTAAATGATAATGTCAGATACAAAATATTTTTAAAAGATAAAGGGAATAAAAATTGGGAACACTTTCAGTTCAACCTTGGGCCATGCAAATATATTCTTGCAGGAAATAGTGCATGTGATTCTTCTTTATAATCATCAATGATGACATATGGAAACAATTCTTTCACACTTTTTTGATAATAATGATATTTAAATATGACTGCTTAGAAAAATAGCAAAAAAAAAAAAAACTATATAACTTAAAATACCTTTGAAAATAGAATTAGTATTGCAACCATTGGTAATTTGATTTTTCTTTTCCAAGTAATGTTTTAAATTAAGGGGAAATGTATTTGAAAATTATAGGCATTTATTTGCTCCATGGTAAGATTATCCAAGGTGCAACTCATAGAACAACTTTTAAATGCCTTCTTGATTTTAATTAATTTATATAAAGGTTTAGTCTTGCAACTACCTATTTTGAATAATACTTTCAATTAACTGTTTGAAAAGATAAAGGTCAAGATAAAGTAAGTACATACTCATGATTAATTTATTGGTTATATGTGTTTTTGTGTGTGTGGTTTTCCAATGTACACAATATTTGTTTTATTTAATAGAACAAATTGCAAATAAATAATTCCTATACAGGTATATATATACATATATATATATATATATATATATATATATATATATACACACACACACACACACAGAGATATCTGGAAGATATCTATCAAATAATTAATTTATGATAAACAATGAAATATTAAACACATATAGGTATATGATCCCATAATAAAAGACTACAATAATCAAATACCAGAGAGCTAATTGTTGATGGAATTGCAGAGTTTGTAATATACTTAGGTTTCTAGTTGCAGAATTTTAAATGCAATAAAGCTTTATTTTAGAGTCAAAAACTGAGGGGCTGTGGCTGCGGCTCAGTGGTAGCACATTGCCTGGCATGTATGAGGCACTGGGTTGTATTCTCAGCACCATGTATGAATAAATAAAACAAAGCTCTATCAACAACTAAAATAATTAAAAATAAACTGAAGGAGTTTATTTTGAGGATGACATACTTGGGAAGAATGAAGGATATGTAAACTTTTTCAATGTTTATCAAAAATTAATTATGTGATAGATATTTTCCAGATGTGTGTGTGCATATATACATATATATAATGTGTGTGTGTATGTACACACACATTATATATATATATTCATATATATATAAAAAATGTACTTTTGTATATATATACATATATATACATATATATATACATACATATATATACATATAAAATGTGTGCGTACACACACACACACACACACATCTTACTGAGTTTGGACTCCAGTCCATAGTGTTTAGACTTAAAAATAAACTTGCATAAAACCTAAATATTTTAAGCCAGCTTTTTCATTGCTGTGACAAAAAGACCTGACAAGAACAATGTACAGGAGGACAAGTTTATTTGGAACTCATAGTTCCAGAAGTCTTAATCCATAAATGGCTGATTCCATTTATTTTTGCCCTAAGTGAGGTGAAACATCATGACAGAAGGATATGGCAGAGAAAAGCAGCTCAATATATGGCCATTAGTAAGCAGCTCCACTTATTACAGTCAAAATAAAAACTCCAAAGCCATGCCCCCAGTGATTCACCTCCTCCAGCTAGTCCCCACCTGCCTATAGTTATTTCCCAGTTAATCCATACTAGTAGATTAATGTATTGATTAGATTAGAGCTCTTATAACCCAATAATTTCATCTCCAAATGTTCTAGCATTATCATTCACAGGGACTTTTGAGGGATATTTCATATCTAAACAAAAATTTCCATCCCCAGCCCCCAAAAGGTTTATGTCTATGTCACAATGAAAAGTACTTTTAGTTCATTTATAAGAGTCTTAACAGTTCCAGCATTGCCAAAATTCCAAGTCCAAAGTCTCCTGAGATTCAAGGTAATCTTGTGAGTCCCTGTAAAAATAATAATAATAATAAAAAAAAAAACTTGTGAGTCCCTGTAAAAATAAACAGCAAGTTATATACACCCAATATATAATGGCACAATGCAAAATTTTCCATTTCACAAAAGAGATGTAGGTGCATAGTAAGAAGGGATGAGACCAAAGAAAAACCCAAATCAAGTGGGAAAAGAAGTCCAGTAGTTCCATGTCCAGCATCTGGGGCACTTAGCATTGCAATGTTTTCTTCAAAGGGCTTGTGCAGCTCAGTCCCTATGACCTTTCTGGTTTCAGCCCACATGGCCTCTCTCTTGTCTTGTTTCAGGTTGATTCCTGATGCTTTCAGGTTGGTCACCATCGTGAGCAGGACTAATACCTCCAGGTATCATGTCTGTTGCAGGCTCTGAGTGCTTGTATAACTGTACATGGTGAAACAACTTCCTAGGTCTCCCTGTGTAAGCAGGATGCCCCAATGGTCTCTTCTCAAATGAAGTTCTGCTTTTACATCTTTGAGGTTGAGACGGGTAGGGTCTTGCAAATTTGTGAGATACTTTAATGCCTTTTTCCTATTGTCTCTGGCTAAAATATTTAGCATTTCTTTAGTGGCTGTAGTCACTTTAAGATCCAAATCTTCCTTAGCTCCAGTTTTACTCACACCATTATGGCCATACTACAAGTATTCCAAAATTTTCTGCTTGCTTTCTGTTTCTCATTATCACAGTAAACTTGGCTAAATGCCACCATCAATATCCAATGGCACTGCCTGAAGCACTCTGTGCTTCCTTGAAATTTCTTCTACCAGATTAATTAGAATATCACCTTTAAATTTAGCCTCACAGAAAGTCTAATGACATGGACAAAATACAGACAATTTCTTAACCAGCACATAACATGAATGGACTCTAGTCCAATTTCTGGTAGGATCTTCCTTCTCTTCTGAAACCTCATGATCCCAGTCTTTACTCTCCACAGTGTTATCTGCACTCTGGTCTTCTGAGCTTCAACCAGAATCACCCATTAAACTATGCTTATAATATTCTAAAGCTTTTCTAACCTGCTTCTTCAAACTTTTCAAAATTCCTTCCCCTCGGGCTGGGGTTGTGGCTCAGTGGCAGAGCACTTGCCTTGCATGTGTGAGGCAGTGGGTTCAATCCTAAGCACAACATAAAAATAAAATAAAGGTATTCTGTCCATCTATAACTAAAAAAGTAAATGTTTTAAAAATATCCCTCCCCCTGCAAACCATTTCCAATAGCTTTTGAACTACATGGTCTAGTTAGTCACAGCAAGGACCCTGTTTCTTGGACCAATTTGTTTTAGTCATCATTTCACCACTTTGACCAAAAGACCTGAGAAGAATATTTTTAATAGAAGAAAATTTATTTGGCATTCATGGTTTCAGAGATCTTAGGCAACAGGTGGCTGATTCCTTTGCTTTGTGCCCAAGGTGAGGTGAGGTAGAATATCACGGTGGAAGGGTGGTGAAGAGGAAAGCAGCTGGGGACATGGCAATCAGGAAACAGAGAATAAGGACAAAATATAAGTCTCTAAGGCATGCCTCTAATGACTTACCAACTCATGCCATAATCTATGTGCCTACATTTACAACCCAGTTAATCCACATAAGTGGATTAATCCACTGATTGGGTTACAACACTCATCGTCTAATCATTCCATCTCTAGACTTTCTTGCATTATCTTACACATGAGCTTTTGAAGGACATATCATATATAAACTATAACAATAGAATTAAGTATTGTAAGCTTCGTTGATCATTGTGCTGGCCAAAATATAGACCAGAAATTATTTAGACTGTGAATCATAATACAAAACAATATTTAGTCAAACTTATCCTAAAGATATAATTATATGTTTTAAATATTAGAAAATACACAAAATTACTGTTTTTGTCAGGTAGAAAATATACAGAGAATTGTTTGAATATTTCATTTCACATTAATGCTTTAACAAAATATAAATCCAACTATCAAATGTTAAATGTTCAGTATAATTTTAAGAAACTGCATTATTAAAATGATTAAAGATACATACTTTACCAATAACTGTTTACTGGATATTATGGTAAGTATACTGGACCATAAGAAATTGCTTAAATGACATACTTTGAACTACTAAATTAGTAGTTTCACATGGTTCAAGATAATATGTGAAATGAGAAAAAATTTATACAATATTTGTAATTTTTATCCAAAAAAATATTTTCTTATTCTTCTGCTTTTCATAGTTGCCTGTAGAAAAGAAAAATCTCAATATTTCAGTAGGATAAAACTTGAAAAATTTTTACTAAGTAGTAATTACTAGTGTATGTCTATGTATTTGTGATAGGAGTGGGCTGATACAAGTATGTACATATATGTAGTTACTGTGTTTTCCAAAGTGCTATCTAATTGAAAATATTTTGAGGTGATATGACTGGCAACCACTCTTTAAATGTGTTTTAATAAAAAATAACTATTTCCATCACTCAAAGAGATAATTTGTTTTTACAGTACAAGATTTTAAAAATGGCTCGAAATACTGAGTGGAAAAGAAATATACAATCATCTGCATTTGAAATGCAGGAATGTTAGCCACTGAAACTTGCATTATTACAAATGTGAGTTTAATTAAAATAACTCTTCTTATAGTGTATCTTTGAATTTTCATCTATTAACTTGCCTACATTTTTTTTAATAAATGTAACATAGTATACCTCTGTAAACATAAATAGGCTGGGCAATTGCAGTATCTTCCTCCTAATTGGATGAGCAAGGCTTCTTCTTCACGGATGAGCAAGGCCTCTCCACCTTGGGGGAAGCAAGGTGGTCCCCCTAAAGGAGGATGTAGCATAAATATGGCATTAGAGTGGCTAATTCTGACTCTGTATATTCTTACTGTCCTGTTTTCTGCTCATATGACCATCAGGTCTGATGCATTAATTAGTAAGAATGAAACTGGTTCTGGGAATTGTAGCTTTGTGAAGTCTGAGCCAGGAGCATGAAAACATTTTCTTAAGTTGAACTAGTATAATAGGTTTCTCGTTAGAAACTAGTATAACAGGTTTCTCGTTAGAAAACAGCTTTTGCAAGAGCCTGCTGCTTAACCTCTCCTTGTTATAATCATGCACACTATAAGAAAGCTTTAAATGTCTTCTTGTGATTGATAAGGACTACTTTTATCTTTTAAGTAGTTTAGGATATATATATATATATGTATATATATATATGTAAAAGTTGAATATATTGAATATATTGAATATATTGAATATATTTATATATATTGAAAAATTCAATATATATAAAGTTTTTCATGGTAGAGACCCCTGAGATCTGACATTTGATCGATGAGATAACATCTGATAGCCTGACTTCTGAAAAACAACCATACTTCCTTTTTCCTGAGTTCAAAACAAAGTCATTATATAGGGAACAAAGCCTAGGAGTCTGGGTTCAGTTAAAGTTTAAATAAGATATATTAGGGTCATCTAACCGTAAAACATTATGAGTGGAATTGTCTAGACTTAAGGGGTTATGGGAATAGATTTAGGTAAAAACATGTTTTGTACTGTAAAACAATAACATACGTTGTTTTTGACATTTAAGATTGATCAATATATGCTTTTCCTTGGTCTCTAAGATTAATCAGTAGAATGTACTTAGAAAAACATCCTGTTTACCCCCGATTGTATAACTCTGAAGCTCTTTGATGTAACTTAAAAAAAAAAAAAAATTGTAATGTGAATTGCTGTGCTTGCTGGGCTATATAAACTGAACCAAAAAAGTAAAGAGTGAGTAAAGCCTCCAAGAGTTGTTGTGTGTGCTTTTCTCCATCTCCGATCGCTGATGCTTCACCCCGTGCTGCCTTGCACCCCAAATGTGCTGCTTTGCACCCCCTGCTGAGGACAGACCCCCAGCAGGTAATAAAGGAAGTAAAATTATATAACTGAAGATTTTGTGTCATATGATAACCTAACAACCAGATCAAAATCTTTCTACACCAACTAGAAATTTTAGTTAACATATGACTAACATAACTAAATGCATAACTGTATTCTAAGAAAAAAAAAATCTAGAGTTCAAAAACAAAGATCATAGGACCAGAGCAATGAAACAGACTCACTTTTCTGAAATCGTGTCCTGATTTCAGTGAGTAAGTACACTGTGTTTGGATTCAGAGGTCAGTAAATAAGGGATTGAAATTGAGAAGAATGGGTAGTTAATATTGAGCCCTTGTACACAGCTAACACCACTGAAGCCCTATATCCTCTATGGAATGTTAAAGTAAAAATAACGTGTTTACCATCAACGAAATTCTTTAGTAAAACTTTCTTATATCTGCTTGAAATTTTGATTGACAATCTTGAAATTTCTCTTGCGGTCTCCATCTTGGTGTTATTCTCAATACTATGCTATATTATATTACAAAGGGATTTTACAAATAAAAGTAAGGTTAATCTTCAGTTAAGTTTAATATTGTATGATTATCCATTTCTCCAGTTGATTGCAGGTAATAAAGTCAGAGAGATTTAAGGTATGGGTTGGTTATGATGCTTGGGAGATTCTCCATTGCTGGGGCCACTGGTGAGAACCTGAGTGACCTCTTATTGCTAAAATCATCCCCCAGTCAACAACTAGCCTAACAGTAGAAATACTAGTCCTACTACTCTAGAAAATTAATTCTGCCGACAATCTGATTGTGTTTACCATATATTGTATAATTGAGCCTTCAGATGAGAACACAGTCCAAGTAATATTTTTACTTCAACCTCATAAGACTGTGTAAAGAATCTTGTGAACCCATGAAAATTGATGAGACATGGAAACTATAATGAAACAAATTGTTCTTATTTTAAGACACCAAGTTATTGATAATTTATTTTGCAGAAATATAAATCAAATACATCTACTTATGTAAATCTTGAGAAGAATAAGAAGAGTGATTAATGTATTTTTCTAGAAGATAATAGGAAAATTTATAAACGGTATTGGTATAACTAGTTGGATTTCTACATTTTTTTAAATTCTTTTATTTGTATTAATTAGTTATACATGACAGAATGCATATATGCACTGTGCTATACATAATGGGATATAATTTCTCATTATTCAAACTGTACATGTTGCAGAATCGTATTGGTCATATAGTTACATATATACATACAGTAATAATGTCTGTTTTATTTCACTATCTTTTACATCCCCACATCCCCTCCCTCCCCTCCCTTCACTTATCTGTACCTAATCTAAGGTAAGTGCCCCTAGTGCTCCCCGCCTTATTGTTAATTAATACCTGCATATTAGAGAAAACATTGGGCCTTTGGTTTTGTGGGATTGGCTTATTTCTCTTATCATGATATTTTCCAACTCCAACCACTTACTGGGAAATGCCATAATTTCAATCTTCTTTCAAGCTGAATAATATTCTATTCAGTATATATACCACATTTTATTTGTCCATTCATCTATTGAGAGACACCTAGGTTGGTTCCATAGTCTAGCTATTGTGAATTGAGTTGCTATAAACATTGATGTGGCTGTGTCACTATAGTATGCTGATTTTAAGTCCTTTGGGTATAAAACAAGGAGTGAAATAGCTGAGTCAAATGGTGGTTCCATTCCCAGTTTTCTGAGGAATCTGCATACTGCTTTCCATAGAGTTTGCACCAATTGGCAGTCCTACCAGCAATGTATGAGTGTACCTTTTTTCCCATATCCTCTCCAATATTTATTGTTGCCTCTATTCTTGAAGATTGCCATTCTGACAGGAGTGAGATGAAATCTTTTGATTTGCATTTCTCTAATTGCTAGAGACGTTGAACACTTTTTCATGTATTTGTTGATCAATTATATTTATTCTTCTGTGAAATGTCTGTTCTGTTCCTTAGCCCATTTATTGATTGAGTTATTATAAGGTTTTCGGGGATTTTTTGGTGTTAAGTTTTTTGAGTTCTTTATATATCCTAGAGATTAATGCTTTATCAGAGGTGCGTGTGGTAAAGATTTTCTCCCAATCTTTAAGATCACTCCTCACATTAATTCTTCCCTTTGCTGAGAAGAAATTTTAATTTGAATCCATCCCATTTGTTGTTTCTTGATTTTATTTCTTGTTAAGGAAGTCGGACCCTAGGCCGACGTGGTGCAGATTTGGGCCTAATTTTTCTTCTATTGGGTGTGGGCTCTCTGTTATAGTACCTAAGTCTTTGATCTATGTTGAGTTGAATTTTGTGAAGGGTGAGAGATAGAAGATCCAAAAAATTCCACCAGTAAACTTATAGAAATAATAAATTAATTCAGAAAAGTAGCAGGATATAAAATCAACACCAATAAATCAAACTCATTCCTATACATCAGTAATAAATCCACTAAAAGAGAAATTAGGAAAACTACTCCATTCACAATAGCCTCAAAAAAAAAAAAAATAAAATACCTGGGAATCAATCTAACAAAAGAGGTGAAAGACCTCTACAATGAAAACTACAGAATACTAAAGAAAGAAGTTGAAGAAAACCTCAGAAGATGGAAAGATCTTCCATGCTCCTGTATAGGCAGAATTAATATTATCAAAATGGCCATACTACCAAAAGCATTATACAGATTTAATGCAATTCCTATTAAAATCCCAATGACAGTCTTCATGGAAATAGAAAAAAGAAATCATGAAATTTATTTGGAAAAATAAGAGACCCAGAATAGCTAACGCAATCCTTAGCAAGAAAAGTGAAGCAGAAGGCGTCACAACACCTGACCTTAAACTATACTACAGAGCTATAGTAACAAAAGCAGTGTGATATTGGCACCAAAATAGACTTGTAGACCACTGGTACAGAATAGAGGACACAGAGACAAACCCACATAAATACAGTTATCTCATACTAGACAAGGGCCATAAATATTCACTGGAGAAAAGATAGCTATGCTGGAAAAACTGGAAACCCATATATAGCAAAATGGATTTCTATATTTTTATTGGAAAATATTCCACTAGATAAAGTATGTGAATGTAACAAAAACTAAAACAATGAATGTTTTACATGAAAATAGGAGAAACTTATTTATAATCCTGGTGTAAAAACACATGCATAATTATGACTCAATATATAGAAAGAAGAAAAATAATTACATAATTATAATCAACTACAAAAAATAATGAAAATTACTCCATGGTATAACACATCATAGAGAAGTTAAAAGGTAAATACTTTGTGCACCTAATACCAGAGGTCATTCATTCACACATTCATCCACCTATATATTAGGGAGATAAACAAATAGTTACAAACAAGCTGAAAAAATATGAAAAGTATATTAACAATTATATAAATATAAAAACATGTGACATTTAATTTTGTTTATAATGAAGAAAGGCAATTTAAATCTTCATTGAAATCACATTTTGTCTGTCATATTTACAAAAACAAAAAGTTGGTGAAGCTGCAGGAAAACAGATTTTTTTTCATGCTTTGTCTGTGGGTTATGAAATGTTATGATCACCTAGTACATAATTTGAAAATAACTGTCAAAATTGCAAATGCATTTACCACAGTATTCTGCAGTCTCATTCCTGAAGGTATTCTGCAAGGATGCATTTGAAATAACTATAAACATTGTTGGATAATACAAGAGTAAAATATAAAATTATTAGAAAGTAACCAAAGTAACAGTGTACAGATTAAAACTCAGTACATTCCTACAATGCAGTTGCTTAAAAATATGAACACTTGCATGTACTGATGGCAAAAATACAGAATAGGTTGTTCCATAGTAAGATTTATGTAAGAAATAGAGGAAAATCAATCATATATTTGTTTTGCTTGACTTTGCATAGCACATTTTCTAATTATATACATAAATTATTAAGAGTGATTATCTGTAGGGGTTTGGAAATATTTAGATCTGGAAAAGGGAGGAATGTGGTTATATACATTTTGCCATCCTTTTTCTTATCTTCTTGCTCAACCTATGATTTCAGAATTAGCTCTTTTTGACAATTGCTGTCCACATTTAGTGAAGGCCAGCTTAAATCCTGTATGTTTCCACTGAAAAATGTGAAGCCCTGAAAGATTGCTTAGCTCAATTCTGAGCATTTGATTTCCTCAAGAACAATTGTCAATCACCCACCTCAAACTCTGAGGCAAGTTCTACATAGTGCTTCAGAGGATCCCCACAAGGAATGGGTCCTAGCTGTTCACTGCAGTATCCAGATCAATAATTTACCATTACTGCTTTATAATTCTTACCCAAAGGATGCTATCATTGTTCTCTCTCCTTCCTGTTTAATGAAATCAACTCTTATGTAAACTATGTGTAGTGATTAACTTGTCTTCATCTCTGAATTAAAACTAATATCCAATAAGTATATGTTTTATATTGCTTTGATTTTGAACCATTTGAGTATGATTTTGCTCCATGTGGTGACCCACAACTGTAATACCAATGACTTGTGAGGCTGAAGCAGAGAAGAACACATGTTTGAGGCAAGTCTCAGTAACTTAAGGAGACCCTGTCTTAGAATAAAAATTAAAAAAGACTGGGGATGTATCTCAGTGGTAAAGTGTTGCTGTATTCTATCCCCAGTATCAAAAACAAATAAACAAATAAAAACCCAAACACTAAGTTCAAAATTCCAAAATACTAGTCATGGTCATAATGTGGAGTTATGAGAGTTTTTAGAAATTCCTTAGATGAAAAAAAAAATAGCTATTAAAGATTTGAAAATAAGTAGGCATATTCTAATTAAGTGTAAGATCTACAAATCATTAGAATTTCAGTCCTAGAGAGTCCTCATATGTCCAGGAACATATATTTAACAATATCCACATAAGCATTTTTTTTAATATATTTTTTAGTTGTAGATTTACACAATACTTTATTTTGTTTATTTATTTTTATGTGGTGCTGAGGATTGAACCCAGTGCCTCAAACATGCTAGGCAAGCACTTTACTACTGATCCACAATCCCAGCCCCCATAAAAGCATTTTGATGATCATAAATAACTGAAAATAATCTGAATGTACGTTAATGATAGATGTATTTTGTTGTAGTCATAAAATTTAATTACATAGCAGGGAACAATGGTTCACTCCTGTAATCCCAGAGGCTTAGGAAGATGGGGCAGGAGGATTGTGAGTTCAAAGTCAGTCTTAGCAATTTATCGAGGTCCTGAGCAAATTAGCAAGATCCTGTCTCTCAACAAAATATATATTTTTTAAAGGTCTGGGTATGTGGCTCAGTGGTTAATTGCCCCTGGGTTCAATCCTTGGTACAAAAAACAAATTAATTCTATTCAATACTGAAAATGAGCTAATGTTCCACCTATAAAAGTGAATGGCGGGCTGGGGTTGTGGCTCAGCGGTAGCGCCTAGCCTGTGAGCGGCCCGGATTCGATCCTCAGCACCACGTACAAACGGACACATTGTGTACAACTAAAGCAAATAAAAAATATTAAAAAAAAAAAAAAAAGAAAGAAGCTTTCCTTAAAAAAAAAAAAAAAAAAAAGTGAATGGTATCAAAAACATAATGCTAAATTTAAAAATGTACTGCAGAAATACATAAACTATTATAAATAAGGAATAATAAACATTCAAAACATGCTACTTATTGCTTTGGGACATATACAAGTGCAGTGAAAGATAAAGAAAGATATGGTAATGCTAACCACCAAGTTATAGTGATTACCTCTAAGGTAAAGGGAATTCAATAAATTGAAAAAGTTATGGTATAAACTTTAAAAATACTGTAATTTTTAATGTCTTAAGCTTAGTTGTATATAGAAATGTATTCCTAGGGGTTGGGGATATAGCTCAGTTGGTAGAGTGTTTGCTTTGCATGCACAAGGCCCTGGGTTCAATCCCTAGCACCAAAAAAAAAAAAAAAAAAAAAAAAAAAAAAAAAAAAATACAGGTATTAATTAGAAGAGTATTCTTTATATTCCTATCTATACTTTCTTTGACAGGCTTAGACTATTTCAAAACATATTTCAAAAAAATGAAAAACAATATAATGCTAAATTATTGTAGTAAATGAATAAAGAAATGTTTCAGTTTGTATGTCTGCCAGTTTTGTTGAATTTTTTTTTTTAAAGTTCTTCTTCTGACTTGAATATTTTTGAGGAAATTTTTCTAGGTGGCATCTATTTGCTGGAATACTAATTATTGAGTATTTAATTATTTCTCCTCTCTCTAACTATGACAAAAGACATTACAGTAGTAAGAGTTTGAAGTCATTCCATATATCTATTTTCAAGATAAAATATTAGTTTCAGGACGTTGTCTACCATTTTATTCCCATAGAAATGACATGCAATAACTATACAATAAATATTTCCCATAGTTAGCTGCTGACAGAAAACTTCTATATAGAATTACTGTATAGTAAAACACAATTAATTAAAACTGAAGGATTTTTCTTTTATTTATGTACAAAATGATTTTTATATTTATTGACATTCTGTCTTGCTGGTACAGAACATTAAGTGAAATTTATTTCTTATTTTTAATTATTTAACAGTTTGTCTGAATCCACCATTATTTTTTATCAGAATGCTAAGTTGGCCAACAACAGGAATAAAATGTGTCAGACTATTGTATATCCAGAATGTCTTGTTACACTGTTAATCAGAATATCAACTATTCCACATGAAGTCTTTCAGAGGAAATATTAAACTGAAATGCCTTCTGCCCAGGGATAACATACATCTATTTGGAATAAGGAGAAAGGGCTGAAAAATGCTGAGTGATACCTATGGTCTGACCAATATATTCCTTTACTCAAGCAATAAACTACCTTGCATCACTCATGGTGCAAATGGAGTTGTTGCTGTAGACTAACCTGATCATGTGGTTCAAAAGTTTTGGGAGCTTCTGGGAGGAATTTTGGAAAGCTTAGCTATGAAAGCGGGAAAAATTTAGATTGTTGTAAGTAAAGCATAATGGGTGATTCTGGTGGGAGTTCAGAAGACAACAATGTCAATCTGACTGTGGCTATTAAAGAGTGGGCTCATGAGGTTTCAGAAAAGAAGGACCCCTCAACTGGAAATTGGACTAGAGGCCATTCATGTTATGTTTTGGGTAAAAAGCTGTCTACATTTTGCCAATGTCCTGAGACTTCCCATGAGGCTGAAATTAATAGAGAAGAACTTCTTTAAGCTGGTGAAAGAAATTTCTAAGAAGCATGCTACTCAAGCGGTTGCATGGGTATTGCTGGTGGCTTTTATCCAAGTTTATTGTAATAATTAAGAACAGAAAACAATGAAAAGATTTTAAAAACTTGCAGTTTGTTCAAAAAACTGCTTAAAACTGGGGATAAGGAATGTGTGATAAAGACACTAACTACAGTCACTAAAGAAATGCTAATGTCTTTGCCTAGAGATTACAGGCTTGGGGCATCTCAGGAATTGGCAAGACCAAACCCATCTTAGGCTCAAGGGAGTAAAACTAAAAATTCTTTTGAGCAGATACCAGTGGGTATCCTGCTTGCAAAGAGGGGCCCAGGAAGTTGCTTGAGCATGTTCATTCACACAAGCACTCAGAGGCTGCTTCAGCCCTGCTCCTGAAGGCTTGGTGACTGCTCAATGTAGTGGCAGACTTTAACAACCGCATGGTACTATTTCTGCAGGAATGGAGAATGCTGGTGTTAGGGTGTCATGAAGTTTTCCACCGAAATTTCAAAGGAAGGCCTGGGAGTACAGGCAAAGTGATATTTAAGAATAAATAAAATGATATTTATGAATAAATACTGCAAATTTTTGTATCAACCTAAAAGTTCCATAAGTGACACTATCACTTATAAACAATGAAAGTAGCTTAACATTAATTTTTAAAACTAAGGCTTTTTCTTATGGGTATTGATTTTGTATCCTGCTACTTTGCCGAATTCATTTACTAGTTGTAAAAGTTTTCTGGTAGAGTTTTTTGGGTCTTCTAGGTATATTATCATGTCATCAGCAAATAGTGCTAATTTGAGCTCTTCTTTTCCTATCTGGATCCCTTTAATTTCTTTCATCTGTTTAATTGCTCTGGCCAGAGTTTCCAGTACTATGTTAAATAGCAGTGGTGAAAGGGGGCATCCCTGTCTTGTTCCAGTTTTTAGAGGAAATGCTTTCAATTTTTCTCCATTTAAGATAATGTTAGCTCTGGGTCTTGCATAAATAGCTTTTATAATGTTGAGATATGTTCCTGATATTCCTAGTTTTTCTAGTGTTTTGAACATAAAGAGGTGCTGTATTTTGTCAAATGCTTTTTCTGCATCTATTGAGACAATCATATGATTTTTATCTTTAAGTCTATTGATGTGATGTATTATGTTTATTGATTTCCGAATATTGAACCAGCCTTGCATCCCTGGAATAAAACCCACTTGATCGTGGTGTACTATCTTTTTGATATGTTTTTGTATCCTATTTGCCAGAATTTTGTTGAGGATTTTTGCATCTATGTTCATTAAAGATATTGGCCTGAAGTTTTCTTTTTTGGATGCGTCTTTGCCTGGCTTTGGAATTAATGTAATATTGGCCTCATAGAAAGATTCTGGAAGAGCTCCCTCTTTTTCTATTTCTTGAAATAATTTGAAGAACATTGGTATTAATTCTTCTTTGAAAGTCTTGTAGAACTCGGCTGTAAACCCATCAGGTCCTGGACTTTTCCTTGTTGGTAGCTTTTTGATGACATCTTCTGTTTCTTCACTTGTAATTGATCTGTTTAAGTTGTGTATAGCCTCCAGGTCCAGTTTAGGCAAATCATATGACTCTAGACCTCTGAAAGGGAAATGATGAAAACGACCCCATTTACAATAGCATCAAAAAAAAAAAAAAAAAAATACCTGGGAATCAACTTAACAAAAGAGGTGAAAGACCTCTATAAAGAAAATTATAGAACACTAAAGAAATAATCATAGAAGAACTCAGAAGATGGAAAGACCTACCTTGCTCTTGGATAGGTAGAGTCAATATTGTCAAAATGTCCATACTACCAAAGGCATTATACAGATTTAATGCAATTCTAATCAAAATTCCAATGTCATTTTTCAAAGAAATAGAAAAAGCAATCGTGAAATTCATCTGGAAAAATAAGAGACCCAGAATAGCCAAAGCAATCCTGAGCAAGAAAAGTGAAGCAGGGGGCATCACCATACCGGACTTTAAATTATACTATAGAGCAATAGTAACTAAAACAGCATGGTATTGGCACCCGAACAGATGGGTGGACCAATGGTACGGAATTGAGTACACAGAGACTAATACATATAATTTCAGTTATCTTATATTAGACAAAGGTGCCAAAAATGTACAATGGAGAAAGGATAGCCTCTTCAACAAATGGTGCTGGGAAAACTGGAAATCCATATGCAACAAAATGAAATTAAACTTGTATCTCTCACCATGCACAAAACTCAATTCAAAGTGGATCAAGGACCTAGGAATTAGATCTGAGACAATACGCCTAATAGAAAAAGTAAGCTCCAATTTCCAACATGTCGGATTAGGCCCCAAGTTCCTTAATAAGAATCCTGTAGCGCAAGAACTATTACCAAGAATTAATGAATGGGATATATTTAAGCTAAAAAGCTTCTTCTCAGCAAAAGAAACAATCAATGAGGTGAATAGAGAGCCAACTAATTGGGAACAAATATTTAATACATGCACATCAGATAGAGCACTAATTTCTAGAAATATATAAAGAACTCAAAAAACTTTACACCAAAAAAGCAAATAACCCAATCAATAAATGGGCTAAGGAACTGAAAAGACACTTCTCAGAAGAAGATATACAATCAATCAACAAACACATGAAAAAATGCTCAACCTCTCTGGCAATTAGAGAAATGCAAATCAAAACTACTCTAAGATTTCATTTCACTCCAGTCAGAATGGCAGCTATCAAGAACGCAAACAACAATAAATGTTGGAGAGGATGTGGGGAAAAAGGCACACTCATACATTGCTGGTGGGACTGCAAAATGGTGCAACTGCTATGGAAAGCAGTATGGAGATTTCTTGGGAAAATGGGAATGGAACCACCCTATGACCCAGCCATCCCACTCCTGGGTCTGTTCCCAAAAGACTTAAAAACAGCATATTACAGTGACACAGCCACTTCAATGTTTATAGCAGCACAATTCATAATAGCTAGGTTGTGGAACCAACCTAGATGTCCCTCAGTAGATGAGTGGATAAAGAAAATGTGGTATATATACAAAATGGAATTTTACTCAGCAATAAGAGAGAATAAAATTATGGCATTTGCAGGTAAATGGATGAAGTTGGAGAATACAATGCTAAGTGAAATTAGTCAATCTCAAAAATCCAAATACCAAATGTTTTCTCTGATATAAGGAGGTTAGTTCACAGTGTGATTGGATGGGGGTACATATGATTAGAGGAACACTAGAATGGTCAAAGGAAAGGGAGGGCAAGGGAGGGAGCAGGGGGGGAGAAGGGGGGGAAAATGGTGGTTGAATGAGATGGATATCACTATCCTAAATGCATGATTAAAGATCTGAGTGGTACTTATATACTTTGTATACAAGCAGTTGTATGTAAAAAGATGATATACTTGCACATTATGAATAAATAAATAAATAACAACAACAACAAAAAAAAACTAAGGCTTTTTTAAAAATCTAAATGTAATTCTCAGCTCATCTTTTTGCCCCCAGCCTCCATATTTTAGAGTTACACGTGACATTTTTTAAACATTTATTTTTTGTTGTAGGTGGACACAATACCTTTATTTTATTTTTATGTTGTCCTGAGGATTGAACCCAGTGCCTCATGCATGTCAGGTGAGCCCTCTACCTGTGAGCCATAACCACAGCCACACACATGTCATTTTTATAAATCAAATTTGTTTGGCCTATGAATAATAAAAATTATAATTAGCTAATGAATGCTTACAACATGTGTAGCACTGCATTCACTGCTTCTTGTGTGTCTTATCTCCTTTAATACGCAATATAACACTAAACGTTTTACTACACTGTACGTATACAAGAATAGAGGCAATGAGAAGTTATTTGTTCCAGTTCACATAGACTTATGGAGTAAGAATTTAAAACTGGGACTCTATACCATCAAAATCCACATACTTAATGCTTAAAAATCAGAATTTTAATATATTCACACAACTTATTTCACCATGAAAGAAATAGGAAATCTTTATAAATTTTGTATTTGTAGATTTAAGTAAATGCATAATAATTATTTTGAGACAGAAAAAGCATCATACCAGGGTTCTGTCATTTAATTTCAGTTTATTTTACAAACATACACAAATATCCTAGAAAGAAGAGAAATTCTGTGTCAATTATAGAGGAAAAATTCAGTGATGAACTAAATTCTGAATTATACAGTGCATCAGTCACACACAGATAGCTATCTACTATGTGTCACAGATGGGAGTATTACTTTTGGTAGTAAACAACCACAAACAAATGGGATTACTATTCAGAACTGCAAATCAATGTAAGTCAAAGCCAAGACCACTGATTAAAACAGCCAGGCATGGTGGTACTTGCATGTAATCCAAGAAACTCAGGAGTCTAAGGCAGGAGGTTCACAAATTCAATGCCAGCCTCAGCGACTTAGTAGACTGGTTCAAGATAAAATTAATCAATTAATTAATTAATCAATTAATTAAAAATTCTGCAATGTGGCTGAGTGGTTAAGTGCCCATGGGTTTAATTCCTGGTACAAAAATAAAAGATCACTTTATTGAAATACTATTGGATTGGTAATATATACTCTCACACATGTTATTCTAAGCTTATTAAACTATGCACTGCTACATAAATAGCCAGGATAGTTTGATTCTAAGGAGAGAATTCTTTACAAAATAAATATAAGAAATATATGCAAAAGTTAATAAGAGATATAATTGTCTTAATGTTCTTGCTGTGCCTACTAAAACTTATATCCTAAATGGTGACAGTGAAAGTGTTCATTCTTAAATGAGTAATATAACTTTTTATATTATCTGTCAAATGTAATCCTCAGATTCCTTAAGAACAAAATTATAACCCTCGATGAATAACAACATAGCAGCACCTACTATTATTACAAGCTATACCTAAACTCTACATTCATGAAAGGATAATACTTCTCATGTTAATTTGATTTTTCCATCTATTATGTAGCAAATGTCATCTAATTTGAACAAAGCATTTTTTTTTTATTCTAAGGAATAGAAGGTGTGGAAATTTCCATTTATAATTAAACTGGAGCACAGGATAAAAAACTTCTTAAGGTATGCATGCAGTTCTCACTTTTTTTTTTTTTTTTTTTTTTTTAACATAGCCACCAAAACTGAAAGTCCTGGAAGTGTAATAGAAAGTATGCAGGTATACAATTTGCTGTGGAATGTCAATTGATTTACTGCTTTCTTTTGCTTTGTGAAAATACAACAACAACAACAACAACAAATAAAGCAATATTTTTAAGGATGTATTATTGTGCTTATGAATATGTAATAGGTTTAGTAATAATAACAGAAGAAGGGAGTAGAGGGAATATAATTCTGTAGGAGTATTGCTACTTTATCTTATGAAAATTATTAGTTTAAATATAAAATGGATTCTGATAAGTTAAAGTGAATATAGCAAATCATATAATGGTAAGAAAATGCCAAAAAATGCAGTAAATTATTAAAGCAATGAAAATGCTCTACTAGAAATTATTTACTCAATTGAAAATAAAGCAGTAAGGTACTGGAAGGATACAATGTGTTTCATGCCTTCAGGGCCATGATAGGACACACTGACTTCATTGAGGCTGCCCATGGCACCATCCAGCCACCTTCAACATCCTCATTAGCTAGAACATCATCCACTCCAGTGACTCCATGAAGGGATCCCAGAGAGAGATCCTGCTGTGGTTCCAGAATATCAGACTGGTGAATTCTGAAAACAGGGGCCACCACAGCAGCACCTACCCAGTCTGATGGCTTGTGCTTCCCTCTGTGCCCCAGCATTCACCCAGGACCAACTATTTTGGTCACCAACTCCTTTGGTCACAACTGATGCCCACACTCATTCTATCTCCCCCAAACCACTTTCTTGTTTATTTTCTGCCCTACCCCAGATCAGAGGAGTTTGAAGCCCAAATTTGCTTGTCTTTCTGTATCCTAATTCAACACAAGGTTGTACCAAATCTTTCTGTATGGAAGTGCCCAACAGCTTTAGGGCGTCTTCAAAGATGACCTTGCCTGCCAAAAAGGAGGGATCTTAAAATTCACTGCTTATAAAAATTAAATAAAAAATAAATCAATGAAAGAGGAAGAGAGAGAAAAAAAGAAATAAGAGATTTTTTAAAATAACAGTTTAGCAAAAGCCAAATATATCAATAACATCAAATGTGAATAAAATAAATAATCCCATGTAAAGGAACAGATTATTAAACTAGATTTAAAACATGAAATTGTATACATTTCTCTAGATACATACTTTATATCCAAGATACAAAAAGGTGAAAATAAAAGGTTAAAAATTTACCAGATAGATATTTATTAATTAAAAAAGAATAAATTCTTCAGGAAGATATAGCAGTTATAAACATTTATGCTCCCCCCAAATTGGAAATGAATGAAGAAAAAACTGAGAGAAGTGAAGCAAAATTTAGCCAATTCAATAATAAGAAGTGGAGATTTTGAAACATCATTTTAAAAATGGATAGGACAACTAAGCTGATTATCAACAAGGAAACAGAACCCTTAAATAATATGATAAAACATATAGAGCTAACAGATATTTATAGAATACTCTACTTAGTAATAATGCATAACACATTCAACTCAAGTGCACATAGGATAGTTTCAGGATAGGCCATATGAGACACTATAAAATAAGTTTTAAAAAATTTAGAAGTATTAAATTAATGCAAAGAACATTCTGTGACCACAATGAAAAGAAATTTCAACATTAGTAAAATAAATAAATGTGAAAATATACAAATATGTGAAAATTTTAAATCATTTAAAATAACAAATTGGTACAAGAAGAAATCAAATAGAATTTATAAACTACTTGGAGAGTAATAATAAATACACAATATACCAATATATGGTATACCATTAAAGCAGTGTTTAAGGAGAAATTTATAGCAATATGTTCATTCGTCTAAATTTCCACATTATGATATTTGAAAAAGAAGGGCAAAATCATATGAATCAAACAGAAGGCAGGAAATAATAAATGTTAGAGCAAAAAATAATGAAACAGGAAATAGAAAAACAAGAGAGAAAAATTTTAAAAATACAACATCTGTTTTATCAAAAATATCAAAACATTGGCTAACTTTTGAGTACATAAAGAAAATAGAAAGAAATATGACATTATTAAATTCAGGAATGAAAGAGAAAATATTGCTATTCACTTAAAGAATTAAAAGGGATTCAAAAAGTATACTATAAACAATACTACAGTAATATGTTAGAACACTTAGATAAAACAAATTCCTAGAAAAGGTCAAGCATGGATGACATCTATGGTGAATTGAAACAATCATGTAAAAAGAAATCAATTAACAGTTCTTCACAAGGTTTTCCAAAAAGAAAGCTGATACTCTAACCATTCATTGTGACTAATCATTCAATGTGACTAGTATTAAATTAATGCCAAAACCAGACCAAAACATCACACAAATATACAGACCATATATCCTATGC
This sequence comes from Tamias sibiricus, assembly GCA_025594165.1. Taxonomy (NCBI): domain Eukaryota; kingdom Metazoa; phylum Chordata; class Mammalia; order Rodentia; family Sciuridae; genus Tamias; species Tamias sibiricus. The sequence goes on from CM046667.1 coordinate 80,988,640, forward strand.
ATATGGATATAAAAATCCTCAACAGATACTATCAATTTAAATCTAACAAGATATGAAAGGAATTATACACCACTACCAAATGAGATTTATCTCAGAAATACAAGGTCAATTCAATGTATGAAAACCAATTAATGTAATAAAGACCAAGAAGACATAGTCATATAAAGTGACTTACTTGTGCATTCAGGGCCTATATCAGCCCCATCTTGTATATTGAAATCCAAATCGATTATGGAGTGCTGTTGGGCACAATCAAACTTATGGTTTTCTGGGTTAGACAACATCCAGTTCAAGGTGGCCAACTCAAGATACATGATAACTTGGTGTTCCAAGAGACAAATCAGTGTCTACTAAAGCTCAATAGCAAGCCAAAAACGATTTGTAAGGAGAATAGTTATCCTCAGAGAGTAGTTGGACTTTACTCCAAAATTATAAGAATCTAAACCAATCAACCATAGGGGCCTGCCAAAGGCTTTAAACAGCATCTGTGTCTTTCATTAGTACTTCACACGGCCAGAGAAAGAGAGCATCTCTCAAGATGGTATTGACCTATTGCAGAGCTCTCTCTTATTCTGTTCCCCACAGAAAACTAACAAATTTTGTGTTCCTTGTTAAATGGGCTAGAGTGGCATACCTAAATGAAGAATTTATTGCCTCTCAAACTTAGCAACTTACAAGACTTTGTGTCTCTATTTTGGTTGAAGGAGCAATGAAAAAGGATAAAAAGCTTCTATAAAAACAGCATCAATGAATATTAACAATATACTCTTGTGGAAATATAAGGCAGATACAGAAGATTATAATAATAATAATAATAATAATAATAATAATAATACTGTATTATTCAATTCGTGTTAGAAAACAATCAGAAATCTTAACTTATGATGCAGAATTCAGAAAAGCAAATTACTCTTTGGAGTGCAGGGATAACAATAAAGGAGTAACAACAACTTTTGTTTACAAATATCCTAATAAGTATAATTTAAGATCTTGCCATGGATTTGGTTTTGTTTACCTGCTGACTAAAATTTATTGTCTATGTCTACATTTTCTTTGGAAAAATTATTGAGATTCTTTGCTTAACATGAAGGTTATTTTTTTGTTGTTGTTGTTGAATTTTCTTCTTTAGTTGTAAGAGTAGTTTTTTATGTTCAAGATACAAACCCTTTTTCAGATATATCACTTGAAAATATTTTATCCCATTTTGTAGGCTTTATTTTTTCCTTCAAAGTATCTTTTGATGCACAGAAATCTTTAATTTTTATATAATATAATTAATATATATTTTTCTTTTTGTATATTGTGCTTTTGGTGCAATATCTAATTGACTGCCAAATCCTAAGTCATGAAGAATTATCTCTGTTTCTGCTAAATGTTTATAGCTTTAGCACTATACATTTAGGTTTCTCATCTGTTTTGAGTACACTTTTTAATATAGTTAGAGGAAAAGTTTCAATTTCATTATTTTTCATATTATTATCCACCTGCCCCAAACATTTTGTTTAAGATTATTCTTTCCACAATGAAGAGTTTATGATAACATTAGAGAAGAAGCTTTTGACCTGCTAATAGGCCTTAGTGGTTATGAATGCTTAACCATAGACCTACAAAGTTTCCAGGCAACCTGAACTATCCATCATACACAGAGTTTTATGCATACTTAGAAGGCATAATTAAGTTACATGAAAAAGTGGCTTCAATGTATATAGTCCAAATTCTTGCTACATTACCTTCTTTCTTATATCCCATATCCATGTCCTTGTCAAAGTTTTCTGTAGTTAGCTGACTAAAAGAAAGAAAACAATGACCTGGTTTACATGTATCCCTGAACAATAAATAGATACTATATAAATGTAGATTTATGCAAAAACGTAACCAATTTCTGAGATATCCCAAAAGGAAAATGGTAAAGGAAACTCTGCAGAGTGGAGACAAATTTGAGCTGTGTAGCTTATTGTCATTTTTCCTGAAAAGAAAAATGGTCAGACATGGGATTCCATAGTGTTCACGAGATGTAACTAATAGATTGTCTATATGACCAAGGAATTAAAAGTTAATGTGATTAGAAAACAGATGATGCTTGAATTGGAGGTAGTTCTGTAGTTCTCTTTGAGTGGACAAATAACTGTGGAGGTATTTTTGCCCCTCCCACATTAATGCTTATAAAAATGGTAAGTTCATAAATAGAGGATTTAATAATCAATTGGACATGATGACCCATCTCTGGATATAAGTCAACTGCATTTCACAGAAATTTCTGTCATTTCACAATGGGTTCGTGAATAAATGGAGCACGGTGGCAATAATGGAGGTTAAACATCGGGTCAGCAAAATGGAATTCAACTCACAAGACCAAACTGGCTGCAGGCACTGCTGATTTCCCAATCTGCCAGCAATGGTGGACAATTCTGAGAACTTAATATGGCACCACTTCCCAGGATGATGAGCCAGTTTGATGGCAGGTTGATTATATTGGACCACTTCCATCAAAGACATGCCAACTCTGTTTTCAATAGTATATCCACTTATTCTGAATATACACTTGCCTTTCCTACGTACAAATTCTTCTACCAAAAATATCAACCATAGACTTTCAAAATGCCTTATGCTCAGTCATAACATTCTCAATAAAAGTGGTTCTGATCAAGAAGCTAACTTCATAGCAAATAAGCTGTGGCAATGGATTCAAACTCATGAAAATCACTGGTCTTAACATATTACAAATCATCCTGAGGCCATTGACTTAACAGAAGAGTGAAATGCCTTTTGAAGACTAGATTACAGTTCCAGTTAGGTAGTAAAACCATGTAAGGCTGAGGCAGGTTTCTCTGAGATGTTGTGTATGCTGTGAATCAGTATGCAATATATTATTGTGATTCTTCCATAACTAAACTTCACCAGTCCAATAATCAAGGAGTGAAAATGGGAGCAGTGTTACATACTATTATCCTTAGTCACCCACCATCAAAACTTTTGTTTACTCTTCCTGTGATGTTATGTATGCTCTGTTGATCTAGAGGCTGTAGTTTCAAAGGGAGAAATAATTCTGCAAGGACATATAATACCAATTCCATTTATTTAGAAGTTCAGTTTTCCACCCAGTCACTTTAGTCTCTTTGTGTCTCTAAATGATTAGGAAAAGAAAAGAGTGATTGTGTTGACTGGGGTGATTAATCCTGATTATCTAGGGGTAAGTTGGGATGCTACTACATAGTAGAGGTAGATGGAGAAAATTTGGAATAGAACAGATCACTTAAGGCATCCTTTAGTAGTATCTTGCCCTATGATTGAAGTTAATGGAAATGTACAACAGCTCAATTTTAGGAAGGATTGCTAAGAGACCAAAATATTTAGGAATGAAGGTTTGGGAAACTCTGTAAGGTTAAAAGTCATTCCCAGCTGATATGCTTGCTGAGGGTAGGTGGATTATACTATGTATAGAGGAAAATATCCACTTTAAATAACAGTTTCAACCATGTGAACAGTTGCAGAAAAAAGGACCTCAATTGTAACAAGGCTTTCTGCCATATTTTTGTGGGTATATTTGTGGGTGCATGTCTATGTGCATGTTTATAATGTCTTTAATGTGTTCATCACTTATCCTGTTGTGATGTATCATATAATAAAGTAACTTTCATCATAATATTTATTGATAATTTTAAATGCAGTTTTTAATTCAAAGGATATTAAGGTATTTGAACAGTATTTTGAATATTCCTTTGGAGGAAATAATTAGTGAATTTTTGGTTGGACAGAGTAATCATACTCTGTTAGTTTGAGTGTGGCTTTGTTGTTCAATTGATTCAAAAGAGTGATATGGGTTAAGGAAATGTGTGTAGGTGCCACATTGATGAGAGAAGGACTACAATGGTTAAATTGTATGTGCCAGGTCAGCTAGATTATAGTGATAAAATACTAGTCTAGATTTTCTCAGTAAACATTTTTTTATATGATTAACATTCACAATTAGTTGTCTTTAAGGAGATTACTCCTAATGATGGTGAAGGCTTCTTCTTCAAAGGCCTGAAGGGGAAGAGATGAGGAATCCCATAGTAGAATTGTTATAAATAACAAGCGCAACATGAAATCATACACATGCTGGAATGTGGGTGGGCAAGGCATTTACTTCTGACATAAGGGTATGCTACAGAACCTAGCTAGCCAGTATACCTGGGCTGGCAGTCTGCCTATTTATATATCAACAGCAATGCTGACCTTTGCCTTGATTGAAGGACTCAGGGGTACAATATACACAATTGGCTAATTTTATAGTTGGGGCAGGCCAAAGGGAAGGGTTACAATTACAAATGGCTGCAATTGGATCCAATAAAGGCTGAATACTATATTCTGAAAATGGGCCAAAAGAAATTCTATTTCTGGTACACCCTCTCCTTTTCTTTTTATACTTTTTGGTTTCATTTTCATTGCACCCTTTGGTATTGCCATCTATCCTAGACACATTAACTTCTCAAAGTAGAAATCACCCCTGGTAATGAGTTCTTCATTTTTTGGCAGATCAGATAGGCATCTTGGTGACTGAGAGCACTTGGTAAGATCCTTTCCAGCTTGGTTGAAGATTTTCTTTCTTCAGGTATTGATTAAAATCAAGGTGCCAGGCTGGAAGTGATGAATTGCAAATTCTAAAAGGGAAGTTTGAGCAACAGTTTATAAAAATCATATCATAAAAACAATCACAGATAGGTCTCAAATTGACTCAGAACAATTTTGTGCATTAGGTACTCTTGCATACCCACTATTTTTAAATAATGTCCAGTTTTACTTTTGGGAGGAATGACACAAATGTATATCTCTAGTTACTTTAAAACAACAACTATTTTTTTTTAAAAAATGCCCATGTAGGACTATGCTTTGGTAATACTCTTCTGCCAGGTATTTTAAACCAAGTTGGTCAAAATATAACTTGTTTCTTTCTAGCTTTTACTAACAGCTGAAATTACTCAGGGGTTCACCCTTGAGAACTTGTGAGAAGCCTCTTAGCTTCTCTAGTGCCAACTTCCAGGATGGGTCCAGGGTCTTGCTGACCATATGTGTCAAGGTCTTTAGAACATGTTGGCTGAAAGGGTAAAGAACTCTAACTCTCTGGCTGCTTTCCACACCCTGTTACAGACCTGACCTAAGCAGGGGGCGTTCCTCTGATATATCCTGGGAACAAAAACCACCCTAAGGATAGGGTAGGGGACTCTGCCAATAGGATTTGCCCATGTTCTTTACCTGTCTCTATAATCTCTTTGCTGACTGGTTCATGTCCACTATAAAGGTTGTCTACCTTCCTCAATAAACTTGAATTCCAGTCCTGATCTGGCTCCCTGGTATTCCCTGTATCTTTTGAAGGCAGAGGAGGGGGCACCAGCGACCTTTACCTTCCCAGTCTAATCTCATTCGTTGAGGTTTGCCCTTCTAGCCTATTTTGCTGGACAAAGAAGGCTCACCCCGGGTCACAAAGGGTTAAAGACCTCAAGCCCTTTATAAATTCCCGACACATATTTGGCTTCCCTTGGAAGCCTCAGGGACATTTCTTTCTCCAATGACCTTCCTCTTTGCAGAATGTGCACTGATTGGCTTCCTGTTCTCCAAGGTCCCATTGATCTCCCTGAATGGGAGGTCATGTGACCCAGAGTTACAAAGCCTTTAGAAAAGTCCCATAGTTCCCTAGATCCTAGTTGACCTCAGAGGGCTGTTTTTCCTGGGCCTTTTTGTTTCCTTGCTTTTGGTTTTAATCATCCAACAGGCCAATTTTATCAGTTTTAATGTGGAAGTACTGGGTTTTAACTTTAATGTCTATAACTTTACTGCCTATAATATCTTTGATTTCTATAACTTTACAGTTATTTATTTCTTCCCTTTAATTGGATAAAGTATTAGTGCTAGAAGTCAGCCTTATATTTTGTGTGTTCTATAGGTGATGGCTTGTTTCAAAATTAACTCAGGTTTTCCCGTTGGAACACTTTTTAAAAATAGTAACAGGCAAAAGTTATGAAGTTCTGTAAGGAAAATACAAATTAAAATTGGCAAGACCAGAAATATATCCAGTTTGTATAATAGATTTGAACCAAGTAACAATTTATATATTAATATTAATATATCTTTGATATATATTTTACTTCCACAAAGATACATGAATTAATCAAATCAATCACATATGAAACCCTTACAAAATTTACTATTTTTAAAAAACTCTATGATAATGTTACTTTTTTTTATATTTCCCAAACCTTTACTTAGTTTTGTATTATAACATTTGGTTATTTTGAGATCTGAGTAACCTTTACAACAAAAGTCCATCCTTGCCTGGCATAGTGGTGCATACCTATAAATTCAGGGGCTTTGGAGGCTGAGGTAGGAGGATTGTGAGTTCAAAGCCAGCCTCAGTGAAAGGGAGGTGCCAAGCAACTTGGTGAGACCCTGTCTCTAAATAAAATATAAAATACGGCTGTGGATGTGGCTCAGTGGTCAAGTGTCCCTGAGTTCCATCGCCGGTACTGCCGCCCCCAAAACAGTCCCAAGATTTTTTTTTTGTAACTTTTTGGGCTACAAAAACTTTTTCTTCCTGGAGGGCAGGGTTAATCTCGAGCCAGGTTTTTGAGAGAGACAACCGCTGGCCAGCTGTCTTTGTGTACACAATATAAGCTTGCTTTAATTTGATTTAAATAGGAGTTGGTTATCCTTTCTTTGTCCTTGTTCAACAAAAACACTCTGTTCTCCTTGATGAGCAGAAACACAGTCTCTGGGACTAGAGTTCCCTGTGTTTCTCCTTTGCTAGCAAAGCAGTAAACCTTCTTTTTCCAATTTTTTGAATTGGCATTTGGGGACAAGGATGGAGCTTTTGGGAACATCACAACTTTTATCTGTGCATTTATTTTACATAATAAATTTCATCCAAGGAAAGGGATTAGACAATATGGCATAGACAAAAGCTGCATAGGCAGAGACTCCTTTTAGTTCTTTTTCATACACTGGAAATATTGATATTTAGTGGAAGAGACCCTTTCCATCTTTTTTGTTTTGTTTTGTTTTAGTTTTTTTGTTTTTTGTTTTTTAGGCTTATTAGAAGACCCCTTTGTAGAGGCTGCCATCAAAACACAGGTTGACTTGACTTTACTTTCTGTTTTGTTCTCTGAGTATAGTTGTGAAGCCAGAATCTGATGGGCAGTTAATATAGATAGGTAAATTGAGTCAGATTGGATCAAGAATGTCAATTTTTAGTGAGTCCTGCGAAATTGGAGACTGTTGAGAGACTGTTCCCTGAGGGACTGGAATGTTAACTCCTTCAGAGCCCCTCCTCCACCCTTATCAAGAACCTGCCCCTGCCCCAACCTGTTGCCAAGGTAACCTGTCCCAGGAATTGCCCCTCCCTACAGGGAGCTATAAAGTTGTTAATTAATGAGTCCTGGGCTGCAACATCCTGCCCTTCCCTTTTCAGCCCATCTGCTTTCCACCTTTTGGACATCCCACCCAGCATTACTGAGCCTGGTCACTGAGCCTGGTCATGTACACAGGAAGGAGAGAGATAAGGGGAAGAGCAGGAGAACAAATGGAGCCTGGGACATACAAAAAAGTCAGACCTGCCTTACTTCTTGGGATACCAGAATACCAGCAATGTCCCCCTTCTCACTCCTGGGAGCAGTCTATGTTACCCCTTTATAAATAAACCCTGCTTGCCTTGGCGTGCTTCTCTAATGTTTAAACTTCAACATTTGGGGGAGCAGAACTCATCACTGACAACCAGCAGTATCAGTTGTGTTGTAGAAGTCGGACTTATCAAGTAGTGGCAAATGGCACTTGAACTTTATTTTACTTTATTTTATGCGGGTGGGCTCAGAGGAGATCAAACTCCAAATTCTTAGCCCACAACTCCAGTTTCTTACAACATTTATAGGTTATCTGGTGCCATAAATTTTTCTAGTCTACACAATATAAGGCCATTTTCATGGTTTCTAGCCAGGGTTTCTAGTGGGAAGCATGTTTACTGAAGCAGAGTGCAATAAGTGGGGTGAGGGGGGGTACACTGGTTCCTTTCTAAAGGCCTTAGATAAATCTCTAACCTTGGGCCCAAGCCTCAACAGAGGCCTTTACAATTCAAAGAGGGGTAGTTAGATCCTAGAGGTAGTTATTTGCAATCCCAAAGGTAAGGATTAATTAGGTTTCCTGAAGAAGAACTGATTGAAAGGGGAGAGAACTTGTCCATTTTCAGGCACTAGTTTCTCAGGAGAGTGTTCTTATATTTTATTTTATATCCAGTCCTGGTTTTGTCATCCATCACAGTTGTTTATTCTGCTAGTCTCCTCATGCATTTAGTTTGATGGGATACTGTCATAGCAAGAATTGCTTTACCCCAGTGTTGTTTATCCCCTGGCCAAATGAGATGTCCCACAAGACCTTAAAATGGTGACAATTTTTGTCCCCAATTTACAAACCAATAGAGCTGAAACCCATTAAGTCCTTCATAGCCAGCAGCTTTCACAACCCCCCCCCCATAAGACAGGCTTGCAGATTGTCAGTCACTCAGGATAATGGGCTTTTGTCCCTAATCAATTTTCCTTTAAAATGTAAAGTTTATCCCCTGAAGCCAAACATTCCAGTTAACTCCTCCATCCCAGAGTAGCAGGGAAAATTGGAGGTGCAGATGGAACAAACTGGAAGTTACAGAAAATTTTAGATTCATGGACTAATAGGCATAGTCAATTAGAAAATTGTGGGTCAAGCCAATAGACTTGGTATCCTCCCAATGCCTGTACAACATAGATTCCAATCATTAGCCCCAACATTTTTTTTTTAATGTCTGTTCAGTATGAACTCTGATCAATGTCTTTATCCAGAAGTGGTAAGTCCTCATACTAATACATCCAAGTGGAAAAGCCTTCTGATAGTTTCCACCTCCCATCATGAGAGTTCATTTTTCATTTAAACAAATTTTACTCCTTTAATAAAATGAAACACTTTACTCTTTATAGTTATTTAATCAGAATACAGCTTAAACTTGTTGTATGCATCGAGAATTATACATGTTAAAATTTTAATTCTTAGTAACCTTGCTTTTAGGTTAAGACTCAGAAATCAACAATTTTTTTAAAATTAATCAATTTATAAAAATACATTTAATAGGCCCCAATGCATGATATCTTATGGAATTCAAGAAGCCAAGTTTACTTAAATTTATACCTTGTTAATATTTTAATATTTTAATTTTATAAATTAATAAGATGTATTCTCTTATTCTCTAACAAACACATTTATGAAGATTAATCTCATTTATGTTAAGACTAATTTACCTATTTCTAACTTAGGTTGCCCATGAAATCCAAGGGATCAAAAAAATTTTGTTAACACTTTAAATCAGATATTTCTGCCAAGGAAAATTCCTTAGAAGCCAAGGACATTGTACTTAAAGTATTTTATAAAAATTATCACTTTGAGGCTTATTTTAAAATGGACACATTCATTTTTTTCTTTTCGCCTTTCCCCTACCCAACCCAGAGATGGGAAACAGGATCACTCCATACACATCCTAGGCTGTCATTTGTCCCTGAGCACATACCCAAGGAAAAGGTTATCTCCCAAATTAACAAGGGATTTGCAATCCCCTGACCCAATAGGAAATATCTTGGAACCCTTGAATGGTTTCTTTTAAAACCTTTTGGCCAGGTGGTGCATATGGGAGGCTGAGGCAGGACAATCAGGAGTTCAAAGCCTGCCTCCTCAACAGCGAGAATGTGAGCAGGCAGCTCTTTGAGACCCTCTCTCTAAATCAAATACAAAATAGGGATGTTGCTCAGTGGTCAAGTGCCCCTGAGTTCAATCCCCAGTACCAAAACAAAAAACAAACAAACAAAAAAAGAAAATAACTTTTTTTCTCCCTGAACATAAAATTATAGCCTCTAGGACTGGAATCTTTAGAGCTTTATTCATTTATTTACTTTACTTTCCTCCAGCAAAGAAACAAACATTTTTCTCAAAACCATATTAACATTTTCACAATTATAATTGGAGCATTCAATGAGCTTTTGGTAATTTGGCCACCTAGAAAATGTGTGGGATAGTAATTTCAACAGCAACTTTATTCTTAACAATTTAGAATGACAATTTTAGTTAAAGTTTTATTTAAGTCATGTAAACTGAGAGGCATTTGGATCCCTTCATTAAATTTATGAGTATTCATTCACCTATAAGACAATTTGTTACCATGTCCATCACAAGCGCATATGTAGACACAACAATAAAATACACAGGTGTTCACATATATATAAAACAGATAGGAAACAAAGATATTGTAGCTTTTAGCAGGTGAAATAAAGGCTATCACATATTTTTACACTGTGACCCAGACATAAAAAGGACCCATGCAGTTGGGAACATTAGGAATAATCTACCATCCATGGTGGATACTGAAATCAAAGGTTCATTCATCCTCCATGGGGCATATTTACTCCCACCATTATCATTGTTTTTTTCTTTATTTCCCTGCTCAGAACCCTCTAAAGGAAAAGAAGATATATGTGTGTGTGTGTGTGTGTGTGTGTGTGTGTGTGTGTATCTTTCCATTGTTTTTCCCTGTCCTTAGCCCTAGAATTTTTATTGACCATTTTTGGTTGGTTCCTGTAATTGAGTTTCCTCTTGTGCTTTTAACATTTTACACACACACCCTGATGAGCTCAATCCCCATTATTGGAGATTGCTTGCACACTCCTGTATGCTCAGCCCCACTTATTAGAGATTTCTTGCAACCCCATCCCATTTTTCTTGGTGTGATTTTGTGTTCACCTTTACATACCTCCAGGATGGCCCATCTAACCAAAGAAGTATTTTTCTCACATGTTTCATAATAGATTTTTTTACCTTGGTCTATGCACAGAATTATTGGTCACTTTGGTATTTGCTTGGGCCCTTCCCCTACATTGACAATCTACTTTTGTTCCACTTCAGATTTGGGGTCCTTTTTCAGACTCAAGAATACCAGTTTCCTCCCCTGCGCTGTGATCACCACAACAAGGCAGCTGGATGTGTCTTCTCTGAGGAGGGGGGCCCACAACCCATAGTCAATTTATGGACCCCCATGCTGCATGCCCAAGTTCTTAGAAATAATGACATACCACAAGAAATCAAATATGTGCTCAAATGTGAGGTGGACAAAGCGTTCACTTCTGACAGAAAGGCAAGCCACAGAACCTGGCTTGCAAGCACACCTGGGTGGGCAGTCTGTCTGTTTATATACATAACGATTAGGAATTTTATAGTTTTTCTATTGCTAGAGAAAACATGTAGTGTATCTGTTAGAAAACTGCTGAAACATAGTTAACTTAGCTGGGAACACTGTGTTAGTGAAATAAAAGGGTTTATTGGGGTGCCATGTGGGCAAGGGTAGGGAAAGGAAGGGAAGGCAAGGGGGGTAGGGATGGACGGGAATAGGGACAGGCAGGAACCGAGAGAGGCAGGAACAGAGAGCAGGAACAGAGAGAGAGATTTCAGTCCGGGGCTGGTTTAAATAGAGTAGGGGCCATAAAACCCCCTTGGAGTGAGTCCTTGTCCTATAGGCCAGCAGAGGTCGGGGCGGGGGGTAGTGGACAGGGGACTTGCTGGTCAGGTTTTTGGTCACGCTGAGGATCCTGGGAGCTGTAGTTTTCCACAAGGCACCTGGGGAGGTGTGGCCTTCTGCCTGGGAGGCGCGGCCTCCTGCCTAGAATCCAACAGTATCATCTAAAAAACAAAACTTGAAAAATATCAAAAAATATTTATTGATGAAATTAAGCCTTCATTTTTTATAATACTGTAGTTGTTTTTTGCTCTACTTTGGCCTACTTACTCTCCATTAGTGAGACAAAACATGCCTGCTATCCACATCTGCTGGGGTTGCTGAGTTATGAATGGGGCCGAGTTCTAAGCCCCCTTTTGGGCCCTAAAAGGGAGTTTCCCCTCTGCCCGCTAAGGGAAAATATAACTTACCCGGCGAGGGTGGACATAAGGGCAAAAATAGCTGGGTGAACCTCTGTCTGATGAACAGAAAACCACGCCACACCCAGGGAGTTTTGTATAGCAAGCGAGAATCCAGAAACTCAGATTTATTGGCAAGGCACTGAACTTAAATAGGCCTAGAACTAGCCAATCAGCCAGCAGGGCGGTCCGGTCTCTCACTCTACGTCACAGCCACACCCCTTTGCTTAGCCCCGGTCCTTTAGGGCGTGGTAAGCAGCCAAAGCCCTGCCCCTTGGCAGACATAGTCCCAACACACATCCACTTTCCTGTAAATTATTTTTCCTCTTTAGTTGGTGGACATAGGTATTGTTACCATCCCTGTATGAGCACACATACCAAAAACTGTTTCTTTCTAACAGTTCTTTCTTTGGCATAGTTAGTCGCCTCATACACTTGCACTGGTTAATACTCTTATGAAATATTTAAATTGAGACCCTCTGCAGATCTCTAAAAATTTTTCTGCATGCATATCTCTCCTCTCTGCTATGTTTTCCTTCAAATTTCAGGTTTCTGACTCTACTTACTATATAAACCCCTGTTTTCTACTCAGAGTCCATCAAGATTCTCATTAATTTCCTATCTCAGAGATGTACCCAAGAAATTTTATTAAAGCAAGAAGTGCAGGTAATTATAGGTGTCATCTTATTTTTTTATTTTCATAGTTGTCTGGAATCACTATCCTATAATGCCTGAGGTGAAGTATCTCAAAAATTATCAACATTTTGTGTCTGTGTTCTTCTGTTGGGGGAAACAGATAGGTTGAGCAGCAACAAGCAGAACTCAGAGAGGAAAACTCCAAAATTTATTTTATGCCAGTGGGCCCAGAGAAGAACAAACTCCAAATTCTGAGCTCTGATCCACCGTTTCTCACATTTATAGGTTATTTGTCATTATCTTAGACCCATGCTATCATTGGGGCATTTTTCCTCTTAAAAAAAAAAAAAATCCTGTGTGGGATTTTGGGTTAGCAGCAGAGTGCTCCCCTAGCACGTGCATGCGTGGCCGGGTTCTATCCTCAGCACCACATAAAAGTAAAGCACATTGTGTACAACTAAAGCAAATAAATAAATATTAAAAAAAAATCCTAATCTACATGGCCTAAGGCCTTGTGCAGGCTGTCTGACATACATAAAATATGCTTACAGAAACCGATAAGAAGAAAGGGCTTTTATCAGAGACATCTCTTAAATCTCTATCCTTGAAAGCCTGGCACAGAAGTATTTACATTTCAAGAGAGAGTAGTCAGACTCCTAGAGACATTTATTTACATCCAAAAGGTATAATAGTTTAATTAGGGTTAATTAGGTTTCCTGAAGAAAGACTTGACAGAGGGGAGAGGAACTGACCCTTTCCTGAGGCATTGGTTTCTTATCATGATGTTTTTGTAATGTCATTTTACAACTAGGTCTGATTTTGTGATCACACTTCAATTCCATCAAGAGAAAAGTTATGTTTATTCTTGCTATCCCATATTATTTGGAATAGGAAGTCTGTGATAATAATATAATGAATTGATTTTAAAATATAATGCAATGTACACACACTTTGCTTTGAAGCTGGTTGTCAAGAACTTTTTTTGTGCATACTATTTTTACACAAATTGAAACAATAACAACAATAAACAAACAAAAAACAGACTTAAATACAAAAATCTAAAACTCATCTTACTACTGTAGTGTTTGACACCTTAAAAATATAAATGAATGCCAGGTGCAGTAGTACACATCTGTAAGCACAGAGGGTCAGGAGGCTGAGGCAGGAGGATTGTGAATTTGAAGGTAGCTTTAGCAAATTAGTGAGGTCCTAAGCAACTCAGCAAAACCATCTCTAAATAAATTGTAAAAAAGTCATGGTGATGTGGCGCAGTGGTTAAGCACCCCTGGGTTCAATCCCCAGTACCGAAAATAAAATAAAAATATGGGAATATATTTCTACACAGAAAGAAAAGCATCATAAAACACAAATACACAAGAAAAAAGAAATCCACAAATAAGCAAGTAATATTTTATTTAACCAAATAAAAAAACTTAATTCTTAAGATATTGAAATTCAGAAATCTAACTTCTCATGGTTAAGTTGGTGATTTTTTACAATTATATAATTATTGGAAAGGCCTTTGTGCAATTGTACACAACAACTCTCTTGGTAAAGTAGAATCAGAATACATACCACCATTAATGTTTAGAAAAGCTATTTGAAAATTATCTGAATAACTCTAATAAAATTAAAACCCCATTTTTAATAATCTGTTAACATATTAGAGTTAATATTGATGCAACTAAACAAATTAACTATTGAGTGGCAAACTTGAAAATTTGGTTTATTTCATCATTGGTAGCCTTACTGCTAGAATATAAATAAATAAATAAATAAATAAATAAATAAATAAATAAATCTCTTAGCATAATTTGAACAACTTTTACTTTAAATGTTTATATTTACCTTATCATTCTATTTTCAGCAACTTGTCACATGTCAAAATCTTGTCCAGAATTAACATTGATTTTTTTTTGTGTGGTATATGGAATTTTTTTCACCATTTGAATAATTTTGGCATATAATGTATCAAGTAAATATTAATAGAATATTTGAAAAAAAATGATGACCAGTAACACTGGTTGATCATATACTTTAGAAATTTCCTTAAAGGATATGAAAAATTAATAAGCCTTTTTAATTTGACAGTAAACTCCAATGACTGAAATGTACCCAATTAGTTTCCTTTTAAAGCTATTTCCTTTGCTTCTTGTTCATAAATAATAGATGCTATAGGTTATGTTCCATCAAGATAATCATAATGATCCAAAGAATAAATGATCTATGAATCATTTCTATACTATTGAATAAACATTTGATTATGTCTAGTTTTTTTAAATATACAACACATAGTATAATTTTTATTTTTCTAAAGTAATGATGTGTGATATAAGCTGTTTGTAGTATGTATTTGTAATATCCATTGAAGAAAACATTCCATTACATTCTTCTCTCAAAGAAATGGTTAAAATCATTCACTTCTTTATAAATTCCTATATTACAGTAGCCCTTTAAATGTCTTTAACTTGCTTCTTTAAAATTATGGTTACATTATTTTATCATGTTTTCAACATTTAATGTTAATGTAAAAACCAGTTCTGAAAGTATGGAAAAGTTACAAAGTACAAAAAAGTTACAAAGATAGAACAGAGAGCTCTTCTATAATGCCAAAATAATTTCCCATATTATACTCATCATATACATTTCTTATAGTTAAGGAAACATTTGCAAAATGTTATTAACTAAACTTGACACTATTTGAATTTCACCAGTCAGTTCCTAATGCCATTTTCTAAGAGTCCAACTAAATTTGAGAGTACATATAGTCATCCTCCAGGCCCCTATAGTCTGTGACAATTTTCAGATTTTGTTTTTGATAACATTGATTGTTTTGAATCCTGGTCAGGCATTCCATAAAACAACACTGAATTTGATATTGTTTGATATTTTTCTAAGGGTTAGCCTGAAGTTATGTGTTTTGGAAAGGAAGAGCACAGATAAAAATTATCATTAATTATATCATACAAAGTTTTTATATATATATATGTGTGTGTGTATATATATATATACATATATGTGGATAAATATATATAAAGGTGTACCAAATATATATTTATCTATATAAATATTTATATATTTAATTTCTGGCATTATAAAATAATTCAAGATTATCTTGTGCTTTTCCTATCCCTAAGTATAGAATCAGCCTTTTCTCCAAGCAATATGATATATAAGTATCTAAAATGAAGGTCAGGTTAAGCAACCATAGGTTTACAAACCAACTACCATGTGCTCCATTTATTTTGGTTCCTTTGATTGGAGAATTTCATTACATATTAAAATGAGAGCTCAGTTGGGTGCAATAATGCATGCCTTTAATCCCAGCAATTTAGGTGGCAGAGGTAGGAGGAACTAAAGTTTGAGGTGAACCTTGACAACTGTGGAGAGAATCTTTCTGAAAGTAAAAACAAAAGGGGCTGGAGATATAGCTCAGTAACAAAGAAAACTGGTTTCAATTTCCAGTATTGAAAAAATAAATATATAAAAAAGAGAACACTAGTTGCCCTTGCTTTTATTGTGATGCTGTGTTGTTTTTACGCCCTCTTAAGGGGATAGAGATTGTGTGTGTATATTCATCCATGTATACACGTTTCTATCATATTTCTACATAAAATAATAATGTTTAATCACTTAAAAAATACCAAACTAATCATTTTTTGAAAATAATCTTATTGAGGTACTATTGACATGTAAAAAGCTATACATTTATATATACCCTAAGTTTATGCTGCAGATTTTAACTAATATCACTGCCACATGGATCATTCTAGCCCACTCTCTTTTGCTCACCTGTAACTTTCCACTCCAACAGTGAGGAAACTGGCTCACATGAACCAATAATAATTTTCATATTTCTTCAATTCCATTACCAATTCACAGTGGTTTGAGAAGTGTTAACAACTGCCTCCATGTAAACAACTTCATCAAATACAGTATAGTGTATGTATATATTTCCTTTTTTAAAAGTGTAACAGTTTCCTCATTAGATTTTGTATCTAGCAGCTTTGTGAGATGTAATCCATATTCTGTAAAATTTAGCTCTTGAACACATACAAGTGAAAGGTATTTAGAATACTCACAATATTAATTAACCATCACCACTATTAAAGTTAAGAATATTTTAATTTCACCAAAAATAAAGCCCATACAACTTAAGAGTCAGTTTCTTATAACTTACACCGGACAAATTGTAGGGAACTGTTAATTTACTGTCCATACAGAATTATCTTTTTTTTTTTTTTTTAGTTCTACTCAGTTATACATGACAGCAGAAAGCTCTTCAATTCATTGTACACACATGGAGCAGAAAATTTTCATTTCTATGGTTGTACATGAAGTAAATTCACACCATTTGTGTAACAACACCTGTACTAGGGTAATGATGATCGTATTATTCCACCATCTTTCCTACCCCCTTCTCCCCCATCCCTCTCCTTTGCCCCATCCAAAGTTCCTCCACCCATTCCCCCCCATTATGAATTAGCATCTACTTCTCAGAGAAAATATTTGGCCCCTGGTTTTTTGAGATTGGTTTATCTCACTTAGCATGGTGATCTTCACCTCCGTCCATTCACCTGCAAATGGCATAATTTTATTCTCTTTTAATGCTGAATAATATTCCATTGCGTATATGTACCACAGTTTCTTTATTCATTCATCTATTGAAGGGGATCTAGGTTGGTTCCACAGTTTAGCAACTGTGAATTGTGCTTCTATAAACATTGAAGTGGCTGTGTCACTGTAATATGCTGTTTTTAAGTCCTTTGGGTATAGACCAAGGAGTGGGATAGCTGGATCAAATGGTGGCCCCATTCAAAGCTTTATAAGTAATCTTCATACTGCTTTCCAGATTGGTTGCATCAATTTTCAGTGCCACCAATAATGTATGAGTGTACATTTGCCCCCACATCCTGGTCAACATTTATTGTTGCTTGTGTTCTTGATAACTGCCATTCTGATTGCCGTGAGATGAAATCTTAGAGTAGTTCTGATTGATTTGCATTTCTCTAATTACTAGAGATGTTGAAGATTTTTTCATATATTTGTTGATTGATTGTATATCTTCTTCTGAGAAGTGTCTGTTTAGCTCATTAGCCCATTTATTGATTAGATTTGTGTGTGTGTGTGTGTGTAAGTTTTTAAGTTCTTTATATATCCTGAAATTAGCACTCTATCTGATGCATGTATGGAAAAATATGCTCCCAAGATGTAAAAAAAGAAATTGAAGAAGACCTTAGAAGATGGAAAGATCTCCCATGCTCTTAGGCAGAATTAATCGATATTGTCAAAATGGCCATACTACCCAAAGCACTATACAGATTCAACATGATTCCAATTAAAATCCCAATGTCATTCTTTATAAAAATAGAAAAAGTAATCATAAAATTTATTTGGAAAAATCAGACCCCCAGAATAACCAAAGCAATCCTTAGCAGGAAGAGTGAAGCAGGATGCATCACAATACCAGACCTTAAGCTCTACTATAAAGCTATAGTAACAAAAATGGCATGGTATTGGCACCAAAACAGACATGGAGACCAATGGTACAGAATAGAAGGCACAGAGACAAATCCACATAAATATAGTTATCTCATATAGACAAAGGCGCCAAAAAGACACATTGGAAAACAGACAGCCTCTTCAACGAATGGGGCTGGGAAAACTGGAAATCCATATTCAGCAAAATGAAACTAAACCCCTATCTTTCATCATGCACAAAACTCAACTCAAAGTGAATCAGGGACCTAGGAATTAAACCGGAAAACCTATGTCAAATAAAAGAAAAAGCAGGCCCAAATCATCATGTCGGATTGGGTCTCGACTTCCTAAAAAAGACTCCTAAAGTACAGGGTTATCTTTGATATGTATTTCATATAAATAGACTTTATTTTTTGAATGTGATCTTTGTAAGAGTATTATTTCAGGTAGCTCAAACTTTTCAAGGTTGCTCCAAGTTGTGTATCATTAATCAGTACTTCACTGCTTTTCCCCCTTTGAGTCACATATTTAGATATAATAGACTAGAGGTTGGGATTTTGTCTCATTGTTATAAGTACTTGTTCAGCATAAAATAGACCTTGAGTTCAATTCCCAAGTTCATGAAAAATTTATAATTGAGAAATAGTAATACATTATTTTGACTAAAGTTCTCTGTTTATATTATAGTTTACTCTGGTTGTACTTCTTAAAATATTAGACAAATATATAATGACATGCGTCCAACGAATATACTATTATACAGAATATCTCACAGCTTTAAAAAGTGCATGTGCTCCACCTAGTCATTTTTTTATCCACAGGAACTCCTAGAAATCAATGATCTCTTTATTCTTGCCATTTTGCTTTGTCCAGAAATGGTAATATAGTTGAATATAGTTGCTGTGTATATGTTGTATATAATGGACATTGATTTGCAATTTTACATCTATCTCTACATGTTAAAGAAGTTGCCAGTGTATGACTAAGTAGTTGGTAAAATTAGCACATTTTGTACATTTTGTGTTGAAATTAATAGGAAAGCTTGTCCTTTGTAAATGGTTTTTGGATATGAATTTGTAACCATCTGTAATTGTTGCATGTGCCTGTACTTGTTTACTGGTCTGAAAGTAGAGAGAACAAGTGAGGAGGGATAGGCTCAAGGACAAAATGGCCATATTAGAAGATACCTCAGACTATAATCATTGCTTGGTGTGCAGTTTTATTTACCAGTGCTGTGTGCATAGTGGACAGGTTCTTATGTGGAATATCTAGTCCTTCTATGTATTTAGAAGTACTTGATACAAAAGTAGAAGTAGCAGCATAAAACTTTTTGTAAATAGATTTTCAAAACTGATGGAAAATGCAGTGTTTGAAATTGTTAAACCACCTCTGAACAGTATACTGTCTGTATTTGTTCATTTGGTTGAGAAAGTTGGGAGGGAAGAAGTCACAAAAATTGTTCTTTTTAGAGTGTGTTAGAAAATTTTAGTTTCTTACCCACTGTCCTTTAATGTGCATTTCATTTAACTTTACTGTCGTGTGTGTGTGTGTGTGTGTGTGTGTGTGTGTGTGATTTGTGTACGTACTGGACAAAGAGTACTAATTTTATAAAATCTAGTCTCTAGATACTAAAAAGGTTGCCAGTGTATGACAAAAACAGAATTAGTAAATTAAAACATTTTGTATACTTTGTGTTAAAATTCATAGAAAGATTGTCTTCTGAAAAGGACTTCAGAAATGAAATTGTAACATTACATTTGAGTGACAGATGTGCCTATATCACATGTGACATAGGAGTAGGAAGTGACAGGTTAGAATGATCCTACTAGAAGACACTTTCAGATATAACCATTGTTAAATGTGTGTAGTTTATTCAAAACTACTATGTACATAGTGGACAAACTTAACTGCTTATTTGAAACGTCTAATTTTTCTCAATGTTTAGAAGTACACAAAGAATATTAAAAGTAGAGGTAGTAAATAAAACATTTTGTAGATATCTTTTTGTTAAAATCCATAATAATGTAACTGTCTTTTGGAAATGGAATAACCAAAACACTTCTCTGAGCAGCACATATTATATTTGTGCTGGTTTAGGGATAAATAAAAAAAGAAAAGAAAAGAAAAGAAAATGCAAAGGGCTTTATACGAATGTATTGTCTGTGATGCACAGTTGAACATTGTCCCTTATGGCTGTGAGTTTTGTTTTACTATGCTGTACAAATAGTGTATGTAAAGTTCACATGAGTCATAATTTACATATAGTCTATCCAGATAGTAAAAAGGTTGTGAGTATGTAACAAAAGTAGAGTTAGTAAACTAATACTTTGAGTCACTCTGCACTAAAAAAAAATTCTTAAAACCATTTGGGAAGTGAAATAGTTAAAGTCATCTCTAAGCATTAAAGATGCATATATCTGACCCCTGGGTTGATAAGATATGAGAAGGGGAGGGGTTCTAGGCATAATATTCCTCTTTGGAAGACACTTCCAAATTCTAGCCTTTAAAAAAGTGTTTTTTTTTTCCTTCAAAATCTAGCCTTTGTTAAGTGTGTGCAATTTATTAAGTCCTACTATATGCACAATTGTAAACTTAAGTCCTTGTTGGAAACATCTAATCTTCCTAGATATTTAAAATTGCACAACACATGGTAAAAGTAGAGGGCTAAAGTAATGCCCTTTAAGTGTTTTTTGCTACTACATGGGAATGGTTGCTATTTAGGGGAATGGAACCATTGAACTTGATGTCTTGGAGTGTATGTTGAAGGTTCACTGGGTGGTGAGTAGGGGGAGAAGAAAGTATGCATAGAGAAGTAATCTGTGCCTTTAGATTAGTTCAGATTGTCTAGTCATTGGTATATATGCATTTTAGTTAATATTGCTGGGTATTAAATGATAAGTTCTAATGACCAATATTTGTTAGAATTAGCAGAATAATGCCTACATGTTGGGGTATTTTTTGAGTTGCTGGGGATTTTAGTTTTCCCTGAGCTGGGTTTAGCTTCCTCCGGCCAGCGGAGAAGGCTAGGGGAAAAGCCAGCGGAGGCGTGATTGAGAACGGTAGAAGCCGGCTGGAGGCCCACGCCAGCCCTCATGATGGAAGACAATCAGGGACACTCCAGGGAGAACTTGTCATGGCACGAACTCTGTTTATTGAGGAAGTTGGACGGTCTTATAGAGGACATGGGCCAATCAGCAGAAAGATCATGGGGACACATAAGGAGCATGGGCGGATGCCATTGGCGGAGCCATTGGCCTATCCTTGGGGTGGTTTCAGTTCTCATTTTACTTCAGGGGACCGCCCCTTGGCCAGGCCAAGTCCCCATATCAGGAAGTGGGAGGCAGCCAGGGAGTTAGGTTATTCTATTCTTTTGGCTGGCGTGTTCTTAAGTCTCCAACACCTATACATGTATTTTGTTAATTTTTGGAGGTAATGTCTTCTGGGAATGACCTTTGTTAATCCACCTCTTTGAGCTAGGGGTAGTCCTGAATTTAGTCACTGGAATGGTGAAGAGAAAAAAAGAGAAGGGTAAGGGGAAATGCTCTTTACTAGTATCTCGATATCTGCAAGAGAGTTTCAGATTAGAACCACAGATCTAGATGTGCGTTTTTTGTAAAGTATTTATGTTTATTGTGCACAGAGTTCATACTTTATTTTACAACACCGAAGCTCGCTAGATGTCCTGAGATGACAGTGTATTATAAAAAGGAGATAAATTAGCCAACTTGTAAATATCTTTTTCTGTTGTTGTTATAACTGATAAAACCAATGCATTTGAAGGTCAAATTGTTTTATCTTTGAGCAGTGTAGGCTGGTAGTAGAGGGGCAGAAGTAAGCACACAGAGAAAGATGGGAGTAAGTGCTCAAGGATTTACATTTTAATGTGAGCCACTTGATGTGTGTGAATCTTTTTTACTATAGGGATACTTTAATTCATTGGGAACATGCATTCTTGCTAATTTTTTAATAGTAGAAAGATGGAAATGGACCCTTTTAGAAACATGCTTGGTGTATTCTATTGCTCATTTAAGTTGAACATTAATACAATTAATTATTTTAGTTATAACTCTGTCAATATACCTATCTAGAGTCCTATTGCCATTTGTGTCTTCAGTGAAAGTTTTGTCCCCAAGAAATTCTTACAATTTTTGTTTTGTAACAGATTAAACGTGTGTAGTGTATTATTGCTTAACAAAAATATTCACATAGCTTAGTGAATATTCATGTGTGGAAAAGCATGATACACACTATGATCTCAATCACACAAAATGGGATGTTGTGTATGTATATGCATGACTTGGAGGGACTCATCCAACTAAGCTGCTTGTGACTGAATGATTGTTTTTTGCTTGTGTTTTTATTTTTTTTCTGTAATGCATGTATTTACTTAAAAAACATAAAAGCTATTTTTAAAATCTGTGAAAAATGTAGTTGAAATCACAATGTATGTAGTCTTCTCATATTGATTTATTTTACTTAATAATATGTGTTCATGGCCCTACATGCCTTTTTATGTCTTGAAAGCACTTTTTAAAATCATTGAGTTATATTTCATTACATGGACATACAACAGTTTTGATATCCACTCACCTATTAAAGGACATCCTAGTTGATTCCATGTTTTTGCCATTATGAAAAAGATGCTATAAACACGTATGTGCTGGTTTTTAAACAAACATATTTTTTGTTGTTGTTGGTACCAGTGGATTGAACCCCAGAGTGCTTTATCACTGAGCTACATTCCAGCTCTATTTATTTATTTATTTATTTAATTTGAAGACAGGGCCTCTAGGTTGCTAAGGCTGACTTTGAAGCTTTGAATTGGTCATCCTCCTGCCTTAGCCTCCAGAGCCACTGGGTTTACAGGCATGTGCCCAATGCACCCATGCAAAAATAAATTTTTAACTCTTCTGAATATATAATAAGGAACATAGTTGTTAGATTGAACGGTAAGAATATATTTCTTGTAATTGTTAATTTGAATTGTCAACTCAATTGGATTAACAGATTCTGAGGATTGAGAGGCTTATGGATGTGTTGATGAGGGTGTGTCTAGAAATGATGGGCATGTGGGATAACCAACTGAAAGGGAGACCCTCTAAGCATGGTCAGCACTATCCAATAAGATGATGGCTTGGATGCAATAAAAGTTTGAAGAACAAGGATGCAACAGCCAATAGAAACTTGATTCTTCTTGAACAGGTTTTTGATTGTTGCGGCCATCCTCTGAGGTGAGAATATCAAACTCTTTTGCTTCTTCACTCTTCCGAAGAGGCCTCTGCCAGTGTTCATTCAGATGCCTTGGGTCTTGAATTAGGGTAACACTGTTGATCCCTCTTGTTCTGTGGCTTTCAGCCTGTTGGACTGTGCAGCTACTGGTTCTTCCAATTCTCCAGCCTGCAGATGGCCATTGTGGACTATCCAGCTTCTGGTCCCGTAAGCCAAACTAATAAATCCCCTTTTCATAATTATACTTCTTGTTGATTCTGTTCTTCTACAGAACCCTGACTAATATATTTAATTTTATTAAAAAAAACCTGCTAATTTGCCTCCCAGATATCTCTACTGTTTTGTATTCCCAAAAGCATTAAATGAGTGTACCTGTTACTAGCTATCATCACAATCATTTGATGGTATTTTATTGGACTTTGGCCAGTCTAATAGGCATGTAGTGGTAACAGGGTAATTTAATTTACAATTCATTAATGATACACATTGTTGAATAATTTTTTTATATGCTTATATGCCATTATGTGATCTATGCACCTTCTTTGCTG
Organism: Tamias sibiricus; assembly: GCA_025594165.1. NCBI lineage: Eukaryota > Metazoa > Chordata > Mammalia > Rodentia > Sciuridae > Tamias > Tamias sibiricus. The sequence goes on from CM046667.1 coordinate 81,012,480, forward strand.
ATATATCTGTTCATATTTTTAGCCAATTTTTCAATTTGTTTCTTATATTTTAATTGTACAAATTATTTTTATGTTTCACATACATATGGTTTGCAAATATTTTATCCTGTATGTGAATTTTCCTCTCATTCTTTTAATGGAGTCTTTCGGAGAATCAATTTTTTTTTATTTTAATTATATCAAAATTACCAATTTCTGAATCCATGCTTTATGTGTCATTTGTAAAAAAAAAAAAAAAAAACAAAATGCATAATAATTTAGACTTCTTCCTATCCTATTTACTAGGTGTTTTACAGTTTAATATTTAACATATAAATCTGTAGTTCATCTTGAATTATTTTTTGTGAAAGTATAAGAATTGTTTCTACATGATGATGCTGATGATTATTTTGTACATTGATGTCCAATATCCTTGCACCACTTTTTAAAAGAATATCCTTTCATCATTGAATTCCCTTTACTACTTTTCATAAAATCAACTGATTATATTAGCATGGACCCATTTTAGGGCATTTTTAAAAATCTTTTGTCTATTATTTTGCTAGCATTATACTTTTTATTGCTATAGATTCAAATAAGTTATTGAAGTTTCATAGTGTCATTTAATTTTGCTCCTCGTCAATATTGATTCTTGTGGCTCTATGTAAATCTTAGAATAATTTTTCTAATGTCTGCAAATATATTGCTGTAATTTTTTGAAACTGTTGAATGTGTAATTCAAGATCGGAAATCTGATACCTTCACAATACTGAATCTTTCTGTCCACATAGGTGGAATATTTCTTCACATATTTACATCATCAGTGATCTTTCATGATAGTTTTGTAAATTTCTACATATATAAATAGCAAATATATTATCCATATTTTCTTAGATTCAAATGTACATATTTTAGGAATTCTTGCACAGTTCAATAAATTTATTGTTTTAATTTTAAGTTTCAATTTTTCATTGCTTGTGTATTAGGAAAAAATTGACATATGTATTAATTTTGTGGTCTAAAACTTTTCTATAATTACTTATTGTTTTCAAGATTTTTTAAATTCATCTTGTGAGATTTTCTACCTAGACAAAGATGTCATCTAAAACCAAGGACAGCTTTATTTCTTTTATCACAATTGGTATTATTTCTATTTACTTTTCTTATCCCATTGCCTGGCTAGTATATCTAGTACTGATATATAGGAGTAGTATAAGAATACATCATTTTCTTGTTTTGTTTTGTTTTGTTTTTAACATAAAAATATCTACTTTTTCACCATTCAATAGAGTTTCATAGATCCTCTTTATCAAGTTAAGGGAAATTGCCTCTCTTTCTAGTTGGCTGAGAAATTTTGTCCTGAATCATAATTCTTTTTGCATTTTTGATATGGGTATGATTTTTCTTCTTTTGTCTATATCAATCACTTTTCAAATATTAAACCGTCCTTGTATAGTAATTCCCATGTATTTATGGTGTACATTTTTAATATATTGTTGGATTTGATTTGCCAGTATTTCATTGAGAATTTTTTCAACTATGTTTATAAGAATTCTGGACTTTATGTTTCCTTTCTTGTTGCAACTTTCGCTGGTTTGCATACTATGGTACTCTGAACTCATCAAAAGAATGAGGAATTGTTTTCATCCATTTTACAGAAAGAATTACATTAAACTTCTACAATTTCTTTACTGTGTGATTGGCAAAATTCATCAGTGACATCATCAGGATTTAATGCTTTTTGTTTTGGCGGGTACATAATTATTGATTTAATTTCTTTAATAGACATAGATATAATCAGATTGTCTTATTCTCCTTATGTGAATTTTGACAGAGCATGACTTTAAAGGAATTTGACCATTTAACCTCAATTTTCAGGGCATACAGTTGTATATCATATTTACTTTATTATCCCTTAGATGCATGTAGAATGAGTAATAATGACCCCCTCTTTCATTTATTATATTAGTGATTTATGTATTCTCTCTTTTATTCTTAGTTAACCTGCTTAGAATTTAATCAATTTTGCAGATATTTTTAAAGAATCAGTTCTTGGTTTTATTGACTTTCTGTATTGATTTCCTCTTTTTTAATTTATTTATCTCCACTCCAGTATTTATTATTTCCATTCTTGATAATTTGTATATAATTTGCTGGTTTTCTTCTTTACCTTGTTTTTCTTGATTAAAATTTAGATTATTCATTTTAACTTTTCTCTTTTATAACATATACATGCATTGCTATAAATTTTCCTCAAACTGTGCTTTTAATTTATACTATAAATTGTAATAAGGTTTATTTTACTTTGAGTTCAAAATACATTTGGTTATTTGAAATTCATTTTAAAATCATGTGTTACATAAAAGATGTTGTTTTATTTCTAATTTTAAGCTCAAGTTACCCATTATTCTTATTTGGTTAATTCCATTGTGGTCTGTGATCCCACTTAATACATAGTATAAGGAATGCAATAGTAAGAAAACAAATAACCCAATTAAAAATAGGGCCAAAATGGGCTAGGATTGTAGCTCAGTGGTAGAGCACTTGCCTAGCATGTGTGAGGCACTGGGTTCAATTCTCAGCACCACATAAAAATAAGTAAAAATTCATTGACAACTTAAAAATATTTTTAAAAAATAGGGCCCAAAACCTTAACAAATATTTCCCAAAAGAAGACATAAATTGTCAACAAACACATGAAAAAAACGTTCCATATCATTAACCATCAGGCAAATTCATACTGAAACAAAAATGATATATCACCTCTCACCTTTTAGAATAGCTACTATCAAAAAGAATAAAGATAATTTTGGGGGAATAATGTATAGGAAAGAGAATCCTTGCACATTGTTGGTGAAAATGTAAATTTGTATTGCTATTTTATAAATCTGTGTAGAAGTTCCTCAAAAATTTGAAAATAGAAATACTGTATGACCCAGTAATCCCACATCTGGGTATGTATCCAAACAATTTGAAATAAGAATTTGATACTGAAGAGTTATCAGCATTTCTATATTCATTGCAGCATTATTCACAATATCTAATTCCAGAATCAATCTTTGTGTCCATTAATGATAAATAGATGAAGAAAAGATGATATATATACACGATGGAATACTCCACCATCTTTAAAATGAAAACTGTGCTGTTATTTGTAACAACATGGATTAATATGGGAGATGTTATGCTAAATGAACTAGACACAAGGTCTCAGAGAAATGATTGAAGTCTTTACTTTCAAACATCCACACTGAGCCACCAATAATTTGATAATTATATTTTGTTTTTAATACTCTGGTGGTAGTTTCTTATCTGGGTCTTCTGTTCCAGTATGCAGTGACTGTATCTATCTGTATGGGTCTCCAAGTTTAGAACTACACTTTGTCCTGGGACTTCAATTATCTGATGTATATAAGAATAATTATTGATTTTCATTAATTTTATCACATTTGTTTTTACTTGTGGTATGAAGTGATAACTTATACACTAGACTAGAAACCAGAAGTCTTTTTCATTACTTTTAAAGGATGAATAATGCACCCCTCTATGGATGCACTTGTAAAAATATACCTATCATCTGATATAGTTGGGTTATTTCTGCTTTTTTGGCAATATGCAAGATGTTGCCATAAATATTTGTATACAAGCTTTTCTGTGGGTATATGTTTTAATTTCTCTTGGGTATATAAATATAAGTATAGAATAATAGTATCATATTGCAACTCTGTGTTTAAATATTTAAGGAGCTGTAAAACTCTTTACAAAATTGGAACAGTTCCTCTCATCAGTGCATGGAGCATGCTCCAGGATAAACCATATAGTAGGTCATAAAACCTGTCTAAAAAATTCAAATCAAATTGAATTCAAAGCATGTATCTTCACTGATCAAAATGGAATAAAACTAGAATCCAACAACACAGGGGACAGGTGCAGTGACACATGCCTGTAATCCCAGTGGCTTGGGAGGCTGAGACAGGAAAGTTCAAAGCCAGTCTCAGGAAAAGGCTAAGTGCTAAGCAAATCAGTGATACCCTGTCTCTAAATAAAATACAAAATAGGGCTGGGGATGTAACTCAGTGCCCCCAGAGTTTAATCCCACATACCCGACCTGAAACAAAAACAAAAATAAACACAAAAACAAAAACAGCACAGGGGACTTTAGTAGTTGTGCAAATAAATGCAAATTGAACACATTCTCTTTAACAACTGTGGCTCAGTAAAGCAATTAAAAGTGAAAACTAACAACAACAAAAATCTTGACACAACTTTAAACAACATGCCAAAACTTTGAGATACAGCAAAAACAGTACTCATAGGAAAGATTATAGCAATTAATGTTCACTTCAAAAAAAAAAAAAAAAAAAAAAGATTTCAAATAAACATAGTGATCCAACTCAAGGAACTAAAACATTCAAACAAACCATACCTAAAATGAGTAAAAGGGAAGAAATAAAGACCAGAACCAAAATAACTAACATGGCTATATAATAAAGGAGTGGTTTTTTGTTTTTTGTTTTTTGTTTTTGAGATGGTAAACACAATTGATGAAACTTTAGCTGGACAGATATCAATAAAATCATAACCAAAAAAAAGATATTATACAAATAAAAGGGATCATTAAGGATAATATGAACAAATTAAAGACTTAGAAAAAATGAGTACATTTCTGAACACATATAATCTACAGAAATTGAACCATTTAAAATAAAAGAAAAACTGATCATACCAAAATGATAACCAAGATGGATTCAATAGTAAAAATTCTCCCCAAAAATAAAAGCCCAGTACTGGTGCTAGGGATTGAACCCAGGGCCTTGTGCATACAAAGCAAGCACTCTATCAACTGAGCTATATCCCCAGCACTGAGTTTGCCAAGTTTTAAAGAAGAACTAATGCTAATTCTTCTTAACCTATTTTAAAGTATTGAAATGAAGGAATCTTTCCAAGCCATTTTTATGAAGCCATTATTATCCTGATACCAAAACCACACATGGACACTCCACTAAATAATAAATTAAAAAAAAAAAAAAAAAGTGAAGCTAAACACTGATATTCATAATGAATGTAGATGCAAATATTCTTCAAAAATACTAGCTAATTGAATCTAATAGAAGATAAGAACAATTAAACACTATGAAAAGGGTGGAGCAAGATGACAGCTGAGTACAATCCTCCCATGATCTCTTCCTACAGACAAATCAAGTTGAACATCTATTCATACACCAAACTACTAGTATAAGAACTAAGAAAAGCAGGTGATAGATTATAGTGACTGCTTTTAGTATTTAAAAAAAGACACATTAAAGATGGCAAGAAGGAAAGAGATGATTGCATCACTTCTCCATCAACTGCAAATATCCAGCATTGAAAGGATGTGCTTCCCACTCAGGGAGAGAAGTAAGTACAGGCTTTAAACTTTGAAATTCATTACCAATTTTCAAGAATACAAGAAATAATAAATGTTGGCAAGGACGTGGGGAAAAAGGTACACTTATATATTATTGGTGGAACTACAAATTGGTGCAACCACTCTGGAAAGCCTGGGCTGGTCCATTCACTGTGAGTTTGTCTGAGCCATGCAGGATCCTACAAAGTCAGATCAAAACCCAGTGACTGGAAAAGGTAAACAAGCCTACCCTGGTCCCAGAATATGTTTGCAGGGTCAGACTAATATCTTTAGGTACTCTCCTGTTTCTTTCTGAACAATATACAAGTTAGTATTTGTGACGAAACGTGAAATTGAATTCCTCTTTAGTACTGAAACAATGACAATGACAACACATAAACAGCCGCCTCCTACCAGGTCTGGACTTTGGTGCCATCTAGTACTGAAATGACTGAAGTGACTGATGAGTTCAGAGAAAATGAGTAGTATCCTTAGATTTCTGAAAGGACAGACACAAAGCTATATTAGTAAGGCTAAAATAAATATTTGATTCTTCAATGTGCAGATAATATTTCATACCAAAAAGCAAGAGTTACCAGGAATCATGACCTCACCTTGAATTCAAAACAAGATGTTGGAAACTGACCAGACAGTAATCAGCATGGGAGAACTTGAAGACAGAAAGTTTAAAGCAGTTGCTTTAAGGAAATTTAATGAGCTTGAAGAAAATACAGAAAAATATTTAAATGTTTGAACAAAATAATTTAGCAAAGATATGGAAGCAATTTATAAAATCAAATAGAAATCCTTGAACTGAAATAAAATAGCAGTATATATCAAACAAAAGAAAGAATTAGTGAACTTGAAGACAGACTCTTTGAAAAATAGAGTTTAAGAGGTAAAAAAAGATGAAAGAAAAAAGCATGAATAAAACCCACAGAAACTTTGGAAAAATATTAAAAGAGTATATTCTCAGGTTATCAGGGTTTAAAAAGAATTTGAGGATGAAATAGGGGTAGAAAACTTATTTGAAGAAATATAAGAATAATTTCTCAAATCTAGATAATGCAATATCCAGGTACAGGAAGGTCAAAGACCACCTATCAAGTTTTAACTTACGCAAGTCTACTCCAAGACATCTTATAATCAAGTTACCAAATGTGAAAAATAAAGAAATCTTCAAACTGCAAGAGGAAAGAAGCAAATAACAATTCAAAGAACATTTGAATTCACCTGACAGATTATTTCTCAGAAGAAACACTAAAAGATAGGGAACACATGGAAAAATTAAATCAAGAAACAGTGGGGCGAAATTTTCAAACTACTGAAGGAAAAACAACAAACAAACAAACAAACAAAAAACATAAAACTCTGCTGAGAATACTGTGCCCAGCAAAGCTATCCTTTAAAAATAAAGAACAAATAAAAAGCTAAGAGAACATATACACCAGATCTTTCCTACAAGAAATTGTAAAGGAATTTCTTAAAAGTAGAAAAAGGAGTAAAAAGAACATGTAAAGGTAAAACACTTCCTGGTAAGAATAAGTATACAAACAAATTAAGAATACTTCAGTACTATAGGTATAATGCACAAATCATTCATATTTTTAGAATGATGACAAAAGAGAAACAATTAAAATAATAACTACATAATACAAAATTAATGAAAGGAAAAATAAAGAGAAAGAGAAAAAATAAATGAAATAGAGACTCAAGGAAAAAGAAACAAAACATCCATGAAACAAAGAGCTTGTTCTTTGAAAAGACAAATATTACAGTCAAACTCTTAGCAAGACTTACAAGAAAGAAAACTCACATAAATAAAATTAAAGATGAAAAGGGAAACATTACATGTTATACTGCAGAAACATCACACATCATTAGATATTATTAGGAACAATTATATGCCAATAGATTTGATAATTTAGAAGAAATAGGCAAATTTCTAAACACATGTGTGTTATTGAATCATGAAGAATATAGAAAACTGGAAGAGACCCATGTCAAGTAATGAGATTGAATTATTACTGTAAAAAAAAAAAAAAAAACTCCCATCAAAGAAAAACCTAAGACCAGATGACCTCACTGCTGAACTGTACCAAACATTTAAAGAGGAATGAATACCAATTCTCGTTAAAATCTTCCAAAAAAATAGAAGAGGAAATAACTCTCCTGAATACATTCTATAAGTCTAGCATTATCCTGATATGAAAACCATAAAAGGACATAACAAAAAGAAGAAAAATCCAGGCCAATTTCCTTGAAAAACATAGATACAAAACTCCACAACAAAATACACCAGTAAAAGAAATTGACAGTACATTATAAGGATCATTCACCCTGATCAAATGGGATTTATTTGAAGGATGCAAGGATGTATCAATATACACTAGTAAACATGTTACACCATATAACCAGAACAAAGAACAAATCCAAATTCCTCTTTTTGTGTGTGCTCACACCATTTAATGAAAAGGCTATTGCTTCCACATTGAATATTTCAGTTACTTTGTTGACAGTCAATTGACCATAAATGTAGGGATTTACTCCTGGGTTCTAAACTGGAACTTATTAATACATATATATCTGTGATGTAACACCACCCTATCTTGCTTAATATAGCTTTGTAGTAAGTTTTAAAATCAAGACATATGATTCTCCAAATGTCTTCTTGTTTTTCAAAACTATGTGGTCCATTCAAACAGCAACAGCAGCAACAACAATAACAACAACAAAGTACTTGCATTTCCATAATCATTTTATAATTAGTTTATCAATTTCCACAGAGAAAAATTAAAATCCTTTAAAATGTGATAGAAAATCCTGTCAGTCTCTAGAACAACTTGACTGGTTTTGCTTTAGTCATATTTAGTCTTTTATTCCATGCAAGTGATATATCTGGAGGAGGCAAAATACTGATCAGAGGAACCCATAACTTAATAGCAGAACCCCAAGACTGGAATAAAACAGCAGTTCTGCAGGAGCAAACTGGGGTAGGAAGACTATGGGAAAATGCCATTAGACAACACAGAGAGTTAACAACCATAAAAAAATCAGATTCCAGAATAAAAAAGTAATTAAAAAATGTAACAGATGGTGACAAATTAACAAATAAACAAAATTAACATACTGAATTAAAAGAATTGTAGAAGGTCAAGTTGCTACAACAAATCTTAATGTTCTCAAAAAGATTTCTACAATTTTTTAAAATAAACACTCCTCAGATTTTTGTAAACCACTGACTTATTTCCAGAGTTCTGAGAAACTTGATTTTGAAAATTTTTGCCAGTGCTTATAAGAATTTCTACAAATAGGCTAAATTTCAAATTCTTAACTATGTTTTTTTCCTAAAATCCTACCTCTTAATATTTTATATGAATAACCAATATGTAATGCAGTTATACAAAATGTATTTCTGTTCATAAAATTAGAACTTGTTCCCATGTAACAGATACACTTCTTCAAAAATCTATTCCCATTTTTCTTCCTCCTTTCCTATCACTAACTTTAAAATGTTTATAACATTCATTGCTTTACCATTCAAGGTCACTGTTTTATGCAATATTCTTATTCAACAATTGCAAAAAAAAGTGTACAACTTTATTAAATTTTAATCAACTCAATATATATTTAATTAACTAAATTAATTAAGTCATTATCATACTAAATTTGCATTTTCTCAATGCTTTATGTTTAGAAAATTTTGTGGCTTACATTGAAACCAATATTTTTATGTTTATTATAGTTTTTATTTAATTTTTAAAAATGACAATTATTTAATACATTAAAAACTTTTATGTACCTGGTGTAATATAGAGAATCCCTTCATTTTTATTCTATATGGATAAGCAACTATTCCACTATGAGAAAGAATAATTAAAATTTTGGAAAAAATTTGTCATTATTTTTCATCTTTGCATCAAATTTTCTATATGCGTCTATTTCTTAGACTCTATTCAGTTTAATTGAACTATCAATCCATCTTTGCACTAATACCACATCATTTTAAAATATAGTTTTAATATAGCTTTCAGAAGTGAAGAAAGCAATACCTGAGGGAGGGATATGTTATATTAGCTTCCAGTGTTAAACATCTGAGGCCTTCCAAAAAACTGAGGCTGTGCAAAGAACCCACCTCAAACTCCAATTCTTGCAATCAAGTCAAAGATTTCACACATTTCTCTCAGAGTAATAGGAATGAGTTTATTGAAGGTATTGGAAAATGGAAAGGGGACACTCTCAAGGGAGAGAGTGTGTCCTCTCAAAAGGGAAGGGGCCATGTGCCTCTCCTGTACTTCAGTTTTATTGGGGATCCCAGAGAAGTTTCCAGAGAGTCCTTCCAAGTCCACTTCTTGAATTGTGACTGACAATAAGATGACATCAGACTTTCAGGTGGCCACTGCTATGGCAACTCTAGGTCACCTGGGCCCATGCTGACCAGTTCTAATTGAATTCTTAACCATACATTCTTACAGATTTTATTATCGGAAGAAATTATTCTTATCTCCCTGGGTTTCAGGATGTGGTAACAAAAGCCTCCTGGTTCCTCCCATTGACATTATCTTGGGCCTGCATTTCTGTTGTAGATAACAGGTACTTTGCTGAGGAATGTGATATATCCTGTCAACTTAGGGAAGGCAGGACTGCAGGTAAATTGCTTCTTAAAAAAGAAAGCATGTGGTGGTCAGCATAGTAAGCCCACTTTATAGAATTAGTCTCTTAAACTTATATTCCCACCATTCATATCTGTCTGTTCCCTAACACAAGGAAACTGAAAATAACATGGAATGAACTAAAAATGTACCAAAAATAACAAGAAATTCAAAGAGGTTCTTTAACAAATAATAGAAGCATGAATTCTCTCACTTGTGAAACAGTATGGGAGTTAGCAAATTAGGACAAATTGACTAAATTTTTAATTAACTTTTATATTCCATGTGTGGGCAAGCAGAATATTTTTAAAAATATATTTTTAGTTGTAGATGGATATAGCATCTTAGTGGCATCTTCCTTAAGGACAGGGCCAAATAAATACAGCTTATGGTGGTCCACCAACAATATGCTGCCCTCAGCAATGCTGACTGGGAGCCCTATGAACTAGGCCACGGTCAGTCCTTGACAGGGTGTGGAAGTCTAAATCATCCATGGGAAGCCTTCCCAAAGGTGACTGTTCTGTCCCATGTCTTCCCCTCGGCCACGGCTTGCTGGCCTTGGGTAATTCCACCTGAAGTGCTAGGGTGGTAGCCAGAGAAGGGTAAGATTTCCATAGGGAAACAACCTAAGACAGGCACACCCTCAAGTAAGGTGGGCTCCCATCAATAAAACAAAAAGGGGGAAAAATGTTGGGGACGTTAAGAACACGTCAGCCAAAAACATAACTCTCTGACTTCCTGATACATGGACTTGGCCTAGCCCGGGGTGTTGCCTTGACATATAACGAAAAATCAAACCACCACAAGGATAAGCTAATGGCTGTTCCTCCAATGTGATCTGCTCATATTCCCTATGCTTCCCTATAACCTTTCTGTTGATAAAACCCTCTCTTTTTTCATGAAAGATATCATGGTGCTGAAAGAGTTAACTTTGACTGCGTAGGTTCTCCTATTTACTTGCTGTTCTGTTCTTTATTCATATATATGGCCAACAGGTGTCGCTATTTCAATTATTTAGATCCAGACTAATTCTGTAAATTTATCTTTTTTGGAATCTAGCTAGAAACATAAAAAACATAGAAAGAATAACACAAATCTTTTTCTATAAGTACTTAATTCTTAGTTAATAAGCTTTAAGAGTCTTTTTGTGATTGAAAATAGATTTCTTTTACATTTAAAGTAGATACAAATTCCTTAGAGAAAAAAGTCCTTCAGAGTTAACATTCAGCCTTGCCTCCCCCTTTTCCCTGCTTCTAGGTTTTATAAAGAACTGCTATAAAAGAAAAACAATAGTGCTTTGGAATCCCAGACAGAGAAAGTTAACTTTTATCAGACAGCCTGAGCAGTGTGCAGAGAAAATGGCTTCAGGGAATACGTGAGAAATAAATTTTCACCCAAACTAATTAGATAAAAAATGACAAAATTATAATATGCCCAGACAATCATGAACAGGACCTTGGAAAGGTGTAAGTGACCTCAAAACCTTAAAATATATAGGATAAGAAATTTAATATGTCTAAAATGTAATCTATAAATTAAGTCACGTCTGTAAGGAAATCACAAAAGAATGTGTAAACAATTTGTATTGCCAAAAATTATGCTTAAATACCTACAACAAAGTGAAAGTAAAGACAGAAGATTCAGCAGCCTAACACTTGTCTTTGTGTGCTGATTTCTTCTACCACCGGCTGACTCCTTTACTTCGTGCTATGTTCAGCATTGGCGTAGTACCCCCCAGCTGACAACCCACTTTGGCAGCCCCCCCCGATAGATCATGCTACATTGCAGCTCTTGCAGAGTCCACCATGGACCCCCACAGATGGACACATCTTCATTTTATTTATTTATTTTTTACGTGGTGCTGAGAATTGAACCCATTGCCTCACACATTAGGCAAACACTATACCACTAAGCCACAACCCCAGCCCCAAGCAGAATATTTTTAATAGCTGAGAATTCCACACATAAAAGGGATCTCTTATATGCTGTTTTGCCGAGATTGCTGCATAACTTATTAATGGGGCCGAGGTCTAAATCTACCCCCCTTTTTGGGCCCTAAACGGGGTTCCTTCTGCCAGCAGAAAGAGTTAAAGTAGCTTACCTGGCGAATATAGGTTTAACGGGCAAAATGTCACCGAGTGTCTATACCCCCACCTGATTGACGGACACCACGTCACACCCGGGGAGTTTTGTAGAAAGCAACGCCAAAACTCATTTATTGAACAGTGAACTGTACTTATAAAGGCCTAAATAACCAATCATTGACCAGCAGGGCGGTTCCGACTCTCATGATACGTCATAGCCACACCCCCTGCTTAGCCCCGGTCCTCCACAGGGCGTGGTAAGCAACCAGAGCCCATCCCCTAGGCAGACAGCATCCGGAAAGTCCCAACACTGTTTTCCATGGACATTTAGCAAATTTGATGAGAAAGGTATTTCAATGGAGAAGTGATCAGCAGTTGTAGAAGAACCAACATGAAACACCAAGGACTTTCTGATATGTTCATCATGTGAAGCAAAATCCTTACAATGTGTGTGTGTTTATGGTGGTGGAGGGATAGGAGGAGGAAAGGCAAAGCAATTATGATGCCCAAAGTAAAGGAAGACAGTCATTATTATTGACTTAAAATTAAAAGAAATATTTTCTAAGCTTGGTAATGGGACCAAATTTATATTTTGTGCTGAAAATATTATATTTGGGTCAAGTAGAAGTGTGCTTCCACTAGGAAATGAAAGTGAAACTCCCACCGAAGAACAACTACAGATACAAAGCAAAGTTTAAGTATCACAAAAAGAAAAGAAACATTGAAAAAAAACTTACCCTAAGGCCAGGGAAAACAGGGTCAGGCTAAGACTGAGACTGTAAGAGAAGCCCACCTATACCCCCAACAAAAGCCTAGGTCTGAGCAACAATCAATATAATTGTACCAAGGTGCAATTATAGACAATAATGTGGATGGAGAATCTTCTGTGTTATGTGTCTACAGGCACTTCCAAAAGCTGGCTGTGGAGCATTAACAATGAGGAAAATCCTCCAGAGTACAGCACTCTAGCTACAACAAGGTAATGGCATTTGTGTTCCTGTAGGAATTGAAAACTGGTTCACTAATAGTAAACATAGCAAAAAATAAACAAACATACAAACAAAACAAAAAACCCCATTAACCAAATGAAACATCTGACTCAAATGACTAACCACCTGCAATAATGGCCTGAAATAAGAGGAATACTTATTACAGGGAGCAAACACATTTTATCCTAATTTCTTACATACATAATATCTGACATTTTGTAAAAAAAATAGGGAAAACATAAAAAAACAACTCACATAATCTAATAAAGAGCATTTCTAAAAAAAAAAAAAAAAAAAAAAAAAAAAAACCCTGAAGATCACATCAGGCTAAAAGTGAGAGTGAACATTATTCCCCTAATATTGAGCACAAGGAAAGTGTCTCTGCTCACAGTCATATTGAATATTATACTTTAAGTCTTAGCTACAATACAGTACAAAATAAAACTTGGAAAGGAGGAGAGTTGAATAGAGGAAACATAAAACTTATTTTAAATGCTGATACTATTCTATAGGATACTTTAGTAGTAGAAACATGACACTATGCATATGGCAAAAAAATATAGTATCACACAGCACAGAGTATCAATTTATGCAAAACAAAACAAAAACCAAGTAGTTCCTGTTACAACAGGATGGAATGTGGATTGTAATATAACTGTGTTACAAATCCTTGACATAAATTCACTAAGAAAGTGAATGGAAATGTACTGTATTGACTTTTGAAATATGTGGGGACTCTAAAACAAATGACAAAAAACAAATTGTACACGAATACTGGATGGTAAAAGTATTTCCCTAGAACATGTGCATTACAAATTTATAACAATTGTATATGTTTGCTGGCATGGATCAAATGAGTACAGAGGTAATGGATGATGGGAGCTAGGTGTGTCTCTGCTTCTGGGAGAGATTAAGGAAGGCTTGGAGAAAGGCTAGCATGTGGTACTGCATTAGAATTGGAGATATTATAAGGAACTCATGGCTAGCTTAATGCATTTTGCATATGTAAATGCATGCAGATGCATGCATACATGTATAAATTAGTTTGTACTCAAACCCATTTCTATCTCTGTTTATTGATAAGGACTAAAAAATACAGTATTTCATAAAAAATAAGCATATCTAGCATCTAGGTGTTGTTTTAAAAAATCATTTTCTTGTAAAAGGAATCAGAAGTCCTTCAAATAATTGCTGGCTCTCCAAATGGACTATCCTATATTGCCGAAAGCAAGGAAAAACTCACAAAAAAAAAAAAAAAAAAAAAAAAGAAAGGAAGAAAGAAAAGAAAAACAAAAAACAAAAGCAACAACAACAAAAAAAAAAACATGATAACTGTGGTATGAAAAAATACATAGGAGCCACTTGAAAGATCTACCAATGGAAAATTTCTAAGAAAATTTAGCAATAAAAAGTAGTACTGGATTATCGTCCAAATTATAAAATAAATGCCCACGCATTCAATTTCTTTTTAATATTTTAATTGTTGATAGACTGTAGCGAAATTACGGTAATAGGCTGAGGTTTTTAGCCCCCGCCCCCGTGGACCCAGGATGGACCTTTCTTTGTCCAGCAAAGAAAGATAGGGAGAGCGTACCCCAGCTGTGAGACGGGACTGAGAAGGTAGAAGTCGCTGACGTCCCCTCCCCCACCTTCAAAAGACCCAGGGAAATTCCAGGTAGTCCAGTCAGATGGACAATGCTGGAACTTGTTTATTGAAGAAGGTGGACAATGTTTTATAGTGGACATGAGCCAATCAGTAAGCAGATTATAGAAACAAGTAAAGAGCACGGGCACATTTCATTGGCAAAATCCCCTATAGGGTGGTTCCAGTTCTCATGATACATCACAGCCACGCCCCCTGCTTAGCCTAGGTCCGTAACAGGGCATGGCAAGCAGCCAGAAAGCCAGAGCTTTCCATCCCTTCAGCTGATGTCTCAGGAAGACCCCGACAATTCCCCGTTTTGTTTTTTTCAAAATGTGGGTCTGCCTTACTCAAGAGTGGGAATGTCTTAGGTCATTTCCCTCTGGAAATCTTACCCGTCTTTGGCTAGCACCCTAGAACTTCAGGTGGACACACCCAGGGCCAGCAGGTGGCCAGGGCAAGGACATGGGACAGAACAGTCACCTTTGGGAAAGCTTTTCAAGGATGGTTGGTTTAGACCTCCACATCCTGTTAAGGACCATGGCCAAGTTGGCAGGGCTCCTGCTCAGCATCGCTGAAGGCAGCATATTATTGGCAGACCACCAAGCTGTACCAATTTGGTCCTGTCATGAAGGAGTTGAACAAACTTGTTGGTTACATAGGGCCCAAAAGTGAACACAAGGACAATGACAGTCAGGGGTCTCATAAAAAGGGAGAAGGTAGTGGAGCCACCTATTTAGTCCAGTCCAAAGGAAGCTGTCTAGAACAAAGTCCAGACAGTTGGCACAGGAATAACACTCTTCTCTCAAGAATAGGCATAGTTCCTCTTCTCTTGCTGCAGAGAGTTTAAATACTGACAAATGGGGGAGTCCAAGACAGTGTTCCCGATGAATCTTAGAATGGAGGTGATGAGAAGTTCAATAACAACAAGACAGAAGATCCATCATGGTTTTTTCATTTCTGTGGAAAAAGAAAAAATTCACCCCTCAAGAGCATGTGCTCTTGGGTAGTCATTTTGGTCTGATTGGCAGTATTTGAAGTCCCTGGCAGTTACCCAAATAGGGCTTGGTTCTCCAATTGGAAAGACACATTCAAAACCTCTGCCAACACTTATAAGCAGGTCAGGGCCATGCCAACACCCAGTTAGTGGGTTCTTCCATTGGACCTCAACCTTTAGGTAAGGTGTTTAGCTAGACCAGTGTCTTTGAAATGCGGTCAGAGGCTGCTGCTTGGAAAAAATTAAAATATTTAAAGTAAGCATAGCTGTGTTTAACTGATCATGGGGGCTGCTTCCCCCATTTTGTTTTATTAATTGGTCCTTTAGGGTTTTATTTTGTCTCTCTATGATAGCTTGTCCTTTTGGGTTATATGGGATCCCTGTGGTATGTTTAATATACCATCTTTGGAAAAATTTTTGTAACGATTTGCTCTCAAAACAGGGTCCAATATCTGTTTTAACTTGTCCTGGTAATCCTAAGATGGCAAAGCATTGTAAAAAATGGCTTTCAGCATGTTTGGCCCTTTCTCCAGAATGGGCAGTGGCCCAGCAAGCATGTGAGCAGGTATCTATGGACATAAGTATGTACTTTAATTTTCCAAATGGTGCATAATGGGTTACATCAGTTTGCCAGACAGCATTGGGCCTTAGGCCTCTGGGATTTACCCCAGGGGATTGGAGAGGTGGGACCTGTAAGAAGGGCAAACAGGACTTATATGTTCTTACAATCTTTTAAAAATCTTTTATAGGAACCAAAGGAAATTTATGATGTAGTCCTTTCTAATTTAGATGAGTGAGTTCGTGAAGACCTTGGGCTAACTGAAAGTCTCGCTGAAATGGACTGTAACTGTTAAAATACCTGTGGTGGCCAAATGGTCAGTGGCTTGATTTCCCTCAGATAGGGGCCCAAATAAGCCTTGATGTCCCCTGAGATTTTGGAGGAAGATGCCCCTTTAATAGGGACCATACTTGGATCATTAAAGGAGTATAGGATTATTATCTATCCTGATATATGATGTACTTAGAGTAGGTAATAGGTTAATTACATATAAACTATCTGAGAAAAGATTCATAGGCTCTTGGACATGGGTTAAAGCCAATGCAACAGCATATAAATCCTTAAATTGGGCAGAGCCAGTAACTGCTTCAAATTATTGTGTCCTTTTGCCTGAGGATGGGTGAAAAACTATTTCTATGGACACTTCCTTTCCCCCGTCTGTAAAGACATTTACTGCCTTGGGGAGTGGCCTGATGGAAAAGAGGACAGGGGAAGTCCACTCCAGCCTGGGAAAGAAAGAGGCCCATTTGGTTGACCCGTAGTGGCAGTCAACTTTTCCTAAAAACTCTTCCAAAGCATAGGAGACTCTAGGATTGTTTCTTCGTCAAAGTCTGATAAATGGTAGGGAATGGTCAAGACATCTGGGTCTTTCCCATAATGCCTCAATGATGTATCTCTTCCCTTTATTATAAGATCTGCCAATTGATCTAATTGAGAATACACTCGAGAGGTGCTCCTCCCACAGAGGAACATATCCATTGCATTGGGTTTCCCATCTGAGTAAGAACGGCTGTAAGGAGCTTAGCGCCTGAGAAGATCCATAAATAAAGAGGTTGTTTTGGTTGGTAGCGGGCCAATTGGGCTGAATTGAGGGCATCTTGATCCTTTTGTAATGTTAACTGATGACCTTCTTCCAGTGTAACCACATCAAAGGGGGATTTTCCCTGTAGCA
This sequence comes from Tamias sibiricus, assembly GCA_025594165.1. Classification (NCBI taxonomy): domain Eukaryota; kingdom Metazoa; phylum Chordata; class Mammalia; order Rodentia; family Sciuridae; genus Tamias; species Tamias sibiricus. The sequence goes on from CM046667.1 coordinate 81,029,939, forward strand.
ACTCAAAAAGAGGTAATAAATTTTCGGTGGAGATATGAAGCCACTGCCTTAACCAGTTTAACTCTGCTAGCAGCTTCTGTAACTCTGCCAAGGAATAAGATTTTTGAATGGCTAGTTGAGGTTTGAGAGGACAAACGGAGTCCAGACTAAGTTTTGTCCCCAATATTTTGAAGGGAGGTATAGTTTGGACCTTGTCACTAGATATATGTAATCTTCCCTTCTCCAGGAGGTCTTGAAGGGCCAGGTAAGCTGGACCCAGTTGCTGGACATCAGGAGCCCCAGGATGATGTCATCTATATAAACATATAGGGTGAGCTGTGAATCCTCTTCAAATAGTGGGTCCCCCTTATAAAGAAGGGACCAAGAGGATTGGATTGTTGTTGTTATTTCTCCTTTTCTAATATATCATCATAAAACTCATTATGGCCAGTGTAATGTAATGTGGGCTTTAATTTTTGGACGTATTTAAAATCACCCTTTTACATTGACTACCTAATAGACTTTGACTTCATCTATCGAGGACAGGAGCTTCTATAAGGGAAACAGAGAACATTAGTACTGAATAAATGTTGTAGAACACATTTTAAATAATATAAACAAATCTACCTAATAGACTTTGACTTCATTTATCGAGGACAGGAGCTTCTATAAGGGAAACAGAGAACATTAGTACTGAATAAATGTTGCAGAACACATTTTAAATAATATAAACAAATCAATTTGGAGAACACCAACTTGATAAAATGTTCCTTTATAGCTTTCATCTTAAGGCTTGTATACCTGACGTAAAGAAGAGCATTATTAATCAAGTTTAGCTCTTAGAGAAATAACATTATAGTATTTTAAAATAATAGTTATTGTTTATTTATAGCTGTATAATTTTTAACCTTTTTCTAAGATCATTTGCTCAAAAACCAAAACTTAATATACTTAGTTAATTAACTTTTATTTTCTTTTTTTCTATCTGTTAACCCCTTTTTGTTCATAATTTCAAATAATTTTTGTAATAATTTGAATTTAGGTAAACCTTTTATCATGATAAAGCAACCTTAAAATTTCATTTTTAATTTACCAATTTATGAAAGCAATTAATAATGTTATTTAATGTAAGTCTTGGCTGAGGGTTAAGGGGACAGAATTTTGTTTGTGCTGCCACCAGTGAGAGGATCTGACACAAAGAACACAGGTGGCGCGCAGCTGGTGGGAGGGGCTGCACTGCACAGGCAGGAGAAACCTGGCACTTTGGCCATAGTGAATTGGGCCCTTCCTGTGGGTCGCCCCAGCTATGGCAAGTGTCTTGGTCGTCCTCGGGGAGCCCTGCAGGAGCCAGCTCATGCGCTGCTTTTCGCCATGCCGTGCTGGTCGCTGGCGCTTCCTGCCATGCGTGGTCATTGTGCCGTGCAATGGTCTGGGGGCTGAGTTAGTTGCAGGAGGTGACGTCAGCAACCGCGTGACACCTTATGGAGGCATATTTGTCCCCATTTTTCCCCTCTGGCCTTTACTCGCTCACTTAGCATGAGCCCCACTCTGGTGGGGCAAATGTGGGCCCCACCCCAGCAGTGCATAGCTTGCCTGCTGTGGCGTGAGCTCCACCCACAGTGGTGCACATCTCGCCTTGGCGGGAGCCTGGGGACCCCACAGGTGGCACTAACCAGGCAACCTGAGACAAAGCCCGAACCACGTGGTGGCGGCCATTTAATCAGGCGCCATTGGCGGCTCCTTACCGGGCAACGACCGGATGCACCCGCACGTGCATTACCTAGCGCATTTTCCCTGAACACCCTTTCCCTCTTCCCCGCCAGAAGTACATGAAAGCTGTCCCCAAAAAAGGGAGAGAAAGATTATGTTCATCCATGCCTCAAGGGCTGGATCCTGAGATCTAGCAAAAGTTAAAGCCTGCCCCATTTTAGAGGGTACTCCTACCAGAAAAAAGCCCTATCCGGCTCGAACTATTAGCTCAGTCCGCTGACGTTCTGCCCCAAGCTTGGCGCCAAATGTAGCGAAATTACGGTAATAGGCTGAGGTTTTTAACCCCACCCCCCGTGGGCCCAGAATGGACCTTTTTTTGTCCAGCAAAGAAAGGTAGGGAGAGCATACCCCAGCTGTGAGACGGGACTGAGGAGGTAGCCGTTGCTGACGTCTCCTCCACCCGCCTTTAAAAGACTCCAAGCCTTGTCAGCGAGCTCAGTCAGATGGACAATGCTGGAACTCGTTTATTGAAGAAGGTGGACAACATTTTATAGTGGACATGAGCCAATCAGTAAGCAGATTATAGAAATAAGTAAAGAGCACGTGCACATTTAATTGGCAAAATCTCCTATAGGGTGGTTCTGGTTCTCATGATATGTCACAGCCACGCCCCCTGTTTAGCCTAGGTCTGTAACAGGGTGTGGCAAGCAGCCAGAAAGCCAGAGCTTTCCATCCCTTTGGCTGATGTGTCCAGAAGGCCCCAACAATAGACCTTTAGTTTATTTATATGTGGTGCTGAGAATCGAACCCAGTGCTTCACACATGCCAGGCAAGTGTGCTACCACTGAGCCCCAGCCCCAGCCTCCCATGCATTCATCTTGATGTAAATAAATGATTTTAAAAATAAATGAAAGAAAATTTTAGAAATCCAATAGAGAATCATAAATATTTTATAAAACATACTCCTTCTTCAATTAGGTGAAGCAAATTATCTACCCTTCCAGTCCTCCACCCCTAGTGTAAACTATATAATTTGAATTATTTTTAGTGAGTACTACATGGCTTTGGAAAAAAAAAAAAAAACAAACAAACAAAAAAACAACTAAAAAACTGATTTCATAGTGGAATAGCCTGTTGACTTTTATCTTAGCCAGGTTTATTGAAATGATCTTTCACATTGATTGTACTTACCTTTGATATATAATGAAAATGGCATGTTACTTGCACTATCCCCCCTCCCCCAATTCATAAATATTGTCTACCTAGGAGAGAAAGAAAAAACTGAAATTCAAGGTCATTCTACAAAAGTATTCCTTAAAACGTTGAAGGTTATCAACAAGAAAACCTGAAAATGTCAGTCTTGAGAAGTTTAATGACAAATGATAAATAAATGTTATTGATATCTTTATGGGTTATTAGAGCAGAGAGAAAGGATATTAGGCAAAGAAGAAACATGAATAACATAAATTTTAGTTCATAATGATGTATCAATACTGGTTCATTGGATTTGACAAATCTACTATATTAATATATTAGTAATAGGAGAAATGAATGTGGGTTATTCAGCAGGTATCTGAACAATTTTTGCAATAATTCTTCAAATTCAGAACTGTTTTAAACCTTAAAATTATAGAAAAGTAAAACAAATTATGGGCTTTTTATTTTTCAAGGAAGAAAAGCAACTGATTTCCTCATTAATTCCTGATATGAGTGAAAAATGTTATAGCCAACCTGGGACTATTTTTTTCAGCATCTTTTAAGGCTAAATATACTTACTAAGTTCAATCCTAAGTATTATCCAAGTAAAATTAAAATGTATTTCTATATAAACACCTGCATGGGAATATTTATTGGATATTTATTCATAGTAGCACCAATCTGAAAATAACCCCAACATTAATCAAAATGTGAACAGATAAGCAAATTTTATCAATACATAAAACCTATTCAAAAATATATATGAAATATCATGGACGAATCCTAAAACATTATGCTGCATAAGAGGAAGCAGTTACAAAATATATGTACTAAATGGTTCCATTTGTAAGACATTTTGTAAAATCCAATACTACAAACCAACCAAACAAACAAAAACAGAACAAACTTGTTAGCCGCCGGAAAGGGATTGCAGCCTGGAACGGCAGCGCCGCGGGAAGGAGTCCGGAGACAGGATGGAGACGAAAAAATTCTTTAATCTTTCTGTCTCTGTCTCTTGTAATTTCTAACACTACATACACACTCTCACAAGAAACCAAGCCACGTACTCTTACAAGAAACTACAATGTATCTATACAATAGCGATAACCCTGTCCTTTCTCTCTTTGATCTCATCCCATGTACCCGAGCAGGAATGGTGCTTGCTCGATCTGCTGAGTCACTCCTCAAATCTCTCGAGATCCTGGGCCAAGTCCCGTGAGACTACGGAAGGCGACAATGCCCAAAAATGTCAATCTGCTGAGTCATTGCTCAAATCTCTCGAGATCCTGGGCCAAGTCCCGTGAGACTACGGAAGGCGACAATGCCCAAAAATGTCTATGGCCCATAGTCAACCGCAATCTTAGCTATCTCCCCAAACAGGGCTCCTGCATTAACTGTTAGCCGCCGGAAAGGGATTGCAGCCTGGAACAGCAGCGCCGCGGGAAGGAGTCTGGAGACAGGATGGAGACGAAAAAATTCTTTAATCTTTCTGTCTCTGTCTCTTGTAATTTCTAACACTACATACACACTCTCACAAGAAACCAAGCCACGTACTCTTACAAGAAACTACAATGTATCTATACAATAGCGATAACCCTGTCCTTTCTCTCTCTGGTCTCATCCCATGCGCCCGAGCAGGAATGTGCTTGCTCGATCTGCTGAGTCACTGCTCAAATCTCTCGAGATCCTGGGCCAAGTCCCGTGAGACTACGGAAGGCGACAATGCCCAAAAATGTCAATCTGCTGAGTCATTGCTCAAATCTCTCGAGATCCTGGGCCAAGTCCCGTGAGACTACGGAAGGCGACAATGCCCAAAAATGTCTATGGCCCATAGTCAACCGCAATCTTAGCTATCTCCCCAAACAGGGCTCCTGCATTTCCCCCATTTGTTTTAAAAGAGGGGATGCTCTAGGACGTCTATGTGCAACCAACATTCTTACCCATCATTGGATAATCAAGGCTGTGCCCTTGACTCCTGTCTTAGGTTGACATGTCGGCCACATGAGACTGTCCCGTGCGACTGTGCCTGTCTTAGGTTGTCCCCCTCTGGGGATCTTACCCGTCATTGGCTAACCAGCCATTCAATGGAGCCCTTTAGGATCGACTGTGTAAGATGACTAACAGCCATCCAATTGGGAGGAGATGCTGCGGCTTTAAGGCGACAAGCCTTTTGGTGACAAGTCAAATTGCATAGCATATCAAATTCTTTAAACAAATCAGCTGCCCTAAGTTCTATCAAGTAACACAGTGAGTTCTCTAAACAAATACCCGCAAGGTACTGTCCCATGAAGTCCCAAACAATGAAAGATCAAAATGTCCACTTGTTATAACACGTAGATCTAGGAGGCCTCATGCATGCAGAGCAGAGGCCACACTGCTGGTGAGGTTGTTTGACATTTGAGCAGCAGGGATGCTTGCAGCGACCGCGATCCCTGCAGCTGTAGAAGCAGCCGTCTTTTTTATGTCTAGACGATGCCACCGGCAAATCTTCAGGGCCCGCTATCTAGAGACTGAAGCATCAATTATTAAAGGAAAGGTAGTGCTATTCCAGCACTGAGTCAAGAGGCGAGTTGTCAAACTAAAAAATAGAATTATTAGATTGGAAAAATAAGTTGATTTCTGCTCACACACATTGCAGCCTGAGCTCCCACAAACATAAGCTGGCAAAATATCATATTTAGAACAAAACAAAGAAAGACTGAGGGTAATTACTGCATTAAAGATAGATTAAAGAAAAACTAAAAGCACTTTGGAGAAATAATTTGCTAGCTGGAACTCTCGAGTTTCTGCATACACAGCAGTCCTTTACCTGTTGAAATAATTGAAATTAATCATTTATTAAACAAATGAAGTTAATAACAAATAAGCAACCTCATGTCAAAACACCAAAATATCAGGTTATACAGCACTAGTCATATTTTTTGCTAAAGAGAAGTCCCTGGGACACCTATAAAACAAAATTGAAGGTACCTTCACTTATTAAATTATTTACCCATTTTGAATACTCTTAAACTTAAATGAATTAGAGTTATTTGGATCCATATATATATATATATTCACAAGCGCTTTGTTATTTTTGATGTCACACTGGACAGACGCACATACAAAGATATATTTGTGACGTCACATTAACATGAAATTTAGACAAATACACAGACATAAACACATATATAAAAAGTAAAAAATATATATATATAATTGTGTGCACACTAAAGAGAGATCTCTTCGTCCCAGCCGGGAGGAATGACACTTAAGTTGTGACATATTTTGAAGGACTCTTTTAAGGGAATCATTCCATATCTTCATCATGGTCCTCTTGATTTTGTACCTTTTTTATTAATCTTGATTCCTCAACAACTTCATCTTGATCCTTTTGATGTGGTACCTGCTTTATTAATCTAGATGGTATCCATATTGGACAGGATTCATGCTTTGGAAAGACACAAACAGATCCTCTCCCCCAAATTAATACTGGATCCGGACCCTTCCATGTACCTGAAAGAACATCCTTCCAGTAAACCAAAGGTTTATGTTGTTGATGTGGGTTCCAATGTCTGTCTCCAGCAGAATAACCATCAGAGTCTAAAGTTAAAAAAATTAAAGTAAACAGGGCAACTGCCAATCTGTCCTTAGGATTTTTCCAGTTTCCTTCTTTCTGTTTTATCAACATAACTTTTAGTGTTCGGTTTGCTCTTTCAATAATGCCCTGACCCTGAGGATTGTATGGGATGCCTGTTTTATGGGATATGTTGAATTTTGCGCAAAACTGTTTGAAAGATGAGGACGTATAAGCGGGACCATTATCTGTTTTAAGCATTTTGGGGATGCCCAATGCAGCAAAAGCTTGTAAACAATGAGATGTGACATCTTTAACTTTTTCTCCGGAATGTAAGGAAGCAAAAATCATGCCTGAGCATGTATCTATGGTTACATGAATAAATTGCAATTTTCCAAAGCTTGGCTCATGAGTAACATCCATCTGCCACAAATGATTGGGCATTAATCCTCTAGGGTTAACACCAAAATGAGGATTGGGCAAATGTGTCATACAAGATTTACAATCTTTTACAATTGTTCTGGCTTGCTCCTTTGTGATTTTAAACCTACGTTGCAAGGTGGTGCTGTTGACGTGAAACTGGGAATGAAATAAAGTAGCTTGTTGTAGTGCTGAAAGTATAAATATTGTTTTTGTAAGTTCATCTGCCTTTTGATTACCTTCATGGAGGGGGCCAGGCAAATTAGTATGTGCTCTAATATGGCCTACGAATAGAGGTTCTTTTCTTGCCCACAAAAGTTTGTGTATCTGATAAAACAATTTAAAGGCTGGAGTATGAGTTGCTATTGGTCCTGCTAACTCTAATTTTGGGACGGCTTGTACAATATAGTGGCTATCTGAAAAAATGTTTATGAGCTGGTCTCTAAAATTTTCCAGAGCTCTTACCAAAGCTTCCAATTCCACTAATTGAGCTGATTTGTGTGCAGTTATGTAAGTCATATTTTCTTTTGTAGTGACTACTGCAGCAGTACCATTTGAGGACCCATCTGTAAATACATTAAATGCCTTAGGAATAGGTTGATTTTTTATTACCTGTGGAAATATAATAGGATGATTAATACAAAAAGATAATATAGGAGACTTAGGAAGGTGATTATCAAAATTTGCAGAGGTAGAGCATCTAGCTATAGCCCAGTCATTATCATTGAAGCATAAATATTCAATCTGTGACGATGAATAGGGAGTAATAATAGTAGCAGGGTGAATGCCAAATATTTTAGTAGAAGTTTTAAGTCCTTGAAGAATAAGTTTAGCCACCATGGAGGTATATGACTCAATTATGCTTTTAGGAGAGACAGGCAAATGTATCCATAATAAAGGCCCTTGTTGCCAAAATACTCCTGTCGGTGTATATTGTGAAGAAATAATAATCAATATCAGCGGTTGAGTTAAATCAAATCTGTCACAATGAGCTCCTTCTATGGCTTTTTCTACTACCTTTAAAGCTTTCCTAGCATCAGGAGTCAATGTTCGCGGTGAGGATGGATCAGGGGCCCCTCGAAGGATATCAAATAAAGGTTTTAATTGGCCATTCGTGAGGTTTAGTGTAGGGCGAAGCCAATTAATGTCTCCCAGTAGTTTTTGGAAATCATTGAGGGTGGTTAAATGTTCTTTATTTATTAAAATTTTTTGGGGTCTAACAAAAGTATCCATGATTTTAAATCCTAAATATAATATGGGAGATCTGGTTTGAACTTTTTCTTCTGCTATATATAATCCGTATTTTTTAAAATTTTCTACCATGTCACTGAATATATTAAATAAGATTTTTTGATTAGGGTGGGCCAGTAAAATATCATCCATGTAATGTAGACACATGAGGTTTGGATATTTATTTTTAATGGGTTGGATAGCCTTGTCCACATATATTTGGCATATGGTGGGGCTATTAGCCATTCCCTGCGGCAAAACCTTCCATTGATATCTCTGATCAGGGCCATTATTGTTCATAGAAGGAACAGAAAAAGCAAACCTGGGGGCATCCAGAGGATGTAGGGGAATAGAAAAGAAGCAATCCTTTATATCAAGACTAATAACATGGAAATTTTTTGGAATAGCTATAGGATTCAGAAGTCCAGGTTGAGTAGAGCCCATGACTTGCATGGTTTTATTAATTTGTCTAAGATCATGTAATAATCGCCATTTTCCTGATTTTTTCTTGATCACAAATATGGGGGAATTCCAGGGAGAGGTGGAATGTTCTATATGTCCTGCTTTTAATTGTTCCTTAACTAGTAGGTGGGCCGCTTGTAATTTCTCTTTAGATAGGGGCCACTGAGGGACCCACACTGGCTTATCAGAAAGCCATGGTATTTTCAAAATTATTTTCTCAGTGGCCCCAAAGAAAAATGTCTTTTTCCTATATGATAATGATTTCTTTTAGGGTTAAGCTTACCCTGTACTTTTTGATGATTTCTTTTAGGGTTAAGATTACCCTGTATGTTTTTACATTTAACACCTGCAGGTTTGGTTGCAAGGTGTACTCCCATTTGTTGTAAAATATCTCTTCCCCATAAAGTAACCGGTAGATTAGGTAAAACATAAGGCTGAAATGTGCCTTTATGTCCTTCATCATCCTCCCATTTTAAAATTACCGCACTTTTTTCTGGGAGGTTATTATATCCCAAGCCTCTTAAACTGGTTGAAGCTTTTTGTAGAGGCCAGTGTTTGGGCCATTGACGTAAATTAATGATGGAAGAATCAGCTCCAGTATCTATAAGACCCTCCATTTCTATTCCTTGGATTCTTATTTTACACATAGGCCTCCTTGTACAGTCCCGATCCCAGCAAACCATGGGTTTCGAATCAGTGGAACAAAATCCTCTATTGTTCCTATTTAGAGGCATATTCATTTTAAATGAATTATGTAAATTTGGAAGGAGGAGCAGCTGAGCAATTCTATCTCCCTGATTAATAGAACTTATACTTTGGGGTGAGCTAAGCATTATTTTTATTTCCCCTTTATAGTCTGAGTTTATTACGCCTGGGGTCACTTGCAAACCTAATAAGCTTTCAGGACTTTGCCCGATAATAAGTCCTACAGTCCCTGAGGGAAGAGGTCCCCTGACTCCTGTGGGAATCAGTTGAACCCCCATTTCAGGTGTTAACACTATTCGGGCGGTGGAACAGAGGTCTAATCCTGCATTTTCTCCTGTTCCTCTGGCGAGGGAGTGGATGGGTAATAGGGATTGTGTCGGGGAAGCATCTGAGTGGATGCTTGAGGATACTCCTCCTCCAATGCCTCGTACATTTGTGGGCCCTGGGGCATTGGGCCCCGTGCCCTGTTTTTTGAATTCCTGAACAAAAGATTTCCATGGATGTCAAATTTTGAATAGCATTTATTGGCCCAATGATTTCCTTTCTTACACCTGGGCAGCAACCTGGAGTACGGTATGAATTTGGTCTTATTTCTCTTTGGGGATTTTGCCTAGAATAGCCTGATTGATTATGATAATTTTGCCTAGAATATCCTGATTGATTATAATGTCTATGTTGAGTCCTTGTAAAATTTTGAGGGGCAGCATCTCTCACAGCTGCTGCAATCACATTCCCTGTGACAAAGGCATCATTTACATCTTTACATAGTTGTATATATATGGAAAGATCCTTTTTATTTTTCCATGGTCTGATGACTTCCTGGCAATATTTATTAGCATTTTTGTACGCTAATTGAATAACTAATGGCATAACTTGATCAATGTCTCCAAAAACTCTACCTGCAGTTCTCAAAAGTCTATCAGCAAATTCAGCATATGGTTCATTAGGTCCTTGAATTACTTTGGACAAGCTACCTTGTAGATCCCCAAGTCCTTGTACAGTTTTCCATGCCTTTAAGGCAGCTGCATTTATCTGAGCATATACTCCTGGGGTATAATGTTTTTGATCCTGTATGTCTGCGAATTGACCTTCTCCTGTGAGCATTTCTATATTATGGTCTCCAAACCCTGCATCTGCATTTCTTTTAGCTGTTTCTATACAAAGTTCTTGAAATTGCGATCGCCAAACCAAGTATTGTCCCCCACTTAATATTGCTTTACATAGACGTTTCCAGTCTGCGGAGGTTAAGCTAAAGGTGTTAAGGGACTCCAGTATACTCAAAGTGAAAGGAGCTTGGGGTCCATAAGTCATTACTGCCTCTTTGAGATTTTTTATTGTTTTGAAATCTATTGGCTGGTGGCCTCTCTGTCCATTTTCATATTCAAATACTGGCAGTTCCCAATGTATCTGTGAGTTACCCTCGAGAGCGCATAAGCGCTCAGAAAGACTTTTTATTTCTATTTCTAGGGTATGCAAACGTCTAGTGATACCCTTCATATTTTCTGTAATCGATTTCACCCATGGGGGAGTAGAGGACACAAGTTCCTCCACTTGATGATCCCTTATCTTGGTCTTCCTTAATTTCCTTTTATTCATTTTCTCAAAATCACCTTTAGTTAATTCCTCCTCACTACTACTACTCTCATTGGTCCTAACTGACTCAGTAACATCCTGAGTCCCAGGTTCAATTGAGACCATGTATCCTTGAAATATCTCTAATAAATCTTGAATAGCTTTAGCAGCTCGGATCTTTGTAATTTTGGAGACACTTCTAATACTCTCCTTACTGGTCTTAGTTGACTCAGCGGAATCTACGCTTTTATGATTGCCTTCACTGTTTTCTAAATCCTCCTCACTAACGACAGACTCATCCATATCAAAGAATTCATCAAGAGCCTCGTACACTTGGGTCTTAGTTATTTTCGAACCCATTTTAACCGCTCTGACTAGAGACTCCTGCGAGGTTTCTCAGTTCTTACCTGCCGTGCTGAATTCCCCGTACGGGCCACCAACTGTTAGCCGCCGGAAAGGGATTGCAGCCTGGAACGGCAGCGCCGCGGGAAGGAGTCCGGAGACAGGATGGAGACGAAAAAATTCTTTAATCTTTCTGTCTCTGTCTCTTGTAATTTCTAACACTACATACACACTCTCACAAGAAACCAAGCCACGTACTCTTACAAGAAACTACAATGTATCTATACAATAGCGATAACCCTGTCCTTTCTCTCTTTGATCTCATCCCATGTACCCGAGCAGGAATGGTGCTTGCTCGATCTGCTGAGTCACTCCTCAAATCTCTCGAGATCCTGGGCCAAGTCCCGTGAGACTACGGAAGGCGACAATGCCCAAAAATGTCAATCTGCTGAGTCATTGCTCAAATCTCTCGAGATCCTGGGCCAAGTCCCGTGAGACTACGGAAGGCGACAATGCCCAAAAATGTCTATGGCCCATAGTCAACCGCAATCTTAGCTATCTCCCCAAACAGGGCTCCTGCATTAACTGTTAGCCGCCGGAAAGGGATTGCAGCCTGGAACAGCAGCGCCGCGGGAAGGAGTCTGGAGACAGGATGGAGACGAAAAAATTCTTTAATCTTTCTGTCTCTGTCTCTTGTAATTTCTAACACTACATACACACTCTCACAAGAAACCAAGCCACGTACTCTTACAAGAAACTACAATGTATCTATACAATAGCGATAACCCTGTCCTTTCTCTCTCTGGTCTCATCCCATGCGCCCGAGCAGGAATGGTGCTTGCTCGATCTGCTGAGTCACTGCTCAAATCTCTCGAGATCCTGGGCCAAGTCCCGTGAGACTACGGAAGGCGACAATGCCCAAAAATGTCAATCTGCTGAGTCATTGCTCAAATCTCTCGAGATCCTGGGCCAAGTCCCGTGAGACTACGGAAGGCGACAATGCCCAAAAATGTCTATGGCCCATAGTCAACCGCAATCTTAGCTATCTCCCCAAACAGGGCTCCTGCACAAACTAAGGCTTGTAAGGGATTTATAATAGTTGGAGGAAACTGGACAAGGGCATATGGAAATATTTTAGGTTGATCAAATGCTTCTAAACCTTATTTTTCATAGTAGTCACACAACATACATGTTTGTGAAAGTCCAGACAATATAAATTAAAAGTAATAAACATTATTTTATGCTAATTAAATTTCAGTGTAACTAACGTAAACAATACCTTCTTTAATAATATGTAGGTTTAAAATAATGTTGGCAACTGTTAGTGCTAAACTATCCATAATGGTCTTGGCTCTAATTTTAGCATCAATTTTCCATTTGTCTTGAACCTTGTTGAGATTTAGATTTTAAAGGCAATTATTTATCCTATGTATTAATTTGTGAGCAATTCATTTTTAAACTGTTTTAGGTGTCAATGGACCTTTATTTTTATTTATTTGTATGGGGTGCTGAGAATCGAACCTAGTGCCTCACACATGCTAAGCAAGTGCTCTAAAACTGAGCCACAATCCCAGCCTGCAATTCATTTTTTTTATTGAGATTTCCTACTTACCCAGGAACATTGCATAAGTAGTTCATTTTATGCTGTACATATTTTAAAGTTTTATAATTTCCTGCAGATCTAGCTTTGAATTTATTGGGTCATAGCAGTGAAAAATCTGAATAAAAGAAATTGTATACTATTTAGATGATGTTTCTTGAAAATTTGGTAGAACTTAGTTATAAACTATCTATGTTTGAGGGCTTCTTTGTTGTCAGGCCTTCTGGACACTTTAAGCAGAGGGAATGGAAAGCTCTGGCTCTGGCTGCTTGTCACTCCCTGTTAGGGACCTAGGCTAAGCAGGGGGCGTGGCTGTGATGTATCATGAGAACCAAAACCGCCCTACTGATTGGCTGATGTCCGCTATAAATCATTGTCCACCTTACTCAATAAACAAATTCCAGCACTGACCGGGCTCCCTGGAGCGTCCTGAGTGTCCCCCATCATGAGGGCTGGCGTGGGCCTCCAGCTGACTCTTACCATTCTTGATCACGCCTTGGCTGAGGCATACTCTCCCAGCTTTCTCTGCTGGATAGAGAAAGTTCACCCTGGGTCAGGGAGAGTTAAAGACCTCAGCCCCCCCCCCCCCTTTTAAATCCCCAGCACTTTGTGACCAATTTACATCATCTGATTTAGTTTGACACTCCATTTGATTCTGTCATCTCAGCGTGGATATCAGTTCTCAACTCATGTTACTTTCTCATTCAAGATTTAATTATCCAGTTTATGGCACGATGGCTGCATTTCTATTGTATATTGGATATTCTGGCTGTTGTATTTGGAGACGTTGAATTCTATGTAAATATTTCCTCCCCATGTTGGGGACATTAAGAACACGTCAGCCAAAAGAATAGAAGTTGAGGAAATAAAAACCTCTCTGGCTGTCTCCCACTTCCTGATGCGTGGACTTGGCCTAGCCAAGGGGTGTTACGAGAAATCAGACCACCACAAGGATAGGCTAGTGGCTGTTCCGCAAATGTGAACTTTCTGCTGATTGGCCCATGTCTTCTATAAAGGCCATCCAACTTCCTCAATAAAGGAGCTCCTGCCTTGACCAGTCTCCCTGACACATCTGATTGTCCTCCAAAAGGAGGGCTGGGTGTGGGCAGTCAGTCGTCAGTCAGCTCTTACCTTTCCCGATCCGTCCTTGTTGGGGCATGCTTCCCCTTCTCTTGCAGGTTGAGAGGAGTCAGGGGCTAAAAGCCCCAACATCCCCATTCATCTTTTATTGGTTCATTTTAGTTATACATAATGTTAGGATTCAAGCATGGAATATAATTTGCTCTAATTCAATTTTCTCCTTTTCCTTCTCTCCTCCTTCCCCTATTCCCTATATATTTAGTTTATTTAGTACATCTATTTATTTAGTTTCTAGTACATCACAGATACACATAAAAGTGAAATTGACTATGGTATATTCATATGTATATATTGGAAATTTTGGTCAGATTCACTTCACCATGTCTCCTTCTTCCTGTTCCTCCTTCCTCCTTATCATTTCCCTTCCTCTACTCCACTGATCTCTTCCATTTTGATGGAATCTCCCCTTTCTCTTCCTTTTTCTTATTTTCCCATTTTGTTCTATCTTCCACACATCAATAAAAATAACATTTGACTTTCTGAGTCTGACTTATTTCACTTAGCATAATGTTCTCCAGTTCCATCCATTTGCCAATAAAGGCCATAATTTAATTCTTCCTTATGACTGAGTAAAACTTCATTGTGTATATATACCACATTTTTTGATCCATTTATCTGTTTATGGTCAACTACAATATACAAGGAACTCAAAAAACACCAAAAACACCAAACAATTCAATTAACAAATGGGCAAAAGAGCTAAAAGACATTTCTCCAAAGAAAAATACAAGCAGTCAACAAATATATGCAAAAATGCTTAATATCTCTAGTAATCAGGGAAATGCAAATCAAAACTACATTGAGATTTCATCTTATTTCTATCAGAATAAAGTTATAAAAATACAAATAACAAATGTTGGCAAGGAGATTTGGGAAAATGGTACCTCACATTGTTGGTCAGACTGCAAGTTAATACAACCATTCTGGAATGTAATGTCCAGAATGCTCAGAAACCTAGGAATGGAACCACTAAATGACCCATCTGTCCCAATCCTTGGTAAATATACAAAAGATCTAAAATAAACATACTATAGGAATGCAACCACATCATTTTTTACAGCAGTACAATTCACAATATTCAAACCATATAACTGATCTATGTAAATCTTATATTTATCAGGCTGTCAACATATTTTGGTTTAACTTTCAGATCCTGGTCACCCTTTTAATAAAAAATTCAGTTTTCACAGTCTTTTATTACATTTTGAATGGTTTGGGGCCATTTTCAGTCCTTCTTGGGCTTCTACTTGCCCCTGCTGAGGCTTCCTGGGAGGGCAAATGTTCTAGGCCACATATTGTTCTATGAGAGAAAAGAGTTGGGATCTATCAATGAATCATTGCTTTGAACTATCTGGAAAGCCAACATGCCCCTTGGGAATTTCTGGTGCAAAAGTGCCAAGGAAACTGCCCATTTGGGGTGACTCCTGTTAAGAGAAAAAAAATTATACTTGTCATGGAATTTATTGGTTAAGTATCCTTGGATTTAAATGCTAGCTGTAGAAGCAATATGGTCAGAAATATTAGAATTTAGGAAAAGTTTCTTACGCTGGGGATGCCATTTTAATAAAAGGGAAGTTTATTAGGGGCCACGTGTGGAAGGGGGAGAAGAAGGGAAAACAGGGACGAAAGGAATCGGGCAGGCGCGAACAGAGAGAGCGGTTTCAATCTGGAGGAGGCTTAAATAGCAGCGTAGTGGTCAGAAAACCCCCTGGAGTGGGTCCTTTCCCTATAGGCTGCCAGAGGTCAGGCGGTAGTGGCCAGGGCACTTGCTGGCCAGGTTTGCTGGCCATGCTGAGGCACCTGGGAAATGTAGTACAAAGTACCTGGGAGGTGTGGCCTTCTGCCTGGGAGGCGCAGCCTCCTGCCTGGAATCCAACATTCCCCCCTTTTTGTTATGTTAGGAAGCGGGGTGTCGTGTTTCAATCTGGATGCTTCAGAGCTGAAGTGGGGCGACGTGGGGTGCTATGAGGGGAGGAGATGTGGGCAGGCAGGTCCAGCTGGAGGGTGAAAAAATTCCCAGGAGGTAGGCGTGGAAAAGATGAATTTGTCCAGGTATGGGATGGATGAAGTTTTCTTGAAGCCATAGATGGGTGAGGGTGTCAAACCAGGCTTCTGCAGAAAGTCACTGAGGGAGTCAGCTGGCTATCCTCTCAAAGAGCACGTAGAAATTGTGGGCCTTGTGAGTTTGCAGGTAACACTATTATGGAAGCAACAAAGGGAAAGAAGGTGAAAAGGATTATTGTCCATAGGCCTGTGTTCCACCAGGTGGGACTTATGGTGAAGAGGCCAATGGAGAGTGCGAAGCGCATCATAATGAGCATCAGGTGGCAGCATAAGGTCAGGACTCGGCAGGGCTCTCTGGTTGGAAAGTCTTCCGTTGGTTTTTTAACAGTTGATAGTCCCTGAGAAAAACTGGTTAAAGGTTCAAAATGAGAAAAAACAGAAAAGATTATTTTGAGTTGGTATTGGGGACACGAGAGAAACAAATTTTCAAGGGATCAATGGGACTGGGAGAGCAAGTATATTGAGGTAGTTGTTTGTCGTCCTTTTGTGGATCTTCAGTTGGTTGAGCAGCCAGTTTTAGTCTGGAAATATGAATCCAAGAAGTCAAATTCCCTGAGGTTTCACAAAACTTAGCAGTGTGGGAGTGCACAGCACAACCTGGAAGGGGCCTGTCCAATTTGGGACAAGAGAGACTGATCTTGTGTCCTGAAGAGGGGAGAAATATACCCAAGAACCAGGTATATTTCAATGGAAATGAAGCAGTGAGTCTACTTGGGTCAGGTAGGATGTAATCTTGGCACGTCCATAGCTGATGTCTGACGAAGGATTGATTTTACTTTGAAGTCTGGGGATGGTTGGAAAGTCAAGAGGGATGGGAGCTTTTATGAGAGAACACAAAAAACATGAGTACTGAATAAATGTTGCAGCATCTGGAACATGTCAATATATACCATGAAGATGATAATTTAATTTTTCAACATGCACAAAGTTGTCAGGAATGTAAATACAACATTTAATGTTACAGATGTTTATCTAGATAAGATGGTAGTTAAGCTGCTTAATGTCATCTGATCTTATCACCTCTGTTTCTAGTAGAGAACTCTTTATCTCTGTCACTTAGGGCTAGATAATCATACTACTGAATATTAAGCATACCTGTGTAGGTTAGGAAGATCTGCAGGCCTTGAATTGACTAAAAATTTTTGCCTTGGCAGTTACTTAGTAGTTAAACTGTTTCTTTTATACAAGTGTATATCTGAAGTTACCTTTCCTTCTAAAATGTCCAGAAATGGTTGTGTATCTGTTTCAACTGTTTACTAGATGTTTAGGATGAAGTCTATCAAATTGACTTTTGCTTTTAACTAAGAGTCAGCTGATTTCTGATGGGAATCTTGGGAAACTTGAGAGCAGCTTTTCTACTCGGTGCCTTCTGCAAGGATGGGTCCAGGTCTTGCTTGACCTTGTGGCTTCCCTCAGAAGTATTAGGGATGTTTCTCCCATTTTATGGACCCTCCTTTTAGCAAGTGCACTGATTGTCTTTCTTTTCTCTATAGGTCTCATTTATCTCCCTGATCAGGAAATCATGTGGCCCAGAGATGTAAAGCTCTTTAGAGAAGTTTCCTGTTCCCAAACAGGCAGACTCTGGGACAAGAACCAAATATTGGTTTTCTTGGCCCTTTTTGATTAAGTTAAGGTCTTTATCTTAGACATCCAGTAAGCTAATCTTAAATTGAGAACACTGGGCTTTAACTTCAATGCTTATAAATTTACAGTAGCTGGGGTCTGTGGTACCTATCTGTCTTGATGGTTCTTGAAGGTCAGGTGTTTTAGTTCTGAAGTTGATCTCTGCTTACATATATTGCTGCTTGAGCTCCCATGAACATTGCTGACAAAATATCACATTTAGAACAGATTAAAGAAAGCCTGATAGTATTTAGCTGACAAAATATTACAATTAGAATGGATTAAAGAAAGGCTGAGAGCACTTAACTTTGGTGGAAAAGTAATAATTTGAATTTGGAACAATATTTTGTTTACAGTACTCTTAATTGTAACAGTCGGAACTTTTGAGCTTCTGCATGCAAAACAATCTTTTATGAACCCTTATATAGAATCACACACATCTGTTTATACCTGTTGAAACTTTAACCTGTTTCACTGATGACAAAGACCAATTTATGAAAACAATCAATATCTGATGGCATATTTAACAGAGAGCAATTTAACCTTGTAAATTAATCAGCTGTTTAACAAAGTTAGTTACAAATGAATAATCCCATGTCAAATACCAAAATATGAGGCCGAACAGTATTAGTCATTTTCCTTGCTGAAGAGAAGTCCTGGAGAAACTTGCAAATTAAGTTTGAAGGTACCTTCATTTATTTGTTTACCCAATTTGAATTGAATACTTTTTACTTAAATGAATTAAAGGTATTTGGATCCATTTTTTTAAATTAATTTTCATGAGTGCTCAGTTTGTGTTATTTGTGACATCACATTTACATGAAATTTGGACAGATGCACAGAAATAAAAACATAAAAAACACAATTGTGCGCACTTTGGGAAGGGAAGTGAGGAGGGGTTTGTGAGTTTTTTGAAGGTAAAGCATGCAGCTTTTGAGGTATTGATGCAGCGCGCATTAGAGAGAGATCCTCTTGTCCCAGATGGGAGGAATGAGACTTAAGTTGTGAGTTTGTTGAAGGAAAAAGCACACAAAAGTTTCTTAGCTGAAGAGGCAAAGGTGAGGTCAGCAGGGGCTGAAAAGAGACAGACTTGCACAGGTGCGCAGATTGACTGATTGCTGGAACACAAAGAGACTAAATATCTAAGGGACTTTGAATGAAAAACAGAGAGAGCCAAAGGCCTGAAGGGATTCAGGGGAGGGGACTGCTATCAGAGGAGAAACTTTGAAACAAAGGAAGAAGTGGGTGAGAGATTAAGAGAGCAGAGGATAGAGGGAGTTTGTTGAAGGAAAGGCAGCTGCACTAGGGCAGGAAGTTGGAGGGAGGATTGCGCAGGCAGGGTGCACAGGAGGGACAGAAAAGTGAGGCAAGGTGCAGTGGCTGCTTTTAGGGAGAACTGGGCGAGGCTGCCCACGTCCACAGGCAGTGCTGGAAGGCAGGGAGTCTGCCACCAGTGCAGGCAGGAGGGATGGAGGAGTCCTGCCGCTGCCACAAGGCAGGGTATGGGCTGGCCCTGCCAGACACAGCAGCGGAGGCGCGGTAAGGCCAGTCAGAGGCAACCATGTGGGTTGGGATAGAAGATGGTGGATCCTGGAAGGGCGGAAGTGGAGCAGAAGTGGAGACAGATTTGGGCGGAAGAACATGGCGGATCTGAAAAGAGGGAGGGAGCTAAATGGCAGAGCCGGCTGATCGGAATGGGGGAAAGAGAGTGGCCAATCAGAGGAGACAGGGCTGAGCCGGCTGCTGGATGCCAGATGCCTAGCACAGCAGCATGGGCAAGGAGCGTGGTCAGGGAGCGCGCCACTGAGGTGGGGCGCGGGCGGGGTGCCGCAGTAGCAGCGGCAGAAGGGGAAAGAAACGAACCTGCGCAAACGTGCTGAGGGAACGCACCCGGGTGCACAGTGTTGGATTCTAGGCAGAGGCTGCACCTCCCAGGCAGAAGGCCACACCTCTCCAGGTGCCTTGTGAAAAACTACAGCTCCCAGGATCCTCAGCATGACCAAAACCTGATCAGCAAGTCCCTTGTCCACTACCACTACCTCCCCCCATGACCTCTGCTGGCCTATAGGACAAGGACTCACTCCAAGGGGGTTTTATGGCCCCTAATCTATTTAAGCCAGCCCCGGACTGAACTCTGCCCTTTTTTCTTGTTCCTGCCGCCTTTTGTTCTTGCTCTCCGTTCCTGCCTGTCCCTATTCCCCTCCATCCCTTCCCTACCCCCCCTTCCCTTCCCTTCCCTACCCTTGCCCATGTGGCACCCCAATAAACCCTTTTATTTCACTAACACGGTGTTCCCAGCTAAGTCAACTATGTTTCAGCAGTTTTCTAACATTTGGTTCCCTGACCGGGAAAGGAGAAGCGCATCTCTAATCAAAGAACAAAATTTTCCGGGAACACCTTTTCACTCTCCGCCCCTCCGCCCCAGAGCAGCAAGTAACAAAGTTTCCTGGTAACAGCTTTTCATCGGTCGGTAAGCCTCCCTCTGGTTCTAGGGCTTTTAACCAGCCCGCGCGCGCTTCTCCATTTACATGCCCCCCCCCCAGCGCGTCTTTGCGCCTCTCCGCTCACCCTCCAGTCCACTCTGACCCCCGCGAGTTCGCGCACTTCTCTGGCCACGCCCGCCCCTCGGTTCGCTCCCACACAAGTCCCACTCCCGCATGTGTCTGTCCCAGTCTACGAGTCTGCACCACGTGGTAGGCCCGCGCCCTCCCGCCTCCCCTCGCTACGGCTGCCGCCCGCTGCTGCTGCCCCTTCCGCCACACATTCCTTATTTCGTCCCCAATGGCTCCTCCAGTGGCGCTGGGAGAGAATTTCTCCCGGCCCCAACCGTTCTGTACTGTTCCTCCCAGACCCGCCTGACGGCCAGCCGCCGCACCCGCGGCTCCCCCGGCCGCCGCCCACGCCCCGACCAATGGCTCCAGCCGCCCGCCCCCAAGTGAGGCTGCCCGGTGCCGCCGCTGCGCGGCTGCCACAGTACAGTGCTCAGGAGCTAAACCCGCGCTCTGCCCAAGCGAGGCTGCCCGAGCTGCCACAGCGAGTCTAAGCAGGCTCCACGTGCAGCCCCGACTCGGCTCCCTCCCCCTTCCTCTGATCCGCCATGTCCTTCCGCCCAAATCTGTCTCCACTTCCGCTCCACGTTCCGCCCTTCTTTGATCCGCCATCTTATCCCTACCCACGTGATTCCCTCCGACTGCCTTCCAGGACCGTGCCCTGCCCTTATAGCAGCAGCAAGGGTGACAACCGCGAAACTCCACCCACACCCCCCCAGCCTCCCAGAGCCGCCTGCTTGGTTCTCCCTAAATCCTCCAACCCCGCCATTCCATTCCAAGCAGACACTGCCTTGCGCGACCCTCCCTCTGGCTTCTTGCCCGAGCACAGCTGGCCTTATCTTTCACCATTTATTCCCTCTGTCCTCTGCTCTCTCTCTCTCTTTCTCATTCACGTAAGACACAGTCCCTCAGTTCCCATTCAGAATGGGAAATTCAATCAATCCGCTCTTTTCATCCCCTGCTAAAATCATCTTTGCCTCTTTAGCTCCTCGCTTCCCCTTCCAAAGTGCGCAATAAATAAGGGTACCTTCAAACTTCAAACTTAATTCGCAAGTTTTTTCCAAGAAACGTCTAATTAATTTACAAGGTTAAAATGCTAACTGTTAAATGTACTTTAATTTCCTTCCTTTTAAACAAGTAATCTTAAGAGGAATTAAAAATTGTATAGCTATGGTTAAACAACAATTATTTCAAAATATCATGTCCTTTCTTTAAGAGCTAAACTTGATTTATGGAAACATCAATGTAATTATATATTGTAAAAACATTTTGCCATTTTTTTCCAAAAAGGTTAAATACTCTCAAAATTTCTTCAATCCGTTCTAATTGTAATATTTTGTCAGCTAAATGCTCTCAGCCTTTCTTTAACAGAAATCAACTTCAAAACTTAAACACCTGACCTTCAAAAACCGTCAAGACAGATAGGTACCACAGACCCCGGCTACTGTAAGTTTATAAACATTAAAATTAAAGCCCAATGTTCTCAATTTAAGATTAGCTTACTGGATGGCTAAGATCAAAACTTTTAAATTAATCAAAAAGGGCCAAGAAGACCAGTATTTGGTTCTTGTCCCAGAGTCTGCCTGTGAGGGAAGAGGAAACATCTCTACAGAGCTTTGCATCTCTGGGCCACATAACTTCCCGATCAGAGAGGTTGTGAGACCTATGGAAGAGACAAAGAAGCCAATCAGTGCACTTGCTAAAAGGAGGGTCCATAAAAAAGGGAAAAACATCCCTAATGCTTCTGAGGAAAGCCACAAGGTCAAGCAAGACCTGGACCCATCCTTACAGAAGGCACCGAGCACAAAAGCTGCTCTCAAGTTTCCCCAAGATTCCCATCAGAAACAGCTGACTCTTACCAATGGTCAAAACAGAAGTCAGTTTGACAAATTTCATCCTAGACATCCAGTAACAGTTAAAACAGATGCACAACCATTTCTGAACATTTTAGAAGCAAAGGTAACTTCAGCCCTAAGTGAAGTGTTGTGTTTACATTCCTGATAACTCTATACATGCTAAAGCTTTAAATTATTCTTCATGATATACA
This sequence comes from Tamias sibiricus, assembly GCA_025594165.1. Lineage (NCBI taxonomy): Eukaryota > Metazoa > Chordata > Mammalia > Rodentia > Sciuridae > Tamias > Tamias sibiricus. Next base: position 81,052,135 of record CM046667.1, read on the forward strand.
TTGACATTTCAGATGCTGCAACATTTCTTCGGTACTCATGTTTTTTGTTCCTCTAATAGAAGCTTCCGTTCCTGTTGACGTTACAACCTTCCCCAGGCTTCAATCTGACCTAACTTCTACAAAAGGAACTCCAAACTACTGCCCCCATCACTTCGCCCCCGTTCAGCCTGAAGAAGCCAGACTCGGTCATCGACCCATTCCCTTACAGTAGTAAGGAGGTTCCTAAGGTTAGAAGGGAAGTAAAGCCAAAATCTCATAGACAACATATGTAGATAAATCGTGTCAGGTCGAAAGCCAATTTGAGTGAGCCAATCTTGGGAAGTTGGGAAACTGTCCCCTGAGGGATTAAAATGCTGATTCCCTCAGAGCCCTTCTTCCACCCTTAACAACCTGCCCCAACATGTTGCCAAGGTAACCCATCTCAGGAATTGCCCCTCCCTACAGGGAGCTATCTCAGATCTTCTGCAGAAACGTTTTCTCAGATCCACCCATTCCCTTATAATATCACCTTCTCTGCAATCCCTCCTTTCCACAGCTCGTGAGTACTCTTACACTCTTTTAAACTTTCTTTCCTCTCGTGGGTATCGTGTTTCCCCGTCTACCTTTCTAAACAGCTTGACCCCACCGTTCGTTGATGAGCCCCCTGTCTTCGGGCTCTGGCCGCTGCTTACCTACTTCTACAAAAAAATCTAAAAAGCTAAATTTGGTGCTCATGTCACTATTGCCTCTCCTCACCATTTAAAGACTAATGTATAAGAGCCTTCAAACTCTCCTGCCCTTTCGCACTCAGCTCCTCAACCTCATTCCAGTCCTGCTTCTCTTTACACCCAGTTTTCCTTCTCCCAGTCTCCCCAGAGCCCCCAGAACATGATTCTATAGAGACGCTTCAGGCTTAAACTCCTGCAAGCCTCTCTTCTGCCCAAACTAATAGGGATCTCCCATTGTCCTTCACAACAAAGTGGAGACTCTCCCATAGTTCAGGGAAACATGAAGGCTGAAGCAGCACTGTCTTCTCCTTCTCTTCTGGCTTCAGTCCAATCTACTACCCAGGCCCCCACATTCCCTGCCATACAATCAATCCTCTCCTATCTCCATTCACTTTTCCATCCCATTCCAAGGGCATAAACCTTCTGGAATCGCCTGACTCAGCCTCCGCTCATCTTTTCGACCGCAATATCATTAAATTTGGTGTCATTCCGGCAACATTTGCCTCTCAGCTGGAGACGGATACAGAGGTTCCTTTCCGGCCCTTTGGCCTACTCCGGACTTGAGTCTCTCTCTTTCCTGTCCGGGACAGGACACGGAAAACCCTTGTGCAAGGTGGCTCATGTCCTCCGATATCTTGAGCGGCTCTTGATATCCCACGTCTGCCTGGCTCCGGTGACGACCGAGTCACAGACCTGGATCTCCCTCTAATACTTACTTTGAAAAGGACGCTTTTCAAAGTATCGTATTAGTCATTGGAACTTCTTAATCCATCCCGCTGACACCCCTCTAGAAAATTTGTTTTCAATTTCTACTAACGGTCGAAAGTATGGGCAAAGATTCTTTTATATCCAAGCTTTCTCCCTCCTCTGATCAAACCCGATTCAGTTGTGCTCGTTGCACTAGTTACCCAGAATATATCTACTTCCCTTAACATTCCTCGGCATTTTTACATCCCGTATCACCCCATGTCTTCAGGGAAGGTAGAGAGTAATAGAACTCTTACTTCCCCTCGCCCTCTTTAGGCTCAGAGTCCTCCCAAAAAGCCCTCCTTACTATCCCCTTTTGAGGTTATGTTTGGGCGACCAGCCCTTCCACCCGGAGTTTTTCCCCAACTCAGGGACCCTTACCCAAAGATCTCTCTTCTCCTCTCTTATCCTTCAGCAGACATCAGATATGAAAGTGCCAAGATTTCATTCTGCCTGACCCAGGTAGACTCACTGCTTCATTCCCATTAATACACGGTTCTTGGGTATATTTCTCCCTTCCCCAGGACACAGGAACAATCTCCTTTGTCCCAAAGTGGACAAGACCTTTCCACGTTGTGCTGTGCACACCCACAGTTGCTAAACTTCGTGAAACCTCAGAACTTCTTAGATTCGTATTTCCAGACTGAAACCAGCTGATCAACCAACTGAAGATCCACAAAAGACAACTACTTCAGTGTACTTGCTCTCCCATTCCCACTGGTCCCCTAAAAATTCATTTCTCTTGTGTTCCTGATACTGACTCAAAATAATCTTTTCTGTTTTTCTCGTTTTGAACCTTTAACCAGTTTTTCCCAGGGACTATCAACTGTTAAAAACCAACGAATGACCTTCCAACCAGAGACCCCTGCTGAGTCCTGCCCTTATGCTGCCACCAGACACTCATTATGATGTGCTTCACACTCTCCATTGGCCTCCTCACCGTAAGTCCCACCTGGTGGAACACAGGCCTATGGACAATAATCCATCTCACCTTCTTTCCCTTTGTTGCTTCCATAATAGTGTTACCTGCAAACTCGCAAGACCCACAATTTCTACATGCTCTCCGGCTGACTCCCTCAGTGACTTTCTTCAGAAGCCTGGTTTGACACCCTCACCGACATATGGCTTCAAAGAAACTTCACCCATCCCATACCTGGACAGATTCATCTTTTCCACGCCTACCTCCTGGGAATTTTTTCACCCTCCAGCTGGACCTGCCTGCCCACATCTCCCCCCCCAAGACTACCCCACGTCGCACCATTTCAGCTCCGAAGCAGCCAGATCGAAGCACGACGCCCCACTTCCTAAGAAATCAAAAAGGGGGGAATGTTGGATTCTAGGCAGAGGCTGCACCTCCCAGGCAGAAGGCCACACCTCTCCAGGTGCCTTGTGAAAAACTACAGCTCCCAGGATCCTCAGCGTGACCAAAACCTGATCAGCAAGTCCCTTGTCCACTACCACTACCTCCCCCCATGACCTCTGCTGGCCTATAGGACAAGGACTCACTCCAAGGGGGTTTTATGGCCCCTACTCTATTTAAGCCAGCCCCGGACTGAACTCTGCCCTTTTTTCTTGTTCCTGCCGCCTTTTGTTCTTGCTCTCCGTTCCTGCCTGTCCCTATTCCCCTCCATCCCTTCCCTACCCCCCCTTCCCTTCCCTTCCCTACCCTTGCCCATGTGGCACCCCAATAAACCCTTTTATTTCACTAACACGGTGTTCCCAGCTAAGTCAACTATGTTTCAGCAGTTTTCTAACACACAGACTAAGCGAAAGCAAAATTTCTGTGGCTTGGACGAATGATGAACACATGGTTGCCGTTCGCTGGTGGGGGAGGGGGAAGGTGTGCAGAGTTGAGGATGGACTGAGGCGCTCAGGGCATGCACGCACGGCGGGTGCAGATGGACTGGAGAACTGCAGGTTTCAGATGTAATTCTGAAAGCTGAGGTTCCCAGAGAAGGGAGAGGAAGAGAAAAAGAGAGAGCGGGAGAGAGAGGGAGAAAACTTCAAGACTCTTACCCATCGGTGACCGGCGGTGTCTGAGAGTACAGTGTCAGCAGAGAAAGGAAAAGGCAATTCCCAAGAAACTTTGTCTTTTGAATGTAGAACTGCCCCGCGTTGAAGGCGCCAAATGTTAGAATTTAGGCAAAGTTTCTTACGCTGGGAACTCCATTTTAATAAAAAAGAAGTTTATTAGGGGCCACGTGTGGAGGGGGGAATAGAAGGGAAAACAGGGATGAAAGGAATCAGGGGCAGGCGCGAACAGAGAGAGTGGTTTCAGTCTGGGGGAGGCTTAAATAGCAGCGTAGTGGTCAGAAAGCCCCCTGGAGTGGGTCCTTTCCCTATAGGCTGCCGGAGGTCAGGAGGTAGTAGCCAGGGCACCTGCTGGCCAGGTTTGCTGGCCATGCTGAGGCACCTGGGAAATGTAGTACAAAGTACCTGGGAGGGGTGGCCTTCTGCCTGGGAGGCACAGCCTCCTGCCTGGAACCCAACAATAGGCTCATAAGCTTTTAAATGAGTTGTTCCTGGTTACAGCTTTTCTTTTCCTTGAAGCTTTCTCACAATAAATCCTTTTTATGTTTAAACATATGTAATAAATGTGCAGAGCCTGTTTGTGGCTGGTCTTTCTCCCACCAGGAGTTTGGCTGTTCCACAGAGCCCCACTTTTTCTGTATTTTGTGTATGTATTTTCTTCTTTCCAAGCCTCTTACCACCCTGTTTGGAGAACCGAGGAAACTTCATGTTGGCAGTGACAAAAAGGAAGGAGATTTTCCTGGCTGAATACTTATCATGGGATTTTCCCCTGCCTGTTAATGATGGAAAGCACTTTTAGGACTGTGTGCTTACGGTAGCAAGATCTCTACTGACCATGTCCAACATCTTTTCCAGTGTTTCTGAGAATGGAAAGGGTATTTTTAGCCCAAAGACTAATAACATTTCTAGGTTTGTGCAATTATTTTGGCAGAGTCTCTCTTGTTGGTGCCACCTAGCCATCACAATATGTTTTGGTATGCAAAGGAATTTCACATTCTCAGACAAATGGTCTGTTTAGATGAGGTTGATTCTTATGGTAGGGAACTCTGCTGGCATCACTTGGTAACCCCAATATGTTTGAATACATGAGGAGAGTATCAGGTACTGCCAGAAAAAAGAGCATTCCCCTGTTTTCAGGGTAACAGGGCTCTTAATTGATATTTCTTGACAATGGTACTGGGATACCCTGAAGTTATAAGAATAAATACTATTTGACCCAGAGAGGAATTAACTATTTGAACTTGATTTCTGTTGCTGGTTTTGGAGTAGCTCAATTCTATTGGACGCTGGAGTGTCTTGCTTATACGACACCCAGCGGTTGTGTCATTTCTTTAGTCCTATAGTCCCAAAGCACTTCACCTTTCTATCTTTATTTTTTTAATTATTTTTACTTGTTGATAGGTCTTTATTTTATTTATTTATATGTGATATTGGGAATCAAACCCAGTGCCTCACCAATGCTAGGCAAAGGCTCTACTACTGAGCTATAATCCCAGCCCTATATATTACTATATTTTAATATTTTTAGGTGACTTTGTATCATTTCCAGGGTTTATATTTATACTTAGTAGAGAGGAGCATTAAAAAATATATATACCATTTGTCTTGTTTGGAAGTTCCATCTTCTGACATTTAGTCTTTGTGTAACATAATTCCTCTGTTTAAAAAAAAAAAAAAAAAAGCTTGGATTTCTTTTACTTTTAATTTTTTAAAAAATTTAATATGGCTGTATATTGTAAGTGGTAAATGTATCTATTGTCTTATATTGTGATTAGTAATACATTTGCACTATATTCCATCATCATATGTACAGGATTTTTATTCTTTCCTTTTTTTTTTTTTTTTTTTTCCTCATTTTTGCTTTCAAAATATAGATTAAAATTTTGGGTTAGTGTTCTCAGTTCATATTTCACCTTATACTAATTTTATAATTCTATCCTTTAGTTCTTTCTGTTAGTGATTACTGATGAAATTTTATCATGTATACCATGATTATCATGTAAAATAATACTTTTCCCTGTTTTTTCTAAAAATTAAAAAAATATGTAAATATTTTTACTCTAGTCTATACCAGAATTTTATTCCACTCAACCACCCAATTAGATACCATTATTATAGAAATATTTTTTGTCTATACAGTTACTTTCTCTGTGTGTTCGTGGCTGAATATTTGGTGGTAGGTCTGGTATTGCCATTGGCAAGTAAGATGAGAATTTGGAGAAAAGATCTTGATAAAAGTGGATGAGAATATGTATAAACAGTGACATTCCAGTCATTTCTGTTTCTGTTTATTGGTGCATATAGCTATGAAAGTATTATGAAAACAAAGACCATATCTTTACTTATTCCTGTCCAGTCCTGTGTGTTCATACGTTGGCCAACACTAACCCATAAGAATACAGGCAGAGAGATTCTGAGAAATGCACTATTTCTGCTTAATCAAGTTGACAGAAATGTAATCCAACACATATTATATTTTATCTCTATTTATTCTGTTTTTTTTTTTGGGGGGGGTTTGTTGTTGGTGTTGTTGTTATTGTTGTTGTTGCTATTGTTTTTGAGAGAAGGTGGTGGGAGAAGAGGATGAAGAATTTTTTTCTCTTTCTCTCCTATGTGGGAAACAATGCAATTCTAATTAATGGGGTTTTTAATTGTTTTAAAGCTCAGTTTCCTTTAGTTTACCATAGTGCCAAAAAGAAATGCTGTCTGATAATCTTTTACTTTCTGTCACTTCAGTAGTTTTATTGTAAACATTATGTATTTTATGAGATTAAATTTGATACTTTTCTTGAGTAGGAAAATATTTAGAACAATGATATAGTATTCTACTTTAAATTATTTTTAGCTTAAAATGGTTAATACATTAGCCTTTCAATATATATACTACTCCCCAGAGGCCAAGTTTTTACATTTTAGCAACGTAAGTTTTCAGAGTTGCTACATATTGTATCTTCTAGAGTCATTAATGCATGACATCCTCAGTGAAAATATAAGAAGAACCTTAGGAATATTTAACAGCAGGTGAAGGTCACCAATGAATGACACTTTGTTGTTTTGGGAAAATGGTTGTAGAGTTTTCAACACAAAAGTTGGGGAAACTAGATTATATATTACATTAGAAGATGAAATAAAGTGTCAAGTTTACTTTATCTTCTGCAAAGAGATAAGAATAATCTGCTTCCCAAAATTGCTAACATTATTTGGCTGCCTCAAATTTGTTTCAACATCTGGCTCACTCCCTCTGGAAATTATTAGAGCATTAAGTGTTTCCTCTTCTGTGGATTGAGAGGGAGGCTTCTATTTCCATTTATCAGTCCTGCCACAATGATGGCATACAGTACCATTTCCATTTAATGTGTAACATTGTACAGAGTACTTCTTCTGTATTACTTTGTTTATTATTCTAGACCTCTCTAGAATTTTCAAACTAAATTTGAATGCTAGAAATAGTTAATACAACTTTAAAATGTGCCCTTAAATTTTAAAGCAAGTCATTTTAATAATCTTTGTAAAATATACATCACAGAGAAAATTAGCACCCAAATTTTATTTAAATGAAAACTGGATGCAGGATTTGTTTGCATTTCCAATGAATTTATTATTAAAATTTCACCTTCTGATGGTAACAAAAGTATTTGCAGTATTGAATATAGGAAAATATGGAAATAGAACATATTCTTCAGAGCTGCTACACTCTTCTGACCACTTGGTATTTTTCACCTATATTTCCCCTGAAGTATATTCACAGGAATATTCCTTAAGGAAAATACATCATTCTTATTATCTTTGGGAAATTATCTTCTCTTCTGATATTTAGTGTTTTTTGGTAATTGTGTTACTTTAGGTACAATTTTGCATTTTAAACAATACTTAATTTTATTTTACTTCATTTCAGTAATTGTATTTTAAAAAATTTTATATTTTGTAAAGTTATATACACTATTTTAGTTGAATAGGAAAATATTTAGAACAATGACATAGTTTTACTTTAAATGATTTTAGCTTAAAATGATTAGTACAATACCCTTTAAATCTATCTAATACTCTCTAGAAGGCATGTTTTTATATTTTAGCAATATAAGTCCTAGGAATTTAATTAAAACACAAATGTTACTAGTGATGGGAAAATTAAGTACCATAAAAAACATATTTACTCTTTTGCAGGCATTATACATATTTCATGTATGAATTTTATTTGTCTTGAATGTCACAAAATATTATTTATTTATCTAATTTTTCAGATGTTATTGACTTTCCTTTCAAGAACATTTTGTCTTTAATATAACACACAGAAATAACATCTTTTTGAAAGAATAAAATTTTACATTTAAGAGAAAATTTTTATCATGCATTTCTAACATAAGTGTATGTTTGGGTATTATGCATAGATGCATATATACATACATATAATGCAGTTATGAGTATGTGCCTCTAAACTTATACATGTTATAAAAAAATAAAGAATTTAATAAAATTCCAAAACATCTTTGTTTTGCCTTTTTTTTTAAAAAAAATTTAAGTTGTAGATGTACACAATATCTTTATTTTATTTTATTTTTTGTTGTTGTTTGTTTTTTTGTGGTGCTGAGGATCAATCCAAGCATTTCATGCATGTAGGCAAGCACTCAACCACTGAGCTACAACCCCAGCCGTGCTTTGCCTTTTAATAATGGCTTCAAAATGTTTTGGTCTTTACTAAAGGTTTAATAGAGTAATGTGCTGAATATTCCAACTATTTTTGTAATTTCAATGATTGTCATTAATTAAAGGATAACTAATGAATCCATATTGTTTCAAATAAGAAAAGTTGATGATTAGCTCTACTTACTACATTGCAATTTTTATTTTGAGCAATATTCTTCTATGTAAAGAAGCCAATGGTCACTCTGCAGATTATATGATATAATATATAGGAAACCTCAAAGATTTCACAAAAACCTATTACAACTAGTAAATGAATTAATCAAAGTTACAGGATATAAAAATCAACCTACAAAAATCAGAAGAAAGTGTTTGGAAGATGGTGAATTAGAAGAAGAGTGGGTTTCCAGTTGCTACATGGCTCCAGATTTAAGTAGCAGGAGCAACTTTACTCAGCAAGGTGTGTAACTGAAGAAACTCATCAAAATTCAACATTGGAAAGCAAAATGATCATAGAAACAGATAAACTCAGAAGATTTGAATATAGAACAAGAAATAATACATTAGAGATGCACCAGCTTTGTTGGCGGCAGTAGAGACATTAGAGGAGGGGTAACATAGGCAGAAAGAGAGAAAAGCACTGGAGATAAATTTAGTATGGGAAAACTTGTGAAACAGGCTGAATTTAACTGACCCAGAAACATCATGGCTAGCTGATGATTAAAAAGTTCTTCAGGGGCGGAGTGTGGTGTCACATGCCTGTAATCCCAGTAACTGGGGGGGGGGGGGTGTGCAGCACTAGGATCATAATTTCAAAACCAGCCTCAGCAATTTAGCAAGACCCTAAGCAACTTAGCAAGACACTGTCTCAAAATAAAATAATTAAATAATTTAAAAGGGTGGGGGATGTGTCTCGGTATTTAAGTGCCCCTGGGTTTAATCCCTGGTATCAAAAAAAGAAAAAAAAGAAAGAAGAGATAAGAAAAGGGGGTAAAGTAAGAAGGAGGAGAGGAAGGAAGGAAAGAGGAAAAAAGAAAAAAGTGTTTCTGAATTCTTAGCTGGTGAGTAGAGTTGAGACAGGAGGCATTTGAAGGTGGTCACTTGACAACTTTCAATGGCAGGAGCTCAGGTGTTCATAAAAAGTGTGTTGCCAGACTGTCTCTGCAAAAACTTGCCATGGGGGTCCAGTGCAACTGAAACAGACACAGGAGGGATTGTGCCCAGGGTCATCCAGGATGCACATGAATACTGAAGGGTGAGAGGCTTAGGTTTCTCTTTTTTTTCTGGTGGCTTATGTAAACACGTAGGTAGAGGCCAGAAACAAATTAACCTGGAAAGTCTGCATTCTAGGTTTGGTCCTGGGAGTTCTATATCCCTGGAGGTAGGATATATTAGATATATGAAGGGATATCTTCCTGACCCTATGAGTAGAATTTTTAAGAGGTAACTGAGACCCAGATATCCAGAAGAGATTGACATCAGCTCTCAACAATAGGGGGTGTGAATATAATCTCTCTGGAGTAAATATCCCCAACAAAGTTCCAAAGTATGGTCAGAACTAAACCCCAGTTGCTGAAACTCCCTATTTAGGACTCTGTATCATACCTGCTCTGGGAGTACATCACCCTAGTTTGTCCTACCTTATATTGAGAAATGGGAAACTGAGAGCTACTAGAACCATATTTGGTTACAGGACACACCAGCTGCCAGCATGGTGAGAAACGCAGAGGTTGAAGTAAACAACCCCAGCCCTTGATATTAGGGGAACATAGTCCAAAAAGAACCCAAAAAAGATACAACAAAATAGGTAGTGTACATCAATCTGTATCAATAGTTTTGACCACTAGAGTGGTAAAAATCACTTCATTTTTCATTAAGAATTTTTTCCATTTTTTTAAATTTTTTTTAATTGTGTGTGTGTGTATGCATGTGTGTATATTTTTGCACTAACTGGTTTAAATATATATATATATGTGTGTGTGTATATATATATATTTTATATATATAATTTTATGTATTTTTATCATTTTTCTTTCATGCTTTTGTTATTTAGCTTTGTTTTGACTTTGGAGGGGTAAGGTTTTTTGAAGGAGCCCTAATTAGGAAGGGCTGTTGTAGCTAGCTGGAAGCCATAAGTTCCACCTGATATGTATGTGACGCACCTGTAGGCACCCGCAAACCTGAAGGTATATAACCGGGTGAAAGCGGTCCGAGTTAGGAGAACGGAGAATTCAGTCAGCCGGGCAGTCACTCGGTCTCGGTCAGAAGAATCAGAGCGGCCAGAACGTAGGCAGAGCGGTTACAGAAGAGAAACCAGATAGAAGAAGTAATGACTGGTCAGAGTTAGGCCGAGACTCCTGAGGAAGACAGAAGACAGAAGAAAGAAGAAGGAAGAAAGAAGAGAGAAGAAAGAAGCTCTAATCTTTCTCTAAGCTAAGCTCTATCTTTCTTTACTCTAAGCTACTCTAAGCTACTAAGAAAAATCTTTCTTTCCCTCTCTAAGAAAAATCTTTCTTTCCCTCTCTAAGCTCTAAGAAAGTAGAAGTAAAAGTAGTAAAAGCTTAACTCTGCCCCCGAGAGTTTTTATCCCGGTTTACGGTACCAGGTAGCTTACAGTTTTTGAGGGTTTTCATTTGATTTTTTTTATTTGCTCTTACTTTTGATTTTATTACTTGTACATCTTTTCCTTTTCTTTATGCACTACTAAACAATTTCTCTTTTTCCCTCTTTCTCTATACATGTTATTGTTTTATTTATCTATTTTTACTCCTCCTTCTTTGTCGTTATCAACTGCTACCATTCACTTGTTTTCCAATTGTTCACTTTTTAATTATTTCAAACTTTCTTTTGTCTTCCTACTTCACTTTCTTTTCTCTTATGAACAGTAATTATATTATCTTGAGATCTAGCTTATATAATTACTTCCTCCACCATTCATTTTTTGTTGTTATTAATATAGTAAACTTAATAGTTGACTCCTGCTGTTTAATGCTAGATACAGCTCATGAATGTTTATTTAATGAAGTTAAGTGATGACCCCACTTTTCATCTTTGTGTGGCAGTATTATAGATGTCATAGTAGGCACCAAGCATTTATATTAAAAGCTGTATATTGGGTTGCTACTATTATTGCTATTTCTTGATCCCTTTCTTCTAAGACGGGCTGGGAGATAATCAGAAATTTGAAAGACTGTGCTGTGAGCTACACACATAACTCAACCAACTGACAGCAAACCTCTCTCCATGCACAATCAAGCCCCACTCAAGCTCCAAAAATACTTTGATATGTGGAATAAAGGAAACAAAATCCCCATACAAATGACCAGACCCCAAGTAGGAACAGCTACAGAGAGACCTTAGGTGCCAATTGTCGACATCTACTCATACAGCAATAACAAAGAGAGGTACCGAGATAATAGCTCAGAGGAACCCGTAGTATTGAATTAAATCAGACGTTCTACAGTAGAAAACTGGGTGGTATTGGAGGTTGAAGATAAAAGTCTGATTACTCTGAGTCTTGGTGTTGAAGCTAAAGATATCAACAACACAGGACTTATTACAGAAAACATATTTGAACACAAAAGGATGCACACATAATAGGAGAAGTGGAATCTATCTCAACAGTTGTACAAGTCCAAGACTTCTAAAAATATGAGGAAATAGGCAAAAAAAAAAAAATATTTCCCTAGAATTTACAATCCACCAAGCAAGGAACTCACAGGAAAGTAAATGGATGAAATTTCAGTGAAAGACTATAACAATTGATTATTAAAATATTCAATGAGTTATAAAAAGATCAAAGAAATGTATTGAGAGAAAATAAAAAAGGTGATAAATCATTTCAACAAATAAATAGAGATACTAAAAGGAAACAAATCAGAACTCCTATGAATGAAAGACCCAATAACTAAAGTAAAAAATTCAATTGAAACTATCACCAACATAATAGATTATGTAGAAAGCAGAACTTCAGGCCTTGAAGAGAGAACATTGATCCTTGAGAACAGGGTATATAAAATTTAATACTAGATATCCAATGAAAAGGGGAAAATATCATGATCAAAATATACAAGAACTCTTGGACACAAAATAGAAAATAAAATAAACTGGAAATGTAGTTTACTGGTAAAGCTTACCTGGATTGAACTCCAGTGCAAAAAAAAAAAGACAATGACATTCTTGAAATAACTAGAAAAAAATATAATCCTAAAATCTGTAGGAAATTTAAAAAGCCAAATAGCCAAAGTCATCTCTAATAAAAAGGATAAAGCAGGATACATTATATTATCTGACTTAAAAATTATGCTACAAGTCATAGTTATCAAAACACCCTAGTACTCAGATAAGTACAAACACATGTAACAATAGAAGAGAGAGCTTAGAAGTAAACCAATACATATAGAGCCAACTGCTTTTTTTTTTTTTTTTTTTTTTTTTTTTTTTTTTTTTTTTTTTTTAAGAGGCAATAAGAACATGCATTGTAGAAAGGAGAGTTTTGTGATAAATGATGTTGGGAGAATTGGATATACAAATGCAAAAGAAATGGGCTAAAAATGTATGTATAAGACCCCAAATTGTGAAACTATAAAGTGAAAAACTAGGGGAAATACTTCAGGATGTTGGAAGGGACAATTTTTTTTTTTTTTTCAGAGAAGATTTACAAGCATGGGAAATAAAATAACAAAGTGTATTACATCAAATTGAAAAGCTTTTACTCAACAAAGAAAACTAACAATAGAGCAAACAGATGACTTATAGAAAGGGATAAAATACTTTCAAACTATATATCTGATAAGAGATTGATATCCAGAATATATACTGAACTGTAATGCTCAATAACAAAAAGATAAACAATCAGATTAAAAATGGACTATAGAACTAAATATATTGTTATGGTCTGGATATGTGGTGTCTCACAAAAGCTCATGGCTGAGACAATGCAAGAAAATATAGAGGTGAAATGATTGGGTGAATGAGTCTTAATCTAATGAATGCATTAAGTCACTTGAATGGATTAACTGGGTGGTAACTATAAGCAGGTAGGGTATGGCTGGAGGAGGTAAGTCACTGGGGACATGTTTTGTGGGGTAAATAGTTTGTCCTTGGTGAGCATAAATTACTCTATCTGCTTCCTATTTTCCATGTCCTGTCCTGTTTTCCTCCTCCACACCCTTCTGTCATGATGTTTTGCCTCATCCCAGAACCAGAGCAATGGACTGAAACCTGTGAAATCGTGGGAACCAAATATACTTTTCTTGCTCTAAAATTGTTCTTGTTAATTCTTTTGGTCACAGGGACAAAAAAGCTGACTGTAATACAGATATTTCTCAAAAAATGACATGTCAATGCCCAGGAAATATGTGAAAAATGCTTAATATTAGTAATCATTGGGGAAATTTAATATGAAACTCCAATGAGATTTCAAAAAGACAGAACATAAGTTCTGGTGAGGATGTGTAGAATAAAAGAACACTTATTATGGAAAACAGTGTGGTGGTTTAATATTAAAAAAAATTAAAAATAGAAGTATAATATTATCTAGCAGTGCCACTTCTAGGTATTTATCCAAATGATATCAATATATCAGAGATGTCTCCATATCCATGTTCACTATGGCCTTATACACAACAGGGAATAAATTGAAGCAATATATGTGGCCATCAAATAAAATATGCTTAGAGAAAGTGTGGTACATAGATACAGTGAAATATTATCTGGCTATAAAAAAATAATGAATACTATTATTTGTGACAACATGGATACAACTAGAGATCATAATAATAAACAAAATAAAGTAGGCCCAGAAAGCAAGTACCACATGATCTCCCTCATAGGTGGAATCTAAAAATTTGATCTCAGAGAATTCGAGGGTTGAATGGTGGTTACCAAGGCAGGAGAAAGTAGAGGAGAGGGAGGGATGTGGAAATGGTAATCAATGGGTACCAAGTTATAGTTATATAGGAGGAATGTCTATATATTATTATATAGATAACAATAATTTACTGTATATTTTATAAAGAAGAAATGATTTTGAAAGTTTTTACCATAAAAAAAATGATGTCTGAGGAGATGTTTAACAGACTTAAACATTAGACAATGTATACATGTAATGAAACATTGTTGCGCCATTCATATGTACAATTTTTGCATTTTTATGTATCAATTAAAATTAATTTATAAGATTTAAACTTCATCTACCAATTGTAAAATATTTTTGTTTTATCTATCATTTCTTCTTGGTAATCTATTTTTATCATTATTTACTTAATAATTATGTTCAAAACCCACTTAAACTGTTATGAAAATACAATAACACACAACTTAATGATGGATATACATTCTGAAAAATGCATCATTACATTATTTTTTAATCTTAGGAACATCATATGGTATATTTAAACAAATTAAGGTCGCTATGACTCACTAGATGATAAAATCTTATAGCACAACCATCAGATATGTCCATCATTGAAATATCAGGCATCACATGGTTATACAATTTAGAATATTTTCTATTTTTATAGACAAAAGTGTATATCAAACTGGCTTTTCAGAAATAGCTCACAAGCAATGTATATTATCTCCTTACATTATTCTTAAAAATCATCTCTATGTCACATGTGTTTCCTTCAGAATTGATTTACATATTTATTCATTATCAAACTTTTACCTGTGTATTTAATGTGTATATTCTCAAAATTTAGTACAATGAACCCTGAAGGACTCTGAATCGCTTTCAAGGAATTATGATATTAATTCCCTGAAATGTCACTTTTTCAGGTTCAACACCTCTTAATAATAATAATACAACATATCACTTTATTTTTCACTGTGTTGACATAGGCAAGTACAATCACTGGTGTCCTAGCACAAATCAAGAATGTAACAACAAACTGCAAAGAATCATCTTATTCTTTATTTTCATGCATGCCGGGGCTGCTGTGTTACTTATTAATGGGGCCGAGGACTAAAGCTACCCCCCTTTTTGAGCCCTAAAAGGGGGTTCTTTCTGCCAGCAGAAAGAATTAAAGTAGCTTACCTGGCGAAGATAAGCTTAACCGGCAAAAGTCGCCGAGTGAATTATCCCCACCTGATTGATGGACACCACACCATATCCGGGGAGTTTTTGGTAGAAAACAGCGCCAAAAAACTCAAATTTATTGCAATGAACTGCATTTATATAGGCCTAAAAACTAACCAATCATTGACCACCAGGGCGGTTCCGGCTCTCACGATACATCATAGCCATACCCCCTTGCTTAGCCCGGGTCCTCCACAGGGCATGGTAAGCAACCAGAGCTCATCCCCTTGGCAGACAGCGTCCGGAAAGTCCCAACAATTCCCCTTTTTCGTTTTTTTCAAAATGGGGCTTCTCCATTTTATATTTCAAAAATGGGATGTCCCATCCTGTATTTCGAAAATTAGGGTGTCCATCTCACTCGAGAGTGTGCCTGTCTAGGTTGATTTTTCCTCTCTGGGAAAAATCTTACCCATCATTGGCTACCACCCTAGCACTTCAGATGGACACACCTAGGGCCAGCAAGTGGCCAGGGGAAGGACACGGGACAGAACAGTCACCCTTGGGAAGGCTTGACTGGATGGCAAAACTCCGCATCTTGTTAAGGACCATGGCAAGCCTGTAGGGCTTTAGCTCAGCATGACAGCAGACCACCCAGCTGTATCAATCTAGTCAGTTATATAGGGCCCAAAAGCGAACACAAAGACAATGACAATCAGGGATTTCACCAAAAGGAGAAAGTCCACCCATTCAGCAGGGATTTCACCAAAGGGAGAAAGTCCACCCATTCAGTTTAGTCTAGAGGCAGCTGTCTGGCATAAAGTCCGGACAATTGTCACAGATATAGCACTCTTCTCTCAGAGTCCAAAGGAAACTGTCTAGCATAAAGTCCAGACAATCGTCACAGGAATGGCACAGTCCCTCTTCTCTCATCGCAGAGGGTTGAGATACTGACAAAGAAGGAGTCCAAGACAGTGTTGCTGATGAATTTTGGAATGGATGTGATGAGAAGTTTAATCACAACAGGACAGGAGATTTGTCATGGTGTTTTTTCTTTCTTCTCATTTCTGTGGAAAAAAGAAAGGATCACCCCTCAAGAGCTTGTGTTCCTGGGTAGTCATTTTGGTTGGATTGGCAGTATTTGAGATCTCTGGCAGGCACCCATATAGGGTTTTGTTCTCCCATTGGGAAGACACATCCAAAACCTCTGCCAGCACTTATTAACGGATCGGGACCTCTCCAGAATCCAGTTAATGGGTCTTTCCATCGGACCTCAACTTTTACATAAGGCGTTTGGTTAGACCAGTGTCTTTGAAACGCAGACAGAGGCTGCTGTTTGGAAAAATTTAAAATATTTAAAGTAAGCATAGCTATTTTTAACTGGTCATGGGGGTTGCTTCCCCCATTTTGTTTTATTAATTGGTCCTTTAGGGTTTTATTATGTCTTTCTATGATGGCTTGTCCTTTTGGGTTATATGGGATCCCTGTGGTATGCTTAATATGCCAAGTTTGGAAGAACTTTTGTAATGATTTGCTCAAAAAATAGGGTCCATTATCGGTTTTAACCTGTTTTGGCAATCCAAGAATAGCAAAGCATTGTAAAAAATGACTTTCAGCATGTTTAGCCCTTTCTCCAGAGTGTGCCGGGGCCCAACAAGCATGTGAATAAGTATCTATGGACATAAATATATATTTTAATTTTCCAAATGGCACATAATGGGTTACATCAGTCTGCCAGACAGCGTTGGGCCGTAGGCCTCTGGGATTTACCCCAGGGGATTGGAGAGGTGGGACCTGTAAGAAGGGCAAAGAGGACTTATATGTCCTTACAATCTTTTTTATATCTTTTATAGGAACTAAAGGAAATTTATGATATAATCCTCTCCAATTTAAATGAGTAAGATCGTGAAGACCTTGGGCTAACTGAAGGTCTTGTTGATATGGGACTGTAACTGTTAATACACCTGTGGTGGCCAAACGGTCAGCAGCCTGATTTCCCTCAGAGAGGGGCCCAGATAAGCCTTGATGTCCCCTAAGATGTTGGAGGAAAACAGGTTCATTACGCCTCTTTAACAGGGATCGAACCTGAATCATCAGAGGGGTTATAAGATTATTATCTATCTTTATATATGAGGCATATAGAGTAGGTAATAGGTTAATTACATATCAACTATCTGAGAAAAGGTTCATAGGCTCTTGAACATGGGTCACGGCTAATGCAATAGCATATACTATTTCCTTTTTTCCCCATAGAACTCTCATCTATTTGCTTACATGATCAATCTATTATGTTATATTGCTTAAAACAGATTTCTTCACATACTAATCTTAGAACTTTCAAATTCCTGATCTAACATCTCTACAATATCTGTGTCTGGTTCTGACACTTGCTCTGTTTGAACAGTGTTTTGTTTTTTTCTTCTGTTTAAAATTTTTGTTATGCCTCTTTTTTTTTTTTTTAAACATGACATGATATTAAAATAACTGGGGTAATATGTGAATTAGTGTGTTATTTTTCATTTATCTTGGTAAAAGTTATGTTTTGTTTAGTGTTTTCTACTAATATAGATGTCACAGGCTCAAATTCCCTGTACTGTCCTCATTTTTCCCCCCTGTTGTCTTTGAGATGTTATAGAGATTTCTCAAAAAAGGTGTAACACTTACTTTTCCATCCCCTGCTATTATGCAGGAGCCCTGTTGATGTACTGGTAAGATGTTGGAGAAGGTTGGATTTCTGTAGTTTTAGGATAGGATTTAATTTTTAGGGAGTCTGCACAGGAATGTAACCTTTATAATTTCTCATATTTTATTTCACTTCGTATATGAAACAAGAAGGCTAGTGTGGATGGGAAATACATATTTCCTTTCCATTATGGAGTTGGCTGGAGTTGAGTATTTTCCTTCCCTGCAACTACAGCTAGAAGAACCCAGAATTGAGTATATCTATTTCCTGAGATTCAAAGACTGTAGGGAACTGAAATTTGGCCCATTGGGTTCTGCTAGAAGGCAAGTTAGTAAACTCATGTATGATAAAATATATTCCTTTAAGAACATGTGTTTGTTAAATAGAATGACTATTCTGGTTCTAATTCAAATGAAAATGTAAAAGAAAGAGAATTTAACCTCCTTACTCCTGACTAGCTACTTAAGCTAGGACATTTTATCTTATCTTCTCTGGTCTATGGAGCTGGTATATACAGTAACAGCTTTCTTAGTTCTTAGCCCTTCAAACTTGAATTGAATTAAACCAGTGATTTCCTGGGTCTTTAGCTTGTACAGAGCAGATTGTGGGACTTTTATTCTCTATAATTATATGAGGAAATTTTTCACAAAAAAATATTTTTTAAATATGTAGGTTCTACTTTTCTGGATAACTCTAATTTACTCTCCAAAGTCAATATAAACTAATATACATGGCACTCAAACCCAACATTATTTGTAGGCAAAGTCAGTATTCATAAATACAAAGATATATTGTCTCTCTACTTATTTTAAATCCTTTATCCCTAAACAAATCCAGAGTACAGTATTCTTGAACACAGTAAATTTGTTGCTTCTTCAGGGATTATGTGCTGTCTATCCAAAGGGCTGTCTTTTCTTGTTTATCACTTGCTGTGATGATTGCTCTGCAGAGACATGGAAGAATTGAACAAATTTATAAACCAACTAGAGCTAATAAATATCTATATATAAGTCAACAATAGCAAATTGTATATCTCTTCTCAAGTACAGTGAATAATCCCCAGGATAAGTTCATATGTTTGAACTTAAAAATTCACATTGAATTTAAAAATATTGAATCATAAAAGTATTTTCTCTGATGATAATATAATTAAATTAGAGATCAACATTTGGGAAGCCAGGCGCGGTGGCGCACGCCTGTAATCCCAGCACTTTGGGAGGCTGAGGCAGGAGGATCGCGAGTTCAAAGCCAGCCTCAGCAATGGCGAGGAACTTAGCAACTCAGAGAGACACTGTCTCTAAATAAAATACAAAAAAGGGCTGGGGATGTGGCCCAGTGGTTGAGTGCCCCTGAGTTCAATCCCTGGTACCACAAAAAAAAAAAAAAAAAAAAAAAAAAAATTTGGGAAATATATAAATATTTAGAATTTAAACAATACATTTCTAAGCAAACATTGGGTCAAAAAACTCACATGTAAAATTAGAAAATATTTTCTGAACTAAAGGAGAAACACATTTCAAAGTTATGACATTAATGTAGTGCTGAGTGCAATTTACAACCATGAATAACCATAAGAGTAAAAATCAAAGCCTTACTCCTTATGAAAACAAAACTAGATTCTTTAAAAAATTAACAATATTAACAAAATATTTATCTATTAAAAAACCAGCAACATAAAATGCATAAATCACTGCAATGAACTGAATATTTATGTTCCCCCAAAATTCATGCATTGATATCCTAAACAGAATGTTATTGAAAGCTCCCGCCTTGTCCTGATGCCAATCCAATAATAAGTACATGGTTTTGAGATAAAGAAAAAAGTTTTATTGAATTGCTAGTGCTATGGTTTGGATGGAAGGTTTCTCCCAAGAGCTTATTTGCTAAACAATACAAGAAGGTTTAGGGGAGGGGCTGGGGATACAGCTCAGTTGGTAGAGTGCTTGTATTGCACTTGCTGGGTTTAATCCCCAGCACCATGCATGCAAGAAAAATGTTTAGAGGATGTTGCTGCCTGAAGCAATTGCCAATTGGAGCAATGACACCGGGGGAATAAGTTCAGAGGCGGACTGGAAACAGCTAGCTTTATTCTGCTAGCTTCTCTCTCCGGCTCCAACAACAATTCCAACACACCATGCACACTCCTCCAACCACACCACAAAATGGTGCCGACCCCGTCCGCAATGTCCTGGGCCAAGTCTCGCGAGACCATGGAAGGTGGTAACGCTTTATGGCTCACAGCTAACCGCAATCTTAGCTATCTCCTTAATTAGGGCTCCTACATTTCCCCCCTTTTGTTTTAAAAGAGGGGAAGCTCTAGGACGTCCATGTGCATCCAACATTCTTACCCATCATTGGATAATGAAGGCTGTGCCCTTGACTCCTGTCTTAGGTTGATAGGTCGGCCACATGAGACTGTCCCGTGCAACTGTGCCTGTCTTAGGTTGTCCCCCTCTGGGGATCTTACCTGTCATTGGATACCAGCCATCCAATCAAGCCCTTCAGGATAAACTGTGTATGATGACTAACAGCCGTCCAATTGTGAGGAGATGCTGTGGCTTTAAAGCGACAAGCCTTCTGCTGATGAGCCAAGTTGCATAGCATATCAAATTCTTTAAACAAATCAGCTGCCCTGAGTTCTATCAAGTATACACTGAGTTCTCTAGACAAATACCTGCAAGGCATTGTCCCATAAAATCCCAAACAATGAAAGATCAAAATGTTCACTTGTTATAACACGTTGATCTAGGAGGCCCCATGCATGCAGAGTAGAGGCCACACTGCTGGTGAGGTTGTTTTATGCTTGAGCAGCAGGGATGCTTGCAGCGACCGTGATCCCTGCAGCTGTAGCAGCAGCCGTATTTTTTATGTCTAGACAATGCCACTGGCAAAACTTCAGGGCCCGCTACCTAGAAACTCAAGCATCAATTATTAAAGGAAAGGCAGTGCTATTCCAGCACTGAGTCAAGAGGCGAATTGTCAAACTAAAAAGTAGAATTATTAGATTAGAAAATTAAAGTTGATTTCTGCTCACACCCATTGCTGCTTGAGCTCCCACAAACATAAGCTGGCAAAATATCATATTCAGAACAAAACAAAGAAAGACTGAGGGTATTTACTGCATTAAAGATAGAGTAAAGAAAAGCTAAAGGCACTTTGGAAAAATAATTTGTTAGCTGGACCCTCGAGTCTCTGTAACCTTCCATGAAATTATCTGTTGAAATAACTCAAATTAATCAGCTATAAAACAAATAAAGTTAATTACAAATAAACATTCCTATGTAAAAACACCAAAATATCAGATTATACAGCATTAGTCATATTCTTCGCTAAAGAGAAATCCCTGGGACACCTATAAATCAAAATTGAAGGTACCTTCACTTATTAAATTATTTACCCAAATTGAATACTCTTAAACTTAAATGAATTAAAGTTATTTGGATCAATATATATATATATATATATATATATATATATATATATATATATTTTTTTTTTTTTTTTTTATAAGCGCTTTGTTATTTGTGACGTCACACTGGACAGACGTACAAACCTACAAACATATATTTGTTACATCATATTTACATGAAATTTAGACAAATGCACAGACATAAAGACATATATGAAAAGAAAAAAAAAATACGATTGTGTGCACACTAAAGAGAGATCTCCTCGTCCCGGCCGGGAGGAATGACACTTAAGTTGTGAAATATTTTGAAGGACTCTTTAGGGAATCATTCCATACCTTCATCCTGGTCCTCTTGATTTTGTACCTTTTTTTATTAATCTTGATTCCTCAACAACATCATCTTGATCCTTATGATTTGGTACCTGCTTTATTAATCTAGATGGTATCCATATTGGAGAGGATTTGTACTTTGGAAAAACATAAACAGATCTCCCCCAAATTAATACTGGATTTGGACCCTTCCATGTGCCTGAAAGAACATCCTTCCAGCAAACCAAAGGTATATGTTGTTGGTGTGGATTCCAATGTCTGTCTTCAACAGAATAACCATTAGAGTCTAAAGTTAAAAAAATTAAGGTAAACAGGGCAACTGCCAATCTGTCCCTAGGATTTTTCCAATTTCCTTCTTTTTGTTTTAATAACATTATTTTCAGTGTGTGGTTTGCTCTTTCAATAATGCCCTGACCCTGAGGATTGTATGGGATGCCTGTTTTATGGGATATATTGAATTTTGCACAAAACTGTTTGAAAGATGAGGACATATATGCAGGGCCATTATCTGTATTAAGCATTTTGGGGATGCCCAATGCAGCAAAAGCTTGCAAACAATGAGATGTAACATCTTTAACTTTTTCTCCACAATGTAAGTAAGCAAAAATCATGCCTGAGCATGTATCTATGGCCATGTGAATAAATCACAATTTTCCGTACTTGGCTCATGAGTAACATCCATCTGCCACAAATGATTGGGCATTAATCCTCTAGGTTTAACACCGTAATGAGGATTGGGCAAATGTGTCATACAGTATTTACAATCTTTTACAATTGTTCTGTCTTGCTCCTTTGTGATTTTAAACCTATGCTACAAGGTGGTGCTATTGACGTGAAACTGAGAGTGAAATAAAGTAGCTTGCTGGAGTGCTGAAAGCATAAAGATTGTTTGGGTAAGGGCATCAGCCTTTTGATTACCTTCATGGAGGGGACCAGGCAAGTTGGTATGTGCTCTAATATGCCGTAAGTATAGAGGTTCTTTTTTTGCTCACAAATGTTTTTGTATTTGATAAAAGAAATTTAAAGGCTGTAGTATGAGATGATATTGGTCCTGCTAGCTCTAATTTTGGGATGACATGAACAATATAGTGGCTATCTGAAAAAATGTTCATGGGCTGCTCTATAAAATTTTGCAGAACTCTTACCACAGCTTCCAGTTCCGCTAGTTGAGCTGATTTGTGTGCGGTTATGTAAGTTATATTTTCTTTTTTAGTGACTACTGCAGCAGTACCATTTGAGAACCCATCTGTGAATACATTTAATGCCTTAGGAATAGGTTGATTTTTTATTTCCTATGGAAATATAATAGGATGATTGATGCAAAATGATAATATAGGAGACTTAGGAAGATGATTATCACAATTTGCAGAAGTAGAGCATCTAGCTATATCCCAATCATTATCATTGAAGCAAAAATATTCAATCTGTGATGATGAATAGGGAGCAATAATAGTAGCAGGGTGAATGCCAAATATTTTAGTAGAAGTCTTAAGTCCTTGAAGAATAAGTTTAGCCACCATGGAGATATAAGACTCAATTATACTTTTAGGAGAGATGGGCAAATGTATCCATAATAAAGGCCCTTGTTGCCAAAATACTCCTGTGGGTGTATATTGTGAAGAAATAATAATCAATATCAGCGGTTGAGTTAAATCAAATCTATCACAATGAGCTCCTTCTATGGCTTTTTCTACTAACTTTAAAGCTTTCCTAGCATCAGGAGTCAATGTTCGCGATGAAGATGGATCAGGGTCCCCGCGAAGGATGTCAAATAAAGGTTTTAGTTGGCCAGTAGTGAGGTTTAATGTAGTGCAAAGCCAATTAATATCTCCTAGCAATTTTTGAAAGTCATTGAGAGTGGCCAAATGCTCCTTACTAATTAATATTTTTTGAGGCCTAATAAAAGTGTCCATAATTTGGAATCCTAGATATAATATTGGAGATCTAATTTGAACCTTTTACTTAGCAATGTTTAGTCCATATCATTTCAAGTTTTCTGATATATCACTAAATATGGTAAATAAGACTTCTTGATGAGGATGAGCAAGCAAAACATCATCCATATAATGGAGGCACATAAGCTCTGGGTATTTATTTTTGATAGGCTGAATAACTTTATCTACATAAATTTGACACATAGTGGGGCTATTAGCCATTCCCTGTGGCAAAACTTTCCAGTGATATCTCTGATCAGGGCC
The DNA here is from genome assembly GCA_025594165.1 of Tamias sibiricus. Classification (NCBI taxonomy): domain Eukaryota; kingdom Metazoa; phylum Chordata; class Mammalia; order Rodentia; family Sciuridae; genus Tamias; species Tamias sibiricus. The sequence goes on from CM046667.1 coordinate 81,075,899, forward strand.
ATTATTGTTAACAGAAGGAACTGAAAAAGCAAACCTGGGGGTATCCAGAGGGTGTAGAGGAATAGAAAAGAAACAATCCATTATATAAAGAGTAATAAGATGGAAATTTTTTGGAATAGCTACTGGATTAGGAAGTCCAGGTGGAGTAGGGCCCATGACTTGCATGGTTTTATTAATTTCTCTAAGATCATGTAACAATCACCGTTTTCCTGATTTTTTCTTGATCACAAATATGGGGGAATTCCAGGGAGAGGTGGAAGGTTCTATATGTCCTGCTTCTAGTTGTTCCTGAACTAGTAGGTGGGCTGCTTGTAATTTCTCTTTAGATAGGGGCCACTGAGGGACCCACAGTGGCTTATCAGAAAGCTATGGTATTTTCAAAATTATTTTCTCAGTGGCCCCGAAAAAAATATCTTTTTTCTTTATGATAATGATTTCTTTTAGGGTTAAAATTACCCTGTACCTTTTGATAATGATTTCTTATAGGGTTAAGATTACCCTGTACTTTTTGATAATGATTTTTTTTTTTTTTTTTTTTTTTTTTTTTTGTGGTACCGGGGATTGAACTCAAGGGCACTCGTCCACTGGGTCACATCCCCAGCCCTTTTTTGTATTTTATTTACAGACAGGGTCTCACTGAGTTGCTAAGCGCCTCGCCATTGCTGAGGCTGGCTTTGAACTCATGATCCTCCTGCCTCAGCCTCCCAAAGTGCTGGGATTACAGGCGTGCGCCACCGCGCGCCCGGCTTGATAATGATTTCTTTTAGGGTTAAGATTACCCTGTAGATTTTCACATTTAACATCTTCAGGCTTGGTTGCAAGGTGTACTACCATTTTTTTTGCAAAATATCTCTTCCCCATAAAGTAACCGGTAGGTTAGGTAAAACATAAGGCTGAAATGTTCCTTTATGCCCTTCATCATCCTCCCATTTTAAAATTACAGCACTTTTCTCTGGGAGGTTATTATATCCCAAGCCTCTTAAACTGGTTGAAGCTTTTTGCAGAGGCCAGTGCTTGGGCCATTGCTGTAGATTAATGATGGAAGAGTCATTTCCAGTATCTATCAGTCCCTCCATCTCTATTCCTTGGATTTTTATTTTACACATAGGCCTCCTTGAACAATCCCGAACCCAGCAAGCCATAGATCCTTAGTCAGTGGAACAAAATCCTCTATTGTTCCCTTTTTGAGGCATACTCATTTTAAATGAATTATGTAAATTTGGAAGAAGAAGCAGCTGAGCAATTCTATCTCCTTGATTAACAGAACTTATACTTTGGGGTGAGCTAAGCATTATTTTTATTTCCCCTTTGTAGTCTGAGTTTATTACACCTGGGGTCACTTGCAAACCTAATAAGCTTTCAGGACTTCCCCAGAGAATAAGTCCTACAGTCCCTGAGGGAAGAGGTCCCCTGACTCCTATGGGAATCAGTTTAACCCCCATTTCAGGTGTTAACACTATTTGGGCGGTGGAACAGAGGTCTAGTCCTGCATTTCCTCCTGTTCCTCTGGCGAGGGAGTGGATGGGTAGTAGGGGTTGTGTCGGGGAAGCATCTGAGTGGATGCTTGAGGATACTCCTCCTCCAATGCCTTGTACATTTGTGGGCCCCGGGGCATTGGGCCCCGTGCCCCGTTTTTTGAATTCCTGAACAAATGATTTCCATAGATGTCAAATTTTGAATGGCATTTATTGGCCCAGTGATTTCCCTTTTTACACCTGGGGCAGCGGCCTGGGGCATGGTATGAGCTTGGTCTTATTTCTCTTTGGGGATTTTACCTAGAATAGCCTGATTGATTATGATAATTTTGCCTGGAATATCCTGATGGATTATAATGTCTAGGTTGAGCCCTCATGAAATTTTGTGAATCTCTCATAGCTGCTGCAATCATATTTCCTGTGACAAAGGCATCATTTATATCTTTACATAGTTGTATATATATGGAAAGATCCTTTTTTATTTCTCCATGGCCTGAAGGCTTCCTGGCAGTATTTATTAGCATTTTTGTATGCTAATTGAACAACTAATGGCATAGCTTGATCAATGTCTCCAAACACTCTACCTGCAGTTCTCAAAAGTCGATCAGCAAAGTCAGCATATGGCTCATTAGGTCCTTGAATCACTTTTGACAAGCTACCATGTAGATCCCCAGGTCCTTGTAAGTTTTCCATGCCTTTAAGGCAGCTGCGTTTATCTGAGCATATACACCTGGGTCATAATATTTTTGACCCTGTAAGTCTGCAAACTGCCCTTCTCCTGTGAGCATTTCTATATTATGTTCTCCAAACACTGCAGCTGCGTTTCTTTTAGCTATTTTATACAAAGGTCTTGAAATTGCGATCACCAAACCAAGTAGTGCCCCCCACTTAATGCTGCTTTACATAGACTTTTCCAGTCTGAGGGGGTTAAGTTAAAGGTGTTAAGGGACTCCAGCATACTCAACGTGAAAGGAGCTTGGGACCCATACGTCATTACTGCCTCTTTGAGATTTTTTTATTGTTTTGAAATTTACTGACTGGTGGACCCTCTGTCCGTTTTCATTTTCAAATACTGGCAGTTCCCAATGTATCTGTGAGTTACCATCGAGAGCACATAAGCGCTCAGAAAGACATTTTATTTCTATTTCTAGGGTATGCAAATGCCTAATAATACCCTTCATATTTTCTGTAATGGATTCCACCCATGGGGGAGTAGAAGACACAAGTGGTTCCTCTACTTGACAGTTCTTTCTTCTTTCTAATTTCTTGTTGTTCTTTTTATTGGAGACTGTGCTCCCAGAATCACTTTTTGATTCCTCTTCACTACTATCACTTTTACTGGTATCCTGAATTTCAGCTTCTAAGGAGAGTACATATTCTTCAGCTAATTTCAATAAGTTTCTGATGGCTTTTGCAGCTCTTACTTTTGAATTTACACCACTACTCTTCTCGCTGGTATTAACTGACTCAGAGGCTAAGCTTTCTTGATCACTTTCCTCACTATCCACTGAGTCCGCGATATCGAAAAACTCATCCATGGCTTTTATTATCCGACCTTTTGTTATTTTCGCTCCCATTTTCAGTTCTTACCTGCCGGCCGAATTCCCCATATGGGCCACCATCTGTTGCTGCCTGATGCGATTGCCGCTTGGAGCAACGATGCCGCGGGAATAAGTTCAGAGGCGGACTGGAAACAAACAGACTCTTTATTCTGCTAGCTTCTCTGTCTGGCTCCAACAACAACTCCAACACGCCATCCACACTCCTCCAACCACACCACAAAATGGTGCCATCTCCATCTGCAATGTTCCTGTCCAAGTCCCACGAGAGCATGGAAAGTGGTAATGCTTTATGGCTCACAGCTAACCGCAATCTTAACTATCTCCTTAATTAGGGCTCCTACAAGAGGAGAAATGATTAGTTTATGAAAGCTTTAAAATGAACAGTGAATTAGTCCCCTGACTGGGCTAACTGAATTTTAACTGAAGTTAGGTGAGGTGGAGCTTTGGGTTAATGTTTTGTATCTGGTGAGTGGAGTCCCTCTCTCAGCTTTTCTGATTCTCAAGTGAGCTGCTTACCTCTGTCACATTCTTCCACCAAGATGTTATGCTTCATGTTTAGCCCCTAGAAATGGATCCAGCTGTCTATGGACTGAGATCTCTGAAACCGTGAGCCTCCAAATAAAATTTTTCTCCTCTAAAATTGTTATTGTAAAGTCTTTTAGTCACAATAGTGAAAAAGCTAAAACAGTGAGCAAAGGAGAAGCATAGGGGATTCCTTTCCAAGAAGCTGTAATTCTGCCCGTCAGGGAGAACAGAGGATTTTTTAAATAAGTGATTCAAGGGCTACATTCCAGGTGTTCCCTGTAGTGGGATTGTGATTCTATTGGAAAAAGCCATGCAGGAAACACATTATAGAAAATGGGTTTATTAGGGTTTCATGTGGAAGGGTAGGGAATGGGCGGCATGGAAGGGCAGGGAAGGGAAGGTAAGAGGGGTAGGGAATGGGAAAAGACGTAGGACAAGAAGAGGAGTGGTTTCAGTCTGGAGCAGGCTTAAATAGTGAACTGGTGGTCAGAGGGACCCCTGGAGCTAGTCTGTGTCCCCATAGGCTTCCGGAGGTCAAGAGGGGGCTGGGAGGGCACCTGAGGGCTGGCCAGCAGAGCTGGTCAGCCTGAGGCACCTGGGAGGTGTGACCTCATACCTAGGAGGTGTGGCCTCCCTGCCCAGGATCTAACAGATTCACTTGTTAATTTGGGAGATGGAGAAGAGGAAAAAACATATCTTTTAAAAAGTATCCAAGCATATAGTCAGAAATTTCAGATAATGGTATTTATATACAATTTGAGCTAAAAATTTAAAATTGTCATAGAATGTTAAGAAATATTAGAAAAAAAATCTATGGATGCATTTAAAATGCTGAATCTCCTTACATTTAACTCAAACTTATTTGAGTTAAAGAGGAAGAAATGTTAAATGGTATAAATACAATTTTATTGTAATATATTAATTAATAAGAATAACAAAATTCTTACCTGGTTACCTAAAACCTCCTGAAAACCCTGAACATGACAAATTTAGTTCAGGAACTGTGAAAATATCCTTAACTTAAAATAAAAATCAATCATATATTTCTACTACATCCAAATCTTTGATAATACAAATTAATGAGAAAAAATTAATTTGATATAAGGTAGAAGGTGCAATTTTCAGAATACTGACATGTCTATGGAATTGTCTAATTTTTAATACTTTAGGGTTGACTATAAAAAGAAATATCAAACAATATTGAATAGCTATAAAAATAAATTACTTAAATGTAAAGAACATGATAAATAGAACTAATCCAAAGCAGTTATTTAATCAAGTAATATATTCTGGTTTTTGCAAAGTGGATCGACTTTACTTTCTCAAATGTATTAAGAATCAAATTGTACTTCTTATGGCAAATGTGCAATTCTTAGTGCTTGTGTATTTGAATGATATTTTGCTAAATGAGATTTTGTGTGATCAACATCTAAAATTTGTACTTCAAAAGAGAAAGTAGTATCTTTCCCTCTTCTGTAGCCAGGGTTATGACTGACATCTAGAGAACAAAAAACTGATAAACAAGAGAAAATAATACCTAATTAATTTACCTACGTTTTATATGAATCAGGAGGCCTCACATATTAAAAACTGAAACACCAAGGAAAACAATGTTGTAATGCTTCATTTTATGAAAGAAGTGGATAGTTTTGGAGAAATGTAATTGAACAAAAAATATGATCTAACGGTAAGACACTGACGAGATGACCAGTAAGGGCTATTTGCTCACGATCTCTTTTGCCTCTCTGTGCAACATTGCTTTCCTCAGATTATAGGATAGGACATCTGAAATTAGAATCTTATAGCTTATTTTCAGAAAAGGCAGGTTACAAAGCAAACAGCCTAGATATTTTGATTTTCTTTTGGAAAGGAAGAACAATGAGAGATAAAACATTATCGGAGGGTCAGAGACACCTTCTAAATTCTAATGCTTTTCTGTCTTCCTTAACTGAAAAATAACGTGCTGGTTTATATCACAGAGGTAGAGTACTTGCCTCATATTCACAATATCCTGGGCTTGAAAATTAGCATCACAAATATAAATAAGTAAGTACTTAAATAAATAAATATTATTCAATATGCCAAAGCACTATAACTTGGGGTTTCATGCTCTGAGCCCTGACCATTCACTGATTTATACAGTACAAAACAATAGCACAAGAAATTTTCTCTTTACTACTAAAATACTTTTTGTAATATCAAAATCAAAACTATCAACCTTATTCTGTGTAGAAAATAACTGAAAGAAACAGTTTAGGAGATATCATAAAGGTATGATAACTAAGAAGACTTTGTGGTAGTAGAAAAATGACCTTTTTCAAATAGCCATATACTAATTTCAGTAAACTCTGAATATGTTAGATTAAGTGACAAAAGAAAAGTGAAGTTGCAGATAGAATTAAGGTACCTAATCATATGAACCTATGAAGAGATGATCATCCTGTATTATCCTGGTGCAACCAGTGTAATCACAGGGGTTTTTTAAAATGAAGAAGAGAGCACAATATAGTGAATATATTAAATAATAATAATAACAACAACTTACTAACATACATTATTTAAAATATTGAACTGTATCATTATTAAATTATATCTGAATTTTTGAATACTGTATAAAAACAGTGAAACCATGGCAATTGGCAGATTGATGAATGTGAGAAGAACTCAAGCTGCTTCTGTTGACTTTAAGAAAGAATAAAGAGGCCATGAGCAAAGCTATATGGGTAAGCTCTAGAAATGAAAGAAGACAAAAATATATATTTTATTCTAGGGCATCAAGGAAGGGGTACAGCTCTACCAACACCTTGATTTTGTCCCAATAAGACTCATAGGCATCTGACACCCTGAAGTGTAACATAGCAAATAAATTTTGTTTTAAACCACTGAGTTGGTGTTAATTTGTTAGAATAACAATAGAAAAGTAATGCAGTGTGTAAATGAACTTTGTAGTAAATCACCTACCCTCCCAATAGACAAAAATAATTAATTGTTCTCAAAATATTCAAAAAATGAAAACAGTGCTATTTATTTCATATCATGAGTCAGAGATGGAAATTCTACTAAAACAATATTTGACATAAGTGAAGACTTGAAGTAATTTTTTCATATGCCCTGAGTTTTAAAAAATTCCAATCATTTATTTTAATCTTTTTTTGGCTTTAAATTCTGTGTTTTTGAAAGAATAATTTAGAGAATTAATGTTAAATGCTATATTGAAAGAACTTGCATTTGATAATACTGATAACAAGGAATCTGAGTTTGCCTTGCAGTAGTTGAACATGAGATATATAAAAACTGATTCTTAAACAATATTAAGACATATAAAACCTTAAGTTTGGGCACCACCACCAGGGCTGGGAATAGCAGATCCCCATTGCAGAGAGGGCCCAACTAGAGGAAGGGCCCTGTCCATTCACTGGGGGACTGCAACCTGCTCAGCTGTGACCCAAATAAGTGGTAGACACCCACCAGAAGGAGTGGCCCAGCAACCTGCTGGCTCGACTGCTGGCTCACACTACCACCAGGACCAGGAGCTGCAGGCTCCACCCTGTGGAAGGGCCCTGTGGCCCATCTGCCCAACCCCCACCAAAACAACTAGACTGGGGTGAGACCCAGGAGGAGGTGAGTGGGGAGAGGAAAGCCAGATGGTCTGCTCCACCACACTGCAGCAGGAGTAGTTCTGTGGAGAGAGGCCCGCTCCAGGCCCACAAATTGAAGAGGCAACTTGCATCTGCCCAGAGAGACACACTGCACTGGGCTTCTGTAGCTACTCAACCCAACACCAATATAATTATAGTCCTGAGGCTGCCACTGCCACAAAACTGAGTTAGCGACACTACTAACAAGGAACAACAAAAAGGTCCGGGTAAGACATCACTAAGGTCACTGGGGAACAGGATGCACCAGAAGGTGCAACCAGTTATGCTGCTGTGAACTAACAGGGAATCTTACATGGGGTTGCCTATCTCTTGCTTCTTCTACTAATAGCCAAATTCTAATGATTATACTATCACTAGTCAAATAATCTAATACCTCTATTTTCTCACATCTTACTCCATAAATGTTTAAGCCAACCTTTAAGTCCCCCCTTTTATAATTAGATACTGTTAAACCACCACGCAAACATAGAGACTATATGGTATAAGATAACTGATCTCATCATTTCTGTTTATAGCGACAAAACTGTAAATATAAAAATAGAAACTGACTCATATATGGACACATATTTGGTATATTGAAAGCTCTAATATTGATAATTTCCTAAAAAGTGAGGATTTGGGTAACCTGGAGGGACCTTATAAGACAAAAGGGCAGAAGCTGTAATACCTCAGTCTTACCTTTCAAGAGAGGAAAATACATAGGCATTATGAAAAAACAAGGGAGGAAAATGCTCCCCCCCCCAAACCAAGATACTACAACAATAGAAGCCATAGAAAGCACAATAGGTGAAATGTCAGAGAAGGAGTTCCAGATATACATAATTAAAATGATAAGGGATTTAAAAAACGACCTAAGTGAACAGATACAGGCAAAAACTGATCTCTCCAACAAAGAGATAAGACATCAAATTCAGGCAACCATCAATCACATTAACAAAGAGATAAGAGAACAAATCCAGGTAGCAAAAGATTACTTCAAGAAAGAGATAGAGAGTTTGAGAAAAAATCAAACAGAAATCCTTGAAATGAAAGAAACAGTAAGCCACTTTAAAAAAATTCAATAGAAAGCATCGCCAATAAATTGGACCACTTGGAAGATAGACATCAGACAATGAGGACAAAATATATAATCTTGAAATTAAGTTGACCTCACAGTGAAGATGGTAAGAAACCATGAACAGAATATCCAGGAACTATGTGATCCCATCAAAAGACCAAACATAAGATTTATTGGAATAGCGGAAGGTGCAGAGATTCAAACCAAAAGAATGCACAATCTCTTCAATGAAATGATATCAGAAAATTTCCCAAGCAGGAAGAATGAATTTGAAAATCAAATACAAGAGGCCTATAGGATGCCAAATGTACAAAATTACAACAGATCCACCAAGGCACATTGTAATGAAAATGCCTAGCATACAAAATAAAGATAGAATTTTAAAGGCTGAAAGAGAGAAAAGTCAGATTACCTACAAGGGAAAACCAATTCGATCTCAGCAGATTTGAACCTAAAAGCCAAGAGAGCCTAGAACAACATATACCAGGCTCTAAAAGGTAAAGGATGCCAACCAAGAATTTTATATCAAGCAAAATTAAGCTTTATATTTGAGTTGAAATAAAAACCTTCCATGATAAACAAAAACTAAAAGAATTTACAACAAGAAAGCCTGCTTTACAGAACATTCTTGGTAAAATATTCCAGGAGGAGGAAAAGAAAAATAATAATGAAAAATACAAAGGGAAGAACTACAATAAACGGAAAAACCAACCAAAGGAAAAACCAAGTCAAACTAAATACCAAAAATAATAAAAAAATAAAAATGACTGTTAATACAAATTATGTCTCAATAATAACCCTGAATGTTAATGGCCTAAACTCACCAATTAAAAGACATAGGCTAATAGATCGAATTAAAAAAACAGACCCAACAATATGTTGCCTTCAAGAGACACATCTCATAAGAAAAGACGCCCATAAACCGAAGGTGAAAGGATGGGAGAAAATATATCACTCACATGGTCTCCGTAAGCAAGCAGGGGTCTTCATGCTCATATCAAATAAAGTAGACTTCAATCCAAAGTTAGTCAAAAGAGATAAAGATGGACATTTCATACCGCTTAAGGGAATCATAGATCAACAAGATATAACTGTTATAAATACATATGCCCCAAATAATGAAGCATCTACATTCATCAAACTCTTCTCAAGTTCAAGAATGAAAAAGTCCTCAACACAATAATTCTAGGTGATTTTAACACACCTCTTTCACCACTGGATAGATCTTCCAAACAAAAGTTAAACAAAGAAACTATAGAACACAATAATACAATTAATAACTTAGACTTAACTGACATATATAGAGTGTATCATCCATCAATGAGCCAATACACTTTTTTCTCAGCAGCACATGGATTCTTCTCAAAAATAGACCATATATTATGCCATAAAGCAACTCTAAGCAAATATTAAAAAGTAGGGATACTACCCTGAATTCTATCAGATCATAATGGAATGAAATTAAAAATCAATGATAAAAAAAAAAGAAAAGTTACTCTAACACCTGGAGAGTAAATAATATGCTATTGAATGATCAATGGTAGCAGAAGACATCAAGAAGAATATTAATAAATTCTTAGAGGTAAATGAGAACAATGATACAACATACCAAAATCTCTGGGACACTCTGAAGGCAGTATTAAGAGGAAAGCCATTGCATGGAGCTCATTCCTTAAAAAAAGGAAAAAGTCAACAAATAAATGAACTAACATTACATCTCAAAGCTGTAGAAAAAGAACAAATCAATCCCAAAAGAAGTAGAAGACAGGAAATAATTAAAATCAGAGCTAAATTAATGAAATTGAAATAACAAAAAAAAAATCGAAAAAAATTGACAGAACAAAAAGTTGGTTCTTTGAAAAAATAAATAAAATTGATAAACCTTTATTTATGCTAATGAAGAAAAGAAAAGATAAAATACAAATTACCAATATCTACGATGAAAAAGGAAATACCACAATGGACACTACAGAAATACAGACGTAATTAGAAATTATTTTGAAAACTTATACTCCAAAAAATAGAAAATAACGAAGGCATCAACAAATTTCTAGAGACCTATGATATGCCCAAAGTAAATCAGGATGACATACACAATTTAAATAGGTCAATTTCTAGCAAAGAAATAGAGGATAACATAAAAATCTTACCAACCAAGAAAAGCCCAGGACCGGATGGATACACAGCTGAGTTCTACAAGACCTTTAAAGAAAAATTAATACCAATACTTCTCAAACTATTTCATGACATAGAAAAAGAGGGAACACTACCAGACTCATTCTGTGAGGCCAATATCACCCAGATTCCAATACCAGACAGACACAAAGAAAGAAAACTTCAGACCAATATCTCTAATAAATATTGATGCAAAAATTCTCAATAAAATTTTGGCAAATGGAATACAAAAACACATCAAAAAGATAGGGCACCAAGATCAAGTGGGCTTCATTCCAGGGATGCAAGTTTGGTTCAATATAAGGAAATCAATAAATGTAATTCATCACATCAACAGGCTCAAAGAAAAAATCATATGATCATCTCAATAGATGCAGAGAAAGCATTTGACAAAACACAACAACCCTTCATGTTCAAAATGCTAGATAAAATAGAAATAACAGGAACATGCCTCAAAATTGTAAAGAACATCTATGCTAAGCCCCACACCAACATCATCCTAAATGAAGAAATATTGAAAGAATTCCCTCTAAAAACTGGAACAAGACAGGGATGCCCTCTTTCCCCACTCCTATTTAACATAGTTCTTGAAGATCTAGCCCGAGCAATTAGACAGACAAAAGAAAGTAAAGGGATATGGACAGAAAAAGAAGAACTCAAATTATCTCTATTTGCAGACGATATGATTCTATACATAGAAGATCCAAAAAGTTCCACCAGAAATTTCTAGATCTAATAAATGAATTCAGCAAAGTAGCTGGATATAAAATCAATACCCATAAGTCAAAAGCATTTCTGTACATCAGCAACAAATCCTCAGAAAGAGAAACTAGGAAATCCACCCCATTTACTATAGACTCAAAAAAAAAAAATTTGAGAATCAAGTTAACAAAAGAAGTGAAAGACCTCTACAATGAAAACTACAGCATGCCAAATAAAGAAATTAATGAAGATCTTAGAAGATGGAAAGATTTACTTTGCTCATGGATAGGTAGAACTAATGTTGTCAAAATGACCATTCTTCCAAAAGCACTATACAGACTCAATGCAATACCAATCAAAATCCCAATATCATTCCTCATGGAAATAGAAAAACAATCATGAAATTCATCTGGAAAAATAAGAGACCCATAATAGCCAAAGCAATTCTTAGCAAGAAGAATTAAGCGAGTGGTATTACTATTCCAGACCTTAAATTGTACTACAAAGCAATAGTAACAAAAACAGTATGGTATTGGCATCAAAATAGACCAGTTGACCAATGGTACAGAATAGAAGACACAGAGACAAACCCACACACCTACAGTTATCTTATATTAGACAAAGGTGCCCAAAACATTCACTGGAGAAAAGACAGCCTCTTCAACAAATGGTGTTGGGAAAACTGGAAATCCTCATGTAATAAAATGAAATTAAATCTCTTTCTCTCACCATGCACAAAACTTAACTCAAAGTGGATCAAGGACCTAGGAATTAAACCAGAGACCTTGCACCTAATAGAAGAAAAATTAGGCCCAAATCTTCATCATGTTGGTTTAAGCCCCAACTTCCTCAATAAGACCCCTATAGTGCAAGAACTAAAACCAAGAATAAATAAATGGGATGGATTCAAATTTAAAAGCCTCTTCTCAGCAAAAGAAACTATCAGTGGGGTGAATAGAGGACCTATAGAATGGGAACAAATCTTTACCACAAGCACATCAGATAGAACACTAATCTCAAGGATTTAAAAAGCCTTTAAAAGCCTTAACACCAAAATAACAAATAACCCAATTAATAAATGGGCCAAGGAACTAAACAGACACTTCTCAGAAGATGATATACAGCAATTAACAAATACATGAAAAAAATGTTCAACATCTCTAGCGATTAGAGAAATGCAAATCAAAGCAACTCTAAGGTTTCATCTTACTCCAGTCAGAATGGCAGCTATCAAAAAAAAAAAAAAAAAAAAAAAAAAACAAACAAACAAAAAAAAAAAAAAAAAAACAAACAACAATAAATGCTGGCGAGGATGTGAGGGAAAAGGCACACTCTTATATTGCTGGTGGAACTGAAAATTGGTGAAGCCAATATGAAAAGTAGTATGGAGATTCCTAGGAAAACTTGGAATGGAACCACCATTTGACACAGCTATCCCACTCCTTGGCCTATTCCCAAAGGACTTCATAACAGCTTACTACAGGAACACAGCCACATCAATGTTTATAGCAGCACAATTCACTGTAGATAGATTGTGGAACCAACCCTGATGCCCATCAGCAGATGAATGGATAGGGAAACTTTGGTATATATACACAATGGAACACTATTAAGCACTACAAGAGAATAAAATTGTGGAATTCGCAGGTAAATGGATGGAGTTGGAGAAAATAATGCTAGGTGAAGTTAGCCAATCCCCAAAAACCAAAGGTCGAATGATCTCTTTGATATGAAGATACTAACTCATAAAGGCAAGAGAGTGGGGATGAGATAAATGAAAGAGCTTTAAATAGAACAAAGTGGCGGGGAGGGGGCAAGGGGATAGGAATAATGGCACACTGAGTTATCCATGATTACCCTAAATACATGTATGAAGACACAATTGTCGTAAAAATACTTTATATAAAACCAGCAAATTGAAAAATTGTGCTCTTTATATGTAATATGAAATGAAATGTACTCTGCAAACATGTATATTAAATTAGAATAAAAAAACAGAAATGCAAACACAAAAACTTAAGTTTGCTTTTAAATACTCATATATATATTCTTTGTATATCATATAGTAATCCATCCAAAACACAATTGACAAGGGGTATTCCCTGCTGAACAAATTGAAATCTACTTAATTAAAATGAATTGCTTTAAAGGCAAAGTTACTTGAACATTATCAAAATGTTAGAAGTCTTATTTGTATCAAATTTTTAATTATCAAAATGTAAAAGAAGATATGAAATTTTTGAAATTAATTATTTTTATGAATATAAAAACAGAACAATGTTAAAAACTCATTAACATACTAGAGGCCTTATGTAAATATCAGTGTTTTTACTTAGTACATTTGAAGCCATGATAGCAATTGTCATTACATTACTATTAATGTAGACTAACTATGATACTAACTAGGTATCCAGGAACTTCCTAGTTAAACAGATCTAATAGTAAAGCAATAATTACACTTTATTCTATTTTTTTATTTCCCATAGCATTAATATTTTCATGTCATTTATTATGTGGCTAGGACAATGATAATAGAGCAATTGGTTGTAATGGTCAAAGCACAATTTTCAGGACCCATTTTATCCAAAATTGTCATCAAAAGATACAAGAAGTCCAGATTAAAACCATGGATGATGGCACATTGCTATAATCTCAGCCACTCAGGTGACTAAGGCAGGAGGATCACAAGATTCAGGTAAGTCTCAGTAATGCAGCAAGACCCTATCTCATAATAAAAAGTAAAAGGGAGTTGGGGATGTAGCTCAGTGGTAGAGCAACACTGGGTTCAGTTCCCAGTACCACAGTGAAAACAAAACAAAAAAACAAACAAAGAAAAAAGTCACATCATAGTTTAATACTTTGCATAATCGATGGTAATATTGACCAAATGAGTGAATCAGTATATTTTACTCATATTTATCAAACAGACATAGTCAATAATTAAAATAAAAGTATGACTGCTTCTGTAAAGAACCGATTTTCATGGGCCCAATTTTTTTTGTTTGTTTGTTTTTGGGTAATGGGGATTGAACTCAGGGGCACACCCCTGAGCCACATCCCCAGGCCTATTTCATATGTTACTTAGAGACATGGTATCACTGAGTTGCTTAGCACCTCACTTTTGCTGAGGCTGGCTTTGAACTCACAATCCTGTCTCGGCCTCCCACGCCACTGGGATTATAAGCATATGCCACCGCCCCTGGCATGGACCCAATTTTATTAAGAACAAATATACTGAATGGTGTCAAATTCACATAAGAAATGCTAATTCAAAGTTAGTATAGTATATATACAAAATTATTTGTTTTCAAATATCGTTTTGTCTACTATTGCCAGCATATGTATTGATATTAAATTGATTAATGTGACTTCAGTAAAACAGTAGTTACAAAAGTGCCCAATGAGCTGGATGCAATGGCGCATGCCTATAATCCCAGTGTCTCTGGAGGCTGAGGTAGGAGGATCTCAAATTCAAAGCCAGCCGTAGCAATTTAGCCAGGCCCTAACCTTAAGCAACTTAGTGAGACCCTGTTTCAAAATTAAAAGCATAATAAAGGGCTGGGGTGTGGCTCAGTGGTTAAGTTCTAAATTCGATCTCCAGTACAGAAAAAAAAAAAAAAAAAAAAAAGTGCCAAATGCCAATAATTAGTTTGTGCATTGACCTTTGAGGTTAAGATAAGTATAAAACAACTTTTGGAAATTTAATATTGCACAAAAGTATCTAGTGGACTTAGAATACTGAAAATGAAAGTGCTGGAAACAAACAAATTCTAATCTAACTGTATATGTGAAAGGGGCATAAAACATTTTTTAAAAAATTGAAAAGAATCATTATTATTTTAGGCTGATTTAATTTTAATATATTGTACTGACTGTTGCTTCTTGTACTTATCTCCCGTAAACTAGACAGTCTGAGTAGGCAATCTAGAACTATGTGATACAGTTTAAACAAAAGTTTTCAGAAACAGAGACAAAGAGGTAGGGGTGTGTGTGTGTGTGTGTGTGTGTGTGTGTGTGTGTGTGCATACTTGTAAGAAGTAGATAATATTTATCATATTGTGTATTTTTGTAGACACTCATTACTTAGACATGTTATCTTCAGTCCTGACAATGCTTTCCAAAAACAAAAGAACGACAAAACAAAATACCTCTGTAAAGCACCTGATAATTAATTTTCTAAAAAAGAGAAGTAATATAATATTACAAAATTTGACTATTTCCCAAGACTATAAATACGGGTAATAATATACCTAGGACTGAATCATGTTCCTTTTGTTTGCACAACTTGTATTTTGTCTTTTGGAAATTGACACTTAAATGGGAAATTTGAAACAAATGCAAAATGGACCACTTTGGTTAAGGAAATAGGACTAAAAATATATACATTCTGTTACTATAGATTCAATTTGATAAATTTAGAGGAGTTCATAGCTGGGACTTTTTGTAACGAGACAGACACACAACAATAAAAATAATTTTAATAAATGTATACCTTCTATGTTATACAGAGAAATAAAAAAAAGGGAAGAGAGAAAGAAAAGAAAAATTAATAGAATACATCCCAAATAGATGCCTTAACTCCAGGATTAAAAACCAAGTTTTCTTAAACTAAAAAAGAAATATAGGAGGAAAGTCCTGATTAAAATAAGATGGTAAAGCAAAACACCTTTTTAAAAAAAGGTAAGGTTTATCATGTAGATTTAAGTTGATGCCTTCCTCATTGATCAAGTCTCTAGTGATTAAGTCATCCTTCTTTTCCTGGTGCATAGATGGAGACATGTTTACAAATAGAGGGTTTCCTTTTAGATGCACATTTCCTTTACAAAAGGGTAATTTCTCAGAACTCCTTTATCTGCAGTGCTTTTTTTTTTTTTTATTTATTTGCTTTAGTTGTACACAACGCAATGCATTCATGTTCACGTGGTGCTGAGGATCGAACCCGGGCCGCACACGTGCAAGGCGAGCGCTCTGCCGCTGAGCCACAACCCCAGCCCATCTGCAGTGCTTTAAGATTCTAAAATAATTCTCATGTCAAAGAGACGTATTTTAGGGTGCCACATTCTGGTCTTTTGCAGTCATATTTCTAGTGCCATGTCCAGAACTCTGATCAGAGACATTATGAATTTCTAAAAGTTGCTCACAAAAAAAACTATGTGAAGATAAGTATATCATGCTTAGTTACCCATGCAAGTTAAACATTTTGTTGAGATTTGGTTGGCATAGGCTTAAGACTTATCTAACTAGAAGCAATTAGTCTTTCTAACACAAAATCAATGTTTTCTTCAACCTTTACCCTCAGAATGCACTTAGAGTATTGCCAGCAGAGGAGGAAAACTAGGTCTAAAATTTGTATGTATAACTTGCAACTAGCATTTCTTAAACATTAACAAGATTGAAAAATTAAGTGGGATGTTTGAAATAATAGAGCCCTATTCATTAATGATACTTCCCTGGAGTGATAATAAGACTTTACTCAAAAAAAGCATTTACAATACTAAAAAATGTACTAAAAAACTACCAATAATGTGTTATGTTAGTATTTTTTCAAAAGAAAATTAATTAGATACTTCATGACCATTCATTTGTTTTTACTTTCACCCTCTAAGCTAAGTCTTATGTTTATCATCTGCTGCCATGAGAGATTTGTAAATATTAGCAATAAACATCTGTAATTATTTTGTGGCATCTTGCCAAATGATCCCATATAAAATATATTTGTTTTACCAAGAAATAATATTTTTGAGATACACTGTATAAAACTTTTGACTCACCTCCTTAAAAGAATGACTTTAATAGTCTTCAGTTGACCAAATGCTATTTCAGGAAGAGATATACTAATTCTAAGTGACCTATAATTGCAAGCATATTTTTTCCTAGGTGAATTAATGAACTGGTGGTATTTCTCGTAATTACAATCAATGAAATCATTGCAATTAAAAATAATGAAAATGAAACAAGACTCCATATAAAAGTGTTTTGTTAACAACAAAATCCCTATCTCTCTATTAAGAAGGGAATAATGAAAAATTTGCAGAACACTTATCTGTTTATATGATTTTTTTTTTTTTTTTTTTTTGGTACTGGGGATTGAACCCAGAGGTATTTTATCATTGAGTTACAGCCCCAGTCTTCTTTATTTACTTAATTTTATCTTGAGACAGTGCCATGAAGTTGCTGAGGGTCTTGCTAAAATTCTAAACTCCTACCTCAGCCTCCCAAATCTCTGTGATTACAGGAATGCACCAAAATACTTGGCCTGAATTCATTCTTTTCAGGGCTCTGTCACATTTACATGTAAACAGAAAACACTAAGAGTAAAGTGTTGAAACTACGACTGAAGATGTCCTGTCTTTTTTTTTTTTTTGTACTGGGGATTGAACTCAGGGGCACTTGGGCCACATCCCCAGCCCTTTTTTGTATTTTATTAGAGACAGGGTCTCACTGAGTTGCTAAGTGCCTTGCCATTGCTGAGGCTGGCTTTGAACTCGTGATCCTCCTGTGTCAGCCTTCCAAGTGCTGGGTTTACAGGCGTATGCCACCACACCCGGCTGAAGTTGTCCTGTTGAAAATGAAATTAAAAATATTATTGCCATGGGACTTCTGTGTATATCTTTTGTGTGTAGATGTATAGATACATATATATATGTATGCATATACATATATATATGTTTTATATATTTATATATGTATATATGTGTATACACACACACACACACACACACACACACATATATATATATATATATATATATATATATATATATATAAAATTTCTACACAGTATTTCCTTTCTTTGAAGTAGAAATGCCACTTGATAAGCATGGATACATAAATTCTTTAAATAAGCATCAAATGCAAGTAAGGCAAACTACATATTAAATTACAAAAAAAAAAACAATGTTGGGATTCAAAATATAACACAGACATATAATTATGAGGATGTAAAGCTCATCAGATATCTCCCATTAGGGTAAAAATACACATCGCTTTGTAGGAAAGTTATTTACTGTCTTTTCTCTGATAAAGCTCTATCGAACAAGCCAAATCTATCTGTATTTATCACTGTGAATGCTTAGATAGTTCATGTATCTTTCCATAGGAAAATTATTCCAATGTTAACTCAAAGCATTGATTTATTTTTCAGAAAAATTCAAAATTTTCATGTATCTGCATATCTAATTTTATTAAATATTACTCTATTGCATTTTTAAAGCAAATTGATAGTTTGTTGCAACCCTGTGCCTAGCAAGGTTATGGGTACCATTTTTCTAACAATATAAACTCACTTCAGGCTTCTATGTCATATTTTGGTAATTCTCATAATATGTCAAAATTTTCCATTATTGTTGTATTTGTTATAGTTATATGTGATCAGTGATCTTCAACAACACCATTATTATTGGTAATGGTTGCCAAAAATGGAAACCATATAGAACAGCAAAATTGATGTGCAATGTGTGTTCTGACTATACACTTCTTGATGATCCTTCATCTCTCTGCTCATCAATCTCTCTAGTACCTAAGGCACAGCAATATTGAAATTAATCCAACTAATAATAGTACAGTTATCTAAGTGCTTAAGTCAAAAGAAGACTCACATATCCTTTAATTTAAATCAAAAGCCGAAAATAAGTTTAGTGAGGAAGGAATGTCAACAGGCAAGACAGGCCAAATGCTAGGCCCCTTGTGAAAAATGGTCAAACATGTTGTGAATGCAAAGGGAAAACAGAAAACACTCTTGAAAGAAATTAAAATACTACACCAGTTAATACATGAACTTAATAAAAAAGCAAAACAGTCTTCCTGCCAACATGGAAAAAGTTTTAATGATCTAGATAGAAAATTAAATTAGCCATATTACCTTCAGCCAAAGCCTATTCCAGATCAAGGCCCTCTGTTCAATTCTCTGAAAGTGAAAATGCTTCAGAATAAAAGATTAAAGCTAGCACAGATTGGTTCATGACTTTAAAGTGAGAAAATGACTCAATAACATAAAAGTTCAAAGGGAAGTTGTAAGTGCTGATACAGAACATGCAGAAGTTATCCATTTAGATCCAGATTGAGCTAAGATAATTGATATAGGAGATATGCTGAACAATGGAAATCCAATGTAGATGAAACAGATTTATGTTGAAAAAATTGCATATACATATAATTATATATTGTATTATATATCATGTGTTATTATAATTATGTTTAATAATGTAATTATTCTATATCAATGTATTATAATTATATTTTACTACATATTATATATTATATATGGTATGGATCACATATACCATATATTATACAGTATATATTATATATATATATATGATTTCTCCTATATATCATATCTAGAATATAACATATATATTATGTAGTATAAATTATATATTATATATATATATATGATTTCTCCTATATATCATAGCTAGAGAGATATGAATTCAAGGTTTTAAAGATTCAAAGGATTCAATGGCAGGCTGTCTCTCTTTTTAAGAGTTAATGTAACCAGCAATCTTAAGTTAAAAACCATTATAAAAATCCTGGGACCATCAGGAATGGTAGAAAATCTATGTTTTCTGTGTTCTATGCAAGGAACAACAAAGCCTGAATGGTATGACATGTGCTTTCAATGGAGTTTACTGAATCTTTTAAACTCAATATTGAGACCTACTATTCACTAAAAAAAATAAATAAATAAATAAATAAATCCATTTGAAAATATTACTGATCATTGACAAAGCACCTGGTTATTAAATATCTCTAATGGAGATGTACAATTAGATAAATATTGTTTCCTTGCCTGCTAACACAACGTGCATTCTGTAGCCCATGGATCAATTGGTAATTTAGATTTTTAACATTTATTATTGAAACAATACATCTTGTAAGTCTATAGCTTCCATAGATAGTGATTCCTCTGATATGGGAAAATAAAATTGGAAAATTTCTGGAAAGGATTCACCACTGTAGATGGCATTAAGAACATTGTGGGGAGAGATCAAAATATTGAATAGTAATTGGAATTTGAAGAGTTGATTCCAAACTTCATGAATGATATTGAGGCGTTCAATACTTCAGTGGATGAAATAACAGCAAATGTGGCAGAAATTGTAAGAAGAATCAAGAGTCAGAAGTGGAGGCTGACGTTGTGACTGAATTCATAATATTTAGTTTTATTATTTTATTTTATGTAATGGGTATTGAACCCAGGGGCACTATATCACTGAGCTACATTCCCAGTTCTTTTTCTTTTTTCTTTTTTTTTTTTTTTTTAGATACAGTATTGCCCAGACTGGTTTTAAACTTGTGATCCTCCTGCCTCATCTTCCTGAGTTGTTGGGACCTTCTGGACGCTGTCTGCCAAGGGGATGGAAAAACTCTGGCTTTGGTTGCTTACCACGACCTGTGCGGACCTGGGCTAAGCAGGGGGCGTGGCTGTGATGTATTGTGAGAACCGGAACCGCCCTGCTGGTCACTGATTGGTTATGGTCCAATATAAAGTACAGACCACCCCTTCAATAAACGAGTCTTTGGCACTGCTTCAGACCAAAACTCCCCAGCATGACCCTGTGTCCTTACTAAGGGCGGGGGAGGGGACGCTGGTGACTCTTGTCCTCTTGACCTGTGTTCGCCAGGTAGGCTACCGCCAAGTCCTTCTCTACCAGACAGAGGGGGACTTCTTTTGGGCCCAGAAGGGGGTTGGCTAAAGACCTTGGCCCCTTACTATAAGTTCACAGCACTGAGTTACTGATATTATGGGCATGCACCACTATACTGAGCTAGATAAATAAATACATAAATAGGTTAATTAATTAGTCTTATTTTTCTTTTCTTTTCTTTCTTTCTTTTTTTTTTTTTTTTTTTTTTTCTTTTTTGTTTTTGGTACTGGTAATTAAACTCAGGGCCTCTTTACAAGTTATCTACATGCCCAGGTCCTTCTAAATTTTTTTTTTTTACTTTGAGACAGGGTCTCACCAATCCTCAATAAATTGCTGAGGCTGGCCTCAAACTTGTGAACCTCTTGCCTCAAACTTCCTACTCTCTGGGATTATGGGCGTGAGATACTGTATCTGCTTCCAGCTAGATAAAATTTTATGATAAACTTGTAATTAATGAGGTGGTGCTTCTTATGCATAAGCAAAGAAGGGGGTTTCTTGAGATAGAATTTTCACCTGATGAAGATGTATGTACATAGTTGAAATGACAACATATATTACATAAATTTAGTTAATGAAGCAATAGCAAGATTTGGGAGGACTAGCTGATTTTGAAAGATGTTTTATTAGGCGCTAAATGATATCAAACAGAATTGTACACCACAGAAATTTTGTGTGAAAGGGAGAGTCAATTGATGTGCCAAACTTAGTTGCTTTTTTAAAAAATTATTATTGCATTGTAGTTTCACATAATAGTTGGGATCATTTTGACAAAATTATACAAGCATGTAATTTGATTTACTCCTTTCAGTCTCTGGTGCCCCTGCTCTTTTTCTTCTCTCTTCTTATTCTCCTTTCTCAATTCTACTGTTGCATTATTTTAAGAATTTGTCACCGCCACTCCAACCTTCAGTAACCACCATCTTCATCAGTCAGCAACCATCAACATCAAGGTGAAACCCCTAACCAGTGAAAACATTACAATTCACTGAAGACTCAGATGATCATTAGCATTTTTCAATGATACTTTTGGTGAAGGTACATAGTTTTAAACATAATGCTGTTGCATAACCAATAGACTACAGTATAGTGTAAACATAAATTTTATATGCAATAGGAAATTTAAAAAATGTGTGACTTGTTTTATTGCAATATTGTGGTGGTTTGGAACCAAACTCACAATGTCTCTGAGGTATGGCTTTGCATTTACTCTCACAATTGTGAGCTTTACTGAAGTTCTGGAAGAAAGAACAGAGGCTATTACCTAAATATCCTTGATGAAAATAGAAACATATACAATTTAGTATACCAGTTGCATTATGGGAGTAGTTTGAACATTTTCCTCTACCTTTAGTCTTCTTTGAGATATTAGATTTTTCTTCTGTTTCAGTATAACCTTATCTTGATAAGCATGCTCATTAAAAGAGCAAGATTAATTAAAATTATCTTAATCAAATGCAACAGAGGTATAAACAGTAGAATATGCAAAATATCGACTGGGACTAGTATATATGTAATACAGGAACAGCAGTATGACACTTATATGCTTTTATATATTTCCAAAACTCTAAGCTCATTGTAGGTTGTGTTTTTCAATATTATATCCTCAGCACATAACATAAAGCACAGTACACAGACAGTGCTAAATGATAATTGACCTTTGTTGGGGACTTAAGAACACATCGGCCAAAAGAATAGAAACACTTAACTCTCTGGTTGCCTCTCACTCCCCGATACGGAACGAACTTGGCCTAATCAGGAGGCATTCCCCTGACATGTCGTGGGAAATCAGATCGCCACTAAGATAGGCTAATGGCTCCACCAATGAGATTTGCTCATGTTCCCTATGTGCTCCTATGATCTTTCTGCTGATTGGCCCATGTCTTCTATAAACGCCGTCCATCTTCTTCAATAAATGAGTTCCAGCTCTGACCCGGCTCCCTGGTGTGTCCTTGATTGTCTTCCATCATGAGGGCTGGCGTGGGCCTCCAGCTGGCTTCTACCGTTCTCGATCCCGCCTCCGCTGCTGAGGCGTGTTTTTCCCCTACCCTTCTCCTCTGGCCGAAAGAAGCTAAACCCAGGTCAGGGAAAACTAAAAACCCCAACAACTCAAACAAAACCCCAACAGACCTTTGGATAAATGCAACAAAGATGGAAAACAATCTCCTATCTGCTATAATCAGTCATTCAATATTGTGCAGGAAAAAGAGTGTACTAAAACTTTTGTGGGGAATATGACAACCATGTATAGCAGAAACAAGGGAAGTGTAAAAAGTTTCTGAATCTTAACTTTCTCCAAGTTACCACTTCTGTAACATCTAATTCGCAGTTTACAGACACATAATTAATTAGTTTGTCCATTCATAAGATAGTTTCATATCTATATAAAAATTTGATTTGTGTTCTAAATTACTGTTTTTTTTTTTAATATCTGTGAGTTCTCATGTATAACCTAAGTAAATTAATCTTTATAAAGGGATTTATGAATAAACATTTTAAAATCTGAATAGAAGAAATTGAGCAACCTATTTTTTCCTGTTTGAATAAAATTTAATCCCAATAATCCAGAAAGTTTTATTATAATAAAAGGAAAACTATGTTCTTTACTTTCTCCCCTACCCTCAAACATAAGTCCACTAAGCCCTTATTCAAAATAGATACATGAATATCCTTTTCAAAATTACTCTCAATATTTCATAGTTATTGCCAGGCAATTAAACTTTATAATTCAAAATTCAAACATGTCATCCTAATGAACAAATGATAGAGCTTTCTCTGTTTTATAAGTGACCCAACAATAATTCGTGTTATTAAGAAATCATAGGCTTTTTGAAATAAGGCCAGGTTTTGTTCATGTGTTCTCTAATCAAATTCTTTTTTTCTGTGGGAAAGTGACACATAAAGAGAAGTATTTCATTAAGTCTACATTAAAAATAAAAGAAAACCAAAAAATATGTTGTTAATGAATTGAACCAATTAGTGGTTGAAATCAGTGGAATTCATTCAATTCAGTAAAGAATGAGGGCTCCTACAGATCCAAAGCACAAATTCTGTGTCTAGCTTTATGCTCACTGTGGGTAGAGAAAGAGCATTAATTTATACTTCTCTTGGATGCATTAAAGTCATTTGGCACAAATTGTAAAGTTTCTTTCTTCTCTCTCTTTCTTGAACATAGTCCTATTTACTATTAAACTATCAAGCTGGGAAGTGAAGAGGGGAAGTAGCTAGAAGAGGGAATAATTCGTACATTATTTCTGTCTTTGATTTAAGTATCCTGTGCACCTGCAGCGCTGGGACAGTTATGGAAATAGAAGTGCTCAGAAATTCAAAGCAGGTTTACAAAGTGCATGTTTTACCATGCAAATCATGTACTTTATACACCTGTACAAAGTTAAGGAAAATGATTGACTAAGGAAAATATCTTAATTTTATACATTTTAATATTTTACATTTGTGAATGAATGACAAAATTACATTTGGACAATCTTAAGTGTATTTTAGAGTACTGTTCAATTCTGCTTTCTGTGTATCTTGAGTGTTGAAAAATGAATTAAAGGGTCGCAGACACAAAATAGTTTTGCATTAATGAGTTTTCACATAGAGCTGCATTCAGTCATTTGCACTCTGGTTCATGAATAACAAGTGCCATTCATGCTGCTAAGTAGGCAAACATAGTCACCAAGGTGAGAAAAGACAGAAATTTAGTAGAAAATGCAACAAGCCTGGGTCTGTGTAACTTTAGTGTGCTTTGCATTTGCTTAATGAGTTAGCAGCTGACCTGACTACATAAGCATTAGCAAATTAACCCCTTTTCTTTACAGTGCCCCTGAACTCCAGGAGCTCAGGAAAATCACATTCATTGGGTGATAGGACTTTTCAAGAACAAAACTGATGAGATCCTGTTGTTGGAACTGAATAGGATCTGATCCTATTTTGCAGTTTGAATATGTCTTTTTGAATGGAACCTTACAAAAGCCTTTAAACAGCATCCAGCAGTAAAGGGGGGAATATGTAATAATTTTGCTTAAATCCTCACAAAGCACTACATTTTCTCTTTTCTTAAGTTCTAGGATTTTACTTACAGGTGACCAAAAATGTATTGCTTATTTTTTTCATTTATTCAAGACATACTTGATCGGGTAGTTTGTTCTATATAATGGGCTAGGAAGAAGCCTACTCTCGGAGATAATATTTAAATTAACAACAGAAGAATGAATTAGGATAAGCCAAAAACAAAGAGTTAGTTAAAGTCAGAAAAAGTATGTGTAGGAGAACTACGGATAAAAAAGTTGTGAAGGATGAAACTGGAAAGCTATAGGTATTATCTTAAATGAAGGAAACAGTGAACTGGTGAAGTGTGCTACTGGCTTCTATGTTCATTAGGGAATTTAAAAGAAATGTCAGAAGAATAAAACAAAAGAAAAGAAAGAAAAAGTAAAACCAGTTATCCTTAAGGCTAAGGAGATTTGTGAAACTTTTCCTTAAGTGAGTTTAGAACCATTTAAAAATGTTGCAATAATAGGCCACAGAAAACATTTTGTGAAAAAAGAAAATTCTCCTTTGGGCCACAAAAACTGATTTTCAGCCAGGTGCGGTGATACACTCCTATAATCCCCGTGGCTTGAGAGGCTAAGGTAGGAGTGTTGTACCCAATTTGCAAAAAAAAAAAAGTCTCACAAGCCACTCAGGTAATAGCCAATAAAGCCTTTATTCAGGCCACATTCTGCACAAAAGCAGAGTGGTAGAAAATGGCACTTGCTTGTAGCAAGGGCAGGGTTTATAAAGCACAGGGTTAATACGCCCTCAGGCCCTCAGGTGGAGAAGGTAATGGGCCTTCTGAAGGTGGAGACAGTTTAAGTCGCCTCTGCTTATTACAGGAGGATCGCATTTTCAAAGCCAGCCTCAGCAATTTAGCAAGTCACTCAGCAACAAGTCCCTCAGACCTTCTCTCAAAATTTAAAAAATAAATAAATAAAAAGTGCCGGGGATGTGGCTCAGTGGTAAGCACACCTGGGTTAAATCCCTGATACCAAAAAAACAAATAAATTGATTTCCATAATAAAATTTAAAACTGCATTTGCTTCACAAGATTTACTGTAATTGTGATTCCATGACTATCAGTCAATTATTTGTTAAATATTGTTACAGGGTTGGTGCCTTCTGGGAAACTGAGGCAGTATGAAGCTCCGCCTCTTCAAGCCCTGCTTCTTGCAATCAAGTCAGAAAGATTTCAGACATGTTGCTCAGAGAAACCTGCAATTAATTTATTAGAAGTTGTAGGAAAGGGACATCTTCAAGGGAGAGAATGTGTCTTCTCAGGAGAGGAACAATATGTCTTTCCTTCCCTTCACTTTTATTGGGGATGACCAGTTCTACCTGTTGACTTTTAACTGACAGCAGGATGACATCAGACTTTCAAGTCCCCACTGCCATTGAAGCCAAAATCCGACAGGCAGTAAGTATAGATAGGTAAATCAAGTCAGGTCAGATCAAGAAAGCTAATTTTGAGTGAGTCCCTGGAAGTTGGAGACTATCCCTGAGGGATTGAAATGTTAATTCCTTCAGATCCCTTCCTCCACCCTTATCAAGACCCTGCCCCTGCCCCAACCTGTTGCCAAGGTAACCCTTAGCAGGAATTGCCCCTCCTACAGGGAGCTATAAAGTTGTTAATTAATGTGCCCTGGGCTGCACCATCCTTCCCTTCCCCCTTCAGCCCATCTGTTTCTCACCTTTTGACCATCCCACCAAGCATTTCTGGGCCTGGTCACATATGCAGGAAGAAGAGAGATAAGGGGAAGAGAAGAGAACAAAGGAAGCCTAGGGCATATAAAAAAGGCAGACCTGCCTTTCTTCTTGGGATACCAGGATACCAGCCATGCCCCCCTTCTCCCTCCTGAAAGAAGTCTATGTTACCCCTTTTGAAAATAAACCCTGCTTTATAAGCTTACCTCAGCGTGCTTCTCTACTGTTCAAACTTCAACATTTGGGGGAGCAGAACTTGTCTCTGACAACCTGTGGTATCACCATGACAAATTGAGGTTAGTTTAGTCCATGCTGATTCCAATTGGATTCTTATTCGTAAATTTTTACAAATTTTATGTTTAGGAGGAATTATTTTTATCTCCCTGAGTTTTGGGATCTGGTTTAGGAAAATGGTCACAAAAGTCTACCCCTTCAGGGTAACTTGGGATCCTCTTGTTATGGGTGTTAGAAAAATGCTGAACATAGTTAACTTAGCCGGGAACACCGTGTTAGTGAAATAAAAGGGTTTATTGGGGTGCCACGTGGGCAAGGGTAGGGAAAGGAAGGGAAGGGAAGGGGATTAGGGAAGGGGGAAAAGGGATGGACGGGATCAGGGACAGGCAGGAACAGAGAGCGATTTCAGTCCGGGGCTGGCTTAAATAGAGTGGGGGTCATAAAGCCCCCCCCCCGGAGTGAGTCCTTGCCCTATAGGCTACCAGAGGTCAGAAGGTAGTGGACAGGGCACTTGCTGGTCAGGTTTGCTGGTCATGCTGAGGATCTTGGGAAGTGTAGTTTTTCACAAAGTACCTGGGGAGGTGTGGCCTTCTGCCTGGGAGGCGCAGCCTCCTGCCTGGAATTCAACAATGGGGCTGTCATATTGAGCTGGAACAGCCATCACAGTCCTTGAGTGCTGGTTTTTGTGACTCTTCCAGAAAGAATTTAAGGAAAATACAGAGTAGTAAGTGAAACTTTGATAAAAAGAGTGAAAAGCCAGGGTAATGTAAAGCATAAGGATTGCACAGACTGCCTTAAAGACAGAACGATGTAGTGTTCACAGTGAAGAGTTATGAAAAATAATATTCCTCTTAAACAGCCTGAAGGAGCCCCAATTAGGAAGGGATATTGCGGCTAGCTGGAAGCCATAAGTTCCACCTGATATGTATGTGACGCACCTGTAAATGCACGTGAGGCACCCGCAAAGCTAAAGGTATATAATGGGGTGAAAGCGGTTGGAGTTAGGAGAACGAAGGAGAATTCATTCAGTCAGTCGTGCAGTCGCTCGGTCGGTCAGAAGAAGAGTTCGGGTCGGAGAATCAGAGCGGCCAGAAGGTAGGCAGAGCAGTTACAGAAGAGAAACCAGATAGAAGAAGTAATTGCTGGTCAGAGTTAGGCCGAGGCTCCTGAGGAAGAAAGAAGAAAGAAGAAAGAAGCTCTAAAAAATAATCTTTTTCTAAGCTAAGCTCTATCTTTCTTTCTCTCTAAGCTAAGAAGAAAAGAAGAAAGTAGAAAAATCTTTCTTTCTCTCTCTAAGCTCTCTCTAAGAAAGTAGAAGTAAAAGTAGTAATAGCTTTACTCTGCCTCCGAGTTTTTCTCCCGTGGTGGTTTGTGGCTGGCCATGACAGGCAGCTTACAACAGCCCCTGAAAATAAGCAGAGTGACAGTGCAGCTGGAAATGAGGGGGTTGGGGAAACTAGCCAAGCATTAACCTCCCAGTAAATGGACCCTGAAGGAAGGGGGGCAGATGCCGAATGCTGTGCTCTGGACTTTGACCTTCCTCCATTGCAAATTGGTCCTAAACACAGTAAATATTGAAACTCTGGAAAACAATGAGTCCCAAAGAAAGAAAAGCAATGGGCAAAATTTAAGTACTCATCCATTGAAATTTAGGCTCCCATCTTTCCAAGTAACAATGAGTTTCAATCTTTTTACAATTGCCCTTCTGAGTTAAAGTTTTAACATACACAACTAGCCCCTGACTATCGAATGGCACATAGACAAGTTCCAATCATTAAACCACCCTAATTGTACCCTATGAAACTAAAATCCCCTGTGTAATCAAGGCCGTTTTTGCATCCAGAAAATTAGCCCATATGATGCCCGAGTCTGCGAATGAATAAACGGCTTCCCTGAATCTGTTTAGGTCTTCATCCTCATTTTATGCTTACACACAGGGCTGGAAATTTTAAGGATACTGAGTCTTTGTATTTGACTTGATTTCTCTGTTCCCCCTTAATTTGTTTATTACCCTTGAAATACCCTCAGCAACTTTCTTTGTGAGAGTCTTTGTATTCTGTTTGAAAGGATGGTTGTGACACAGTTTCAGTAATAAGGGAGGGTTCCAGTAACTTGGTTGCAAAAGATTATGATGACATTTTTCTGGAAACCGTAGTGGCCTTTGAGCTATAGCTGGGACAGTGGTCTTGATGTACCAGACCCCACTTCTCTGATTTCTATGATGCTTATCTGTATTATTTAAGGTCCTCAGGATTTGAAGTAATAATTCCCTTGAGGGATTTTGATTCCTTATAGCTTGGGGAAGGTTGGGCATTCTGGACCACATTCCCAAATGCTTAACTCTTTAGATACATTTCTTCACTGTTTAAATTTTATGACTCTTGAATTTTTCTTGGTCTATAGTCCTGATTTCTGTCCTTCATTGTCCTTTCCCTCCACCCACCTGTTCTGGCTAACTAACCTACATAACATTATCTACACTATTTCAGACCTGCATTTCTCCTGCAAATAAGAGTTAGTTTGTGAGTAATGTGGCATATCCTGTCCACTTAAACCAGGCAGGTCTGCAGGTAAATTGCTTGTTGGAAAAGAAAGTATGTGGGGGTCAGCACAGTGGGCCCATTTTATAGAATTATTCCCTTAATCTCATGTTGCCAATACTCAGATTTTTATATTCCCTATCAACATGAACTCCTGTCCCAAGCTATACTATAAACACTGTGAATGTAGATACTGTGTATTTCTTGTTTTCCTGTATTTATTTAGAATTTAAGATTATTCCCAGATCATATTAGATACTCAATAATTGTTGAAAGAAACAGTGATAATCCTAGGGTAGAACTGGCAAAACAAAATTTTAAGCATGACATCCATGCTCAATCTATGCTCAGCTTTTAATAAGATTTAAATTTGTATTTTTCAGCTACTCTGATTATTTATTTTGAAGTTATATCCTGTCAGTATAGGTTACGTGAGAAATCAGAGGTAATTAACTAAACTCTCAAAATACAAAATAAAATTAAAGAATTCAAAAGGTATCTATAGGAGTCTAGCTTTCACTTAGAATATACAAAGCTAAAAAGAACAACACCAAAAAAAAAAAAAAAAAAAAAAAAAAAAAACAGAGAAACAAAATTCTATTGAATCTGGAGGAACACAATGTTTTTGGAATACAACAGAGAGAGAAGATTTCAAGACTACCAGCTAACATGAAATCTAACAAAAGTCAGGTACATTCCTGAAGAGATGGAATGAAAGCATTTGATTACATGGATTGTATGGATGCTAGAAAATGGTCATAATAAAATACAGTGAGAAAAAATGTTGTTTTTATTAAATTGTTACAGGTTGATTGAGGATTAGCATTTGAATATATAATCTGAGAAAGATTTGGATGAAAAAATGAATTGTATCCACTCACAAGCTCTTCACCTTTGACTTTGCCATTTATTTGATAGGATTGGCAACAAGTTTAAAATTCTGAGAAAACTTCCTTTATTTTTGCAGAGCTGAATGAAGGAAAGAGTAGCTGCTCCATGCAAGATACTGTGTCATGCAGATTTTCCCCCACTCTCTCTCTTATGAAATAAAAGTCTTAAGCTGCTGGGAAAATGTTGACAAATATTGTCATTAGATCATAGCTGAAGACCTACTGCAGTTGGGGAGAGCAACTGAAAAGTTTCTGTGTGTGTCAAGGAGGAACAGGATTACATAGAAGCACTGACAAAAGACGCCAGGGCTGGGGTCTTTGGTAAACTGAGGCAGTGCAAAGACCCCTTTTCAACCATGATTTCTGTGATCAAGTCATAAAGATTTCAAACATTTTGATAAGAGTAACATACATGAGTTTAATAGAAGGGATGGGAAAGGGGAAAAGGGGACACTCACAAGGGAGAGAGTGGGTCTTCGCAGAGAAGAGAGGGACAGCATGTTTCTCCTGCCTTTTAGTTTCCCTGAGGGCCCCAGGGAAATTTCCAGGGAGTCTCTTCTAAATTCACATCTTGACTTTTGACTGACAACTGGGTGAAATCAGGCTTTCAAGTCCTTGCTGCCATTACAATTCTAGGTCACTTTGCTAATTGGAACCCGATCTTAAAGATTTTATGGTCAGGAGGAATTATCATTATTATCTCCCTAAATTCTGAAATCTGGTCTGTGTAAGGTTCACAAAAGTCTCCCCTTTCAGGGTAACTTTGTGTTCCCCTTATGGAATTATTTTGGGGCCCACAATTCTCTGCAGATAACAGATGGTTTGCTGAGGAATGTAACATATTCTGTCCACTTATATTAGGCAGGGCTACAGGTAAATTGTTTTTCGAAGGTGAAAGCATATGGTGGTCAGCACAGTGAGCCCACTTTATAAAATTATTCCATTATCCTCATGATCCCAACACAACATCTGTCTGTCCCCTATCTTGATTAAATAATCTTCCAAACAGTCTCAAAGGAGAGACGTCCATGAGAATTAAAGACACAGAAATTGCCAAAGACTGATACAGAATGAATACAGCAGGGAGTGCCCTCTTTCTGCTCATATCAAGGCTAACAGTGAAGCCAGAATTAGGCAGTCAGTACAGATAGGTAAATTGAGTCAGGTCAGATAAAGGAAGCCAA
This sequence comes from Tamias sibiricus, assembly GCA_025594165.1. NCBI lineage: Eukaryota > Metazoa > Chordata > Mammalia > Rodentia > Sciuridae > Tamias > Tamias sibiricus. Next base: position 81,107,291 of record CM046667.1, read on the forward strand.
TTTTGAGTGAGTTGGGAAGTTGGAGACTATACCCTGAGGGACTGAAATGTTAATTCCTTCAGAGCCCTTCCTCCACCCTTACCTGCCCTTGCTCCAAAGGTAACCTGTCCCAGGGATTGTCCCTCCACACAGTGAGCTATAAAGTTGTTAATTAATGTGTCCTGGGCTGTACCATCCTGCCCTTCCCCATTTAGCCCATCTGCTTCTCACTTTTTGGCTATTCCATCAAGCATTTCTAGGCCTAGCCATGTATGCCAGAAGGAGAAAGAAAGGCAGGAAAAGAAAGAAAGCCTAGGACAATATATAAAAGGCAGACCTGCCTCACTTCTTGGGATACCAGGATACCAGCAATGGCCCCCTTCTTCCTCCTGGGAGAAGTCTATGTTACCCTTTTTAAATAAACCCTGCTTTATGTGCTTGCCTCAGCTTGCTTCTCTAATGTTCAAACTTCAACATTTGGGGGAACAGAAGTCCTCACTGTTAACCAGTGGTATCAACAGCACTGAGTGAAAAAAACAACACATCTTCTATTTGGAAAGTGTTTGTAAATTCGACTCACAAAGGAGAGAGAAATTCCCCTGAGGTGCAGTTTAAAAGGAATACTTAAAACTAAGGTTAGAACAGTCACTGAATGGAATCCATCAGACAATCAGCCCTTAACTTAGACCAAGTAAATTGATAAACCAGCCTAATTCCATCTTAAGACTAGGAGCCATCCTGTCAAAAAGTTATGAAAAGCCCACTTCAGTTTTCTATGAAATGCTAGGATTCTTATTTGGCTTGAGCTTATTGTCTGGCATTCATGCCCAGGCCTTGAGCTCACTCAGGCCTGGCTTTCCTTGACCAGATAACAACTCTATCTCAAACTAATGGTGCCTCATAAACTTTTGATATGGGGTTTGAATACACTCCCCTTTTCCTTGGAATGCAATGCCATGTAGGTGATTAGTTTGCTACTTGCTTTGAATTACACATGTCTGACCTTGTTAGCTGTAAGTTGCCAAGATTTTTTGTAACTCTTTGAACTATAAAAACCTTGTCTTCCCTGAGAGCAGGACTGACCCCAAGCCCAGTGTTTGGGAGGGGCAGCCCTGGCCAGCTCTCTTTGTGTGTATACAATATAAGCTTGCTTTAATTTAAAATTGGAGTTGGTGGTCTTTTCTTTGCGTCTTGGATCAACAAAATACCAGAGGAATTTAAAGTTTATGATGTAAGAAGGATAAAAATAGTAACATGGAAACCAAAATAACAGAACTCAGTTACTGAATGGATTTGACTCAAATGCTTAAGGCCTACCTAAAGAAAAAAAAAAAAAAAAAAAAGTCCATTTTAATTGGTAATTGCCCTGGTTTGATCAATGCACATGGCATACAAGTATAAAATTATTAGGGGCTGGGGATTTAACTCATTTGATAGAGTGCTTGCCTCCATACACAAGAGCCTGGGTTCAATCCCCAGCACCCCCCCCACACACACACACACAAAGGTACCACAATAATAAAATTATTACATTATACCTCATGAATTTGTACAATTAAAATAGTAATTCAAAAAGAAAATAGAGAGGGGAAATTATCGATTTTATATAAATATTATTTATGGAATAATAAATAGCCTCCACTATAACACACAAAATATTCAGATTTCAACAAAAATTATGAGATGTAAAATCAAACAAAATACAATATGTATGAAGATACGAAGCAAAACTTTAATATGACATAGATGTTGTTAAATAAAAAAGGACGTTTTAAGTAACTAAAATGATTGACATTATTAATATGTTAAGGTCATTACTAGAAAAATTCAGCAATATGCATAATCACAGGGTTATATTTAATGTGGTAAATAGAATCTAAAAGGTTGATTCAAAATAATTCCTAAAAATTGAAAATACAGTATATAATACAGTATGGCAATGATAAACTTTCCAGTAGATAAAAATCCAATAATAACTTATGAATAAAAATCTCAAAAAACATGGAATAAAATGCAACTTTTACCTGATAAACAGTAATCTCAGAAACTTACATTCCATTCACAATAGGATCTAAGAGAATAAAAATACTAATCAAAAGGAAAGAAAAAAAAATCAGACACTAAATTTACAGCATATTACTGAGGGAAATTAACATCCAAATATATGTTGAGATATTTAACGTTTATTCACTGAAAGTGTAAATATTATAGGGAAATCAATTTTTTGCTAAATTGACATGTAGTTCAGTAAATTCTTATCAAATTCTCAGTCCTTTTTTCCCTAAATATATTGACAAACTGACCTAAAAATTTCTAGAAAAGTGCAACAATCCAGAATTATAAAAAAGTCCTAAAATGAAGAACAAATTTGGTGGGTTTTCATTACTCCTTGTCAAAACTTATTATGAAACTATACTTACTAAAATAATGCATTACTTGTATATGAATACACACATAAATAAAAGGAACATAATTTAAAATTCAGAAATAAATTATGTTTTTGGTCAACTGATTTTGGAAAACATTACTAATGAAATTCAATATGAAAATTTAATATTTTATAAAATGATGCTCTGACAATTGATAACTCCATGCAACATATTTAAGAAGAAAATATAGGAGAAAATATGAAATACATTGCTTGGGCCAGTGGTTCTTAACAAGAGGACAGTTTGAAAGAGATTTCTTTGACTACCCTTTGTGGATGTATTTGGCTCCTCCAGGTACTTCATCCAAGTTGATTAATAAGATATCTGCTCATTTCATTTATTGGCTTATTTCACTTAGCATAATGTGCTCATTTTTCTTCTCTTTTGCAGCTGGTGTCAGAATTTCCTTCCTTTTTAAAGTTGAATGTTTCATTCCATGACTACACATTTTGTTTATCCCTTCATTGGTCACTGGAAAATTGGGTTGTTCCCATCTTTTGGCCATAAACATTATACCTCTTTGAGGCCTTGATGTCAATTTCTTGGCCTATATACCCCAAAGTGGAATTAATGGATCATAATTTTACATTTAATTATATTAAAATATAATTATATTTATAAATATATAAATTGATAATTTTACTTTTAATTGTTGGGCTTACCAGGTTACTGTTTTCCATACCAGATGCTTCATTATATTGTCTCACAAGCAGTTCACAAGCATTCTAAGTTTTCCACACATTCATCAATAGTTTTTATTTTTTAATTTTTTATATAATTATAATATTTATGAAGTGATATCACATGACTGCAATTTCTATTTTTCCAACAATTTGTATTTTTGGAAATTGTGCAATGTGCTTAGTAGCCACATGCATATCATCATTGGAAAATATCAAAGTTTTTGGTTTTTGATTTGGAAATTTTCCTTTTGTTTTTGTGCTATAGGAATTCTTTCTATATTATGGATAGTAACAAATTATCAGATGTAAGATTTTTTAAAAATCCCATTCAACAGATTCTTAATTATTTTATTGATAGCAAGCTTTGATGTATAGTTTTTTTTTAATTTTGAAGAAAAACAATTCTATATTTTTTTCTTTTGTCTCTATACATTCATTTCTTATATCCAAAAGAGCAATGACAAATGCAATAGCATGAAAGATTTCCCCTGGATTTTCCTCTAGAAATATTATCTTTTTAGCTCTTAAGTATATGTCTTTGATCCATTTTGATTTAATTTTTATCTATGGTATAAAATACAGGTCCAACTTCATTCTTGAATGTGAATACATAGGGTTCCCTGCACTATTTGTTTAATACAATGCCTTTCCCTCTACTGTATAGGCATGGGAATGTTTACTTCACATATATGATAGTTTATTTTGAGGCTTTGTATAATATTCCAGTGGCATATATGTCTGCATTCTAGTCCCACATTACATTATTACATTTTTTATAACTTTGCATGCATGTGACATTCATTTATGTTCTTCTTTTTCAATACTCTTTATTTTATTTTATTTTTTTCTGGTGCTGGGGATTGTACCCAAGGCATTGTGCATGTGACGTGAGCACTCTACCAACTGGGCTATATCCCCAGCCTTTCAATACTCTTTTGGGATAACTCAAGGTTACCTTGGTAGTCACATGAAGTTTAGGATAGATTTTGTGAGTGTGTGTGTGTGTGTGTGTGTGTGTGTGTGTGTGTGTGGTCTTAGGGATTAAACCCATGTCCTTACACATGCTAGGCAAATGTTTTACCACTGACCTATATACCCAGCCCTTAGGATAAGTTTATTTTTGTTTTTGCATTTTAAAAATTCGTTCTAAGCTGGGGTCGTGGCTCAGTGATAGAGCACTCGCCTAGCACGTGCGCAGCCAGGGTTTGATCCTCAGCACCATGTAAGAATAAAGGCATTACATACAACTAAAACAAATAAATAAATGTTTAAAAATTTTTGTTCTAATTAGTTATACATGACAGTATAATGCACTTTGACACATCATACATAAATGAAGCATAACTTCTCAATCTTCTGGCTGTACATGATGTAGAATCACAATGGTTATGTAACCTTAGGATAAGATTTTGAATTTATACAAAAATTATGACTACCTATGAATATGGGAGGTACTTTTACCTTCCTGTGTCTTCTTCAATTTCTTTCTTTAATGTTCTATACATTTCATTGTAGAGATCTTTCACCTTGTTGATTAGATTTATTTCTTATTGTTTTGTTCTTTAGGCTATTGTGAATGGAATTTTTTTCAAGATTTCTTTCTCAGCAGATTCATTGCTGGTCTATGGGAAAGCTTTTGATTTGTAATAAGCTTCTTTGCTGAATTTCTTTCTTAGGTCTAGCAGTCTTTTGGTGGAGATTTTTAGACCTTCTAAATATAGGATCATATAATTTTCAAACAGTGATAATTTGTCCTCATATTTTATAATTCTCTCTTTTATTTCTTTCTATTTTCTAATTGTTCTGGCTAGAATTACTAGTACTATTTTGAATAGGAGTGGTGAGAGTAAACATTTTTGTCTTGTTCCAGATTTTAAAGGAAATGCTTTCAGTTTTTCCCCATTTATTATGAGTTTGACTTTGGGTTTTTGTAGCTAGACTTTATGATATTCAGGTAGGTTCTTTCTATCCCTAGTTTCCTCAGTGTTTTTTTTTTTTTGTTGTTGTTTGTTTGTTTGTTTTTGTTTGGGTTTGTTTTGTTTTTAATCACAAGTGCATGTTGAATTTTGTTGAAGACTATTGACAAAATTATTTAGATGACAAAGTGATTTTTGTCCTCAGTTATATTTATATGATAAATTACATTCATTGATTGATTTATGTATGTTAAATTGTGCTTGTATGTGTGCAGTGAAACTAACTTACTCATGATAAGCAATTTTCTAAATATCTTGTTGAATACAATTTACTAATATTTTATCAAGCATTTTTGCATTTAAGTTCATCAGGGACATTGGTCCATAGTTTTCTTTCTTTGGTTTATCTTTATCTAGTTTTTGTGTGAGTGTGATACTGGCTTCATACAATGTATTTGGTGGTCTTCCGTCAATTTATATTTCATGGAATAATTTAAGGAGCACTAAAGGTATGGTAAAATTCAGCTGAATCCATCTCCTGGACTTCTCTTTGTTGGAATGCTTTTTATTACTGCTTCTATTTCATCACTAGTTATAGATATGTTTAGGTTGCCTATGTCCTCTTGATTAAATTTTGGCAGTTTGTATTGTGTAGAAATGTATCCATTCCTCATAGGTTTTGCAATTCATCAAAGTAGATTTTCAAAATACTCCCTACTGATCTGCTAGATTTCTGTGATGTCTGTGGTGATTTATTCTTCTCCATTTTTAATTTTATTAATTTAGCTCTTCCCTCTTTTTATTTTGGTTATTTTAGCTATGGGCTTATTGATCTTCTTTATCTTTCCAAGGAACCAATTTTTCATTCATTGATCCATTGTATTTTCAATTTCATGGATTTAAGCTCTGAGCATAAATATTTCGTTCCTTCTACTGACTTTGGAATTGGTTGTAATTCTTTTTCAAGGGTCTTCAGATGCATCATTATGTTTTTTAGTAGAGATCTTTCTAATTTTCTTATGTAGGCAGTCATGGCTATAAACTTTCTTCAATACTTCTCATTTGTGTCTAAAATTTTTAAATTTTTCTCCTGATTTCTTGTATCATCCATTCATCAAAAGTGCATTATTCAATCTCCATGTGTTTATGTATTTTCTGTAATATTTTTGGCACTAATTTCTAACTTCATTTCACTATGGTGTGATAAGATGCAAAGAACTGTATCAATTATTTTGCATTTGCTAAGAGTTGTATTGTGGCCTAAAATGTAGTCTCTTTTGTAGAAAGTTCCATGAGACATTTAGAAGAAAGGAGAGTTAGCTATTGTTGGATGATGTATTCTAAAAATGTGTGTTAAGTTAATTTGATATATAATGTTTTCAGGTCTAAAGCATCTTTACTAAGTTTATGTCTGTATAATCTATCTATTCATGAGAAAAGTGTGTTGAAATCATCTAGAAATCTTGTACTGGGTTATATCGGAGGCTTTAATTTTTGTAGCATTTCTTTTATTTACTTAGTTACACCCTCATTTGGATCTTAAATGTTTATTAGCCTTTTATCTTCTTGTTGGATTATTCTTTTTACCAGTATAAAGTGACCTTCTTTGTCTTTTTTTATTAATTTTGGCTCAAAATCTGCCTTATTAGATATGTGAGTAGCTAATCTTGCTTGATTTTAGGCCCATTTTTGGGTACATAAATTTCTATCCTTTCAGAGTCAGTCTGTGGGTGTCTTTGCTTGTAAGGTGGGTCTCTTTCAAATAACATAGAGTTGTGTCTTGTTTTTTTATCTGTTCTGCCAGCCTATGCCTTTTAATTTGAGTATTAAAATCATTTACATTCAATGACATTATAGAAAGATGAATAGTAATTCATTTTATATTTATTTATTTCTAATGTTTAATTTGGTCCTGTTTCTCATTTGCTTAGCTGTTCTTCAAATGAGACTCATGGAGCTCTAGTTGTTTTTTTGTTTTTTGTTTTCAATTTCTTCTGCATGCAGTTTTTATTGAAGTTTTATAGTGCTGGCTTAGTAGTGTTTTTTTTTTTTTGTTGTTTGTTTGTTTTTGTTTTGTTTTTTACTTATCGTGGAAGGATTTTATTTTCTCTATGATTTTGAAGGGTAGCTTTAATGGATATCACAATCTTGTTTTACAGTTATTTTTTTCAGGAGTTGGAAAACATTATTCCAAATCTATCTGTCTTTTAGAATTTATGCTGAGAAATCAGATGTAATTTTAATTGATTTACCTCTAAATGTGACTTGACATTTCTCTCTGTAGGATTTTAAAGTTCCATCCTTGTTTTATATGTTAGGCAATTTAATTGTATGTGTCATGAAGATGTTCTCTTTTGATCTTGTCTATTTGGGGTTCTGAACGTCTCCTGTATGTGGATGTCCATGTCATTATCAATGTTTGGGAATTTTTCTGGTTGTTATTGTCCTGAAGAAGTTATCCATAGCATTAGCCCACATCTCACAACATTCCTCATTTCCAATGATTCTTAAATTTGTTCTCTTAATGTGGTCCCAGATTTCTTGTATAGTCTCATCCTGGTTACTTGTTTTATTTAATACTGTCTGAATGTTCAAGGAAAGCCACCTTGTCTTCCAGCTCTGAGATTGTGTCTTTAGCATGGTATACTCTATTAGAGAGATTTCAACTCAACATTTTATTTGATTTATTGTTTCTTTTATTTGCAAGATTTCTCTTTTGTTCTTTCAACATCTCTATCTCCTCATTGAATTTCTATTCATATTAATTCATTTGTTTCTCTGAGTTTTCTTATAGTTCATTGAACATTCTTATAATCATTCTTTTGAATTTTTCATCTGATACTGTATCTACTTGAATACCTTTTGGATGATTTGTTGGTGAAATATGATCTTCAGAAGGCATCAAGTTACACTGTTTATTCAAATTTCTTGTTTTCCTATGTTGGACTTTATATAAATTATTTGGGAATAATTTCTTTTTAACTCTTATGTGTGGTCCTTTTATGGGTACAGTCTTCTTTTCCCAAAGTGTTCTAGAGTGATCTATATTGAGATCCCTCTCTCTTATAAGTGTGGCATCCATAGCCTTTGTGTTAATGCTCTCTGTTTTTGCTGTAGCAGTAGATGTCCACACATGGGACTTGAGGACCCAAACATAGCCCTTTCTGCTTGGAATCTAGTCATTAGTTTGGATTTTAATCTCTTCTATACTTTGTATGAAAGTATAATTAAAATTCATGTGCCATTAATTTGTGTGTGAAGCAAAGTGCAATGTCTATTGACTGAGTTTATTTCAGCAGCAGAGTTTCTATTCTATGAACTTGTAGTGTCCTATAGGTTCCTAAAAGTAGGAAACAAAAATATCAACAACTGATGCAAACAACATACAGCATAAATAACTGGTTCCTAAAATAACATGTACAAAATTAATTATGACAAAACCAGAAATGGTGGTGGTTGCAGCAATTTTCAATAGCAAAATCAATAGGTAACTATGAACTAGATCTGACATTAAAACATATAGCAGGTATCAACTATTTCATTCATAGTAGCAATGATTGTAACAACATGAATGGTGGGGGAAGGAGTTATAGAAACAATTAGTTATAAAAGATAGCAAAATACAGTTCATTATATGAAAAGAAAATGTGATAGGAAGGTAGAAGAGAGCTTATAATATTAAAAATGTCAACAGAGAGCATGCAAAAGAAATGTAACAGGTTATGGTTATAAGGAAGGAGGAGAAAAAGACAAAGCAAAGGAAGAGAGAAAGAACAGGAGAATTTTACTGTTATTGGGAGAAGAAAGGGATAAAGAGAAACATGTGAGAAAAAAAATACCAAGCAAAACAGAACAAAAATGAATAACTCAAAACCCCTAACCCTCAAAAGACAGGGCAAGTTAAAATAACTACATTAAAATTGCTAAGTATGAGAAAAAAATATATTTGGATAGATATATATACCCATGAACCAATCAACATAGAAACAACATAGACACTCTCACATACCCCTGAAAAAAATATTCTTAATGAAAATTGAAAGACTCTTCACCATAAAATTGCTTTCATCTACCTTGCTGAGAAACAGCACTCTGACTGCTTGAAACTCAAGCCACAGAGCAACTAGGACTGCAGACTTCCTCTAATCTGCCATCTTGAATATCCTTCATTATTGGAATTTATATTTACCCTACTATGGAATATCATGTCATGTCTTCTTTCTGCCACATAGCTCTAACTTAGTTCACATGGATCAACTCTTCCACATCTATCCCCCACATTCTACTCTCAAATTATATAATATCAACCCTTTTAGATTAGACATATTTAGTGAAATAATGTGGCATTTGTCTATCTGGCAAAGGTCATATATATGTATATACATATACATGTGTATATACATATGCATATATATATGACCATTAATTTATATATATATGAATTTATATATATGACCATTAATTTATATATATATATATGTCTCATATATATATATAAATTAATGGTTTTATGTGATGTTTTGACACATGCACATATTGGATAATGTTTAAATCAAGATAAACATAGGTACTAATTCAAACATTTATCAGTTTATCATTTCTATGTAGTGAAAACTTCCAAAATTCTTTATCCTAGCTTTTACAAATATATCATCTATTATCATTATCTTTACTCAAACTTCTGTTCAGTACCACACCAGAACTTATTACTCTTATCTACCTATACTTTAGTACCTATTGATATAACTTTTCCCATTCTTCCCTACCCCTGCCAACTTTTTATTTGTAAAATTTGTGTAAGTTGAATAGAATTTTTGCTAGGTGATTTAAAGTAAAATATTCCACACAGTGACTTAGAATGGGCTTTGATAGTGAGTTTTAGATATTATGTTTTATGTTTTAAAGGACAAAAAAAAAAAAAAAAAAAAAAAACCAGGAAGAAGAGGAGTAGATGGAGAAAGAGAAGTAGGAGGGCAAAGAGGAAAACAATAAAGGAGAAGAAAACTAGGAACAGGAAGAGTTAGGAAAGATGTTGTAACCTTTAATAAATGACAAATGGAAAGAAGATGCCAAATTCAATCCTTCTTTCTTACCTGCTTATGAAAAGTTTTTGTTGACCTTTGACATTAACCTTTGAAACATCCTAAACTTTAAAGTTACACATTCTGAAGTTGTTCTGATTTTCAAAGAGGATAATATATTAGATTTCATAAAGAAAATCTAGTGAGATTAACATTAATACCTAGGAAATATCTAAAAAAAATTATAAAAAGATTACTTTAGAAGTCTAAAAAAACACTTAAAGTGTTCCAAATAACTGTTATTCAACCATTGTAGATTATTTGACTGTTAGCTAAAACTAACTAATCTCATTTTTTTCTTCTTTTCACAAAATACCAATAAAATGGATATAATTGAAATTACATGCCTAACACTACAACACTATTTTATTGATTTCAGTTCTTCTTTCTTTCTCAACGTTTCCCCTGAGAACCTGTAATGTAACTATAGTATACACATACTAGGCAGTTTCTGTCCATAGGTATTTCATTTTTAAGAATGAACATTGGAATCAATCTGACATATGAATTTTTTTTGTACCTAGGTTTTATTCTTTTTTTAAATAATAATATTTGTGCAACTTCCCTTTCCCTTTGTTTGTTTGTTTCAGGGTCTTGTTCAGTTGCCCAAACTTTGTGATCCTCCTATTCAGCCTCCTGATTTACTAGGAATACAGTCATGTACAACCATACCTGGCCACAATTAAATCTTTTAAATGGGAATTTTGGCCTTTTGAACAATAACATTTCTCCAGGTATCTAATGCTGTGTAATGTGAAACTATATGGAAAATGGTAGCGATGGTTTTTTAATGTGTGAAAAAAGAGAAATGTTAGTGCTGAATGAATTCACATGTAGAAAAGCATAAAGACAGAAGTAGAAACCTGAAGTTTATCTAATTCCTTAGGTTTGCTGATGTCAACCACATTTCTGTCCAAACTAAATATTGGTTGTAAATAATTTTGTTAAGCTAGTTTTACTTTATTTTCTTATACGTTATTAAATAATTAGATAAGAGAAATTCTATAGCCAGGCATAAAATCCTTATGTACAAAGTGAGAAATTATGAATTGAGTGTCATGACAAATAAGTGATTGATTACTTAATGAATAATGCAGCATTGCCAAACTACAGACAAGTGTTTAAAAGGCAATCTACTGGGATTATTACTTTGTTTTTCCTGGTTCAATTTTTTATTGATAAGTTCTATGAATATATGAAAAATATATTTAACAAAAAATCAAAACAATGGACATTTTGTTGAATTCAAAGTTTTAAATATTTTTGAATTTGGTTTATACAACAAAGTTATAAACTCTAGATAGCATATGTATCATAAAAAATCTGAAAGTTTTGTGGAAGAAATGTCAGGTATTATCTATATAATTAGGGGTTACTTTCAGAACAAGTTGATTTGTTTTATGAAGAAATTATTCCTTTCAGTATAAAAAAAATCCTAACTATAAGAACTACTCAAAAGTATTACTGAGTAACCTAATTATATTTCTTTGAGCATGTTCAAACCAAGACTTTACCTTTTTGAGTATACAATATAGATAAATTTTACCTTAATTATGAAGTTTGTGTTGAAATACCTGTGTTTCAAATCTTAATTCTATATATACAGAAAATGTGTAAACCCTGACTGGCTTCTTCAAATTTCAAGTACTTTAAATTTTATTATTTTCAACTAGGAGTAGAAACATCTGGAGATGGGAATAAAAGAGGTTGAAATGGCAATGCTGTTTTTGGCCTAAGTCTTAAAATGGGGAGCCATTATATAAAATAACACACTGGACAATCATGAAAACAAAAGAGAGATCAAAATTTAAAAATGTACAGAATGTTGTGAAATGAGGATCCAGGTATTGCAACATCAATACTAAAAATAAATAGCATCAAAGCATAGTTTCCAGAAAATGAGCCTGCAAGCAGTAAGGTAAATGTAAGAAGGGTAATAATAGCTCATAGTACTGGTGGTGGAGAGTTTGAGATGTCATAGTGAAGAGAATCAGAACAAACTATGACATTTGAAGTTTTGTTAAAAAATCTAAACTATGTTTATCATAGGTAGGGTAATTTGGCTTATAGGACTAAAGGTTAAGTTCTAACAAAAATGTCAACTAGAAAGCCATTGGTACTTTGGAGGACAAGTTTCCATTGAACAGGACTGAACTGTACACAATGTCATATATAGCATCTTCTTCACACTAGATATTGGTGGTGTTCCCTAGTCACTGTGAAAACCTAAAAGCACCTGAAGTTTAAGAATACTTGGTATGTATTTTAAAAATACTCTTTTATCTTAAAAATTCATATCTGCTTAACTATATTTTTGAGGCACTTTATGAGAATTTTCTTTTGTTCTTTAATTTTTGGGGTACTGGAGATTGAATTCAGGGGCATTTGACCACTGACCCACATCCCCAGTTCTATTTTGTATTTCATTTAAAGACAATGTCTCACTGAGTTGCTTAGCACCTTACTTTTGCTGAGGCTGGTTTTGAACTCGTGATCCTCCTGCCTCAGCCTCCTGAGCCACTAGGATTACTGGCATGCACCACCCTTCCTGGTAAATTTTCTTATTAATTGACATAATTTTTTTTGAGATAGAACATATCGTTTTCATTTTTTCACAAATGACCCACTTAAGCATATACAACATATTGTAACAGAAATTAATAAAAGGTGTTATCATCCCAATTATTTTGTCCTTTGATCAGCAAATATTGCCATTCCATGCTAAACCTATGTATAAAGAAGGCAAATCAGCTGGGTGCAATGGGGCACACCTGTAATCCCAGTGGCTCTGGAAGCCGAGGCAGAAGGATCACAAGTTCAAAGCCAACCTCAATAACTTATCAATGCTCTAAGCAACTTAGTCAGTCCCTGGCTCAAAATTAAAAAAAAAAAATAATAATAAAAAGGACTGGGAGACTATGGGCCAGTGGTTGAGCTCCTCTGGGTTCAATCCCTTCTACCAAAAAAATAAAATAAAATAAAGGCAAATGTATTGCCTCAAACATCTTACTTATTATTAAATCTATGACATAATTTTAAAATTCCCTATTAGAAATACAAAGGAAGTTAGAATTAAGTAAATTCCATCAATATCTACATTTATGAGTTTCTGGAGCATTTTTACAACGTATATTATTCTGAAAGTATACTTATAGCACAAAATCGCCTCAATAGTAAGTTGAATAAACTTGATAACTGCTAAATAAAACTAAATTTTGCCTGAAGAATTTTCTGTATGAGTCTTTAGACAAGAAGCTGCTACCTAACTTACATAAATGATCTGAAAATCTAACTTAAATATTTATCTTTGCAAATATTTAATTGCAAATATGCAAATACCTGAGTCTCAGCCAATCACAATGGTCAACCTTCAGTCAATCATAGGCAGCCAACTGTTTAAATCTTGTTCAACTAAGGCAAATGCCAAGTTGCAATCAATCTATTTGTCTCTGCATACATCACTTCTGTTTTCTACATAACTTTCTCTCCTCTGGCTATAAATATAATCTATGCATGTGGTTGGTAAGAGAATTTTGAATCACTTCTTATCTGAGGATGGTTATATTCCCAGAAACAGTGTAAAATGGTTCCCTTTTCTCAACATCTTTAAGATCTTAAAATAAATTTCGCCAATTTATTGATGCATAACTAATACATATTTAAGTTGTAAAATGTGATCTTTTGACATACATGTCCCCTTGTTTTTGAAGTGAGTACACAAATTAAGGTATCATTTCATGTAGTTACCCTATTTTTGTGGTAATAACTCTTAAGATCTACTTTCTTAGCAAATTTCACATGTATAATACATTGATATTAATAATAGCTATAATTTTGTACATTAGACTGCTAGAATTTACTCGTTTGTAAGTGAAATTTTGTCACTATTAACTAAAACCTGCCCTATTTCCAACATCTTCCAACCTCTCTGTAAATCACCTATTGACTCTCTATGACTTAATTTTTTTCAGACTCCACATGTGAGATTATGCAGTATCTCTTTTTTTTTTTTTTTTTTTTTTTTGGTTTATTTTGCTTATCATGATGTTCTTTAGGGTCATCTTCATTGGAGGAAACAGCATGATTTCCTCCTTTCTAAGGGTAATATTACCTCATTTAGGTTGCTTTGAAATCTTGACTGTTATGAATGATGCTACAATTAACATAGAATTGCACGTAATATTCTATACATACTAATTTTGTATTCTTTGGATATGTATCTAAAGTTGGATGATGTTTTAATTCTATCTTTGGAATTTTGCAGAACCTCCATACTCTTTTATATGATAGCTGCACTGATTTACAATTCCCCAACTGGGTATGTGTTTTTTACATAAACATCTTTGCAAATATTTGTTATCCTAAAACTTTTTGGTATTAGGTATGAAGTAATATCTAATTGTGATTTTGATTTGCATTTCTCTGATGATTATTGTTAAGTACTTTATCATAAAACTGTTGGCCATTTCTATATCTTGTTTGGACATTGGTCTATTTAGGTTCTTTGACCATTTCTTAATCAGCATAATTGTATTTTTGCTCTTGAGTTTTAGGTGTTCATTTTGTTGTTGCTGTTGTTTGGAATATTAATACCTTAACAGATATGCAATTGGCAAGCATTATCTCTTATGATGAAAATTGAATTTTCATTTTTGTACTTTGCTGTGTAAAATGTTTTTAATGTGATGTAATCCAACTTTTTAAATTTTGCATTTGTTTACTGTGTTTTTGGTATCATAGTCTATGCTGAGAAGCTAGAATCTTTCTAAAATTAGAAATAAGACAAAGATGTCTATTCTGGCCACTTTTATTTAATGTATTCTGGAAATCCTAGCCAGAAAAATTAAAAAAAAAAAAAAAAAAAGAAAGAAAGAAAGAAAACAGCAGCAAAAACAGCAACAAATTAAGCCATACAAATTGAGATGAAAGAATTAAAGTAGTTTTTATTCATAGATTATATATTTTATTTGTATAAAATACTTGAAAACACCAAAGAAAACTATTAAAACTAACAAATTCATATTCATTTTTTAAAATCAGCTATTATAGAAGTAGTGCACCTCAAAAAAATGGAAGAATAGAGAATTTCAGCCTTCACAACTCTCAGAAATACTAAATGTGCAGCTACCCATTGATTACAATATGTCTATGACAAACAAGAATCCAGTAGAGAGATTCTAGCTCTGTATTTAGGGGAAAAATATGAGAATAATCACAATAAAAAGGTAAGAAAAATAATTTCACTTTACTCACCCATGGTATCACAGCTTAGTGCCCAAATACATCCATTTGGCTCCATGATTTCTCACATGAATGTTAAATGGGAATTTAGACTCCATATCCTTGCAAGACATTATCCCAGATATGTACTTCTGCTTTGCTTTACCCATTCCTGAAGAGACAAACACAGTTGTATATCCTGAGTGACTCTAGAAAGAATGGAAAGAGGTAGGATTTACAGAAAAAAGCCCTGAGAACTCTAAAACCAACTGTAGATATTAGTAACAGGCTTGAAGACTCCATGGAGAACACCACCCACACATACCATGGGATGTATCACCTACAATCCTTCCCAGATTCCTTAACAAGGTATATGAAAATTTCCTACAATGAAGATCTGTGAACAGTCTGACAAAGAAGAGAGAGCTAGAAGTATACTTAGTTACTCAATTTTTTAAAACATCAAAAGGACAATTTAGGGGGGGCTAGGGTTGTAGCTCAGTGGTAGAGCACTTGCCTCGCATACATGAGACCCTGAGTTCAGTCCTCAGTACCACGTAAAAATAAACAAACAAATAAATAAAAATAAAGATGTTTTGTCCATCTGCAACTAAAAATTTTTTTTAAAAAGACAATTTAGGAATAAAAGGAGTTTGAGAAAATGATAGATACAATAGAAAAGTACTAATGCAATATTCTTGAATGGTAGAGACAATGATTAAACTGAAAAGTTCAATAGAAAACTTCCACAATAGATTCACTCAGGCATGAAAATAATAATCTGCAAATTCAAACACAGTTAATTTGAAATTATCCAGTCAAGTAAACAAACAAAAAAAATATGAAGACAGGCTGTGATTTGTGGGGTACTATCAATTGAGATAGATGTATTAGTCAGATTTTCATTGCTGATAAGAACATTGGATGAGTTCTTTACAAGAACAACTTAGAGGAGGAAAAGTTTATTTTGACTCACAGTTTCAGAGTTCCAGTACATGGCCAACAAATTCCATTTCTCTAGGCATGAGGTAAGGTAGAACATCATGATTAAGGAGTGTGGTGAAGGAAAGCTGTTCAACTCACCACAGCCAGGAATCAGTGAGAAAAAAGTGAAGCACAAGGAACAAAATACAAACTCATAGATATTTTCCAGTGACCTACTTCCTGCAGTCACATGCTACTTGCCTCATTTCCATCCAGTATAATATTCTTTCAAATTATTAATCAATTAAATAGATTAATCCACTGATTAGGTTACAACTCATAATTTAATTATTCCACCTCTGAACACCGCTACAATGTCTCACACGTGAGCTTGTTGGGAACATTTCCTATCCAAATCATAACATTTAGCCCCTGGCCTTCAAAATCATACCCATCTCACAATGCAAAGTTCAATCAGTCCATCTCTAAGAGTCCCCACACAATAACAGTTCCAGCATTATCCAAAAGTCAAAATCCAAAGTCTACACTGAGACTCAATGCAAACTCTTGCCTGTGATCCCCTGTAAATATCTAAAGCAAGTTACATATATACAATATATGATGGTTGAACACAAACATTTCCATTCCAAAGGGGAGAAATGATGGTATAGAAAGAAGGGAAGAAAAACCAAAGTAGTAGTTAAAATCAGCTGGGCATAAAAGTCCTGTAGCTCTGCATCTAGCATCTGGTGAACATGGTGGTGAGATGTGAACTCTACAGGACTTGGATATTCCCAGCACTTTTGACCTACAGACTTTAATCCATATACCTTCTATCTTAGGCTGGTTCTATTCAAAACCAGTAGCTTTCCTGGTCAGACACTCCAAGTTCCTGTCATCTCTTATTCCTTAGACTCTCCAATGAAGCTTCTAATTCCTTTTCATAGCTTCACGCATCACCATTTTATGTGCCGCCCATGGGGATTCTGACATTGTTATACTTATCTTGAACTCCCAGGCCTTCCTTTGAAATCCTGGTGGAAACTCCCATGAACCCCTAACTCCAACATTTTGCTTTCCTGCTGAGCTTGCTCCATGTTCACGACACCAAGGTCTGCTGCCAGCACAAGCAGTAAACAGATCACTTTGGACCATGGTTACAGCAGCCTCTGAGCTTTCTAAGCACCACTGTGAGTGTTCTGCTCCAATGGTCTCTTAAAGGAGTTTTACCTTTTACACCCTTGAGCCTGTGATGGATAAAGTCTTGATGATTCTTGAGGTGGTCTCAACACATCTTTCCTATTATCTCTGTAAAAAGTACTTAGGTTGTCTTCAGTGGTAGTAATCACTTGAGAAACTACAACCTCCTTGGCCATAATTTTACAAGAGCTTTTCTAGCCAAAGTGCAATTTTTTAAGATATTTCAGTTCAAATTTATGCTACCTATTCTCAGTTAACCTGGCTAAAAGCTGCCAACAATACGCATAGCACTGTCTTAACGCCATGTTGCTTTGTCAGACCAATTAGTCCATCACCTTTTAATTCAGCCTCACACAAATTTTTAGGACATGGGCAAAATGTAGGCAATTTCTTCATCAGAATGTAACACAAATGACCTTTGGTTCAACTCCCATTAGAATCATAGTTCCTCTTTGAAACCTCATGAACACTATCTTTACTGTGCAATTTTCTCTTGGTATTTCGGTTTTCTGAGCTTCCTTCAGAATCACCCATTTAGTTTTCTTACAGCATTCTAAGTCTTCTCCAGCCTACATTTCCAAACTACTCCCACAAACTAGTTCTAAATGCTGTGAACTACCTGGCTGGACACAGCAAGAACCACACTCCTCATAGCAATAACATACTCTGTGTTAGTCAGTTTTTCTTAGCTGTGACCAAAATGCCTGATAAAAGCAGTTAGAGAAGGAAAAGTTTATTTGGGGCTCATGGTTTCGGAGGTTCAGTCCAAGGTCAATCAATTCCCTTGTTCTATGCCTTAGATGAGGCAGACCATCACTACAGATGTGCATGGCTGAAGAAAGCTGCTCAACTCATGACAGCCTAGGAGTATAGAGCTCAAAATTGATGCACCAGGGACAAAATATAAACTCCAAACACATGCACTAGTAACTTATTTCCTCTAAGTCCCATGCTACCTGCCTGTATTTACCACCCACTACAATAGTCTTTTCAAATTACCAATTTTTAAGTGGATTAACTCATTGATTTGGTTACTTCTCACATACTCTAGTCTTTACACATCTGAACATTCCTGCATTGTCTCATGTATGAGCTTTCTGGGGATATCTCACATCCAAATCATAAACATTCATCAAGCATTAAGTAGTCACAGAAAGAGAAGAGTAATAAAAATGTGAAGGCTTATTTACAAAATATTAACAACTAAAAACATTCTGAATCTGAGAAGGGAAATGAAAAACCAGTTTCATATTTTCAAACACTCATATATAGTAATATTAAAAGATCTTTATCAAAGGATACATAATCAAATTAGCAACATTTAAAGAAAAAGAGAATATTGATAGCAGTATAAGAAAAGTGATTCCTAACAAACCAAGGAACCTCAGTAGGATTATCAAAGGATGTAACAGTAAAACCTTGTAGGCCAGGAGAGAATGGGGGTTCTTAATGTTGAAACAAAAGAAAGCGAAATAGCAACATGAAAACATAGAAGTGCAAAAATTACTTGTGAGAATAAATATATAATCATATTCAGAATAATGTAAAATGTAATGATGGTATGAAATTCACTTCCAATTCTACTGTAAATTTTAATATGCAAAAGTACTGATAATAACTATAACTGCAACAATCACTTTGGATATACATTGTAAAAATATTCAAATAATGACACCAGTTATATAAATATATGGTATGAGTAATAGTATAGTTTCTGTGTAATTGTGTTAAGTTGTTATGAAATTATAACACCCTATTATGTCTATAATAAAATTTATAGCAGTATCCTGGTTAACTACAAAGGAAAAACATAATAGATGTATGAAAGATAAAAAAATTAAGAATCAATGCATATCAGCATAGAAAAATCACCTAATCAAAAAGAAAGTAGCATTATAAGAAGAAAGTAATGAAAGATCTACAGATAAACAATGAAACAACCAGAAAACAATGAGCAAAATGCCAATAGTAATTCTTCAACTATTACAAATCTGTTTAAAAGTAATGATTTAAATTCTCTAATTAGAAAACAGAGAGTGGGTGAAAAAGTAAATAAAATAGTATCTGACTATGTACTGGTGAAAAAAGGCTTTAACTTTAAAGACATATATAGGCAAAATGGGGAATGGAAGAAAATATTCCATGAAAATGGAAAACAAATGAAAGAAGATATTGCTATTTTTATATTAAACAAAATAGACTAAATTAAAAACTGTAAATAGAAACATATAATGTCATTATATGCAGATAAAGAGGCAAATTAAGGCTGGGGTTGTGGCTCAGCAGTAGAGCACTCGCCTAGCACGTGCAAGGCCCTGGGTTCAATCGTCAGCATCATGTAAAAATAAATGAATAAAACAAAGATATTGTGCCCAACCACAACTAAAAAAAAAAAAAAAAAAAAAAAAAAAAAGAAGTAGAAGAAGAAGAAGAGGTAAATTAATCAAGAAGAATCAAGAAGATGTATCTATTGTAAATATATATACACCTCACATTAGAGTACCAAAATATATAAAGCAAATAATTAGAGATCTGAATGGAGAAATAACAATATGATAATAAACGACTTCAAGACTTCATTTTCCACAACTGCTAGATCATTGAGACAGATAATTCATAAAAAGTTCTGACTTGACCAACACTATACTAACAAATAGACCTAATGAACATATACAGACTTTATGACCAAACAGTAGCAGAATATATGTTCTTCTAAAAAATATTTGGAATATTCCCCAGTGTAGACCATATATTAGGTCACAAAACAAAACATAGATATCAAGAATCTTCCTAACCTAGTAATATGAAACTAGAAATTAATAGTAGAAGAAATACTGGAAAATTCACAACTATATACAAATTACATTACACAGTCTTAAGCTTTCAATAAATCAAAGAAAAATACTAAGGGAAATAAAAATATATTGACATTAAAAGAATTGAAAAAAATTATCAAAACCCATGGGAAGCTTCAAAACGTTCTAAGCAGGAAGTATATAGTAATAAATAAAAAGCAGAATTAAAAATGTGAAATAAATAATTTTATTTTCACGTCAAAGAACATGTTAAAAAACAAAGCACAGCATTATCCAAAGGAAGGAAGATTATAACAAAAATAAATGAAACGAAGACAAGAAAACAGCAGAAAAGACCAATAAAATAGGAATTAGTAATTAGGAAAGTCGAAATTGAGAAACCTTCAGTAGATTAAGAAAAAGAGATTCAAATAAAAGTATAATTTAAAGAAGATACATTATAATAGAAATGCAATGTGCCATGGGGGACTGCTATGAACAACTTTGTAACAATAAAGGGGATAACCTAAAGAATGGATACATTTTTAGAAGCATGCAACATGCTAAGATTGAATCATGAAAACAATTTTTGAAAATCTGAGCACACTCATCAAGAGCATGGAGATTGAATCAGTAATCATAATTGTCATAAAAGAAAAGCCCAAGATTTCATGCCTTCACTGGTCAATTTTATGAAATATTTAAAATTCAATGCAGAATTCACTCCAACTTTTCAAAAATAAATGAAGATAAATGAACACTTTAAAACTCATAACATTAGGTCAGCATTACACTTATATCTAAGTCAAAAACTCTACGAAAAAATAAAGTTACAGATCAATATACCTGGTGAACATTGATGTAAAAATCTTGCTAAAGCAAAATTTAGCAAGACAAACTCAATAGCACTTAAATGGCATCCTACAACATGATCAAGTAGCATATATCCCTGGGATGCAAGGATGAATCAACATAAGAAAATCCATGCATTACTCCCCATTAAGAAAATGAAGGAGGGCTGGGATTGTGGCTCAGCGGTAGAGCGCTCGCCTAGCACGTGCGCAGCCCGGGTTCGATCCTCAGCACCACGTACAAATAAACCCATTGTGTACAACTAAACCAAATAAATAAATATTAAAAAAAAAAAAGAAAATGAAGGAGAAAAACAATACGATCCTCTCAATCAATATATAAAGAATATTTAATAAGATTAATGATGAAAACTCATTAAATTATTTAAGGAAAAAAATATTCCTCAACTTAATTAAGGCCACATAGTACAAGATCACAGGTAGCATTAGAAATAATGCTTTTACTCTTACAATAAGAGCAAGAAAATTTTGCCTGCTCTTACCACTTACATTCATAATAGTACCAGAAGTCGTAGTGTAACAAGGATCTAGGAAGTTGGGTTCTTTGTCTTGTGAATTTGAGGAATTAAATCCATGGACACAAGGGTGAGAGCGAAGTAACAGGATTTATTAGAATAATAGAAAGCAAGCCAGCAGAGCTCCTGAAGGAGAGGGGCCCCAAAAGAGGCTTGCAAATGGGTGTCTGCTGTCTAGGGGTTTCTAAAGGCATATCTAATGGCTTAGCACAAGTGATTGGTGGGGTGGGAGATGCCAGCATGGACCAATCAAGTTTTCAAAGCTCCACATTAAATAAACCAATTAGAAGTACATAATTTTAATCCCTTATTTACATAATTAATAGGACAGGTCTCACCTGGTGTTTTTTGACAGGTCTATTAAAAAGAGGAAGCATTTTTGGTAGGGATCTGCTTGTTGTATACTGTTGCTAGGAATAAAGGCAAGGGTAACTAAGAAAGGGCTGCTGTGGTTTCAGCTGTGAGGAACAGGAACAAGTATTTTAACTTAGAGAAAGCATTGTTGTTAAAACTGGAAGGAAGTAGCATGTCACAGGATGTCTTTCAGACCCACTCTCTCCTTTCAGGTTGGCATGATATCTCCCTCCTCTCCTTTCCATCTCTAAGGCCCTTATCCTGGCTGCTTATGGGACATCTGTCTTCCTCCTTCAGGGTAAGAAAAAGAAATAAAAGGCCTCCAAATTGGAAAGGAAGAAGCAAAATTCTTTGTATTTGCAGATTACATGATTTCACATATAGAAAAATCATAAGACTCCATTAAAATACCTAATAATTTTTTAATTAATTAAATTAATAAGATATAAAATCAATATACAAAACACAGAAGTATTTCTATACACTAACAATAAACTTTGATAAAAAGTAGTGAGCAAAATAATCTGATTTACAACAGTATTACAGAGAATTAAATATATAGGAATAATTTTTTAATTTTTTTTTAGTTGTAGGTAGACACAATGCCTTTATTTTTATTTTATTTTTATGTGGTGCTGAGGATTGAACTGAGTGCCCCACTCACGCTAGGGGAGAGCTATGCTACTGAGGCACAACCCCAACCCCTGTAGGAATAAATTTAATCAAGAAAATAAGTCAGGCACAGGATTGCCCACCTGAAATCTGAGCTATTCAGGAGTCTGAGGCAGGGGAATTGCAAAATTAAGATCAGTCAGGGCCATTTAGTGAGAATCTGTCTCCAAATAAAAACTAAAATAGAGCTGTGGCTGTACCTCTGTAGTAAAATGTTCCTGGGTTTCAACCTTAGTTATCACACAAACACACACAGAAAAACAAAATAAAACAAAACATGGTGAAAGATTTTTACACTGAAAGCTGTAAGACCTTGGTGAAAGAAATTGTGTAAAACACAAATAAATAAAAATGCATTCTCTGTTCTTGGATTATATGTATCAGTAGTCACACAATGTCCATAATATCCCACAGCAATATTCAATGAAATCTCTATTAAAATTCCAAAGGCATTTTAACAGATATAGTAAAAGCATTGGTAAATTCATAAAGAACCACACAGATCCCTAATAGCTAAAGCAATCTTGAAAAAGAACAAAACTGGAGGCATGATGTTTTATGATTTCAAATTATATTACAAAGCTATAACAGAATGATGCTCACAGAAAACAGATAACAATGAAAGAAACTAAACAGTTCAGAAATAAGTCCACGTATGGATTTATTTTAATGTAAGTTAAGAATACACAACAGGGAAAGGATAGTCTCTTGAACATGTGGTGTCAAGAAAACTGAATATTCTTATAAAAATAATAAAATTGAAACCTTATATAATAAGCAAAATCAGCTTAAAATGAATTAGAGATTAAAGATGATATATCACACTGTAAAAATTCTTAGAAAACAATATAGGGAAAAGATTTCCTGACATTAGTTTTGGCAACAATTTTTTGAATATGATTCCAAAACCACAAGCAACAAAATTGATTTGTTTTAAGATTATTTTAGTATGCATTTGCTAGCTTTCTCATTGTTTTTCATAACAACTTTCTATTGTTTCAGTATTAATCTTTTTTGAGAAATGCTTATAGTTTTCTAGATAGATTTTAAATTGTATTTTTCCTACTTAGAAATGTGGGAAAAATATGTTTTCCCTATGGCTTTATTCTACTTAAAATTTTAAACTAAATATACATTAAATTGCTAATGTACTGTTTATAAATATCAACAAATCCAAATTTTTACCTTTATAATTGGATGAGGATATTTTTATCTAAACTAATCTAACTTATCAATTGCATAGGTATGGAGCAAAACTAGTTCTTATTTCTTTTCAGCATAGTCAATTTTAAAGTATCATATTCATGAAAAAATAAAACAAATAAAGATATATTTGGGGAGAGAAACAATACTCCTGTTTTTTCCGTAATAAGATTTTTACATTGGCATTTTTATTAGTCATCTTTTCATCACTGTAATAAAACTACCTGACATGAAAAATTAAAAGACGAAAAATTCATTCTGAACTCTCATTTCCAGAGATTCAGCCCATTGTCAGTGGACTCCATTGCTTTTGGTCTAAGATGAGGCAGAATATCATGGTGGAAGGGCTTGATTGAGGAAGGCTACTCAGTCCATGGCTGTCAAGAAACAGAGAGACAGACAGAGAGAGAAAAAGAGAGGGAATGTATGAAGAGACAGGGACAGGATATAATCATCAAAGGCATGCCCTCAGTGACCTACTTCCTTCAATCATTATATGCCTACCTCCTTAAATCCTTATATGCTTGGTCAAATTATTATTCAATCAAATGGATCAATCCACTGATGACATTAAAGGTCTCATAATCTAATCATTCACCTGAACATTCCTGTATTGCCAAACACATGAACTTTTATGAGGACACCTCTTATTCAAACCATAACATTATTACAAAATCTTTTTCCATGTAACTGGAATCATTTAAACTATAAGAAAAGTCAGAATATGTTAGAATGTGGTAATTTAAAAAAATGTTTAAGCCCTGATGAATACTGAAAACCCAAATTAATGCAGCTCTTTGTGACATTGCTTAAAATTTAATGAAAATATTTAAGAAGAAATATTTAACCTAAGACTTGTTTTGTAAATTAAAGAAAATATAAAGTGATGGCAAATGATTTCATGTAGGAGATATTTCTAAGACTTAAAAAATACCAAAGTTTATTTGGTTTATTTGCATATATTTTTCACCAAAAATTATAGAACTTTATAAAAGAACCAGGTCTTAAAATGGTCGTTAATTTTATAATTGGAAAAGTTGAGAACACAAAATTGTCAGTGGTAAGACTAACTGTAAATACCTAATTAGTGAAGAGCCAGAACTAATGTACCAATATTTGTTAAATTGCAGATATAACTAATACATTTATAAATTTGTATTAACTATATACACATACTAGTACAAGTTGCTGAACTGATAGGTAGTAACCAAGTCCCATATATTTTTTTCCATTAATCCTATTAAAACTCCAACAAATATATTATTGTTTCCTTAGTGAGTACCTAACCCTTTTTCTTTACTTGTGTCAAACAAAAGAAGATAGGCCATTATGGCATAAAGAGTATAATAAACAAATCATCTGAATTGTACACTATTACACAATTACACATTATAATGAAGCATATTTGTCAGCCTCAGTGATAATTTGGAAGTTGAGGTTCATTATCATGAAATATTTTTTTTAATAATTGAAAAGGTTTCCCATGCTTCCATTGTATTGAAAATAAAGGGACTGGTACAAATTAAGAAATGCTATAGGACTGGGGTTGTGGCTCAGAGGTAGAGCACTCATGTAACATGTGTGGGGCACTGGGTTAGATCCTCTGTGGGGGTTTTGTTTGAGTTGCTGGGGTTTTTAGTTCCTCCCAACCTGGGTTTAGCTTCTTCCAGCCAGCAGAGAAGGCTAAGGGAAAAAACACGCCCCAGCGCAGGCGTGATCGAGAACGGTAGGGGCCGGCTGGTGGCCACCCAGCCTTCACAACGGAAGACACTCAGACCTGTCGGGAGCCCAGTCAAAGCTGGAACTCAAGTTTATTGAGGAAGTTGGACAGCTTTTATAGAAGACATAGGGCAATCAGCAGAAAGATTATAGGGACACATAAGGAGCATGGGCAAATCACATTGGCGGAGCCCCTGGCCTATCCTTGGGGGTAGTTTTAGTTCTCACAACATGTCAGGGGAACGCCTCCTGATTAGGCCAAGTCTGTACCAGGGGGTGGGAGGCAACCAGAGTTAAGTTTTTCTATTCTTTTGGCCGATGTGTTCTTAAGTCCCCAACAATCCTCAGCACCACATAAGAATAAAATAAAGATATTGTGTCCACCTATAACTAAAAAATGCATATATAAAAAATGAAATGCTACAGTTGAATCAAGATGGACATGTAGGGGTTGGGGTTGCAGCTCAGTGGTAGAGCACTTGCCTTGCACTCGTGAGACCCTGGGTTTGATCCTCCTCAGCAACACATAAAAATAAATTTAAAAAAATAGAGATATTGTGTCCACCTACATATATGTATATATGGACATGTAAGCAATATTTTCAACAATGCTTTTTTAAAAATTCTACAATGTATTTAAAGTTTCTTTTTTGCCATTAACCATGGAAGGTGACCCCTTTCACTCATTTAAAAATAGAGATGGTACTTTTCTACATTTCTATATATTTTATACACTTAAAATATCGCCTTTGCTAAAATGTTTTTAAATAAAATTATTCTATAAAGTACACTGACAAAGACCTTTAGCCCTTACATGTAATTTTCAAAATATTTTTTATGCTTCTACTCTCAGATATTTCATTTAAAGTTGAGAAAACTAATCTTCAAGAAAAAATGGTGTTATCTTCACACACACACACACACACACACACACACACACACACACACAAAAAACACAAACACAAAAAATAGCCTGATCAAAGCAACTCAACAAATTGATGTAATTGTTTTCAAATATAGGCTTCCATTCAATTTTTGATGGCTTCAAGATTAGTTTATAAAAATCCTAAATAATTCATGGGTCAGAACTTTGGTGTCTTAAAGAAAGTGTATATATGTACATATAAAAGCCTGATGAATTTCTACTTTTTTTTAATAAAAAATTAACAAAAATAATATTTTTAAAAAAAGTAATTTGAAGAAGATAGTACAACATAAAATAATTCACTAGAATGTGTTATAAAACAACCTTGGATAGTATCTTATGCAAAAGCTTTAAATTTATTTGAATACAGAGAAAAATTCTACATTTTTCAAAGATGATACATAAGTATAATGAGTTTTATGCTGCCTTTCATTTATTTTTCATAAAATGATATTTGTTTGTCACCTGCTATATAATTTTTGTAACATATAAATGTTTATTTAATGTGAGTTAAATATTAAATTTATGCTATATTTAACAAGAAATGACTTAGAAAATATATACTAAGATAAAAAACAAACCAGTATGTCTCTTTACTTTGTTTTATTATTACAAGTCCCAGGACTCCAGTAACTACAGATGTAATTTCAATTCTTCAAATTCTAAGGATATAGCAAATTTCTAGTAACATGATTATTATTCTATATTAAAGTGTTTCCTATAGTCCTGAATCTTGTTCAAATCAGTATGTTCAAGCTTTGTGAAATGAGAAGAGTTTGTTGCTCCCATAATGCCTCACTTACCTAAAAAAGTTTGATAATAATCTACTAGTAATGAAATTTCATAGAAATTCTGAATTTGCAGTTAAAGAATGATATTGAATATGATGTAATGCTTTCAAATATGGCCTTAAACTTTGTTTTAAATTCTAGGCAATGTAGGCCTACACATGTACTTTCATAATGTTTTATGAAAATATAACATCTGTTTTATTGAGTTCAATTTAGAAATTCTGGAGTGTCTAATACTTCTGTATGTAGAAAATATACATTAAAGCTACATATTCATTCTGAAAATGTTATTTAAATATAACAGAAATTAAATAGTATATGATAAAAGAGAACAGTTCATGCTTTGTTAAACTATTTTTAGATACTGTAGAATTCACAATATGCTTAATAGTCCTGAAATATTGATTTAATCCATTAGTCTTTCACAAACTTTCAATTGTTTCCCATTACATTTAGAGATAAATTTTCTATAGTCCACTACCAACTCCTAACTTGTGTTTGTATGAATTTGTATATTATCTCCAAATGTGTACAGCTACATCACTTCCGGGAGTTTTCTGTAGTAAAATAAATGTTAAATATCCTAATTATTACAAAAATAAAATGTTTTACTAATTGGATTTCCAAATCCTCCAGTTTTCTAAGAACCAAAATATTTCCCACAACATTGTCTAAAGAACGCTGTTATTGTGTTACATCTCAAATATCAGAATTCTGAGTTGTATTTGTTCAGAGGAAAAGAGTTGAATGTAAAATAAATTTTGAAAACCACTAAAATTTCCCATATTCTTCTGAATGTGAGTAGTTTAACATAAATAATTATTTAGTGAGATTTATAATAAAATTATATGTTAAAAAAAATCACTCCAAACAATGTTCTTAGAAGTTAATGATATTGTGTTTTTTTTTTTTTTTTTTTTTCCTTTCAGTTACCTAAGACTTTTCCACTTCTCTCATCCTGGCTATGTTCTACCATTAAATAGTTGATATTCTTAATTTTCATAAAGCTTCTTAATATCATTCCTTTAGTCCCCAATAATTGTTTTTCTAAATTCATAGCATCCAATGATTGTATCATTAGTATGTCAACTGCTTTCAGATCACCTTGTTTCCCGTTTCATATTACATGGTTATTGTATTAATTTTCAAAAGAATTATTTATGAATTTATTTCTTATTCCCCTAAATATTCAAATATTTGAAAATTTGAATCATTACTAAACAATTTTACATCAGTTTTTATATTCTCTGCCATAGTGTTTTACACAGTTGATGCTCAGTGATAATTGATATAATTTCACATTTAAAAAAAAAAAGGTTTTATTGGAGCCACCTTTGGCCACTGCCCCATCTCTGAATGCAGCTGCCTCTATCTTGAGACAATGGTCGAGGCCTGGAGGTCCATTTTCAAGGTGCCTACAGGTTTGGTTGCCTCTGAGGTCTTCTGCTGGATGTGCTGATGGCCACCATCTTTCTTCAGGGGTGGGAGAGAGCTTGGCTCTCCCCAGCTCTCTGAGTCCTATAGTGCACCAGGGAATGACAGGGCTAACTGCAGCAAGTTGGAGGATTGAAGGTACAACAGGTATAAGGGCATCTTGCACTCAGTTTGCCCAGCCAGCTGGTCCAGCACCCACTTGTTTCCTGGGGCTTATTGAGCTGGCACTCCATGGATCCTAGAAATAACTCCTTTACTCCCTCCCCAGTCCACCATTCATGGATCCTCTGGTCCTGCCAGGTCCAGCATGAGTCTGGCAACCAATATGGCCATCTAGCTCAAAAATCCCCAGCCTCTCAACACCTCCCTAGCTACCAACCCAGCCTAGTGCTCACAGATGTATGGATTCGCCCACATCTGTCAGTACCAGGTCCTGATCTCCCCTATAAAGAATAGCTCTCTAGGACAGGCACTCCAGTCCCAGTGCTCAACCCTCAAGACCACCTGGGAGAGAAGTGCCTAATGTCTTAATAGGAGCTATTTTGTTTAAGGCTGTTTACTTTTTGCATTTGGGTGATGTTAATAATGATTTCCACCTTAAAGGTGATGTGCTGGAAAACTTCAGGGACACTATAAGTCTGCAGGGTAGAAACTGTACTGCCTCAGATCCACAGATCTACGTGGGAAGGCATATGAACAACATGAAAAACCAAGGGAAGAAAGTGCCTCCCCAAACCAACATATTCCAATAATAGAATGCATTGACAACACAGTAGAGGAAATGTCAGATAAAGAATTCAGAATGTATATAGTTAACCTGATATACAACATAAAGGACGATGTAAGAAGTGAAATCAGAGATAAATTTCAGGAGGCTGAAGATAACTTCAATAAAAAATAAATACCAAATTAAATTCAATGGAAATTATAACCGACAGAATAGACCACTCGGAAAACACAACCAAAGGGAATGAAGACAAAATATATAATTGTGAAAATGAAGTTGACCACACAGAGAAATTGGTGAGAAACTATGAACGGAACTTCCAAGAATTATGGGATAACATGAAAAGACAAAAATTAAGATTCATTTAGATAGAAGAAGAAGTGGAGATACAAACCAAAGGAATTCAAACTCTTTTCAAAGAAATAACATCAGAAAATTTCATAAACCTGAAGAATGAAATGGAAAATAAAATACAAGAGGCTTACTGGACCACAAGGTACAAAATTACATCAAACCCACACCTAGGCATATTATGATGAGAATGACTAACATACCGAATGAGGATAGAATTTTAAATGCCATGAGAGAAAAATATCAGATTACATATAGGGGAAACCAATTTGGATTTCAGCTGATTTCTCAACCCAAGCCCTCAAAGCTAGGAGGTCCTGAAACAACATATACCAAACTCTGAAAGAAAATGTCTGCCAACCAAGAATCTTATATCCAGCAAAACTAAGCTTCAGATTTGATGCTGAAATAAAATCCTTCCATGATAAACAAAAGTTAAATTAATTTACAACTAGAGAGCCTGCACTACAGAACATTCTCAGCAAAATATTCCATGAGGAGTAAATTAAAAAAAAAAAAAAATCAGCAAAGGGAGGAACTACACTAAAGGAAAAACTAATCAGAGGAGAAACCAAGTCAAGTTAAAAAACAAAAATAAACCAAAATAACTGGGAATACAAATCACATCTCAATAATAATCCTGAATGTTAATAGCATATATTCATCAATCAAAAGGAAGAGACTGGCAGATTGCACTTAAAAAAAAAAAAAAGATCCAACAATATGCTGTCTCCAAGAGACGCATCTCACAGGAAAATAAATCCAAAACTGAAGGTGAAAGGATGGAAAAATAATATCAATCACATGGACTGTGTAAACGAGCAGGAGTTTCCATCCTCATATCAGACAAAGTGAACTTCAAGCCAAAGTTAGCCAGAAATAATAATAAAGGACATTTCATATTGCTTAAGGGAACCATACATCAGGAAGACGTAACAATCATAAATATTTATGCACCAAACAAAATAGCATTTATATACATAAAAAAAAAAACCTTCTCAATTTCAAGAATCAAACAGACCACAACACTACAATATTGGTTGACTTTAACACACCCCTCTCGCCACTGCATAGATCTTCCAACAAAAGCTAAACAAACAAACTGTAGAACTAAATAACACAATCTAATTTAGACTTAACATATATATATATATATATATATATATGTGCATGTATATATATATGTGTGTGTGTGTGTGTGTGTGTATGTGTATATATAATATTTTATTCATCAAAGAATGAATACACTCTATTCTCAGCAGCCCATGGATTCTTTTCTAAAATAGATCATATGTTATGCCTCAAAGCAAGTTTTAGCAAATACAAAAAAATAGAGATACTGACCTGCATTCTATCAGAACATAATGGAATGCAATTAGAAATCAAATATAAAATACAAAATAGAAGCTACTCCAACACCTGGAGGCTAAATAATATGAAATTGATGAAAGGACAGCAGAAAAAATCAGGGAGGAAATAAAAAATATCCTAGAGGTAAATGAGAACACTGATGCAACATATCAAAATCACTGGGACACTATGAAGGCAGTGCTAAGGGGAAAGATCATTGCATTGAACTTATTCATTGAAAGAATAAAATGTCAACAAATAAATGACCTAACATTACATCTCAAAGTCCTTGACAAAGAAGAACAAATCAATACCAAAAGCAGAAGGCAGGAAATAATTAAAATCACTCCTGAAATGAATGAAATTGAAACAAAAAAAAAAAAAAAACAATTAAAACAACAGACAAAATATAAAGTTGGTTCTATGAAAAAATAAATAAAATTCATAAATACTTAGCCACATAATAAAGAGAGAGAAAAATCAAATTACTAAAATTCATGATGGAAAAGGAACTATCACAACAGACACTACTGAAACACAGAATATAATTAGAAACAATTTCAAAAATTTATACTTCAATAAAATAGAAAATATCAAAGACATCAACAAACTTCTAGAGAAATATGATCTATCCCAACTGAATCAGGAGGATATACACAATTTAAATAGATCAATTATAAGCAATGAAAAAACCTACCTACTAAGAAAAGCTCAAAACGAGCCAGATTCTCAGTTGAATTCTATAGGACCTTCAAAGAAGAAATAATACCAATACTCCTCAAATTATTCCATGAAATAGGAAAGGAGGAAATCCTTCCAAACTCATTCTATGAGGCTACCATCACTCTGATATTAAAACCAGACAAAGACACATCAAAGAAAGAAAACTTCAGACGAAAATCCTGGATGAATATAGGTGCAAAAATTCTCAATAACATTCTGGCAAATTGCATACAAAAGTGTATTAAAAAGATAGTGCCTCATGATCAAATGGGGATCATTCCAGGAATGCAAGTTTGGTTCAACATATGAAAATCAATAAACATAATTCATCACATAAATAAACTTAAAGACAAGAATCATATGATCATCTCATTAGATGCATAAAAAGCATTTGACAAAACAGCACCCCTTAATGTACAAAACACTAGAAAAACTAAGGATACTAAGAACATACCTGAACATTCTGAAAGCTGTCTGTGCTAAGCCCAAAGCCAACATTATTCTAAATGGAAAAAAATTGAAAGCCTTCCCTCTAAAAACTTAAACAAGATAAGGATGCTGTCTTTCCCTACTTTTATTCAACATCATTCTTGAAATTCTAGCCATAACAATTAAAGAGAAGAAAAAAACATTAAACGAATATAAATAGGAAAAGAAGAACTCAAACTATCACTATTTCCTAATGCCATGATTCAATATTTAGAAAATCCAAAACATTTCACCAGAAAATTTCTAGAACTAATAAATAAGTTCAACAAAATAGCAGGATGAAATCAACACCAACAAATCAAAACATGTTCCTACTCATCTCTAATGAATCCACCAAAAGAGAAATTTGAAAAACTACCCCATTCAAAATAGTCTAATAAAGAAAAGAAATAGTCAAAAAGAAAAGAAAAAAAAAAAAAAACGGGAATCAATCTTACAAAAGAGGTGAAAGATCTCTACAATGAAAATTACAGAACACTAAAACAAGAAATTGAAGAAGACTTTAGAAGATGGAAAGATCTCTGGATAGGCAGAATTAATATTGTCAAAATGGCCATACTAACAAAAGAGTTACACAGATTTAATGCAAATCCTATTAAAATCCCAATGACATTTTTCAAACACCTAGAAACAGCAATCAGGAAATTCATTTGAAAAAAATAAGAGACCCAAAATAGCCACAAAAATCCTTAGCAAGAAAAGTGAAGCAGTAGGCATCACAATACCAGACCTTAAACAATACCAAAGAACCATAGTAACAGAAACAGCATGATATTTGCACCAAACAGACACATAGACCAAAGATCCATAATATAAGACACAGAGACAAACCAACAGATATACAATTATCTCATATTAGACAAAAGCACCAAACATTCAATGGAGAAAAGATAGCTTCTTCAAGAAATGGTGCTGGGAAAACTAGAAATATATGTGGAGCAAAATGAAATGAAAACCTTATCTCTCACCCTGTATGAAACTCAACTCAAAGTGGATCAAAGACTTAGGCGCTAGAATAGAGATCTTTTGCCTAATAGAATAAAAAGCAGGCCCAAATCTGAACGATGTCAGCATAGGAACTGACTTCCTAAACAAACTCCTAAAAGCGTAAGTAGTAAAATAAAAAGTCAATAAATGGGATGAATTCAAACTAAAAAGATTCTCAGCAAAGAAAACAATCAATAACATGAAGAAATAGCCTATAGAATAGGAGTAAATCTTTCCCATATGCACTTCAGACAGAGCATTAATCTTTAGTATACATAAAGAACTAAAAAAAAAAAAACAAAACTCACCACAAAAATAGAATAACACAACCAATAAATGGGTTAAGGAACTGAGCAGACACTGTACAGAAGAAGAAATATGAATGGTTAGAAAATAAAAAAATATATATATTTAACATCTCTAGTAATTAGAGAAGTGCAAATCAAAGTACTCTAATATTTCATCTCACTTCAGTCAGAATGTGAGTTATTAAGAATACAAGCAACAATAAGTAAACAATTGGTAAAGATGTGGGGGAAAAGGTACATGCATACATTGCTGGTGTGACTGAACATTGGTGTAACTGCTCTGGAAAGCAGTAAGGAGATTTCTCAGAAAACTTGGAAAAAAAACCACCATTTGACCCATCTATTCCACTCCTCGATCTATACCCAAAGGATTTAAAATCAGCATACTACAGTGATGCAGCCACCTCAATATTAATAGCAGCTCAATTCACAATAGCCAAACTATGGAACCAACCTGGATGACCTTCAACAGATGAGTGGATAAAGAAAATGTGGTATATATACACAAAGGGATACTACTCAGCCTTAAAGAAGAATAAAATTATGCTATTTGACAGTGAATGGGGGGCTGGGATTGTGGCTCACTAGTAGAGCACACGCCTAGCATGTGCGCGGCCTGGGTTCGATCCCCAGCACCATGTAAAAATAAGTAAAGGCATTGTGTACAACTAAAATAAATAAATATTTAAAAAAAGAAGAAAGAAAGAAAGTAAATGGATGGAGCTGGAGAATATCATGCTAAACCAAATAAGCTAATCCCAAAAAACCAAAGGTCAAATGCTTTCTCTGATATGCAGATGCTAATTCACAATAAGAAGTCTAATGAAAAAGAGATTGTATTAGGGTTCTGTGGAGGAATGGAATCAACAGGAAGTATGATAATAAAAAGGGGATCTATCAGATTGGCTTTTGTGACCAGAACCTGGATAATCCGCAATGTCTTTCTGCAGGCTGGAGAGTTGGAAGAACCAGTATCTGTGCAGTCCAAGAGCCTGAAGCCCCAGAACAAGTGGGATTAATGTTGCTACTCTAGTCTGAGACCACAGGCTTATGGAAACTCCTTGGAGAATCACCAGCAGAGTCCACTTTGGAAGAGGAAAGGAGGGGGAATCTGAAATCCTCAGGTAATAGCAGCAGCAATCAAGAACCAGTTCAAGAAGAATAACGTTTGCATCTGCTGCTGCTTCCTTGTTCTTACAAATTTTATTCTATCCAAGCCACTATCCTTTTCCATGGGGCTGCCCATGCATAGGTAGGGTCTCCATGTTCATTATCCCACTAAATTATAAACCTGTCAATACTGAATGCTGATAAGGTTGTAAAACAAGAACTCTTCATTTGTTACTGGTGGGAATAAAAAAAACAAAAAAACAGCATAGTCACTTTTTTAGGAATTCTTTTATAAAAATATAATATTTGCCATAAAACCTGGCAATATCATTCCCAAGGTTTTAGCTAAGTGCAAAGAAAACTTGTGTTCACAAAAAAACTTCATTCATAATTTCTAAGAAAATAGAAACAACCAATGGGATGCTATTCAATAATACAAAAAGATAGACTACTACTTTATGCACTAACATTGAATTTTCCTAAGAAAAGGAAGCCAGAATCAAAATACTAAATGTTGCATTATTGTATTAGTTTAAAATTATGGCCAAGTCAAAACTCTAGTGATAAAAAATATACCCGTTATATTTTTTTAATGGCATTGATTTTAATTTTAATGGCAGTGATTGAATAAATACATATACATATACATCTGTCTACGTAGATACACACCATCTACCTCTTTGCATTTAGAGCAGATAGAAACTTGAAGCAATATTAGTAATGAAATTTTCCATTGCTCAGATCTTTATTAATAATGTCCCCCTTGCAGAATAAATGTTTGATTCCCAATATATTAGTTTTCTATGATTGATGTAACAAAGTACCACACTGAGTGATGTGAAACAACAGAAATGCTCTGTCTCATAGATCTGGAGGTGAGAAGTCTCTTGTCTTCCCAGGGGAATCTTTCCTTGTTGCCTTTCCTATTGTGGTTTTTACCAGCAATTTTCTGTATTCTTTGGCTTAAAGATGCATGAATCTAGTCACTGCTTTGTCTTCATATGATTATCTTCTTCTAGTTTGTATTTCTGTATATTTTATAAGGAGGTTAGGTATATTGCATGAGGAATCCACCCTAATGCTCTCATATTAGCTAACACCTCTTCAGTGACTATTTCCAAATAAAGGTAAATTGTAAGGTACTAGAGTTAAGGCTTTGATATACGTTTTTTCTTGTTTTGTTTTGATGTGTGGGAAATTTGATTCCTAGTTCCAGGAGTCAGAAAAACAGTCTGAACCTGGAGGTCTTGAAGTGCCAGAAAATGAGGAAATGTTCAAGATGAAAAGAATGGATCATGTTAAAGAAATATAGGAGCCAAATTAAAAGTGACTCTAATCACTTAATTGAAGTAATTTGAGAAAGAAAAAAATAGCAAGGGAGTACTAAATTATAACATAAGCTGTAAAATAAATATCAATTCATATAAATATAAATAATTGTATAAAAATGAGGAGAAACTAATCTATACAGAAGAATTTCAAATACCTTACATAGATACTTCCTCTCATTTTGAGAGGCAGAAGTTAACCATACTCCTCTTCTTGAGTATGGACTATTCTTAGGGATTTTCTTCCTGCCCCTAGAAAATACCCAACATAAAATTGGGCGGGGAGGGTGAAGGGTGAATAACAATACTGTGGAGAAATTTGACAGAAAATACTTCAGCCAGAAAGTCAAAGTGTGTTAGTCAGCTTTTCATTGCTGTGACCAAAACACCCGACAAAAACAACTTAGAGGAGAAAAAACTATTTTGGTCTCATGGTTTCAGAGTTCTCAGTCACTGCAACTCCATTACTCTGGGCCAGAGATGAGGCTTAAAACATGGCTCAGTTTATGGTAGCAATGAAGCAAAGAGAGAGGAAGTTTCCGGGGACATATTTAGTCAATGCAGGTCAAGTCTCCAGTGACCTGTTTCTTCCATCCATGCTCAATCTGCCTATAGTTATCACCAGTAGTTCATTCAAATTATTAATACATCCAATTGATTGATCATTTAATGACATTACAGCTCTAATCACTGCCTTAAAAAACCTCAACTGTAAAAAAAAAAAAAAAAAAAAAAAAAAAAAAAAAAAGATGGTAGAATGAGATGGATATCATTACCCTAAGTGCATATATGAAGTCACGAATGGTATGAATATACTTCACATACAACCTGAGATATGTAAAAATGTGCTCTACAGGTATAATATGAAATTTAATACATTCTGCTGTCATTTCTAACAACTTAGAATAAAAAAATAAATTTGAAAAAATAAAATAAAATAAAAAAAAAAAAAAAAAACCTCAACTGTAACTTTGCTGCATTGGAGATCATAAGATACATTAGGTATACATTTCTAGATTCAAGTCATAGCACAAGACTGACATCAATAGTGATATGGCATATTGATAAAATGTAACCTTAATATTATATGATGAAAATGACACTTTAAACTACCAATACTCATATACCAAATCTAATCATTAGACATGACATCTGACAATTCTCTATTGAAGGCCATTTTACAATGGCCTTCAATAAGTGATCAGTACTCTTAAAACCTGTCAAGGTCATCAACAATAAGACAGGTCAGAGAAAGTGCCACTCTCAAGGCATGTCTAAGGAAGCATGCCAACTAAATATAAAATAATATCTTGGATGTAATTCTGTAATAGGAAAAGGATTATATGAGTTTTGAGTGAAGTCTGAATTTTAGTTAACAATGACACACTAACATTAGTTTCTTAGTTTTAACAAATGCATAATGAAAATGTAAGATATTAACAATAAGGAAAAATTATTTGTGGTACATGAACTCTATTATTTTGTAACTTTTAGAGTGCTTGCCCAGGATGCATGAGGCACTGGTTCTGATCCTCAGCACCACATAAATGTAAAATAAAGACATTGCGTCCACCAAAAACTAAAAAAGAAATATTAAAAAAATAAATCTGTATTCCAAATTATCTAGTAGCTATGTATTCAGTTTGTGAATATGCTACATAATAATTCATCAATGCATTTGATTTTTATGAAAACAAAGAACATGTACACATATATGACCATTGATTTTGAAATAAAAAAATTATTATAGGGAGCAGTAATTACAGAGTTAGGTTTCTTTAAAGAAATTTTGAAGAATAAAAACACTCAAATACCCAAGAAAGAATGTGTATGGGCTTTCAGGATGTGGGTATGAACATACTATAAAAAGAAATATGAATTCTTGTGGTGACAATTTCATTCATATATAAGAGAAACAGGAATCACATGGGTTATGAGACCATCTTTAAATAAGAATGAAGATAGGTATTCTGTTTGTTGCTAAGCTCACTTTATTTCCAACCTTTTATGTCATCAGCTTAGTATATTTCTGCTTATCAAAATGAAAACTCAAAGGCCTTAATTCTTTGTGCTGTATTTTAGTGAAGTTTGAAAATATCCCAAATTTTCAAAAAGCTCATATATAATAAACTTTGAAGGTTATAGTAACATTTTGTAACATTGAATATAGAAATCATAAATTAGAATACTCTGAAATTACCAAGAACTCATAAAAGCAGTGAGGTAAGAGAAAGGTTAGTCTGGCTGCTTCACATTAGGTATCGTTGATGTGACAAATTTGAAAAATATAATAAAAAGCATTGCTTTTATCTCATTATGCAGGAAGTGACCTATTGTATGCTATAGAAAATTATCAATGATTTGGGATACTGAAAATCCACAAAGTTAAATGGTATGTTTTATGCAATCACTTGAATGTTGTCCTTTACTGAAAATAATTTATTCAAAATTAAATGTGCAAATTATCATTTCTTAAGAGAATAAATTGTCATCCTAGAAGGAAAGTACTTGTAAAGAACAAGGAAACCACCGTACTAGACCACAAGAGTGTGTATGTGTGTGTCACATGAGAATATGCTCACTACTAAAGTTTTACACAGGTTCATATAAAACTTTTTATACACTTGTGGGGCTGCGGCAGTAGAACACTTGTCTCACATGTGTGAGGCCCTGGGTTTGATCTCATCACCACATAAATAAAATAAAAGTATTGTGTCCACCTACAACTAAAACAAACAAACAAAAAAAACATTATACACTTGAAATAATAGTATTAAAACCTTTTTATACTACATGTGTAACTCCTGTTTTTATATCAAGTATTCATATAAATAGAAGGTGGATATATTAAATAGAAAATGTGTTGGTTCTAAATTTTCTGCTTCCTTTTGAAATAACAAGCAAATAAAAAATCATTATTACTAATGACTGAAGCAATTGCAAAGATAATTGGGGCAACTCTTTTAATAAGCCCCATATAACCCCTAGTAAATCACAAAATAAACAGAATTATACATACCTCCAGTGAACTGATTATTTAGACAAAAGTAGTTATTTTTGTTTCAATTTTAAAATAATTATCTGATTTCTGAATTTCCATTGTCTATGTAAAAAACTTAATTTATTACATCAAGAAAAAATATTCATAATATTCATAAAATATTCATTCTTTTAAAAAGACAAACACTAAAACTCCATTGCTTTTACTCCAAGACTACTATTTTTAAAAAAGTTCAACATGACCTAGTATTAATTATTGTAATACCTAGACATTATCCTCTATTTTAAAAAATTTTTTGTAGTTGTAAATGGACAAAATGCCTTTATTTTATTTGTTTATTTTTATGTGGTTCTGAGAATTGAACCCAGTGCCTCACACATGCTAAGCAAGAGATCTACCACTAAGCTAAATTCCCAACCCCTTATCATCCAGTTTTTAATAATCATGTTCAGTGGGAATTATTTCTACTTGATTTTTACATATGATCAATATAGAAGTAATTATATGCTGACTATTGTTTTCAAAATGACCCAAAATATAGTAATTCAAATAAATGTTTTGATAAGAAAAAAAACTATAAATGCACATTATGTGTGCATGTTGTTTTTCACTTGGATAAAGTTAATTGACAATTTTAATCATGTGACACTATACTGAATAATTAATACTTTTTGAATATTTAATGATGATTATCTGTGGTTGAATTATTTTGGAATGATCTCTCCCTGAGTCATGTCGTGAAACTGTTACCATTAATTTTTACTATTCCAAGGGCACTTTGCCAAGCTGTTTTGGCTTGTTAAAATTCATGCTCATGTTTTTTATGACAATTAATAGCAGTAAAGGATCACTTTTTCTATAGATGCTGTTGTAAATGTGTTTGCTTAATGTTTCCTCTACAATTTAACTCGTATTTCTTAAGCTAACATGATATAACTTTTAAAAATATATAGAAAAACCAATCACCCTGGGAAATGGACAAGTAATTTAAGTACTTGTTGCTAAATTTTGGGAGGCTTGGTAATGAATGGGTTAGCTAGGTGGTAAATTAGGATCATTTTGATGCCTAATTAGCATTCATACCATAGCAATTTGAAAGTTCTCTCTTTCATATCCTCTCAACATTGTTCTTTAGATAAGTACTTTAATCATACTCTCAGTTCTTATAAAAACAAATCAACCACCTCATACTTTGCAGCTATATGAATTGAAATAATAAAATTTATTGCAAAGTAGTAATTGCTTAACATATAAAACTGGATTAATTAAAAGAAGAAAAAATCCTGGTACTGCATTTCCTTTAAATGTCAATTGTTCATTCTTAGAAAAATACATTTCTATCTAAAACATCCTTCAGTGATGAAATTCTCAGATCCAGTATGACAATTTTATGCTGTTATTGTCAGAAACCCCCACAAAAATGCAAATTTCCCTGTGTCTTCATAATTTCACAAAGGGCTAAGGTTTATTTTCTTGTATGTTTTAATGGCGCTTAAATATATCATTGCTTTTTTAAATTTTCTGATTTTTTGTCTATATGTTATTGTATTCTTTCTATTTTGTTGTTTTGTTATTCTTTAGATTTCTGGTTTAAATGAATATAGAATTTTCTGTACTAGAAATTTAAGTTCATTATTTATTTTTTATATGAACATGAAAAATAAACCTTTTCTTGTTTTATTAATCTTATCAACTTGAAGTAAAATGAAGGGTAGTATTATAGAATTTGAGGATCCAATACTTGAATTCAAATGCCAAGTAAACTTCCCCATGTTTTAGTTAAAAAATGTATCCACTCTGATAAATGTTTGTTTTTAAGAGTCTTGTCTAATTATGCAAGCTCTTGCTGGTTCAGGCAAGAAAAGGAAAAGTTTATTGAGATAGGCTGTCAGAGCAGAAATATTTAAAGAATTTCATGTATATCCAAGAATTCCA
The DNA here is from genome assembly GCA_025594165.1 of Tamias sibiricus. Classification (NCBI taxonomy): domain Eukaryota; kingdom Metazoa; phylum Chordata; class Mammalia; order Rodentia; family Sciuridae; genus Tamias; species Tamias sibiricus. The sequence goes on from CM046667.1 coordinate 81,148,312, forward strand.
GAAAAAAATAAGATTTTTTTATGAGACCTTTAAAGCTATAACGTGATTATAAATAAAGGTTCAAGATGAAAATTGCTTGGAGATAATTCTACACTCTACCAGTTATTAAAAGCATGATTTTAGGTAAATTACCTAAAGGTGCCATTTTTCATTTAGAAATAAGAATAATAATATGTACCTGTGATGATGGTATGAGGATTAAATGAGATGTTGCTAATTTGAACTAATGGCACACTTCCAATTGGTAAATCATTATTTTTAACATTTGGCGTGTTTACTTCTTTCAGCACCATTGCAAAATTCCAACATCTTTCCATACTTCTAGTGTTGATCCTGATGTCAACACTATCCATTTATATGAATTGTACTTACATGGGTGAAGCTCTTTCCATAAACATATTTCCTCACTTGCTGATAAACCTATAGATGACTCATTCTTGTGTACAGTTAGCTGAAGTAAAGGGAGTAGAATTGCGGGACACAAAAATTAGCTGACAAGACAAAAATGGCTTCAGATTGTGGAATTTCTATGAGGATGAGATGTGGAAAGAGCAGAAAATGATTCATGCCTCTTCTAAGATAATTACATTCTACCAAAGATGAAAATGTAACATAGAATCTTCCAAGTTTAAAAAGTAATCAAAAGGGAGGTGTTTTGAGAAACAAGAGATCATGTGAAAAACACATGATCTTTTATGGGAGAAGTGAATAGATTAAGAAACAAGACAAAACAGAGACTTTCTGCTATTATTGTTTTCAGAAAGGAATAGTGGAACCTGAAAATATGTTGCAGAGCATCTTGAATGACAAATCCAAACATTTGAAAAAATGTTTCCCATTGATTTACTTCAAATCTATATGCTCATGAAAACTTTTCTTCCAGTTTTTATAGTTGTTATTTACTAGCAAGTGAAAACCTAATATTGTATTGTATAGTAGAAAATATTATTAAAGAACTTTATTACTGCCAGGGCTGCTGAGTCATGAATGGGGCCGAGTTCTAAGCTACCCCCCTTTTGGGCCCTAAAAGGGGGTTTCTTCCTGCCTGCAGGAAAAAGTGCAACTTACCTGGCGAGGATGAGCTTAAGGACAAAAATAGGTGGGTGTCTACCTCTGTCTGGTGAACAGAAACCACGCCACACCCAGGGAGCTTTGTATAACACGCAAGACGCCAAAAAACTCAGATTTATTGACCAGGCACTGAACTTAAATAGGCCTAGAACTAGCCAATCAGCCAGCAGGGCAGTTCAGTCTCTCACGCTATGTCATAGCCACACCCCTTGGCTTAGCCCCGGTCCTACTAGGGTGTGGTAAGCAGCCAAAGCCCGTCCCCTTGGCAGACATGAGTCCCAACATATTACTTTTTAAGAGTGCCCAATTAACTCTTTCAATTATTACTCCACTTTCTTGGTAAGATGATATTTGAACACATGCTTACCCTCACTTTGAAATACATTGAGTATTTCTGAGTCTCATTATTAATGAATAATGAATGTCCATACAAATGTCCATAGAGTATCTGAAGAACATTGGACATTGAGTAAAACTGGTTAAACTTGTGGGCATAATTTGGGACTCAAAAAATAGTACCTGAGTGTGGCACTTTGAAATTGTGAGTACTTAAAAAAATTATATTTTAATTGTAGTATGACACAATACCTTTATTTTATTCATCTATTTTTATGTGGTGCTGAGGATCAAACCCAGGACCTTGCACGTGCTAGGTGAGTGCTCTACCACTGAGCTACAACCTCAGCCTGAAATTCTGAGTACTTTGAGCTAAAAGAAATTGGAAATCCTCAGAAGCAGCCTCAGGAGCAAACCTTCTCTCTTACCTTCTCCACCTTTTCACTATCCCTGTCCTTCAAAGCTACTCACAGAAACCAGAATACCTCTTCCCAAGGTGGGCCATAGAAAACATTGAATCCATTTTTGGCAAAGAAAGCCATAAATCCTATAAATATTACCTTAACCATCCATCATTTTTCTGTGTAAGAAATGGACATAAAATCATTATTTTACCTACATTGTCTGATATTAGGTCTTAAGAATCTTATTTCAGAGAAGATCTATCCTATACACAAGGGAAGGAGGAATAACCCATAGAGATACCAAAAAGAATCCCCCAAACAGGCATTTTAGTGTACCCCTATGGTGTATTGCTATTAAATAATACCCTTTTTCACAATCATATTTCTCTAGGACTATACATTCTTCTTTGATCTAAGCATAAAAATAGGCAGTTTTTAAAAAAATTATTTATTTACTTATTCATAATGCACAAGTATATCATCTTTTTACATACAACTGCTTGTATACAAAGTATATAAGTACCATTCAGATCTTTAATCATGCATTTAGGATAGTGATATCCATCTCATTCAACCACCATTTTTCCCCTCCCCCCCCCCCGCTCCCTCCCTTGCCCTCCCTGTCCTTTGACCATTCTAGTGTTCCTCTCTATTGGGCCTTTGTTTTTGAATGCTTCTATGTCATATGAAGCTTTTATTAAATAATTGTTTTATTACTCTCTTTTTTAAAACTATCTTTTGCTATAAGAGTATCATATGTGACCCTTATGATAGATGAAGAAGATATCACAACTTTTTTATGCCTGCAGCATTTAAAAAAATGGAAATAAAGACAGAAGAGTTGGAAATCATGTAAATTGTATATTTATACTTTTAACCTGTTAACCATAAGCATAGGTCACATTTTTTTCTAGAAAAAATTAAATTTATTATTATCTGAAAAAAATGTTTAATCAGGAGTAAAAGACAAATAAAGCTAATTTTCCAAAATACCTTTCAAAGTAGAAGGAAACACTTGCTTTCAAATTTGTATAGAATATAAAACTTGTAGGATATAAAATAAAGCAGAGGGCTTGTATTTGTAGCTCATTGATAGAACACTCACCTAGCATGTGTCAGACACTGGGTTTGATCCTAACCACCACATAAAATGAATAAATAAATAAATCTGTCTATCTACAACTGAAAATAATTTAAAAAGAAATAAAGCAGAATATGGAACTTTTAGTAAATCCCAGATAATAACTGCTAAGTAATTTAATTATAAATACCTTCTTCTTTCTCTCTCACCCTCTCTCATTCTTGAGCAAAAACTGATGAAGAAAAATAATATTTCATAAAAAATATGTGTGGATATGTAACCATCATATACACATATCCATTTCCTTACAAAATGCACTGGAGGTTTTTAGAATAAAGAGAATACATCATTGCATGAAGTATCACTAAAAATCTTTTTCTGTGACAGATATGACATGTAACATTAGCATCTTTATTGAATCAAAGGACGTATAATATATTGTTTGTTTATATTACTACTATTTTTTCTTGTTCTGTGAATCAATAGTTTGATGTGTTTTCTTATATCTTTATAGTAAATTTTGAATTACTTTGCATATGCAAGGCAATCCATGATTGCTCAAGAACACATATCTTCTACATAATATGAACTGCCTATGAAATTGAATCCCAGAAAGTTGAAATAAGTTGTTTCCCCTTTGAGGTAAAGTAATTTTATTATAATCACAGTGATTATTAAGAATCAGTATTCCTTTCATTAGGCTTTTAGTGGCCTAATTCTTTCCTATTTTATCTTGTTTTTCCTACTAAAAGCACTTTTATGGAAAGACATATTTCTTTTTGCAATCAAGAAGGTTAAGTAATATTAAAAACATTTTGTTGTTTCATTAATTATGTTAACAAAGTGAATATTTCAAAGTACAACATAATATGACTCAATAATATCATTATTAATAATTACTTCTCCATCTTGTTTTATGAATTATATTTTTATTTGAACTATTTCTTTGGTTTTTCTTTTAATTTTACTTTTATGTTTAATTGACATGGCTTTATTTTGCTTTCATTATAAGCCTTTCCAGAGCTGTTCTCTTCTTATAATTGTTTCATTATTCAAATAATCTGCAATTCAAATTTCATTTTTACTGTCTCTAAATTAGTTCAGGCTACTTGCACTAGTCCCTTGGCCCACTTTCATTGTTTTTTTTTTTTTTTTTTTTTTTTTTTTTTTTTTTTTTTTTTTTTAATCTGCTCATTCATATCAAAACAACATGTTTCATTTCATTTATTTTTTCTTCATCTTTACATTGCCTTAATTTAGAAAGTGCCATTTTTTTTTCCTGATACAGAAAATAAAAGCATGAATCATGAGAAAGCATGGTTTCAATAAAGGATTTCTATAAATGAGAAAAGAGAAAAAGAGGAGTAAGTAGGCTACTATATATATTTTAAGTAAGAAATCGTTTTATAAATTAAAGGTACAGATAAACTTACCATACAAAGTATTAAAAGGGTGTTATAGTTTTGATTTTAAATGTCCCCCAAGGCCAACAAGTTTAAGGCTTGCTCCCCATCTTGGCACTTTTGGGTATGGCAAAAATTTCAAGAGGCTAAGTCTCTTAGGTGTTTTCTGGATCCTTGAATAGCATTGTGAGACCCTTCTTTTTTCCTTTTCCTCTCTTTTTCATTTTCTAGTCATGAGGTGACTGGCTTTGCTCTATCATGTGCTCTTCCCATGATTTACTGCTTTACTACAGCTTCAAAAGCAATAAGACCAACCAGTCATGGACTAGAACTTCCAAAATTATCAGCAAAGAACTTTTCACTTCATAAATTGATTATCTTGAGATTTAATATAGTAAAACAAACTTAAAAGGTAGTATAAGAAAAATAATACAAATAAATAAATGTATTAGGTTCTACTACTGAATTAAAAATAAGAAATTGCAATTAGTTATCAGTTTTAGAATTAAAAAATGCTTTCACTTGGCTTAAAGAATCAATAAAGTTTTTATATTAGCCAACAAAATGAGCTAAAGGATATCTATAATACAACCAGAACCATTATTTTAGAGTCAACCAACAGAACATTGTTCTGAACGATTATGTATAGTAAAATGCTCACAGTACCCCATAGAGATTTTTAAATGATATTATAAGTTTTAACTACATGTGAATTTAAAATTATTTTCACGATTTTCAAAGTATTTACAAATATACATGTATACACATTACTTTGGATATATATGCTCACTTTCAAAATTCCACTAAACTTGGATAAGTAGGAGTTTTCCTCACATACACACAAAAGTAATTTAATTAGAGAAAAACATTTTGTATTTAAGAATGCTGACTATTATGGTTTAGATGTGAGGTATCTCCCCAAATCTCATGTGTGAGACAATTCAAGAACATTCATAGGTGAAATGATTGGGTTATGAGAGCCTTAACACAGTAAATTTATCTCCTGAGAGGAATTAACTGAGTGGTAACTGAAGGTGGGTAGGTTGTGGTTGAAAGAGGTGGGTCATTGGGGCATGCCTTTAGGGTATATATTTGGTGACCTGAGTTATGTCTTTCTCTCTACTTCTTATTCATCATGTGAGCTGCTTCCCTCTGCCACATTCTTCTAACATGATGTTCTACCTCACCTTGAGTCTTGAAGAATGGAGCCAGCCTCATATGGACTGAAAGCTCTGAAATTGTGAGCTCCTAATTAAACTTTTCCTCCTCTACAATAGTTCTAGTTGGGCCTGTTAGTCACAACAGCAAAAAAAAATTAGAATAAAACAGAAATTTGTACTGAGAAGTGGGGTCATTTCTCTGACTAACCTGACCATGTGGTTCATAAACATTTGGAACTCTTTGGAATTGGTGGGAGGAATTTTGAGATGTCTAGCAGTGCAAGCTGGAAATGCGCTAGATTGTTGTTAACAGAGCTTAACACGCAATTCTGGTGGGAACACAGTAGGCCAGAATGGCAATAAGACCCTGTACAGTGAAGAGAGTTCAAGAAGGTTTAGAAGAAAAAAAAGACACAATTTATAATTGTATTAGAGGCCATTTCTGTTATGTTCTGAATGAGAAATTGTCTGCATTTTGCTAGTGTCCTGAGACTCTCTGTGAGGCTTATTTTAAAAGTGATGGACTTCTTTATCTGGTGAAAGAAACTTCTAGATAAGAAAGCAGTCAGGTGGTGGCATGGATATTGCTGACAGCTTTTAGCCACATTTATTTTGATATTCAGGAGTAGAAAGCAGAGAAGAAAGATTTTGAAAAATTTGTACTTGAAAGGTGAGAGTAAAGCTAGGGCTAAGAAAGTTGCAGTTATTAAAGACATTATTGCCACTAAAGAAATTCTAAAGATTTTTCCCAGAGACAATAAGAAAGATGGCTTGAGGGCACCTCAGGATTCAACAAGATCACATCCATCTCAGACTCACGGAGGTAAAAATAAAATTCTCTTGAGAAGAGACCAGTGGGGTACCCTTCTTGCACAAGTAGGCCTAGAAAGTTTTTTCAACATGCTTAGCTACAGAGGTACTCAGAGGCTGCTGAAGCCAGGGTACATGGAAGCTTGATCACTGCCTGAGATGGAGTCAAACCTTGGCAGCAACCATGTAGTGCTGGTTATGCAGTAGTGCAGGATGTTGTAGTTAGGGGGTCATGGAGGCTTACACCAAAATTTCAAAGGAAGTCCTGGGAGGCTAGGCAAAATGCAGCAGGTTCATAGTCCCTGCAGACATCCCCTGAGAGGGCAAAGCATGGAGATGTGAGGAGGAAGCCAAATCAGTCATGGAGACCTTTGACATTAAGAAATGCCAGTACCCTGGAATGTTTGTTGAGGAAATCTACAGGAATTGAGCAGAGACAAGCCAACAGAAAGGTCACTTGGGCTGTAAACAACAAGGCCACAGGGGCATATCTACACAAGCCCTTAGGAGAAATATAATGCCATGTGCTCCAGATGCCAAACACAGAACTATAGGACTTGATTGCCCAGCTGGATTTCAGTCTTTCTTTGGTCCTATCCCTTCTTTCCATGTCCCTATTTTTGTGACTGGAAATGTTTACTCTGTACCTTTATACATTGGATACTTGTTAATCACTTTTGATTTTTACAGGAGCTCATGTTGTGAGCTTGCCCTGTATCTCAGAGGAGACTTTGGACTTGAACCTTTAGACAATCTTGTAACTGTTGAAACTATGAAACCTCTTGGAAATGAACAAAATGTATTTTGCACTATGAGAGGGTACTAAATTTTGGCGGACTATGGCAGAATGTTAGGGATTGGATGTGAGTTTTCCCCAAAAATCTCATGTGTGACACAATACAAGAATATTCAGAGGTGAAATGTTTGGGTTATAAGAGCCTTAACACAATTAGTGAATTAATTCCCTGATAGGGATTAACTGAGTGGCAATTGAAGGTGGGTAGGGTATGGTTGGAAGAGGTGGGTCCCTGGAATCGTTCCTTTAGGTTATATATTTGGTGAGATGAGCTTAGTCTCTCTGCTTTCTGATCATCATGTGAGCTGCTCCTCTCTGTCACTCTTCAGGCATGATATTCTGTCTTACCTTGAGCTCTGAGGAATAGAGCCAACCTCCTATGGACAGAAACCTGTGAAACTGCGAGCTCCTAAATAAACTTTTCCTCCCCTAAAATTGTTCTGGTCTGAACACACAGCAGAAAAAAAAAAAAAAATCTGACTAACACACTGACCGTTAATTCACCATTGCAACTTTAAATTTCTGGAGTGTGGAAACAATTCTATTTCAAAAGTAAGTCACCTCAGCCGGGCGCGGTGGCGCACGCCTGTAATCCCAGCACTTTGGGAGGCTGAGGCAAGAGGATCTCGAGTTCAAAGCCAGCCTCAGCAATGGCGAGGCACTTAGCAACTCAGTGAGACCCTGTCTCTAAATAAAATACAAAAAAGGGCTGGGGATGTGACCCAGTGGTCGAATGCCCCTGAGTTCAATCCCTGGTACCACACACACACACACACACAAAAAGTAAGTCACCACTACCCTACATTAATTTCCTTCCACTTGTATTGCCCTGGCAAATCAATGTAGGACCTTCAGAAAATTCTAAATACAAGTATTCATATCCAGGTTATCCAACCCAGCAAATTATTGCTAAGCATACCATTTACAATAATGGAAATCAAAGCCAACTATACATACATTTACATGCATTATCAGTTTAAACACTGAAAATATTTTTAGAAATTTATCTACTCTTTTGTGAACACATTTGTTTGGATTTCATTGGCCTTTCATAAAGGATTGATGTTTGCATATTTATTAATTCTTGGAGTTCCTAAAAATTTGACATTGACTTAATACTATACTGTAAATGAGGCAATTTTTTAAAAGCTAGGCTATTATTGGTTACTGTGTTGTTTATGTTTTAGCAGTACTAAAATGTCAAGAAAAAAATTCATATGGCTATTAGTCTAGAGATATTTTGATCTAGAAATGATGATCTGACCAGTAATTGTTGAGGCCTGTGAAATTGAATTTCCAGCTTCCAGGGGGTGAAAATGTTTGGTGAATTCTTTGTTGTACTTCTCAGTGTTTAATATGAGTAAGAATTCTCTCATTCTAGAAACATTTTTGTTATCCAGGTTTCAGTTATGCTTTTTCTCTTACATTATTTATAATTTAAATGTTGAATGCCTATGAACTCTCTTCAGGTTTCTTCTCTTCCAGATATAACTATCTTTTAAATAATTTAATCTAGTACCATAATTTTAGTTGTAAATGATTGGCTAAACTGACTAAACTTTTAAGCCTGGATTGCATGTAGTATTTTCTAACCCAAATAAAACAAAATAAATAAAAATTAAAAATAGAACAATTTCTCACAAAACTGTTCCCTCCAAAGTTTTCCTATGTTACTAAATGATACTACCCAAATACCCATCATTTTTTTGGGCCCAGAACCAAGGAATATCTTTGATTCCTCTCTTTCCTCATATTCAAGCCACTTCTATCAATATGTTTGATAGATGGTATCTCTAAGAAACTATCAGATTCAAACATTTTTTAACAATTCTACCACTGTCAAACTTAAAACTTTATTATATCTTGTCTAAATTTCTGAAAAAGAAACAATACAAAACAAAACAAAAAACCCTCCTGAACTTGTCTTTCTGTCTTTATGGTAATTAGAACCTGTTCATCATTGTTAGCTGCCGGAAAGGGATTGCAGCCTGGAACGGCAGCGCCGCGGGAAGGAGTCCGGAGACAGGATGAAGACGAAAAAAATTCTTTAATCTTTCTGTCTCTGTCTCTTGTAATTTCTAACACTACATACACACTCTCACAAGAAACCAAGCCACGTACTCTTACAAGAAACTACAATGTATCTATACAATAGCGATAACCCTGTCCTTTCACTCTCACAAGAAACCAAGCCACGTACTCTTACAAGAAACTACAATGTATCTATACAATAGCGATAACTCTGTCCTTTCTCTCTCTGGTCTCATCCCATGCGCCCGAGCAGGAATGGTGCTTGCTCGATCTGCCGAGTCACTCCTCAAATCTCTCGAGATCTTGGGCCAAGTCCCGTGAGACTACGGAAGGCGACAATGCCCAAAAATGTCTCAATCTGCTGAGTCATTGCTCAAATCTCTCGAGATCCTGGGCCAAGTCCCGTGAGACTACGGAAGGCGACAATGCCCAAAAATGTCTATGGCCCATAGTTAACCGCAATCTTAGCTATCTCCCCAAACAGGGCTCCTGCATTTCCCCCTTTTGTTTTAAAAGAGGGGATGCTCTAGGACGTCTATGTGCAACCAACATTCTTACCCGTCATTGGATAATCAAGGCTGTGCCCTTGACTCCTGTCTTAGGTTGATATGTCGGCCACATGAGACTGTCCCGTGCGACTGTGCCTGTCTTAGGTTGTCCCCCTCTGGGGATCTTACCCGTCATTGGCTAACCAGCCATCCAATGGAGCCCTTTAGGATCGACTGTGTAAGATGACTAACAGCCGTCCAATTGGGAGGAGATGCTGCGGCTTTAAGGCGACAAGCCTTTTGGTGACAAGTCAAATTGCATAGCATATCAAATTCTTTAAACAAATCAGCTGCCCTAAGTTCTATCAAGTAACACAGTGAGTTCTCTAAACAAATACCCGCAAGGTACTGTCCCATGAAGTCCCAAACAATGAAAGATCAAAATGTCCACTTGTTATAACACGTAGATCTAGGAGGCCCCATGCATGCAGAGCAGAGGCCACACTGCTGGTGAGGTTGTTTGACATTTGAGCAGCAGGGATGCTTGCAGCGACCGCGATCCCTGCAGCTGTAGAAGCAGCCGTCTTTTTTATGTCTAGACGATGCCACCGGCAAATCTTCAGGGCCCGCTATCTAGAGACTGAAGCATCAATTGTTAAAGGAAAGGTAGTGCTATTCCAGCACTGAGTCAAGAGGCGAGTTGTCAAACTAAATAATAGAATTATTAGATTGGAAAAATAAGTTGATTTCTGCTCACACACATTGCAGCCTGAGCTCCCACAAACATAAGCTGGCAAAATATCATATTTAGAACAAAACAAAGAAAGACTGAGGGTAATTACTGCATTAAAGATAGATTAAAGAAAAAACTAAAAGCACTTTGGAGAAATAATTTGTTAGCTGGAACTCTCGAGTTTCTGCATACACAGCAGTCCTTTACCTGTTGAAATAATTGAAATTAATCATTTATTAAACAAATGAAGTTAATAACAAATAAGCAACCTCATGTCAAAACACCAAAATATCAGGTTATACAGCCCTAGTCATATTTTTTGCTAAAGAGAAGTCCCTGGGACACCTATAAAACAAAATTGAAGGTACCTTCACTTATTAAATTATTTACCCATTTTGAATACTCTTAAACTTAAATGAATTAGAGTTATTTGGATCCATATATATATATATATATATTCACAAGCGCTTTGTTATTTTTGATGTCACACTGGACAGACGCACATACAAAGATATATTTGTGACGTCACATTAACATGAAATTTAGACAAATACACAGACATAAACACATATATAAAAAGTAAAAAATATATATATATAATTGTGTGCACACTAAAGAGAGATCTCTTCGTCCCAGCCGGGAGGAATGACACTTAAGTTGTGACATATTTTGAAGGACTCTTTTAAGGGAATCATTCCATATCTTCATCATGGTCCTCTTGATTTTGTACCTTTTTTATTAATCTTGATTCCTCAACAACTTCATCTTGATCCTTTTGATGTGGTACCTGCTTTATTAATCTAGATGGTATCCATATTGGACAGGATTCATGCTTTGGAAAGACACAAACAGATCCTCTCCCCCAAATTAATACTGGATCCGGACCCTTCCATGTACCTGAAAGAACATCCTTCCAGTAAACCAAAGGTTTATGTTGTTGATGTGGGTTCCAATGTCTGTCTCCAGCAGAATAACCATCAGAGTCTAAAGTTAAAAAATTTAAAGTAAACAGGGCAACTGCCAATCTGTCCTTAGGATTTTCCAGTTTCCTTCTTTCTGTTTTAACAACATAACTTTTAGTGTGCGGTTTGCTCTTTCAATAATGCCTTGACCCTGAGGATTGTATGGGATGCCTGTTTTATGGGATATGTTGAATTTTGCGCAAAACTGTTTGAAAGATGAGGACATATAAGCGGGACCATTATCTGTTTTAAGCATTTTGGGGATGCCCAATGCAGCAAAAGCTTGTAAACAATGAGATGTGACATCTTTAACTTTTTCTCCGGAATGTAAGGAAGCAAAAATCATGCCTGAGCATGTATCTATGGTTACATGAATAAATTGCAATTTTCCAAAGCTTGGCTCATGAGTAACATCCATCTGCCACAAATGATTGGGCATTAATCCTCTAGGGTTAACACCAAAATGAGGATTGGGCAAATGTGTCATACAAGATTTACAATCATTTACAATTGTTCTGGCTTGCTCCTTTGTGATTTTAAACCTACGTTGCAAGGTGGTGCTGTTGACGTGAAACTGGGAATGAAATAAAGTAGCTTGTTGTAGTGCTGAAAGTATAAATATTGTTTTTGTAAGTTCATCTGCCTTTTGATTACCTTCATGGAGGGGGCCAGGCAAATTAGTATGTGCTCTAATATGGCCTACAAATAGAGGTTCTTTTCTTGCCCACAAAAGTTTTTGTATCTGATAAAACAATTTAAAGGCTGGAGTATGAGGTGCTATTGGTCCTGCTAACTCTAATTTTGGGACGGCTTGTACAATATAGTGGCTATCTGAAAAAATGTTTATGGGCTGGTCTCTAAAATTTTCCAGAGCTCTTACCACAGCTTCCAATTCCACTAGTTGAGCTGATTTGTGTGCAGTTATGTAAGTCATATTTTCTTTTGTAGTGACTACTGCAGCAGTACCATTTGAGGACCCATCTGTAAATACATTAAATGCCTTAGGAATAGGTTGATTTTTTATTACCTGTGGAAATATAATAGAATGATTAATACAAAAAGATAATATAGGAGACTTAGGAAGGTGATTATCAAAATTTGCAGAGGTAGAGCATCTAGCTATAGCCCAGTCATTATCATTGAAGCATAAATATTCAATCTGTGACGATGAATAGGGAGTAATAATAGTAGCAGGGTGAATGCCAAATATTTTAGTAGAAGTTTTAAGTCCTTGAAGAATAAGTTTAGCCACCATGGAGGTATATGACTCAATTATGCTTTTAGGAGAGACAGGCAAATGTATCCATAATAAAGGCCCTTGTTGCCAAAATACTCCTGTCGGTGTATATTGTGAAGAAATAATAATCAATATCAGCGGTTGAGTTAAATCAAATCTGTCACAATGAGCTCCTTCTATGGCTTTTTCTACTACCTTTAAAGCTTTCCTAGCATCAGGAGTCAATGTTCGCGGTGAGGATGGATCAGGGGCCCCTCGAAGGATATCAAATAAAGGTTTTAATTGGCCAGTAGTGAGGTTTAGTGTAGGGCGAAGCCAATTAATGTCTCCCAGTAGTTTTTGGAAATCATTGAGGGTGGTTAAATGTTCTTTATTTATTAAAATTTTTTGGGGTCTAACAAAAGTATCCATGATTTTAAATCCTAAATATAATATGGGAGATCTGGTTTGAACTTTTTCTTCTGCTATATATAATCCGTATTTTTTAAAATTTTCTACCATGTCACTGAATATATTAAATAAGATTTTTTGATTAGGGTGGGCCAGTAAAATATCATCCATGTAATGTAGACACATGAGGTTTGGATATTTATTTTTAATGGGTTGGATAGCCTTGTCCACACATATTTGGCATATGGTGGGGCTATTAGCCATTCCCTGCGGCAAAACCTTCCATTGATATCTCTGATCAGGGCCATTATTGTTAATAGAAGGAACTGAAAAAGCAAACCTGGGGGCATCCAGAGGATGTAGGGGAATAGAAAAGAAGCAATCCTTTATATCAAGACTAATAACATGGAAATTTTTTGGAATAGCTATAGGATTCGGAAGTCCAGGTTGAGTAGGGCCCATGACTTGCATGGTTTTATTAATTTGTCTAAGATCATGTAATAATCGCCATTTTCCTGATTTTTTCTTGATCACAAATATGGGGGAATTCCAGGGAGAGGTGGAATGTTCTATATGTCCTGCTTTTAATTGTTCCTTAACTAGTAGGTGGGCCGCTTGTAATTTCTCTTTAGATAGGGGCCACTGAGGGACCCACACTGGCTTATCAGAAAGCCATGGTATTTTCAAAATTATTTTCTCAGTGGCCCCAAAGAAAAATGTCTTTTTCCTATATGATAATGATTTCTTTTAGGGTTAAGCTTACCCTGTACTTTTTGATGATTTCTTTTAGGGTTAAGATTACCCTGTATGTTTTTACATTTAACACCTGCAGGTTTGGTTGCAAGGTGTACTCCCATTTGTTGTAAAATATCTCTTCCCCATAAAGTAACCGGTAGATTAGGTAAAACATAAGGCTGAAATGTGCCTTTATGTCCTTCATCATCCTCCCATTTTAAAATTACCGCACTTTTTTCTGGGAGGTTATTATATCCCAAGCCTCTTAAACTGGTTGAAGCTTTTTGTAGAGGCCAGTGTTTGGGCCATTGACGTAAATTAATGATGGAAGAATCAGCTCCAGTATCTATAAGACCCTCCATTTCTATTCCTTGGATTCTTATTTTACACATAGGCCTCCTTGTACAGTCCCGAACCCAGCAAACCATGGGTTTTGAATCAGTGGAACAAAATCCTCTATTGTTCCTATTTAGAGGCATATTCATTTTAAATGAATTATGTAAATTTGGAAGGAGGAGCAGCTGAGCAATTCTATCTCCCTGATTAATAGAACTTATACTTTGGGGTGAGCTAAGCATTATTTTTATTTCCCCTTTATAGTCTGAGTTTATTACGCCTGGGGTCACTTGCAAACCTAATAAGCTTTCAGGACTTTGCCCGATAATAAGTCCTACAGTCCCTGAGGGAAGAGGTCCCCTGACTCCTGTGGGAATCAGTTGAACCCCCATTTCAGGTGTTAACACTATTCGGGCGGTGGAACAGAGGTCTAATCCTGCATTTCCTCCTGTTCCTCTGGCGAGGGAGTGGATGGGTAATAGGGATTGTGTCGGGGAAGCATCTGAGTGGATGCTTGAGGATACTCCTCCTCCAATGCCTCGTACATTTGTGGGCCCCGGGGCATTGGGCCCCGTGCCCTGTTTTTTGAATTCCTGAACAAAGGATTTCCATGGATGTCAAATTTTGAATAGCATTTATTGGCCCAATGATTTCCTTTCTTACACCTGGGGCAGCAACCTGGAGTACGGTATGAATTTGGTCTTATTTCTCTTTGGGGATTTTGCCTAGAATAGCCTGATTGATTATGATAATTTTGCCTAGAATATCCTGATTGATTATAATGTCTAGGTTGAGCCCTTGTAAAATTTTGAGGGGCAGCATCTCTCACAGCTGCTGCAATCACATTCCCTGTGACAAAGGCATCATTTACATCTTTACATAGTTGTATATATATGGAAAGATCCTTTTTATTTTTCCATGGCCTGATGACAATATTTATTCCTGGAATAACTGGCAATATTTATTAGCATTTTCGTACGCTAATTGAATAACTAATGGCATAACTTGATCAATGTCTCCAAAAACTCTACCTGCAGTTCTCAAAAGTCTATCAGCAAATTCAGCATATGGTTCATTAGGTCCTTGAATTACTTTGGACAAGCTACCTTGTAGATCCCCAGGTCCTTGTACAGTTTTCCATGCCTTTAAGGCAGCTGCATTTATCTGAGCATATACTCCTGGGGTATAATGTTTTTGATCCTGTATGTCTGCGAATTGCCCTTCTCCTGTGAGCATTTCTATATTATGGTCTCCAAACCCTGCATCTGCATTTCTTTTAGCTGTTTCTATACAAAGTTCCTGAAATTGCGATCGCCAAACCAAGTATTGTCCCCCACTTAATGTTGCTTTACATAGACGCTTCCAGTCTGCGGGGGTTAAGCTAAAGGTGTTAAGGGACTCCAGTATACTCAACGTGAAAGGAGCTTGGGGTCCATAAGTCATTACTGCCTCTTTGAGATTTTTTATTGTTTTGAAATCTATTGGCTGGTGGCCCCTCTGTCCATTTTCATATTCAAATACTGGCAGTTCCCAATGTATCTGTGAGTTACCCTCGAGAGCGCATAAGCGCTCAGAAAGACTTTTTATTTCTATTTCTAAGGTATGCAAACGTCTAGTGATACCCTTCATATTTTCTGTAATCGATTTCACCCATGGGGGAGTAGAGGACACAAGTTCCTCCACTTGATGATCCCTTATCTTGGTCTTCCTTAATTTCCTTTTATTCATTTTCTCAAAATCACCTTTAGTTAATTCCTCCTCACTACTACTACTCTCATTGGTCCTAACTGACTCAGTAACATCCTGAGTCCCAGGTTCAATTGAGACCATGTATCCTTGAAATATCTCTAATAAATCTTGAATAGCTTTAGCAGCTCGGATCTTTGTAATTTTGGGGACACTTCTAATACTCTCCTTACTGGTCTTAGTTGACTCAGCGGAATCTACGCTTTTATGATTGCCTTCACTGTTTTCTAAATCCTCCTCACTAACGACAGACTCATCCATATCAAAGAATTCATCAAGAGCCTCGTACACTTGGGTCTTAGTTATTTTCGAACCCATTTTAACCGCTCTGACTAGAGACTCCTGCGAGGTTTCTCAGTTCTTACCTGCCGTGCTGAATTCCCCGTACGGGCCACCAACTGTTAGCTGCCGGAAAGGGATTGCAGCCTGGAACGGCAGCGCCGCGGGAAGGAGTCCGGAGACAGGATGGAGACGAAAAAATTCTTTAATCTTTCTGTCTCTGTCTCTTGTAATTTCTAACACTACATACACACTCTCACAAGAAACCAAGCCACGTACTCTTACAAGAAACTACAATGTATCTATACAATAGCGATAACCCTGTCCTTTCACTCTCACAAGAAACCAAGCCACGTACTCTTACAAGAAACTACAATGTATCTATACAATAGCGATAACTCTGTCCTTTCTCTCTCTGGTCTCATCCCATGCGCCCGAGCAGGAATGGTGCTTGCTCGATCTGCCGAGTCACTCCTCAAATCTCTCGAGATCTTGGGCCAAGTCCCGTGAGACTACGGAAGGCGACAATGCCCAAAAATGTCAATCTGCTGAGTCATTGCTCAAATCTCTCGAGATCCTGGGCCAAGTCCCGTGAGACTACGGAAGGCGACAATGCCCAAAAATGTCTATGGCCCATAGTCAACCGCAATCTTAGCTATCTCCCCAAACAGGGCTCCTGCAAGGAGGCCCCATGCATGTAGAGCAGAGGCCACACTGTTGGTGAGGTTGTTTGATGTTTGAGCAGCAGGGATGCTTGCGGCGGCCGCGATCCCTACAGCTGTAGCAGCAGACGTCTTTTTTATGTTTAGACAATGCCACCGGCAAATCTTCAGGGCCCGCTGCCTAGAAACTCAAGCATCAATTATTAAAGGAAAGGCAGTGCTATTGCAGCACTGAGTCAAGAGGCGAGTTGTCAAACTACAAAATAGAATAATTAGATTAGAAAATTAAAGTTGATTTTTGTTCATATACATCGCTGGTTGAGCTTCTACAAACATAAGTTGGAAAAATGTCATATTTAGAACAAAACAAAGAAAGACTGAGGGTAATTACCGCATTAAAGATAGATTAAAGAAAAGGTAAAGGCACTTGAGAGAAATAATTTGTTAGCTGGAACCCTTGAGTCTCTGTATACAGAGCAATCTTTTACCTGTTGAGATAATTGAAATTAAAGAGCTATTAAACAAATGAAGTTAATAACAAATAAACAATCTTAAGTCAAAACACCAAAATATCAGGTTATATAGCACTAGTCATATTGTTTGCTAAAGAGAAGTCCCAGGGACACCTATAAATCAAAATTGAAAGTACCTTCATTTATAAAATTATTTACCTAAATTGAATACTCTTAACCTAAAATGAATTAAAGTTATTTGGAATCATATATATATATATTTTCTTTTTCATAAGCGCTTTGTTCTATGTGACGTCACACTGGACAGACAAACAAACATACAAACATATATTTGTGACGTCACATTAACATGAAATGTAGACAAATGTACAGACATAAAGACATGTATAAAAAGAAAAAAAAATACAATTGTGTGCACACTAAAGAGAGATCTCCTTGTCCCGGCCGGGAGGAATGACACTTAAGTTGTGAAATATTTTGAAGGACTCTTTTGAGGGAATCATTCTATACCTTCATCTTGGTCCTCTTGATTTTGTACCTTTTTTATTAATCTTGATTCTTCAATAACTTCATCTTGATCATTTTGATGTGGTACCTGTTTTATTAATCTAGATGGTATCCATATTGGAGAGGATTCGTCTTTTGGAAAAACACAAACAGATCCTCTTCCCCAAATTAATACTGGATCTGGACCCTTCCATGTACCTGAAAGAACATCCTTCCAGTAAACCAAGGGTTTATGTTGTTGGTGTGGATTCCAATGTCTGTCTCCAGCAGAATAACCATTAGAGTCTAAAGTTAAAAAATTTAAGGTAAACAGGGCAACTGCCAATCTGTCCTTAGGACTTTTCCAATTTCCTTCTTTTTGTTTTAATAACATAATTTTCAGTGTTCGGTTTGCTCTTTCAATAATGCACTGACCCTGAGGATTGTATGGGATGCCTGTTTTATGGGATATATTGAATTTTGCGCAAAACTGTTTGAAAGATGAGGACGTATATGCGGGGCCATTATCTGTTTTAAGCATTTTGGGGATGCCCAATGCAGCAAAAGCTTGCAAACAATGAGATGTAACATCTTTAACTTTTTCTCCAGAATGTAAGGAAGCAAAAATCATGCCTGAGCATGTATCTATGGTCACATGAATAAATCGCAATTTTCCAAAACTTGGCTCATGAGTAACATCCATCTGCCACAAATGTTTGGGCATTAATCCTCTAGGGTTAACTCCGAAATGAGGATTGGGCAAATGTGTCATACAAGATTTAAAATCTTTTACAATTGTTCTGGCTTGCTCCTTTGTGATTTTAAACCTACGTTGCAAGGTGGTGCTGTTGACATGAAACTGGGAGTGGAATAAAGTAGCTTGTTGTAGCACTGAAAGTATAAATATTGTTTTTGTAAGTTCATCAGCCTTTTGATTACCTTCATGGAGGGGACCAGGCAAATTAGTATGTGCTCTAATATGGCCTACGAATAGAGGTTCTTTTCTTGCCCACAAAAGTTTTTGTATTTGATAAAACAATTTAAAGGCTGGAGTATGAGGTGCTATTGGTCCTGCTAACTCTAATTTTGGGACGGCTTGTACAATATAGTGGCTATCTGAAAAAATGTTTACAGGCTGGTCCCTAAAATTTTCCAGAGCTCTTACCACAGCTTCCAATTCCACTAGTTGAGCTGATTTGTGTGCAGTTATGTAAGTCATATTTTCTTTTGTAGTGACTACTGTAGCAGTACCATTTGAGGACCCATCTGTAAATACATTAAATGCCTTAGGAATAGGTTGATTTTTTATTACCTGTGGAAATATAATAGGATGATTAATACAAAAAGATAATATAGGGGACTTAGGAAGATGATTATCAAAATTTGCAGAAGTAGAGCATTTAGCTATAGCCCAATCATTATCATTGAAGCATAAGTATTCAATCTGTGATGATGAATAGGGAGTAATAATAGTAGCAGGGTGAATGCCAAATATTTTAGTAGAAGTCTTAAGTCCTTGAAGAATAAGTTTAGCCACCATGGAGGTATAAGATTCAATTATACTTTTAGGAGAGACGGGCAAATGTATCCATAATAAAGGCCCTTGTTGCCAAAATACTCCTGTGGGTGTATATTGTGAAGAAATAATAATCAACATCAGCAGTTGAGTTAAATCAAATCTATCACAATGAGCTCCTTCAATGGCTTTTTCTACTAACTTTAAAGCTTTCCTAGCATCAGGAGTCAATGTTCGCGGTGAAGATGGATCAGGGTCTCCGCAAAGGATGTCAAATAAAGGTTTTAGTTGGCCAGTAGTGAGATTTAGTGTAGGGCGAAGCCAATTAATGTCTCCCAGTAGTTTTTGGAAATCATTGAGGGTGGTCAAATGTTCTTTATTTATTAGAATTTTTGGGGGTCTAAAAAAAGTATCCATGATTTTAAATCCTAAATATAATATGGGAGATCTGGTTTGAACTTTTTTTTCTGCTATATATAATCCATATTTTTTTAAATTTTCTACCACATCACTGAATATATTAAATAAGATTTTTTGATTAGGGTGGGCCAATAAAATATCATCCATGTAATGTAGACACATGAGGTTTGGATATTTATTTTTAATGGGTTGGATAGCCTTGTCCACATATATTTGGCATATGGTGGGGCTATTAGCCATTCCCTGTGGTAAAACCTTCCATTGATATCTCTGATCAGGGCCATTATTGTTCATAGAAGGAACGGAAAAAGCAAACCTGGGGGCATCCAGAGGATGTAGGGGAATAGAAAAGAAGCAATCCTTTATATCAAGAGTAATAAGATGGAAATTTTTTGGAATAGCTACGGGACTAGGAAGTCCAGGTTGAGTAGGCCCCATAACTTGCATGGTTTTATTGATTTGTCTAAGATCATGTAACAATCGCCATTTTCCTGACTTTTTCTTGATCACAAATATGGGGGAATTCCAGGGAGAGGTGGAAGGTTCTATATGACCTGCTTCTAATTGTTCCTGAACTAGTAGGTGGGCCGCTTGTAATTTCTCTTTAGATAGGGGCCACTGAGGGACCCACACTGGCTTATCAGAAAGCCATGGTATTTTCAAAATTATTTTCTCAGTGGCCCCGAAAAAAAATATCTTTTTCCTTTATGACAATGATTACTTTTAGGGTTAAGATTACTCTGTACTTTTTGATAATGAGTTCTTTTATGGTTAAGATTACCCTGTAGGTTTTCACATTTAACATCTGCAGGCTTGGTTGCAAGGTGTACTCCCATTTGTTGCAAAATATCTCTTCCCCATAAAGTAACCGGTAGATTAGGTAAAACATAAGGCTGAAATGTTCCTTTATGGCCTTCATCATCCTCCCATTTTAAAATTACTGCACTTTTATCTGGGAGGTTATTATATCCCAAGCCTCTTAAACTGGTTGGAGCTTTTTGCAGAGGCCAGTGCTTAGGCCATTGGCGTAAATTAATAATGGAAGAGTCAGCTCCAGTATCTATTAATCCCTCCATTTCTATTCCTTGGATTTTTATTTTACACATAGGCCTCCTTGAACAGTCTCGAACCCAGCAAGCCAT
The DNA here is from genome assembly GCA_025594165.1 of Tamias sibiricus. Classification (NCBI taxonomy): domain Eukaryota; kingdom Metazoa; phylum Chordata; class Mammalia; order Rodentia; family Sciuridae; genus Tamias; species Tamias sibiricus. The sequence goes on from CM046667.1 coordinate 81,169,009, forward strand.
GGGACTTGAGTCAGTGGAACAAAATCCTCTATTGTTCCCTTCTTGAGGCATACCCATTTTAAATGAATTATGTACATTGGGAAGGAGAAGCAACTGAGCAATTCTATCTCCTTGATTAACAGAAGTTATACTTTGGGGTGAGCTAAGCATTATTTTTATTTCCCCTTTGTAGTCTGAGTTTATTACACCTGGGGTCACTTGCAAACCTAATAAGCTTTTAGGACTACGCCCGATAATAAGTCCTACAGTCCCTGAGGGAAGAGGTCTCCTGACTCCTGTGGGTATCAGTTGAACCCCCATTTCAGGTGTTAACACTATTCGGGCGGTGGAACAGAGGTCTAATCCTGCATTTCCTCTTGTTCCTCTGGCGAGGGAGTGGATGGGTAGTAGGGATTGTGTCGGGGAAGCATCTGAGTGGATGCTTGAGGATACTCCTTCTGCAATGCCCCGTACATTTGTGGGCCCGGGGTACTGGGCCCCGTGCCCTGTTTTTTGAATTCCTGAACAAAGGATTTCCATGGATGTCAATTTTGAATGGCATTTATTGGCCCAATGATTTCCCTTTTTACACCTGGGGGCAGCGGCCTGGGGCACGGTATGAGCTTGGTCTTATTTCTCTTTTGGGATTTTGCCTAGAATTGCCTGATTGATTATGATAATTTTGCCTGGAATATCCTGATTGATTATAATATCTACGTTTAGCCTTTGTGAAATTTCGAGAGGAAGCACCTCTCATTGAGGCTGCAATCACATTTCCTGTGACAAAGGCCTCATTTATATCTTTACATAGTTGTATATATACGGAAAGATCCTTTTTAGTTCTCCATGGTCTGATGGCTGCTTGGCACCATTTATTTGCATTTTCATAAGCTAATTGAACAACTAATGGCATAGCTTGGTCAACATCTGCAAACACACTACCTGCAGTTCTCAAAAGTCGATCAGCAAAGTCAGCATATGGCTCATTTGGTCCTTGAATCACTTTTGACAAGCTACCTTGTAGATCCCCAGGTCCTTGTACAGTTTTCCATGCCTCTAAGGCAGCTGTGTTTATCTGAGTATATACATCTGGGTCATAATCTGTTTGAGCCTGTAAGTCTGCGAATTGCCCTTCTCCTGTGAGCATGTCTATATTATAGTTTTCAAACCCTGCAGCCACGTTTCTTTTAGCCGTTTCTATACAAAGTTCTTGGAATTGCGATCGCCAAACCAAGAATTGCCCCCTGCTTAATGTTGCTTTACATAGACTTTTCCAGTCTGAGGGGGTTAAGCTAAAGGTGTTAAGGGACTCCAGCATACTCAACGTGAAAGGAGCTTGGGGCCCATAAGTCATTACTGCCTCTTTGAGATTTTTTATTGTTTTGAAATCTACTGACTGATGGACACTCTGTCCATTTTTCTTTTCAAATGCTGGCGGTTCCCAATGTATCTGTGAGTTGTCCTCGAGAGCGCATAAGCGATCAGAAAGACTTTTTATTTCTGTTTCTAGGGTATGCAAATGCCTAGTAATACCCTTCATATTTTCTGTAATGGATTCCACCCATGGGGGAATAGAGGACACAAGTGGCTCCTCTACCTGACCGTCCTTTTTCTCGGTCTTTTTTAGTTTCTTTTTCCTCATTTTCTCAGGATCACTTTTACTAGATTCCTCACCACTGCTAATTTCACTGACAGCAATATCCTGAGGCCCAGGTTCTAGCTGCCGGAAAGGGATTGCAGCCTGGAACGGCAGCGCCGCGGGAAGGAGTCCGGAGACAGGATGGAGACGAAAAAAATTCTTTAATCTTTCTGTCTCTGTCTCTTGTAATTTCTAACACTACATACACACTCTCACAAGAAACCAAGCCACGTACTCTTACAAGAAACTACAATGTATCTATACAATAGCGATAACCCTGTCCTTTCACTCTCACAAGAAACCAAGCCACGTACTCTTACAAGAAACTACAATGTATCTATACAATAGCGATAACTCTGTCCTTTCTCTCTCTGGTCTCATCCCATGCGCCCGAGCAGGAATGGTGCTTGCTCGATCTGCTGAGTCACTCCTCAAATCTCTCGAGATCTTGGGCCAAGTCCCGTGAGACTACGGAAGGCGACAATGCCCAAAAATGTCAATCTGCTGAGTCATTGCTCAAATCTCTCGAGATCCTGGGCCAAGTCCCGTGAGACTACGGAAGGCGACAATGCCCAAAAATGTCTATGGCCCATAGTTAACCGCAATCTTAGCTATCTCCCCAAACAGGGCTCCTGCATTTCCCCCTTTTGTTTTAAAAGAGGGGATGCTCTAGGACGTCTATGTGCAACCAACATTCTTACCCGTCATTGGATAATCAAGGCTGTGCCCTTGACTCCTGTCTTAGGTTGATATGTCGGCCACATGAGACTGTCCCGTGCGACTGTGCCTGTCTTAGGTTGTCCCCCTCTGGGGATCTTACCCGTCATTGGCTAACCAGCCATCCAATGGAGCCCTTTAGGATCGACTGTGTAAGATGACTAACAGCCGTCCAATTGGGAGGAGATGCTGCGGCTTTAAGGCGACAAGCCTTTTGGTGACAAGTCAAATTGCATAGCATATCAAATTCTTTAAACAAATCAGCTGCCCTAAGTTCTATCAAGTAACACAGTGAGTTCTCTAAACAAATACCCGCAAGGTACTGTCCCATGAAGTCCCAAACAATGAAAGATCAAAATGTCCACTTGTTATAACACGTAGATCTAGGAGGCCCCATGCATGCAGAGCAGAGGCCACACTGCTGGTGAGGTTGTTTGACATTTGAGCAGCAGGGATGCTTGCAGCGACCGCGATCCCTGCAGCTGTAGAAGCAGCCGTCTTTTTTATGTCTAGACGATGCCACCGGCAAATCTTCAGGGCCCGCTATCTAGAGACTGAAGCATCAATTGTTAAAGGAAAGGTAGTGCTATTCCAGCACTGAGTCAAGAGGCGAGTTGTCAAACTAAATAATAGAATTATTAGATTGGAAAAATAAGTTGATTTCTGCTCACACACATTGCAGCCTGAGCTCCCACAAACATAAGCTGGCAAAATATCATATTTAGAACAAAACAAAGAAAGACTGAGGGTAATTACTGCATTAAAGATAGATTAAAGAAAAACTAAAAGCACTTTGGAGAAATAATTTGTTAGCTGGAACTCTCGAGTTTCTGCATACACAGCAGTCCTTTACCTGTTGAAATAATTGAAATTAATCATTTATTAAACAAATGAAGTTAATAACAAATAAGCAACCTCATGTCAAAACACCAAAATATCAGGTTATACAGCCCTAGTCATATTTTTTGCTAAAGAGAAGTCCCTGGGACACCTATAAAACAAAATTGAAGGTACCTTCACTTATTAAATTATTTACCCATTTTGAATACTCTTAAACTTAAATGAATTAGAGTTATTTGGATCCATATATATATATATATATTCACAAGCGCTTTGTTATTTTTGATGTCACACTGGACAGACGCACATACAAAGATATATTTGTGACGTCACATTAACATGAAATTTAGACAAATACACAGACATAAACACATATATAAAAAGTAAAAAATATATATATATAATTGTGTGCACACTAAAGAGAGATCTCTTCGTCCCAGCCGGGAGGAATGACACTTAAGTTGTGACATATTTTGAAGGACTCTTTTAAGGGAATCATTCCATATCTTCATCATGGTCCTCTTGATTTTGTACCTTTTTTATTAATCTTGATTCCTCAACAACTTCATCTTGATCCTTTTGATGTGGTACCTGCTTTATTAATCTAGATGGTATCCATATTGGACAGGATTCATGCTTTGGAAAGACACAAACAGATCCTCTCCCCCAAATTAATACTGGATCCGGACCCTTCCATGTACCTGAAAGAACATCCTTCCAGTAAACCAAAGGTTTATGTTGTTGATGTGGGTTCCAATGTCTGTCTCCAGCAGAATAACCATCAGAGTCTAAAGTTAAAAAATTTAAAGTAAACAGGGCAACTGCCAATCTGTCCTTAGGATTTTCCAGTTTCCTTCTTTCTGTTTTAACAACATAACTTTTAGTGTGCGGTTTGCTCTTTCAATAATGCCTTGACCCTGAGGATTGTATGGGATGCCTGTTTTATGGGATATGTTGAATTTTGCGCAAAACTGTTTGAAAGATGAGGACATATAAGCGGGACCATTATCTGTTTTAAGCATTTTGGGGATGCCCAATGCAGCAAAAGCTTGTAAACAATGAGATGTGACATCTTTAACTTTTTCTCCGGAATGTAAGGAAGCAAAAATCATGCCTGAGCATGTATCTATGGTTACATGAATAAATTGCAATTTTCCAAAGCTTGGCTCATGAGTAACATCCATCTGCCACAAATGATTGGGCATTAATCCTCTAGGGTTAACACCAAAATGAGGATTGGGCAAATGTGTCATACAAGATTTACAATCATTTACAATTGTTCTGGCTTGCTCCTTTGTGATTTTAAACCTACGTTGCAAGGTGGTGCTGTTGACGTGAAACTGGGAATGAAATAAAGTAGCTTGTTGTAGTGCTGAAAGTATAAATATTGTTTTTGTAAGTTCATCTGCCTTTTGATTACCTTCATGGAGGGGGCCAGGCAAATTAGTATGTGCTCTAATATGGCCTACAAATAGAGGTTCTTTTCTTGCCCACAAAAGTTTTTGTATCTGATAAAACAATTTAAAGGCTGGAGTATGAGGTGCTATTGGTCCTGCTAACTCTAATTTTGGGACGGCTTGTACAATATAGTGGCTATCTGAAAAAATGTTTATGGGCTGGTCTCTAAAATTTTCCAGAGCTCTTACCACAGCTTCCAATTCCACTAGTTGAGCTGATTTGTGTGCAGTTATGTAAGTCATATTTTCTTTTGTAGTGACTACTGCAGCAGTACCATTTGAGGACCCATCTGTAAATACATTAAATGCCTTAGGAATAGGTTGATTTTTTATTACCTGTGGAAATATAATAGAATGATTAATACAAAAAGATAATATAGGAGACTTAGGAAGGTGATTATCAAAATTTGCAGAGGTAGAGCATCTAGCTATAGCCCAGTCATTATCATTGAAGCATAAATATTCAATCTGTGACGATGAATAGGGAGTAATAATAGTAGCAGGGTGAATGCCAAATATTTTAGTAGAAGTTTTAAGTCCTTGAAGAATAAGTTTAGCCACCATGGAGGTATATGACTCAATTATGCTTTTAGGAGAGACAGGCAAATGTATCCATAATAAAGGCCCTTGTTGCCAAAATACTCCTGTCGGTGTATATTGTGAAGAAATAATAATCAATATCAGCGGTTGAGTTAAATCAAATCTGTCACAATGAGCTCCTTCTATGGCTTTTTCTACTACCTTTAAAGCTTTCCTAGCATCAGGAGTCAATGTTCGCGGTGAGGATGGATCAGGGGCCCCTCGAAGGATATCAAATAAAGGTTTTAATTGGCCAGTAGTGAGGTTTAGTGTAGGGCGAAGCCAATTAATGTCTCCCAGTAGTTTTTGGAAATCATTGAGGGTGGTTAAATGTTCTTTATTTATTAAAATTTTTTGGGGTCTAACAAAAGTATCCATGATTTTAAATCCTAAATATAATATGGGAGATCTGGTTTGAACTTTTTCTTCTGCTATATATAATCCGTATTTTTTAAAATTTTCTACCATGTCACTGAATATATTAAATAAGATTTTTTGATTAGGGTGGGCCAGTAAAATATCATCCATGTAATGTAGACACATGAGGTTTGGATATTTATTTTTAATGGGTTGGATAGCCTTGTCCACACATATTTGGCATATGGTGGGGCTATTAGCCATTCCCTGCGGCAAAACCTTCCATTGATATCTCTGATCAGGGCCATTATTGTTAATAGAAGGAACTGAAAAAGCAAACCTGGGGGCATCCAGAGGATGTAGGGGAATAGAAAAGAAGCAATCCTTTATATCAAGACTAATAACATGGAAATTTTTTGGAATAGCTATAGGATTCGGAAGTCCAGGTTGAGTAGGGCCCATGACTTGCATGGTTTTATTAATTTGTCTAAGATCATGTAATAATCGCCATTTTCCTGATTTTTTCTTGATCACAAATATGGGGGAATTCCAGGGAGAGGTGGAATGTTCTATATGTCCTGCTTTTAATTGTTCCTTAACTAGTAGGTGGGCCGCTTGTAATTTCTCTTTAGATAGGGGCCACTGAGGGACCCACACTGGCTTATCAGAAAGCCATGGTATTTTCAAAATTATTTTCTCAGTGGCCCCAAAGAAAAATGTCTTTTTCCTATATGATAATGATTTCTTTTAGGGTTAAGCTTACCCTGTACTTTTTGATGATTTCTTTTAGGGTTAAGATTACCCTGTATGTTTTTACATTTAACACCTGCAGGTTTGGTTGCAAGGTGTACTCCCATTTGTTGTAAAATATCTCTTCCCCATAAAGTAACCGGTAGATTAGGTAAAACATAAGGCTGAAATGTGCCTTTATGTCCTTCATCATCCTCCCATTTTAAAATTACCGCACTTTTTTCTGGGAGGTTATTATATCCCAAGCCTCTTAAACTGGTTGAAGCTTTTTGTAGAGGCCAGTGTTTGGGCCATTGACGTAAATTAATGATGGAAGAATCAGCTCCAGTATCTATAAGACCCTCCATTTCTATTCCTTGGATTCTTATTTTACACATAGGCCTCCTTGTACAGTCCCGAACCCAGCAAACCATGGGTTTTGAATCAGTGGAACAAAATCCTCTATTGTTCCTATTTAGAGGCATATTCATTTTAAATGAATTATGTAAATTTGGAAGGAGGAGCAGCTGAGCAATTCTATCTCCCTGATTAATAGAACTTATACTTTGGGGTGAGCTAAGCATTATTTTTATTTCCCCTTTATAGTCTGAGTTTATTACGCCTGGGGTCACTTGCAAACCTAATAAGCTTTCAGGACTTTGCCCGATAATAAGTCCTACAGTCCCTGAGGGAAGAGGTCCCCTGACTCCTGTGGGAATCAGTTGAACCCCCATTTCAGGTGTTAACACTATTCGGGCGGTGGAACAGAGGTCTAATCCTGCATTTCCTCCTGTTCCTCTGGCGAGGGAGTGGATGGGTAATAGGGATTGTGTCGGGGAAGCATCTGAGTGGATGCTTGAGGATACTCCTCCTCCAATGCCTCGTACATTTGTGGGCCCCGGGGCATTGGGCCCCGTGCCCTGTTTTTTGAATTCCTGAACAAAGGATTTCCATGGATGTCAAATTTTGAATAGCATTTATTGGCCCAATGATTTCCTTTCTTACACCTGGGGCAGCAACCTGGAGTACGGTATGAATTTGGTCTTATTTCTCTTTGGGGATTTTGCCTAGAATAGCCTGATTGATTATGATAATTTTGCCTAGAATATCCTGATTGATTATAATGTCTAGGTTGAGCCCTTGTAAAATTTTGAGGGGCAGCATCTCTCACAGCTGCTGCAATCACATTCCCTGTGACAAAGGCATCATTTACATCTTTACATAGTTGTATATATATGGAAAGATCCTTTTTATTTTTCCATGGCCTGATGACTTCCTGGCAATATTTATTAGCATTTTCGTACGCTAATTGAATAACTGGCAATATTTATTAGCATTTTCGTACGCTAATTGAATAACTAATGGCATAACTTGATCAATGTCTCCAAAAACTCTACCTGCAGTTCTCAAAAGTCTATCAGCAAATTCAGCATATGGTTCATTAGGTCCTTGAATTACTTTGGACAAGCTACCTTGTAGATCCCCAGGTCCTTGTACAGTTTTCCATGCCTTTAAGGCAGCTGCATTTATCTGAGCATATACTCCTGGGGTATAATGTTTTTGATCCTGTATGTCTGCGAATTGCCCTTCTCCTGTGAGCATTTCTATATTATGGTCTCCAAACCCTGCATCTGCATTTCTTTTAGCTGTTTCTATACAAAGTTCCTGAAATTGCGATCGCCAAACCAAGTATTGTCCCCCACTTAATGTTGCTTTACATAGACGCTTCCAGTCTGCGGGGGTTAAGCTAAAGGTGTTAAGGGACTCCAGTATACTCAACGTGAAAGGAGCTTGGGGTCCATAAGTCATTACTGCCTCTTTGAGATTTTTTATTGTTTTGAAATCTATTGGCTGGTGGCCCCTCTGTCCATTTTCATATTCAAATACTGGCAGTTCCCAATGTATCTGTGAGTTACCCTCGAGAGCGCATAAGCGCTCAGAAAGACTTTTTATTTCTATTTCTAAGGTATGCAAACGTCTAGTGATACCCTTCATATTTTCTGTAATCGATTTCACCCATGGGGGAGTAGAGGACACAAGTTCCTCCACTTGATGATCCCTTATCTTGGTCTTCCTTAATTTCCTTTTATTCATTTTCTCAAAATCACCTTTAGTTAATTCCTCCTCACTACTACTACTCTCATTGGTCCTAACTGACTCAGTAACATCCTGAGTCCCAGGTTCAATTGAGACCATGTATCCTTGAAATATCTCTAATAAATCTTGAATAGCTTTAGCAGCTCGGATCTTTGTAATTTTGGGGACACTTCTAATACTCTCCTTACTGGTATTAGTTGACTCAGCGGAATCTACGCTTTTATGATTGCCTTCACTGTTTTCTAAATCCTCCTCACTAACGACAGACTCATCCATATCAAAGAATTCATCAAGAGCCTCGTACACTTGGGTCTTAGTTATTTTCGAACCCATTTTAACCGCTCTGACTAGAGACTCCTGCGAGGTTTCTCAGTTCTTACCTGCCGTGCTGAATTCCCCGTACGGGCCACCAACTGTTAGCTGCCGGAAAGGGATTGCAGCCTGGAACGGCAGCGCCGCGGGAAGGAGTCCGGAGACAGGATGGAGACGAAAAAATTCTTTAATCTTTCTGTCTCTGTCTCTTGTAATTTCTAACACTACATACACACTCTCACAAGAAACCAAGCCACGTACTCTTACAAGAAACTACAATGTATCTATACAATAGCGATAACCCTGTCCTTTCACTCTCACAAGAAACCAAGCCACGTACTCTTACAAGAAACTACAATGTATCTATACAATAGCGATAACTCTGTCCTTTCTCTCTCTGGTCTCATCCCATGCGCCCGAGCAGGAATGGTGCTTGCTCGATCTGCCGAGTCACTCCTCAAATCTCTCGAGATCTTGGGCCAAGTCCCGTGAGACTACGGAAGGCGACAATGCCCAAAAATGTCAATCTGCTGAGTCATTGCTCAAATCTCTCGAGATCCTGGGCCAAGTCCCGTGAGACTACGGAAGGCGACAATGCCCAAAAATGTCTATGGCCCATAGTCAACCGCAATCTTAGCTATCTCCCCAAACAGGGCTCCTGCACATCATCCAACAAAATAATCATTCTTAAGGGTAAATTAAATTAAATTGCTTCACATCCTTGCTTAAACTCATGTGGCTCTCCACAGCAGGCAGAATATTAACCAGAGTTTATATTTAGCCTAAAAGACCCCAGACTATCATCTTGCCTAAAAGACCCCAGACTATCATCTCTAATTTAGCTTCATTGGGATTTTTCTACCCCTAAATATTCCAAATACAATCTTATGTCCTAATATAAAGTACTCCCAGTACAAGACCTTAATGAGTTGTGTTTTTTTTTTTTCATACAGTTTTAAAAAACAGAAATTAGGAATATTAGTTATGTATATTATGTATTTTTTCCTTTAAACAATATTACCAGCTATTTTTTCATTACATGAAATTAATAAAATAAAATAATTATATTTATTGTGATTTTTAAATGAAAGTTTCCAATAAAGTTACATTTTGATGCTCATACTAATTTTTTAAAAGCTCTAAAAAATATATTTTGAGAATCCTTTAGTTAAATTTTGGTTCTTGGAGAAATATTAAGATGTGGCAACTCAGAAAACAGTATTCCAATGTATGGCACTTTAGCATGCCATATACTTTGAACTAAAAGTCACTGGAAGGGTATTGAAAGCAATGTCTCTCTGATCTTCTCCTTCTCTCTGGTCTGCCATACATTTATCTGTTCTGACAAATGACATAGACACCAGGGTTTTTCTTCCCCAGTGTGAATCATAAAAACTAGTACCCCTCTTTCCCAACACAAGCCATAGAATATTGAAATAGTATTCTTAGCTCTTCACACTTTTCCATGTAGCAGCTGGCCATAATGACATCTTCGGACCTTATTTGTCCAATATTCAGTCATAAGACCCTTGTTCCAGAAAGATTCTATCTTATATGCAAGTGGAATGTATGCTATAAAGAGTGCAAGAAGCATATGAACAAACACACATCACTGAGTTTTCCAACATCAACCTATTACCATTAGATCATACCTTTTAGTCCTATCATATTTCTACATGGCTATTCTTAAATACTAGCATAAAACAGATCTTTTCCCAAAGTTTTTCAGATATTCATCTCTGAAGAGCCCCTGTTACTTAAAATTTTGATTTAGTAAATTTATATTATTTTCCCTTGTTATTCTGTCTTTTCTTTTAGGAGTGTTATCTTTAACTCATATGATAGATGCTGGGAATTATCATACATTATTTTTGTTTCTACAAATATTAGAAAGGAAAATGATAGTAATTGAAAAGTAGAATATACTATCCAGGACTTACCATGATTCAATTTAAGATTTTTTTTTTTTTTTTTTTTTTTTTTTTTTTTTTTTTTTTTTTTTACTTAGGATGCTGCAAGTAAGATATGTATTTAATAGAAGCTGTGTTTTCAATTTTAAATTCTGTTTTTTTTCCAGGATAGTAGTAGGTGGTATGATACTCTTGAATTAGAAACAAGTCACATCTCTCATTCAGTTACAAGATCATGATAGTAAAAGAGCAGTACTGTACAGTGTACTTTGTTGCTAATTATAATGTTCAGTATGTTAAACTATTAAATGCATTATTTAACTTATGGTACTTTTGATTTATAATGAAGTCATCAGAATTTAACCCCACTATAAGTTGAGGATTCTTTGTATTTCAAAGATGGCATAACCCAGAAAACAAGAAATACTACTAATTTGTTTAGCGCTATAATTTCAATGGCATTACTCTCATAAGTTATGATGAACTATTGTTGAAAATGTACAACTATCCATAAAACTAAACACAAAAATCCTTAAAGACACTTAGTGTTGGTTTTATAGTCATAAAAGGACTAATTAAGGTAGAAATAATTTAAGAAGACAATTATTTTGACATTGTGCCGTATTTTCACTTATCTCTTACATCAGCTTTTCTAGTTTGTGTTTAAATAGTAATGTCTGTAATACACATTTTGAATATCAACATTTACCTTAATGTTTCTTTACCTGAAGGACAATAAGTAGCCCTTGGTTTATATGAGGGAAATTATCAAAGCAAAATACATAATTTAACATATCTAAGCATAGGGCTATCTTTATGTCCATTTCTAATACACAGTAATATCAATGTAAAATTAACTCAATAACAGTGTATTCAGATCAGTCAAAATGATCCATATGGCCAAACTACCAAAAGTGCTATTCAGATTTAACACAATTATTGAAATTTGCATTATGTTCTTTGTAGAAATAGAAAAAAACAGTGATGAAATTCATTTGGAAAAATAAGAGGCCCAGAATAGCCAAAGGAATCTTTAGTGAGAAAAGTGAAGCAGGAGGCATCACAAAACTACACCTTAAACTATATTAAAGAGCTATAGTAACAGAAATGGCATGGTATTGGCACCAAAACAGACTTGAAGATCAATATACCAGAATACAAGACAGAGACAAACCCCCAAAATACCATTATCTCCTACTAGGGAAAGGATCTATAAATATACACTGGAGAAAACATAGTGTCTTTAACAAATTATGCTAGGAAATCTGAAAATCCATATACAGAGAAATGAAATTGAAGGCTGGGGTTGTAGCTCAGTGGTGAGTGTTGGCACAGCATGTGTGAGGCAGTGGGTTAGATTCTTAGCACCACATAAAAATAAATAAATAAAATAAAGGTCTATTGACATATGTGTATATGTGTGTGTGTGTGTGTGTGTGTGTGTGTGTGTGTGTATAATTTTTAAAAAGAATAAAATTAAATCCCTTTCTTTAACCCTGCACAAAACTAAACTCAAAGTGGATCAAGGACCTAGGCATTAGACCAGAGACCCTGTGCTTAGTAGTAGAAAATGTAGGCCCAGATCTTCATCATGTCTGCTTTGGAACTGACTTTCTCAACAAGACCCCTAAAGCACAAGAAGTAAAATCAAGAATCAAAAAATAGGATGGTATCAAACTTAAAAGCTTCTTCTCAGCAAAGGAAATAATCAAGAACATGAAGAGAGAGAAATCTTTACCACACAGACATCAGGTAGAGCATTATTCTCCATGATATATAAAAAAATCAAAAAACTTAATATCATAAAAACAAATAACCTAATCAACAAATGGGTAAAGGAACTGAACAGGCATGTCAACAAAGAAGAAATATAAATGGTCATCAAATATATGAAAAAATGTACAACATCTCTAGAAATTAGAGAAATGCAAATTAAAACAACACTGAGATTCCATCTCACTCCAGTCAGATGCCAATTACAAAAAATACAAATAACAAATGTTGGAGAGGATGTGAGGGAAAAGGTACACTCATATATATTACTGTTGACAGTTCAAATTGGTGCAACCACTCTGGAAAGTAGTATGGAAATTTCTCAGAAAACTTGAAATGGTGCCACCATTTGACCTAGCTATCCCATTCCTTGGTATATAACCAGAGGTATTTAAGTCAGCACACTACAGTGATGTGGTCACATCAAAGTTTATAGCAGCTCAATTCACAATAGCTAAGCTATGGAATCATCCTAGGTCCTGTGCAACAGATGAATGGATAAGGAAATTGTGGTAGATACACACAATGGAATCTTACTCAGCCATTTTCCAGTAAATGGATGGAAGTGGCAGCTGTCATGCTAAGTGAAACAAGCCAATATTAAAAAAAAAAAAAAAAAAAAAAAAATCAAAGGCCAAATGTTCTCTCTGATATCCGGATGCTAACACACAATAAAGGAAGAAGGAAGAATAAAAGTTTCTTGGATTATACAAAGAGAAATGAAGAGAAATAAGGGGGTATGGGAATAGCAAAGACAGCAGAATGCACTTGACATAACTTTCCATGTTCATATATGAATAAACTACCATTGTAACGCCACATCACTTACAACCACAAGAATGAGATCCTAATTATAATAAGTTATACTCCATGTATGTTTAATGTGTCAAAATACATTCTACTGTCACACATGTCTAAAAACCACAAATTTAAAAAGAATATATGTTCACTGTCCGTGCCCAACTGTCGTTCTTTCCATTTCTTCTTGAGGTATGTATTCTTCTTGAGGTCACAGGCTTTCAAATTGTTTCTTTTAATTGTGTTGTTCACTAAGATGTCAGTTGGAGTTCAAAACTTCTATGCTTCCCTTCCCATCCATATGATATACTTTGGGATGAAAAATACTGCCAGCTATGCTCAAGGGTGAAGTCAAAGCTGGATTCTGTGAGATGAGTTATAGGTGAAACTCTCAGGGTTGGTTCTTAGGTCTAGTGAGGCCTCAGGTGCTTTATGGTGTGGCTAGTTGTCTTGCAGAGAAACAGTATTCCCACTGCTTAAATCCAGGTCCCATAGCTATGAGAAATACCCTTTCCCTCTAGGCTGCCATCTTGCTAAAACATCTTTAAATATCTTTTAAGCTGATAAGGTCAGCTTAAGATCTCAAAGCCTTGCTGGTGGAGATGTTGGGGTGCTCACTGGCTAGTCACAGGTGGCAGCAGCAGCAGCACCAGAAGGAGAAAGAGGAGGAGAATCCATAGCCTTGCTTCCCTCTCAGTCAGCAGCATGCACTGGTTTCCTGGGGGCTCCTGCAGAGCGCCATGACTGGGAGGTGGCTACTTGAGCAACAGCTGCTGTGCGAAGCTGGGCTAAATCTGGCTTGAAGAACTTCATCTTCTTAAAAGAAAGTAAGGAAAAAAAATAACACTGATTTATACAATAAATCATTGATAAATAAGAGAAAAGAATAATTAACTGTTATTGTGAAGGGGTAGCAAGGAAATATTTTGTAGACTTTCCACTTCATTTAAATTTTGAATTAGAATGGACATTTTTCTAGTAGAAGTATATGGAACATTGCAATGTTAGAGATTTCCAAGTCAAAAAGCAGAGGGGGATGGAAATAGAATAAGTGTTTCAAGGTAAAATGATGTCTTTGCTTTTGTTTAAATACAAAATGTGACTAGAAGTTAAAATCAAAGAATTCATCAAACTTTTAAAGCCTTTCCCTGAGATCATTTGAAACTTGAAACATATAAGAATCAAATTGCTAAATTAATTTCCTTATGAAATACTCATTAAATGTTTTTTTTTTTGCATTTAGCTGGACACATATAAAAAATCTATTTTCATTTTAAAAAGCCTCAGTTACACAGCTTCTGTCTTTTTGTTAGTCTAGATATTGGTCATTTCTCATTCATTCACTAAATCTCAAATAGTTTTAATGTCAATACATTTTTCTATATTAGTATTATAAAAACAGTAACTACAAACAATTGCATTATTGTATCTATATAATATTTTACACAATATCCTTCTCCACTGTAAGGGTCATTCTAAGAGACAATCAGAAGAAAAAAATTTCCAGTTCATGGTTATGCATTAGATCTTTGGCATAGTAGCTTAATAAATACACAACTACCATATTTCTATTTTTACCCACATGTTACATGTAAAATATCTCACAAAAATAGTCTTGAGAGGCCAAGAAAGTCTAAGTACTTTTATATATGTTGTTGATTGCTGATTATGATCATTATAAATATTTTCTAGCTTTTTAGGTATTGACCTCCAATTTTTCATTCAATACTTTTCACATTAGCACAACCTATTGTAGAAAATTAGGTAATTGGTAATTAGGCACACATTTATGGTAATCATGTAAGATATGAAAGCTAATTAAGCATGCAATGGATGTGTACGGGCACAAATACTGAGTTGATATAAGCAATCATAATTACAGAATGCAAAATTTGTTGTTAATTGCAAATCCAAAGAACAAATTGAGTTCACATCTTCTAGTGAATTAATGAATTTAGGCATAGGTGAATGTGTCATAATATCACAGAATGAAATACAACTAACCAGACGTAAATGTTTCTTGATGACAACAAGCCATAGATTAATCTTGTTCTTTTCTGGAAAAAATTTTAAAACTGGTTCAACCTATGCATCTGACTACAAATTTATAGGACCTGCAGAACACAGAAGGACACATTAAATGCTACCACAATTAATTCTTTTTATACAGTTGCTTTTGGATGCCTTTGCTCTAATCTAAAGGCTAATTACTTTGATTTGATTTTTATAAATGGTATGCATGTATCAAATTAGCATATTCTACCTCATAAGTATGGAAAAATATTGTATCTCAGTAAAGCATAAACAATTTAAATAAAGACCATTTCAGTAATGCAAACATAGAAGTACAAATCATGACAAATAATACCATATGCATGATTCATATATTTTATATAAAGATTTTATTAGCACATATTAATATACGTATTTGTTCCAGTGTAATGTTTTTATACATGCATACAATATGCACTGACAAATTCAACAACCCTTTTTTCTACCTTCCCCTCACACCCTGGCCAATCTCTAATAATCACTATTCTTATTTTAGTTTCCAAAAATGAAAAAAAAAAAAAAAAAACATGCCATACTTATCTCTCTTTAATTTATTTCACTTAACTTAATGATCTCTAATTCTATCCATTTTGCTGCAGAGTACAAAATTACATTCTTTAGGACTGAATACTACTCCATAGTGTGTATATAAAAAAAACTTTCTTTATTCATATTTTTAAATTTTTTTTAGTTGTACATGGACACAATACCTTTGTTTTATTCATTTTTATGTGGTGCTGAGGATCAAACCCAGTGCCTCACATGTGCTAGGCAAGCACTCTATTCCTGAGCTACAACCCCAGCTTTTTATCCATTTTTCTATTGATCAACACTTAGTCTGATTTAATACCATAACTCTTTTGGATAATACCACAATAAACGTGGTTATGCAGATATCATTTTGCCATGCTAATTTAATTTCCTTTGCATGTATATCTAGAAGTAGATCAATTGATCATATGGTAGGTGTTTATATTTTAGTTTTCTGAGGAAACTCTTTATTTTTCTTTATAATGGCTGCAGAAATTTATATTCTCACACTGTATAAGAATACCTTTTCCACCAAATCTTCACAAGTATTTGTTATGGTTTAATTTTTGATGACCATTTAAACATTGTTGATATGATATCTCATTGTAATTTTGACTTGCATTTCCTTTATGTCTAATGATATTTAGCACTTTTAGATATATGTGTTGGCCATTTCTATTTCTCCTTTTGAGAAGTCGCTATTCAGGTTCTTTGCCCATTTAAAAAAAAATTGTAGGGGCTGGGGTTGTGGCTCAGTGGTAGAATGCTTGCCTAGCACGTGTATGTCCTGGGTTCGATCCTCAGCACCACATAAGAATAAAGGCATTGTGTACAACTAAAAACAAATAAATATATATATATTTTTTTAAAAATTGTGTTACTTTGTTTTTATTAAGATTTTAGCTCCTTGACTATTCTAGATAATAACCCTGTGTAAGATAAATAGCTTCCAAATATTTTTTCCCATTATATAAGTTGTTCCTTAACTTGGTTGATGGTTTCCTTTGCAGTGCAGAAGCTTGTCAGGTTGATTTAATCCCTCTTGCAATTTAACAAAAAAAATCTCCTATGCTTTTGAAGTCCTATCCAGAAAATCATTGACTGTACCAATATCTTGAAGTACTTTGCTTATGCTTTCTTCTAATAGTTTCAGAATTTCAGATCATAATCTTAGGATTTTCATCCATTCTAAGTTGATTTTTTTGTACAAGGTCAAAGACAGGTGTCAACTATCAATCTTTTACATGTAGAAATCCACTTTTTCCAGTGGATTGATTGAAAAGACTGTCCTTTCTCTAATGTATATATGTGTATCCTTTGTTAAGAATGAATTGGATGTAGATATGTGGGTTCATTTTGTGTATCTGTATTCTGTTCCATTGGTCTTTGTGTCTGTTTTTATGAAATATCACACAGTTTTAGTGGCTATGACTCTATACTATGTCTTGAAATATTAATTGTCTTTTTGCTCAAAATTGTTTAATTATTCAGCACCTTTGTTCTACCATATGAATTTTAGAATTGTTTTCTTTAGTTCTGTGAAGAATGTTATGGGAATGTTTATGGTGACTGCATTTAATTAATGGATTGTGTTAGGAAGTATAGACATTTAAAAAATATAAAATTTACCAGTGCATGAAAACAGGAACTCTTATCATGTTTTGTATATTTTTCGATTAATTTTATCAGCACTTTGAAATTTTTATTGTAGAGGTCTTTCACTTTTTTGATTATGTTTACCTATAGATATTTCATTTATTTGTATAACTACTGTGAATGGAATTACTTTCATGATTTCTTTCCCTTCACAATTATTATTGGTGTACAAAAATCTACTGATTTTTGCACTTGAATTTTATATACTGTATACATATACACTGTATTGAATTACAGTGTATATGAATAATTTATATATTGCATTGAATTATATACTTTATTGAATTATTTTTATCTGTTCTAATAGTGTTTTGATTGAGTCTTCACTTTTTTCTACATATAATTCATGTCATCAACATACAGATAACTTTGCTTCCTCCTTTTCTATTCATAGCTTTTTATTTTGCTTTACTTGGATTATATTGTTGAGTTATCATGTTTTCTTGGAAGTATTATATTAATATGCCATTTCTTGTGTCCTTACCGTGCCATCTGTATAACTGGTGGATGAGGTATCTCTACTGTTTTTATTGGGTGGGCTTCCTAGTAAATGGCTACTTCTTGAACATTTGCTTTGTATAGTCTGTTTTTTATTCAATTCTGGCTTTGATTCTGGCTTGGGACTAATGCATAGTCTCCCTGTAGTTCCTTTGGCAAATATTGTGTTTGCACTCAAAGCACATTTTTCAGAATCAGATACACATGCTGTATTTGTTGCCCATGCAAGGGTAGGAACACCATATTAGTTCACATATTTGTGGTGTAGACTACAGTTGGTTCAAAGTGTTCATTGTGTAGTTATTCCTCCAGTGTAGACTCCTACAGTGGTGGTCCCTACTAGAAAATGTGGGCTCCCTCAGGAACTGTTCGTTTCAGGTACCACCATGGCAAAAGGCCTTAAGCACTTGTCTTCTCAGTGATCAATGGTATAGTTGCAGACATTAAATGCAGAAAAGCAGTGGCAGGAACTGCACCACCCTTTCAATGCTTCTCACTCCAAGTCCTGATAGTAGTGCATTTTCAGACAAAGCATGAGGGTGACCAGTGGCAGTAACAATGTAGGTTTGGTAGCAGCAGGAACTATGGCACTTGTTTCTTCTACCTTGGTGGTAAAGTCTGCCTAGTAATAAAACTTTAGGCAGAGCCACGTTATGTCATACATGGCCCTTCTATAGCCATGCATGAATGGGTGGAGAAGATTAGACATATGAAGTTTCTCAGAGATGCCTTAATGTTGGGACCTTACACTGCTTTCTGGCTGCTTGCCACATTACCACGCCCTGTTACAGGACCTAGGCTAAGCAGGGGGCGTGGCTGTGAGAACTGAAACCACCCCAAAGATAGGCCAATGGCTCCGCCAATGGCATCCGCCCATGATCCTTATGTGTCCCTATGATCTTTCTGTTGATTGGCCCATGTCCTATATAAGACCATCCAACTTCCTCAATAAACCGAGTTTTTGGCATTGCTTTCTACCAAAACTCCCTGGGTGTTGCGTGGTGTCCGTCAATCATGCGGGGGTAAAGACATTTGGCGACTTTTGCCCGTTAAGCCTATCTTCGCCAGGTAAGCTACTTTAACTCTTTCTGCTGGCAGAAGGAGCCCCCTTTTAGGGCCCAAAAAGGGAGGTAGCTTTAGACCTTGGCCCCATTAATAAGTAACACAGCAGTCACGACAGTTGGCGCCCAACGTGGGGAACGAAAACAAAAGAAAATTATCGATAGGCTTAACAATCGGTTAGAGATGCAGCTTCTCTCTGGCAAAAGTATCCTCTAGAAAATGAGGCAACCATATATCTTTCTCTCTCTTTCTCATCCACTTTCTCTCTCTTTCTTCCTCTCCCTTTTCTGGAACCTCTGCAGAAGTAAACCTGCAATTTTTGTATGTGCCTGGTGGGGGAGAACAGAAAGATGTCCGGGAAAAACGCGCTCACTGAAGGGAGTGCCAGCCTGGGTGCAGAAAAAACTCAGAGCGAGCCCAAACTTAAGAACAAAGAACAGCTGCCCTCTGCAGCACC
This sequence comes from Tamias sibiricus, assembly GCA_025594165.1. Taxonomy (NCBI): domain Eukaryota; kingdom Metazoa; phylum Chordata; class Mammalia; order Rodentia; family Sciuridae; genus Tamias; species Tamias sibiricus. The sequence goes on from CM046667.1 coordinate 81,188,452, forward strand.
ATGTGGGTGGCAACCATATGGGGTTGCTAGGGGTGTACAGACGGTGGGCTGCTGCCGCTGCCACTTGGCCCTGGGCTTTCGTCCCGGGTACATGGCTGCCACCATCACCGGGGCTCACAGTTCCGTGGCTCAGCGAAAAGAAAAAGTGTACCGCTGCTTGGCCCGGGCTTGTGTCTCAGCCTGCCTGGCGTGCGGCTTGCAGCTTGCGTCCAAACCGCTGGGGGCGGGGCCAGGCGTGCACAGGGCCTCGCCAGCTGGGACACCTCGGGGCAGCCCGGCGCAGTGGGGTGCAAGGGGGAGCAGAGGTGAAAGCGCTGCTGCCTGCAGTCGGAGGCTAATGAAATCCAAACCCGAGTCGCCAGAATGGCCAAACGCACGCGGGTACATCTGGTCATTGCCTGGCAACGGGCTGCCAGTGGTGTGTAAATTGGCCGCCCAAAAGCGCCACCACTGTTGCACCTTTGACATCATCTCCTGCGACCGCACATGGCGGGACACGCAGGCAGCCAGCGCAGCTCGGCGGGACCAATGCAGCATTCATGCTGCACACCGGCTCCCGCGGGGTTCCCTGGGTCAATGGCTGGGGCGGCCCATGGGACGAGCCAATTCGCTATGGCTGGGGCGCCAGCTTTCTCCTGCCTGTGCAAGGCGGTCCCTCTCGGCAGCTGCGAGCGGCCTGCGTTCTTTGTCTGAGCCCAGCGGCTGCATACAGCCTGTGTCCTCTAGATCCCTTCACTGGCTGGCTACAGCGCAAATAGACTTCTCTTCCTTGAGCCAAGATTTATGCGCCAAAACAGCCGAGCCAAGGCAATTTGCCTGAGCCCTAAGCCTGGGCAACCTTGCTCAATTCTCCATCAAGAGAGGTTCCTCCCCCCCTACCCCGACTCTGGACACTGCACCCTGCCTTACAGAGGCAAAGCCTCGGGGACACATGCCAATAGCCCATCCTTCTGTCAACAAGGTTCAAACTATACCTCTTTTTAAAATCTTAGGAGCTAAACTTAAATTAGATTCTGTCTGTCCCCTTACTCTTTGGTAGAGCTGCGGAAGCTCTTAGGGAAACTCAACTGGTTAAGACCTTAAAAAAGTGCCTTAGGCGAAGGCACCTGCTCACAATTGCAGTCCCTCACCCTTCCAGACCTGAGCAAGGACTTACATTGAAATGTAAATGGGGAAGTAAGCTTAAGCCCCAAAAGAAAAAAAAAAAAAAAAGGGTAAAATATCTTTTTGCCAGCTTGTCATTTTTCTAAGATTTTTTGAGCTCATAATTCTCAGGAGTTGTGTGTACACTTGTGTTCTGTTTGTGTGTTTATGTGTGTGTAGACTGAGCGCTCATGAAAATTTAAAATATGGATCCAAATACCTTTAACTCACATGATTTAAAAGTTCTTTAATTCTAAAGCTGGATCTTCGCTCTGGAACTCCGGGATGGAATGCCATCCAAGGGGATGCGCACCTTGGAAGTTTCAAGGCCCCAGGATGTGCCTTCTGTCCTTTGGATTACTAGAGTGAACTGCCACATCAAAAAATAATAGTAATAATAATAATAATAATAATTCCTAGTTCTTGCTCCCTTTTGTCTTGTCATGTATTCTATGGTTTTCCTGCCTTTTTATTTTGTGTCTTCTCTGACATAAATGTAAGAAAAGTAAATTTATAAGTAACTTTTTTAGACATTAAATTTCAAGGTTAAAATACTGTTAAGTATGCCATCAGATAACACCTTAAATCCCATTGTGTTGGGTTCCAGGCAGGAGGGCTGCACCTCCTAGGTAGAAGGCCACACCTCCCAGATACTTTGTGAAAAAGACTACATTTCCCAGGTGCCTCAGCCTGGCCTGCAAACCTGACTAGCAGATGCCCTGGCCATCACCTTCCCTTCCCTCCATGCCATTTTTGTCCCCTACCACGCCACGTGACACCCCAATAAACCATCCCTTTTCAACACGGCGTTCCAGGGTAACTTCTTGTCCTAACAAATTCTAACACATCGAGTAACATTATTGATTGTTTTCATAAATTAGTCTTTGTTATCAATGAAACAGATTAAAATTTCAACAGGTCTAATTCTATATGCATAAATATTATGTTCTTATAAACTGGTTAACAGATGTGTATGATTCTATATAAAGGTTTATAAAAGATTTCTATATAACATTATATTTGTTAAGTTTTGGGTTTTATTTTTTTTAAACAAGTAATCTAAAGAAAATTAAAAATCATATAGCTATGGTTGAACAACAATTATTTCAAAATATCATGTTGTTTCTTTAGGAGCTAAACTTGATTTATGAAAACATCAATGTAATTGTATATTGTAAAAGCATTTTGCTACTTTTCCAAAAAGGTTAAATACTCTCAAAATTTCTTTAATCCATTCTAAATGTGATATTTTGTCAGCTAAAGTTCATGAAAGCTCAAGCAGCAATGTATGTAAACACTGTGAAATTTTATTTAAGAAACAGGGATCAACTTCAAAATTAAAACACCTGACCTAAGATTAAAGAATCCACCATACCTGAGATAAGATAAGGCTCTGGTCTTACATGCCAGAATGTATGGTCTAAAGAGTGATTCTTGTTGTTCAGAAACAGAGATTATAGTATATAACTCAAAATCCAAGATGGTTATTACACAAACTAAATGTGTTTTTACGTTTGCCTGTTAATGTTTTGTACCACAGACCCCAGCTAATAAAGAGTAAATGACAACTGTAAATTTATAAGCATTAAAGTTAAATCCCAGTAATCTTAATTTAAGATTAGCTTGCTAGATGTTTAAAATCAAGATTTTAAGCTAAATTAAAAGGGTCAAGAAAACCAATATTTGGTTCTTGCCCTCAGAGTCAAGTCTGAATCCAGGAGACAGGGAGGTTCTCTAAAAAGCTTTGCAACTCTGGGCCACATAACTTCCTGATCAGAGAGGTTGTGAGACCTATAGAGAAAAGAAAGCCAAACAGTGACCTTGCTATGAAGAGGAGGGTCCTGAAAAAGAGAGGCATCCCTGCTGCTTCCAAGAGAAGCCACATGGTCAAGCAAGACCTGGATCCATCCTCATGGAAGGCACTAGCAGAATGGAAAAAGCTGTTCTCGAGTTCCCCCCAAAATTACTCCCATGGGAATTCAACTGACTCTTAGCAATAGATAAAGGCAAAAGTCAGTTCGACTTACCTTCATTTTAAACATCTAGCAAAAAAAAAAAAAAAAAAAAAAAAAAAAAAGTTAAAACCAAAAATGCAGCCATTCCTGGGCATTTTTTAGAAGTGAAGGTAACTTCAGATATACACTTGTAAACAGTTTAACAACTAAGTAACTGCCAAGTCAAAAGTTTTTAGTCAGTTTAAGGCCTACAGATCTTCCTAACCTACACAGGTAGGCTTAATATTCAGTAGGATGATTATCTAGCCCTAAGTGAAAGAGATAAAAGAGTTCTCTACTAGACACAGAGGTCATGCCAATAGAAAAATTTTATAGGATCAGATGACATTAAGTAGCTTAATTACCATCTTATCTAGATAGACATCTGTAACATTAAATGTTGTGTTTACGTTCCTGATAACTCTATACATGCTAAAGATTTAAATTATCATCCTCATGGTATACATTGAAATGTTCCAGATGCTGTAACATTTATTCAGTACTCATGTTTTTTGTTTCTCTAATAGAAGCTCCCATACCTGATGACTTTGCAACCTTCCCCAGGCTTCAATCTGACCTGACTTCTAATAAGGGAACTCCAAACTACTTCCCCCATCACTTCGCCCACTTTCAGCTCGAAGAAGCCAGATTCAGTCGCTGTCCTATTCCCTTACAGTAGTAAGGAGTACCTAAAATTAGAAGGGTAAAGAAGCCAAAATCTCATAGATAGTTGGTATCTGTCTTCACTCAACGGCTTATTAAATCCTCTCCACTTGAGGGTTTAAAGATGCTTTAACCCAGGTTAAAATAAAACAAAAAGGGGGAAACAGCCCCCATAATCAGTTAAAAACAGCAATGCTTAAATTTTTCCAAGCTTCAGCCTTTGAATGCCTTTCAGAGACATTGGTCCAACCAGACACCCTACCTATGTGTCTTTCCAATTGGAGAACCAAGCCCTATTTGGGTACCTGCTAGGGACCTCAAATACTGCCAATTAGAACAAAATGACTACCCAAGAGCACATGCTCTTGAGGGGTGATTTTTTCCCTTTTTCCACAGGAATGAAAAACCCATGATGGATCTCGTTGTGATTGGACTTCTCATCATCTCTGTCCTGATGTTCATCATGAGCACTGTTGCCTTGGACTCTCCCTTTGTCAGTATTTCAACTCTCTGCGACAAGAGAAGAGGGACTATGCCTATTCCTGAGAGAAAAGTGCTATTTCATTGCCAACTGTCCAGACTTTGTTCTAGATGGCTTCCTTTGGACTGAACTAAATGGGTCGGCTTTAGCTTAAGCGGTTACTTCCTCATTCTGGACTTTATATCTGTCTAATCCCTACCTTCTCCTTTTTTTTGTGAAATCCCTGACTGTCATTTTTCTTGTGTTCACCTTTGGGCCCTGTGTACAGCTTGGAGGTCTGCCAATAATGCCTTCAGCGATGCTGAGTGAGAGCCCTACAGACTTGGCCATGGTCCTTAACAAGATGTGGAGGTCTAAACCAGCCATCCTTGAAAAGCCTTCCCAAAGGCGACTGTCCTGTCCCATGTCCTTCCCCTGGCCACTTGCTGGCCCTGGGTGTGTCCACCTGATGGACACCCCATTTTTTAAAACAAAATGGGGGAGCCCCATTTTGAAAAAAAACAAAACAGGGAAATGGTGGGACCTTACACTGCTTTCTGGCTGCTTGCCACATTACCACGCCCTGTTACAGGACCTAGGCTAAGCAGGGGGCATGGCTGTGAGAACTGAAACCACCCCAAAGATAGGCCAATGGCTCCGCCAATGGCATCCGCCCATGATCCTTATGTGTCCCTATGATCTTTCTGTTGATTGGCCCATGTCCTATATAAGACCGTCCAACTTCCTCAATAAACCAAGTTTTTGGCATTGCTTTCTACCAAAACTCCCCGGGTGTGGCATGGTGTCCATCAATCAGGCGGGGGTAAAGACCCTCGGCGACTTTTGCCCGTTAAGCCTATCTTCGCCAGGTAAGCTACTTTAACTCTTTCTGCTGGCAGAAGGAGCCCCCTTTTAGGGCCCCAAAAGGGGAGTAGCTTTAGACCTTGGCCCCATTAATAAGTAGCACAGCAGTCACGACACCTTAATACATCCCTCTGGGCAGTTAAGAGCAGAACCATGGTGTTCTTTCCCCACCTTGTCAATAGTGGGTGCCTGAGTACAGTGTGTGGAAGAGGGTCCACGGGAACCATATGGGTTCTTGCCTTTGGTCCTAGCACTTACATAACTCAGCATGTATCTTTTCTCTCAATGAGTGAATGATCTTTTCTTCTGGTTCACAAAAGTGGCATATTCTATTCTGCTCTGAATGGCAATTCCCATACTCTAAAATGCAGAGTCCCCAGTGGGCTTAGGTCAGCCTCACGAGCCACTGGGATTACAGGTGTATGCCACTGTATGGCTTCTCAAAGGAATTTTTACTTTTACTCCTTTGAGCCTGAGATGACAGAGGTCTCAACAAATTTTGAGATTTCCTCAAGCCATCTTTCTTATTGTCTCTCGGCAAAGTCTCTCGGCTTTTCTTTTGTGGAAGTAATTCCTTTCATAACCACGCATTTCTAAGCACCAGTATTACTCCCATCTTTCAAGTCCAAGTTTTTCAAATATTTCTGATCTGCTTTCTCTTTCTGAATATCACAGGAAATGTAGCTAAAAGCTGCCAGCAATGTCCATGCTACAGCCTGAATACTATGCTGCTTAGAAATTTCTTCTGCCAGATTAAGAAGTCCATCATTTTTAATATCAGTCTCACAGAAAATCTCAGGACATAGGCAAAATGTAGACAATTTCTTAGTCAGAAGGTAACAATAATAGCCTCTAGTCCAATTACCAGTAGTGTCCTTCTTTTCCTCTGAAACATCTTAAACCCTGTATTTATTGTGCACAATCCCGTTAGCATTATGGTATTTTGAGCTCCCACCAGAAATACCCATTAAGCTCTGATTACAACAATCTAAAACTTTCCCAGCTTAATAAACTTTCTAAAATTTTTCCCATAAATTCCAAAAATCTCCAAAAATTTCAGAACCACCTGGTCAGGTTAGTCACAGCAATGACTCTACTTTTTGGTACCAATTTTTGGTTTAGTTAGCTTTTTTTCTGCTAGGAACAAAAGACCTGAAAAGAACAATTTTAGAGGGGCTGTGGTGGTAGCTCAGTGGTAGAGTGCTTGCTTAGCATGTGTGAGGAGCTGGGTTCGATCCTCAGCACCACATAAAAATAAAGATATTATGTCCATTTACAATTAGAAATTTTTTATCAAAGAATAATTTCATAGCTCAGTTGGTAGAGTGCTTGCACAAGGCCCTGGGTTCAATCACTAGCATCACCAAAAAACGAAAAACAATTTTAGAGGAGGAAAATTTTATTTGGGGGGGTCTCACAATTTCATAGGTCTCTGTCCATAGTATGGTGAAAACTGTTCCTCAGGGCCTAGGATAATAGAACATCATGGCAAAAGTGTGGCAGAGGAGAGCAGCAGGGAGCATGGTACCTGGAAGACAAGGGGCTTTATTTGCCAGATACAAAATAACAAAGGTATAACCTCAAAAACCCACCATCTCCAGTCACCCATTTTTTGCCTTCAGTTACCACTCAGTTAATCCCTATGAAGGGATAAATTCACTGATTGGGTTAAAGCTATCATAACCCAATCATTTCATCTCTAAACCTTTTTGTATCATCTCATACATGATATTTTGGGAGATATCAGATGCTAAATCATAAAAATATGTAATTTAATCACAGATGGTATGATTGCTTCTATTTTTCTGTTTTTTTTTTTAATTATTATTCTGCTACTTTGCTTTTACACATACATACTAAAAGCAATTTTTCTGTATTTTTCTATGCATCTGAAAAAAGCCTTGCTGGGATTTTGATTCAAATTGTTTAAAATATGCAAATGTGTTTAGTGGAAAAGTGATAGTTTTATTACGTTAAATCATCCAGTTTATGAAAATGGTAGGTCTGTTACTGTCTATGGTGCTGGATTTGTTGTATCCACCCAGCAAATATTGAAAAAAATGGACACAGAGATAGCAAGCAAGCATCAGATTTATGGTAAAAGTGACGGTAACAGATTTTTCTGAAGAGAAGGGGCCCCAGAGCTGGGAATCTGGTGGGGGAGATTTGTTTTGTTCTTTCTATTGTCTCTGCAATTTCCTCCTTTTTTTTTTTTTTAATCTCCTCCCCTGTCCACACTCTTCTTAATATTTTTCATGGGTGCCCATTGTGTTCACACATCTATTTTAGTTTTTCTGTTTATCTTTAGTTTAGAGACACAAGTGTAGAAGAGTCTGACTAATAGGGTCAACTGATTTTGTCTATAAACATGTTTGTCAACCAGGAATAGATCTTGTGGAATATTATCTACATTTACCTTTGTTCTGGCCCTGCCTCAGACTTTCTCACTCACCATATTGCCCTGGCTGTCTTCCTTGGGTATATTTATTTAAATTTGTACTTATTTATTTTACTAATGTTTTATATATATTTTTTAACATGCAGAACCATAGCTATTTCATTAAATTTGTGCCTAAGTACTTAATCTGGAGTGTAACTGTAATTGGTGCCATATTTTAATTCCAGTTTCAATGTGTTCATTGCCAGTATATGCAATTGTGGTTGATTTGAGTCTGCAAATTTTCTGTCATGCAACATTTTTTGGTTGCTCTGGGGATCAAATTCAGGGCCTCATGCATGACAGAAAAGTGCTTTACTACTGAGCTGTACCTCAAAATCTTATGTACGCACACACACACACAAATAAATAAGTAAAATTTATTTATTTATTTATTTATTTATTTATTTTTTGTAGCAGGGATGCTTAGGGACTCATTAGGTTGCTGAGGCTGCCTTTCAACTCCCAATTCTCCTGCTTCAGACTCGCAAGTTACTGGGATTACAGGAATGCACCACTGTGCCTGGAAGGATATTTTCATAAAAAATGATTCTTTAGGATATTCTGTGTAAAATTTTATGTAACCTTCAAATAGAGAAAATAGAGATAATTTTGTTTATTCTCATTCAATCTTCATGTCTTTTCTTTCTTTTTTTTTTTTTTTTTTCTTTTTCTTCTTGCACAGGCTGTTAAAGCAAGAATGAAGACAGGTACTATAGATAGATGATCAGCTTAGAACAGCAGGATGAAAGCTGATTTGGGTCTGGAAAGATGGAAATTGCCTTGGAGGGATTGAAATACTAATAACTTCAGAGTCCTTTCCCATCCTCCTCCACCCTTTACCAAGGTTACCTATCTACCAGGAAATGTTCCTCCTAAAATGTTGTTAATGAAGTACCTGCTGGAAGGGCCTTTCCTCTTCCTCTTTGGGCAGAGGAGAGGTATACCTGGAAGGCTTCCTTCTCACCTTTTGGTTCATCTCCTGGCCACTGGTCATGTATGCAGGATGGGGAGTTGACAGAGGTAAGATAAGGGGGAAAGGATGGCATGAGAACGAAGGAATTCTAAAATGTATAAAATGGAAAAGACACTCTTACTTCTTTGTATATACAACTCTGGGGTCCGTTCTCTGAGGATAAATCTATCACTGTTCTATCCTTTATTTATTTTATTTTTTTAATTAATTCAGATTTATTACTAGAAATCAAGACTTTTTGCAAATACATAAGTACATTCAGCAAGTTAACAAGTAAGCCAAAAATGCGTTAAAATCTCATACATTTACACACATGATTTAGCAATATAGCCCAAAAGAAAGAAGTTATAAAAAGCAAATGATATATCTTTTTTTTCTTTTATTCTAAGTTGTTATAAATGACATCAGAGTGCATTACAGTTCTTATTACACTTATAGAGCACATTTTTACATATGTCTAGTTGTATACACAGTATATTCACACCATTCATGTCTTCATACATGCACCCAGGGCAATGATATCTATCTCATTCTACCATTTTTTTAACCCTTTTGCCCCCTCCCTTTCCCTTCCTCCCAATTGACCTTTCTAGGGTTCCTCTAATCCTCCTATGCTCCCCATCCCAACCCCACTGTGAATCAGCCTCCTTATATCAGAGAGAAAACATTCGGCATTTGGATTTTTGGGATTGGCTAATTTTGCTTAGCATTATATTCTCCAACTTCATCTATTTACATGCAAATGCCATTATTTTATTCTCTTTTATTGCTGAGTATTATTCCATTGTGTATATATACCACATATTTTTTATCCATTCATCTACTGAAAGGCATCTAGGTTAGTTCCACAGTCTATCTATTGTGAATTGTGCTGCTATAAACGTTGATGTGGCTGTGTCCCTGTAGTATGCTGTTTTTAAGTCCTTTGGGTATAGATAGAGGAGTGGGATAGCTGAATCATAAGGTGGTTCCATTCCCAGTTTTCCAAGGAATCTCCATACTGCTTTCCAGATTGTCTACAGCATTTTGCAGTCCCACCAGCAATGTTTGAGTGTGCCTTTTCCCCCACATCCTTGCCAATATTTATTGTTGCTTGTGTTCTTACTAGCTGCCATTCTCACTGCCATGAAATGAAATCTTAGAGTAGTTTTGATTTGCATTTCTTTAATTGCCAGATATGTTGAACATTTTTTCATATATTTGTTGATTGATTGTATATCTTCTTCTGAGAAGTGTCTGTTTAGTTCCATGGCACTTTTATTGATTGGGTAATTTGTTTTTTGGAGTAAAGATTTTTTTTAGTTCTTTCTATATTCTAGAGCTTAGTACTCTATCTGACGTGCATGTGGTAAAAATGTGTTCCCAATTAGTAGGCTCTCTATTTACCTCACTGATTGTTTCTTTTGATGAGAAGAAGTTTTTTAGTTTAAACCTATCAAATGTATTGATTCTTGGTATTAATTCTTTCACTATAGGAGTCTTATTAAGGAAGTTGGGGCCTAATCCAACATAATGGAGATTAGGGCCTACTTTTTCTTCTAAAAGGCACAGTGTCTCTCGTCTAATTCCTAGGTCCTTGACCCACTTCGAGTTGCGTTTTCTGCATGGTAAGAGATAGGGGTTTAATTTCATTTTGTTGCATAAAGATTTTCAGTTTTCCCAGAATCATTTATTGAAGAGGCTATCATTTCTCCAATGTATGCTTTTGGCACCTTTGTCTAATAAATATAACTGTGATTATGTGGGTTAGTCTCTGTGTCCTCTATTCTGTACCATTGGTCTACAAGTCTATTTTGGTGCCAATTCCATGCTGTTTTTGTTACTACTGGTCTGTAGTATAATTTAAGTTCTGATATAGTGCTACCACCTGCTTCACTCTTCTTGCTAAGGATTGCTTTAGCTATTCTGGGTCTCTTGTTTTTCCAGATGAATTTTATGACTGCTTTTTTTTTTTTTTTTTTTTTTTTTTTTTCCCTATGAGGAGTGTAATTGGGATTTTGATTGGAATTGCATTAAATCTTTATAGTGCTTTTTGTAGTATGGTCATTTTGACAATATTAATTCTGCTTATCCAAGAACAAAGTAGATCATGCCTTTTGTTAAGTTGATTCCCACGTATTATATTTATTTATTTATTTGATGCTATTTTATATGGGGTAGTTTTTCTTATTTCCTCAGAGGATTTGTCACTGATATATAGAAATGCCTTTGATTTATGGGTGTTGATTTTGTATCCTACTACTTTGCTGAATTCATTTATGAGTTCAAGAAGTTTTCTGGTGGAGTTTTTTGGGTCTCCTATGTATAGAATCATATTGTCAGCAAACAGTTATAATTTGAGTTCTACTTTACCTATCTGTATCCCTTTAATTTCTTTCATCTGTCTTATTATGATGGCCAGTGTTTCAAGAACTATGTTAAACAGAAGTGGTGAAAGAGAACATTCCTATCTTGTTCCAGTTTTTGGAGAGAACACTTTCAATTTTTCTCCATTTAGAATGATATTGGCCTTGGGCTTAGCATAGATAGCATTTACAGTGTTGAGATATGTTCCTGTTGTCCCTAGTTTTTCTAGTGTTTTGAACATGAAGAGGTGCTATATTTTGTCAAATGCTTTTTCTGCATCTATTGAGATGATCATGTATTTTTTTTTATCTTTAAGTATATCGATGTGATGAATTACATTTATTGATTTCTGTATGTTAAACCAACCTTGAATTCTTGCAATGAACCCAACTTGATCATGGTGTACTATATTTTTGATATGTTTTTGTATTCAATTTGCCAGAATTTTATTGACAATTTTTGCATTTATGTTCATTAGAGATATTGGTCTGAAGTTTTCTTTCATTGATGTGTCTTTGCCTGGTATTAGAATTGGGGTGATATTGACTTCATAGAATGAGTTTGAAAGTACTCCCTCTTTTTCTATTTTGTGAAATAAATTGAAGAGTATTGGTATTAGTTCTTCTTTAAAGGTCTTGTAGAGCTCGGTTGTGTATCCATCTGGTCCTGGTCTTTTCTTGGTTGGTAGGCTTCTAATGGCATCTTCTATTTCCTCACTTGAAATTGACCTGCTTAAATTGTGTATATCATCCTGATTCAATTTGGGAAAGTCATACAACTCTCCAAATTTGTGATGCCTTAGATATTTTGTGTTTTATTGAAGTACAAAGTTTCAAAATAATTTCTAATTATCTTCTGTATTTCTGTAGTGTCTGTTGTGATATTTCCTTTTTCATCACGTAATTTGAGTTAGTAATTTGAATTTTCTCTCTACTTCTCTTTGTTAGCCTGACTAAGGGCCTGTTAGTTTTATTTATTTTTTCAAAGAACCAACTTTTTGCTTAGTCAATTTTTTCAATTATTTATTTTGTTTCAATTTCATTGATTTCAGCTCTGATTTTAATTATTTCCTTTCTTCTACTGCTTTTGGTGTTGGGTTGTTCTTTTTCTAAAACTTAGAGATGTAAATTTAAGTCACTTACTTCTTCACTTTTTCTTTTTCTTTTTCTTTCTTTCTTTCTTTCTTTCTTTTTCTTCTTCTTTTTTTTTTTTTTTTTTTTTTTTTTTTTTTTTTTTTTTGGAATGAACTGTATTCAATGAACTTACCTCTTAGAGCTACCTTCATAGTTTCACAGAGATTTTGATATGTTGTGTCTGTGTTCTCATTCATCCCTAAGAATTTTTTAATCTCCTCTTTGATGTATTCTGCAACTCATTGTTCATTCAGTAGCATATTGTTTAGTTTCCAGGTGTTGTAGTAGCTATTATTTCTTATTTTATCATTGATTTCTAATTTCATTCCATTATGACCTCATAGAATGCAGGGTAGTATCTCTACTTTTTTTTATATTTAAGAGTTGTTTTGTAGCATAATATATGGTGTATTTTAGAGAAAGATACATGTGCTGCTGAGAAAGAAAGTGTATGTGTTCATTAAAGGATAAAATTTTTTATATAAGTCATTTAAGTTTAAGTTATTTATTGTATTTTTGAGTTCTATAGTTTCTTTGTTCAGTTTTTGTTTGGAAGATCTATCCAGTGGTGAAAGAGGTGTATTAATGTCACCCAAAATTATTGCATTGTGGTCTATTTGACTCTTGAACTTGAGAAGAGTTTGTTGGATTAAAGTAGATGCTCCATTTTGGGGGGTATATATATTTATAATTGTTAGGTATTTTTGACATATGGTTCCCTTGAGCAGTATGTAGTGTTATTCTTTGTCCCTTTTGATTAAGTTTAGCTTGATGACTCCCTTATTTGATATGAGGTTGGAAACCCCTGCTTGCTTCTGCAGTTCATGTGAGTGGTACGAAATCTCCCAACCTTTCATCTTCAGTGTGTGGATATCTTTTCATATAAGTCGAGCCTCTTGGAAGTAGTAGCATACTGTAGGGGTATTTTTTTTTTTTTTTTAATTTTTTTGTAATCCAATCTGCTAGTCTATGTTTTTTGATTAGTGAGTTTAGGTCATTAACATTCAGAGTTATTATTGAGACATGATTTGTATTCCCAGGCATTTTTGTTTATTTTTGGTATTTAACTTGACATGGTTTATCCTCTGATTTGTTTTTCCTTCAGGGTAATACCTCCCTCTGCTGATTTTCATCGTTGTTTTTAATTTCCTTTTCATGGAGTATTGTGCCAAGGATGTTCTGTAGTGCTGGCTTTCTAGTTTTCAATTCTTTTAAGTTTTGTTTACTGTGGAAGTTTTTTTTTTTATTTCATCCTCAAATCTAAAGCTTAATTTTTCTGCATGTAAGATTCTTTGTTGGCATCCATTTTTTTTTTCCAGAGCTTGGTACATGTTTTTCCATGATCTCCTGGCTTTGAGATTCTGGGTTAAAAAATCTGCTGTGATACAAATTTGTCTCCCCCCATATGTGAACCTATTCCTCTCTCTTGCGGCTTTTAAGATTCTATCCTTATTCTGTATGCTAAGCATTTTCATTATAATGTGTCTTGATATAGATCTGTTGTAATTTTGTACATTTGGTGTCCTATAAGCCTCTTGTATTTATTTTCCAATTCATTATTCATGCTGGGAAATTTTGTGGTATTATCTCATTGAAGAGATTGTGCATTCCTTTGGTTTGAAACTCTGTCCCTTCCTCTATCCCAATAACTTTAATATTTGGTCTTCTGATGCTGTCCCATAATTCTTAGATGGTCTGTTGCTGGTTTCTTACTATATTCACTGTGTGGTCAAATTTATTTTCCAGATTGTATACTTTGTCTTCATTACCTGATGTTCTTTCTTCCAATTGATCTAGTCTGTTGGTGATGCTTTCTATTGTGTTGTTTACTTGGTTTATTGTTTCTTTCATTTCAAGGATTTCTGACTATTTTTTTTTTCAGAGTTTCTATCTCTTTTTTGAAGTAAGCTTTTGCTACCTGTATTTTCTCTCTTATCTCTTTGTTGTAGTGATCAATTTTTGCCTGTATTTGCTCATTTAGGTCATTCTTTAATTCACAGATTATTTTAATTATGAACCTTCTGAACTCCTTCTCTGACATTTCATCAGCTTTGCTGATCATGGGTTCTGTTATTGTAGTATTCTGGTTTGTTTGGGGCACGTTCCTCCCTTGTTTGTTCATGTTGTCTATTTGTCTTCCTTTCTTGCAGTGTGGATCTGAGATGTTACAGTTTCTACCCTATATACTTGTAGTATCTGTACAGATCGTCTGTACCTCACCTTAATGTTGCACTTTCAGACCTGCAGGTGTCCCGCAATGTATGCTACTGCAACTAAATGTGGTGTCGGCAATAGCAGAGGTAACTCGAGATAACAGTGAAAGTGCTCCAATATGGATGCAACGTCTTCCAGAGAATGGGCTGAAAGGGTGGGCCTTATAATGTCTTTGGAATGCCTGCTCTGAGTTGCAGCTGCTTTTAGGCCCTGTCTGTTGTCAAAAGGTAGGGGCTATTGCATGGGGAAGGCTTTGGCTATGTCTGCAGTGTCTCAAGATGGAAGTGGGTTAGGCTTGTGCTTTCAGATGGGAGTGGGGTGGTGGACTCTGGACCTTTCCTGGGCCTGGGTCCCACACAGATTGATATGGGCCAAATTGGCCAAAATTTGAGCTCCCGTGGTGGTCTGTTGGTTGGAAGATGTGGTTCTATAGCAGAGCCTGAGCTTGGCAGGTGTTTGCTGGTGGTGGGATGGACCTGGGGTCAATATGAGCCTGGTCCCAAGCAGGTTTGTGTGGGCAGAACTCAAGGTATTAATTTCTACCCTATAATTTTATAGTGTCATTGCAGATTACTGAAGTCTTGTCTTGGTGTTGGGCTTCCAATCCCACACTGGTGTCCCAAGATGGAAGCTGCCACAACTGAAGATGGTGATAGTGGCTACGAATGTAACCTTAGACAGTGGTAGAGGTGTCCCAAGATAGAGGGGTACCAAGATGGATGCCACCACTTACAGAGATGGGTTGAAAGTACAGGCCGTCAAATTATGTTGGGTGACCTCTTTGCATATGCAGCACTTTGGCACGTGATGCTGAAACAGGCAGCTGCCTCTAGTCCCTGTCGGTTGCCAGATGGTGAAGTTTCCCACATGAGCAGGGCTATGGAGATGGCTGCAATGTTCCAGGATGGAGGCAGGTGGGTGGTTTGGACCATAGCCTGGGTAAACAGTGAACCTCAGGGAGGGCACCAGCCCAGGTCTACACCCAGGGACTCTCCTGGGCCTGCCTGTGCTCCGCATGTGTCAGCAAGGCAATCCTGGGCCTGTCTGTGCTCTGCTGAGTTCACTGGGTCTGTCCTGGGCCTGCCTGTGCTCCATGTGTGTCTGTTCTATCCTTTAAATAAAACTTGTTTTATATGCTTGCCTGGACTTTCTTGTGTGTTCAATCTTCACATCTGGGGAAATGGAACTCAGCCCCAATGGATTTTCTCACCAAGACTTCTAGTTATATGTGTATCATAAGTAGTGATAGCAGATATTCTTTCCTTTTTCTCAGTCTAGGAAAGAAAACAATTTTTCACAATTACATATCATGTAAGCTGTAGATATTTAACTACTGTGACCAACAGAACTGACAGAAAATTTTAGATGAATAAGTTATTTGGCACTCAGGGTTTCAGAGGTCTCAGGATATAGACAGTCGACTTCATTCCTCTGGGACCTAGGTGGGGCAGAACATGTTGACAGAGAGTGTGGCAGAGGAAAGCCTCTTAGAATATGGCACCAGGAATCAGAGATAAAGAGACTCCTATCTCCATGACAAAATATATATAACCCAAAGGCATGCCCCCAATGACCTACCTCCTTTAGAAAAAAAATATATCTGAATAGTTACCACCCAGTTAATTTCTATCAGAGTATTAATTCAGTGATTAGGTTAAGGTTCTCATCAACCAACCATTTCATCTCTAAACATTCTTACATCATCTCACACAAGAGCTTTTGAGATACATCTCATATCTAAATCATAATACTGAATGCTTTACCATTGTTACAATATGACTAAACTATACATGGTTGTAGTGTATAATTGTTTTTATAGATCACCATTTTCTATGCATATTTTAAGGAGTTTTTGTGTCAAATTTCATGAAAGGTATTGGTCTATAGATTTCTTTTCATTATACTGTGTATCTGGATTTTATATTAGGGTATAATTGTCCCTTAAATATGTTAGAAAGTGTTCCTTCATTTTTTTTTTTTTTTTTTCCCCTGGGAAAAGATTGTGCAGATTTTTTTTTGCTAATTTATCCTTAAATACTTAATAAAAATTTCTGATGAGATCTTTTAAAAGTAAGAACTTTATTGTTGGGCCATTTGTTATTGTCCCATTGATCACTGAATCTATTTATTTCCCAGTGTATTACCTTTTAGTTTTTCAAATTTGGTGAATTATATTGACTTCTCTTAAAGTTCACTGATCCCATTTTCTACATTCTACACTCTAGTATTGAAGTTGTTCTTACTGTTGATATTTTGCATCTTTAAGTTCCATAATTTCCAGAAGGTGATTTTACTAATTAACTAATTAATTTTGGGTACCAGGAACTGAACCCAAGAGCACTTATCTACTGAATCATATCCCCATCCCTTTTATAATTTTTTTTTTTTAATTGAGCCAGGGTCTCGTTAAGTTGCTTCAGATGACACTAAGTTGCTGGGACTGGCTTTGAACTTGCAATCTACACTTAGCTTCCTGAGTCACTGGGATTACAGGCATGCACCACTCTAGCCAGCCATACATAAGATAATTTTTTAACTCATGTTTCTCTTTGTAAAATTTTCAATGGTTTAATTTGTTTTAATATAATTTTAAGTTCTATTAAAGCATTTTTTTTGTGATGACTGAATTAAAACCATTACCAGTCAGGTTCACCGTCTGAATAATAATGTTGAAATGTATTTTGTTCAGAGTTATTCAGAAAAACAGAACTGACAGAATTCAAAAGCCTCAAAACCAGGGATGCCAGTAATAAAAAAACAGCCCAAGCCTTCAATCCTTTGAAAAAAGAAACTTATGATTTAGTTTTTAGTCTGAGGGTGAAGGCCAAGAACCCAAGGACTTGCAGACATCCTATTGTGAATCCCAGACAAAAAAAGAAGGGGGAAAAAGAACCTGGAAAATCTAGAATTATGATGTCTATGAATAAGAAAATAAGGATATCCAGACTCCAAAAATGAACTACCTGATTCATTCTTTCTCTGCCTTTCAGGCTATCTACAACTCCAAATGACTGGATGGTGCCTGCCTACCCACAATGAGGACAGATTTTTCCAACTTGATCTACCCATTCAAATATTAATATAATCACAAAACACACTCAGAGACACACTTAAGACCAATGAATAATTTTAATAAATTGTCAAACTACCTGGATCTACCTTTCAGCAGAAGGAGAATGGACTTGGTGCTCATTGAATATAAATACTACTTTACCAGTTATCTTGATATCCTTTAATCCAATCAAATTGACACTCCAAATAAAACATCAGTAGTCCACTCTTTTTCAACCTGGCATCATATGAATCTCAATAATGCACAATTAATCTCCAGATAATAACAGAGTCATAGTTCCACCTATTAGAATGTAGCTCTCTTGCATACAACCCAAAATGTAGTAGTTTGTCTCTCAGAAGAGGAAATGAAGACTCTGACTGATGTTTACTTCTCTACTAATATCTGATAACTTAAGTACTATGATGCAAAATTAACAATACTTAAATACTAATATTAAACTCATTTTACCTTATATTATGTGATGAGCAGTGAGGAAAGAAAACAAAGATATTTTCTGAACACACATATGCATGCACACATATATACAGACAAAAAAAAAGTGTTCTTTAAAACTGGGGTGGAGCCCCTGCAAGTGCCACCACTACTCCTGCCACAACCATCATCTTGGGATGTGGTTGCCTCCATTGTGGGACACCAGCCAGGGCGTAGAAGTCCATTATCAAGGTGTTTTCAGGTTTGGTTACACCTGAAATCTTCCTGCTAGGTGTGTCATTAGCTACCAACTTGCTGATTTTTACATGGTCACTCTTTTAAGTGATTGCATCCCTGATACTCTCTCTACTTTCAAATTAAAAATCATTGACATTTTGAGCTTAGCTCTCCCCAGCTCTGTGAGTCCTGAAGTGCCCGAGTACAGATGGAGCTGGCTACAGCAGGTCAGAAGGTTGGAAGAGGTTATGAGGGCATCTTGCTATCAGCTCGCCAGTCATCCAGTTTGACACCCACTGGATTTCTGAGGCCCACTGAGCCTGCACTTGATGGGTCCTTGAACCAGCCAGGTCCCTGATTTCCTCTCCAGTCTGGCCTCCACCCATCCCCTGATCCTGCCAGCTCCAGCACCAGTCTATTACCAAACAGAGCACTCTGGCTCCCCATTCCCCAGACTCCCAACTCCTCCCAACTAGGCCCAGCACTCTCAGCAATGCAACTGGACTAACAGTCTCAGCACCTCATCTTGATCTGCCTGATACAGATCAGTTCTCCATGACAGCTGCACATGTTCCAGTACCCAGCCTTCAGGACCACCTGGAGATAAGTGTCTGGCCAGGAATTCAAAAGGGTTGGGTTGGAAGAGATTGAGTTTGAAGACTAAATCAGAGACCAGGAATTGTAGGGTCTGCAGGTGACATAACAGGCCAAGATCAGGCTCCTACATCACAGGAGTGAAACCCAAATGAGATTTCCTGGAGTGCACTATTCCAACATGGACCAGCAGTTGCTATACCCAGCCTCCAGGAGTTCCACCTCTGAAACTAACCCTCCCACCCAAGTAACCCTTATCATCATTAGGGTGGAGCTACCATCAAACTCCAGACAAGCCCACCTACCAGCTGAAAAGGGAAGCTGGGTAAGTTTTGGACACCAACAGAAACAATTATTTATTTTTCCATATAGTCAGTCTCTCTCTCTCTCTCTCTCTCTCTCTCTCTCTCTCTCTCTCTCTCTCTCTCACACACACACACACACACACACATACACATTTCTATCATTTTTGAAACCAAGTATTTTTCATGCATCAGTTTATCAAGGCCTGAGATATCTGAATAGTATATTACATTTTTGAGTATTCTTTATTTTCACAAGTTGTATATATTTTTGCTCTCATTTATGTGTTTCACTGGATTCTTTTTTTTTTCCTTTTCTCCTGCTAACAGCCAACCTCTATTAATTACTCTTTTAGTCTCCCTAAAAAATTTTACTGCTATCTACTCTCCTCCTTCCTCATAAACACCACATCTTATACCACTTATGTTCTCTCTTTGTCCATGACTTGAAATTGTAAACCCTTTCAATAAACTCATTGTTTATATTGTAGACAATAATTGAACACATCATTTCTGTTTATTGTGACAAAACTGAAGACATATTAATAGGAGCTAATTGGTTTCCCCCTTAAAGGCAAGGCACTGGAATCTTTGAGAGACACTATAAGTCTACAGGGTAGAGAATCAGATCCATAGTTCTAGATGGAAAGACAAACAACATGAAGAAACAAGGAAACAAAGGGCCCCAAACAAATTAAGCTGTTCCAATGGTAGAATTGACAACACATAAAAAAATGTCAGAGAAAGAGATTATAATGTGCATGGTTAAACTGATAGGCAATGTAAAAGAAGATCTAAGGAGTGAAATCAGAGATAAAATTCAGGAGGTGAAAGATCAGTTCATTAAAGAGACAGAGATTATAAAAATAGATCAAGCAGATATCTTAGAAATGAGGGAACAAATAAACCAAATTAGATATTCAATGGAAAGTATCACTGAAAGTCTAGACCACTTGGACAACATAACCTCAGGCAATGAATATAAAATATATAATTTGAAAATAAATGTGACCATTAAGAGAAGATACAAGAGTACATGAATAGAACTTCTAAGGATTATAGGCCAACACGAAAAGACCAAATTTAAGATTTATTGGGATAGATGAAAGCATGGAGATACAAACCAAAGGAATGTGGAATCTGTTCAATGAAATATCAGAAAATTTTCCAAACATAAAAAAGGAAATGGAAACTCAAATACAAGAGGCTTACAGTATCCCAAGTTACAAAATTACAACAGACCTGGACCAAGGCACATTATAATGAGAATGACTAACATACAGAATAAAGATACAATTTCAAAGGCTATGAGAGAAAAATATAAAATTATGTACAGGGGAAACAAATTTGTATCTCAGCTGATTTCATAACTCAGACCCTCAAAGCTAGTAGGTCCTAGAACAATGTATATCAAGCTCTGAAAGAAAATGGCTGTGAAACAAGAATCTTATATTCAGCAAAATTAAGCTTCATATTTGAAAATGAAATAAAAATCTTCCATGATAAACAAAAGTTAAAATAATTCACTACAAGAAAACCTGCACTACAGAACATTCTCAACAAAGTATTTCTTGAGGACGAAATTTTTAAAAAGTGAAAAGCGGCAAAGGGAGGAGCTACACTAAAGGAATAGTCAATGAAAGGAGAAACTAAGTCAAATTAAAAACCAGAAATAAATCAAAATGATGGAGAATACAAATCACATCTCAATAAATAAGGGTCTAAACTCATCAATCAAAAGACAAAGACTGGCAAATTGGATGAAAACACAAGACCCTACAATATATTGTCTCTGTGAGACTCACCCCAAAGGTGAAAATATCCACAGACTGAAGGTCAAAGGAAAATATATTACTCATACAAAACATGTAAATAAGCAGGAGTTTCCATCCCTATATCAGATAAAGTGAACTTCAAGTAAAAGTTAATCAGAATGGAAAAAGAAGGACATTATATACTGCTTAAGACAATGATACATCTACATGACATAACAATAATAAATATTTATGAACCAAAGAACAGAGCACCTATGTACAACAAACACAAACTTCTGGATTTCAAGAATCAAAATAGAGTACAAAACAATAATACTGGGTGACTTCAACACATCTCTCATTACTGGATGGATCTTTCAAACAAAAAGTAAAAAAAAAAAAAAGAAACTATAGAACTAAATAATACAATCAATAATTTAGACTTTGGACATATATAGAATATTTCATCCATCAATGAGCAAATACATTTTCTTCTCAGCAGCAGATGGATCCTTCTCGAAAGTAGGCCATATCTTATGCCACAAGCAATTCTTAGCATATAAAAAAATGGAGATTATACCTTGCATTCTATCCAATCATAATGCAATAAAATTAGAAATCAAGGATAAAATACAAAATAGAAGTGTTACTACAACACCTGGACACAAAATAATACAATATTGAATGATTAATGGATATCAAAAGAAATCAGGGATGAAATAAAAACATACTTAGAGGTAAATGAGAATGTCAATACAACATATTAAAATCTCTGGGACACTATAAAGGCAGTGCTAAGTGGAAAGTTAATTGTATTGACCTCATTCATTAAAGGAATAGAAAGTCAAATTATAAATGGCCTAATGTTACATCTCAAAGACCTACAGAAATAAAAGAAATCAATACCAAAGCAGTAAAAGACAGGAAATAATTAAAATCAGAGATGAAATCAATGAAATTGAAACAAAAGAAACAATTAAAAAAATTGACAAAAAAAAATAAATAAAACTGATAAACCCTCAGCCACGCTAAAGAAGAGAAAGAGAAAACTGAAGTTACTAAAATTCATAATGAAAATGGAAATATTACAAAGGATACTACCGAAAGACAGAAGATAATTAGAAGCTATTTTGAAAATGTATACTCCAATAAAATAGAAATGCTTGAAGACATTGACATATTTCTACCCAAACTGAATCAGAACCTACACAATTTGAATAGGTCAATTTCAAGCTATGCAAGAAGATACCATCAAAAGCCTACTAATTTAGAAAAGACCAGGACCAGACAGAATCTCAGAAAAATTCTACAGATCATGAAAGAAGAATAAACACCAACAATTCTAAAATTTTTTCATAAAATAGAAAAGGAGTGAACACGTTCAAATTAATTCTGTGAAACTAGTTTCACCCTGATACCAACTAGACAAAGACACATCAAGGAAAGAAAACTTCAAACCGATATTCTGGATGAACATACATGCAAAAAATCTCAATACAATTCTGGCAAATTGCATACAAAATCCTATTAAAAAGATAGTGCACCATGGGCAAGTGAGGTTCATCCTAGGGATGCAAGGTTGGTTGAACATATGGAAATCAATAAACATAATTCATCACATCAATAGACTTAAAGACAAGAATCATATGATCATCTCAATAGATGCACATAAAGCATTTGAAATAAATGCAGCTCCCCTGAAAGTTCAAAACACTAGAAAAACTAGGAATAGGAGGAACATACCTCAACATTGTAAAAACTATATATGCTAAACCCAAGGATAACATCATTGTAACTGGAGAAAAATTGAAAGCATACCCTCTAAAACCTGGGACAAGACAAGGATGCTGTCTTTCTCCATTTTTATTCAACATTTTCCTTGAAACTAGTACAATTAGACAGACTAAAGAAATTAAAGGCATACAAATAGGAAAACAATATCTCAAACTATCACTATTTGTTGATGACAGGATTCTATATTTAGAAGACCTAAAAAATTCAACCAGAAAATTTCTAAAACTAACAAACGAATTCAGCAAAGTAGCAGGACATAAAATCAACAATGATAAATCAAATGCTTTCCTATACATAAGTGATGAATCCACTGAAAGAGAAATTAGGAAAACTACCCCTTTCACAATAGCCTAAGAAAATGAAAATACTTGGAAATCAATCTAACAAAGAAGGTGAAGGATCTATACAATAGAAACTACAGAACACTAAAGAAAGAAATTAAAGAGGACCTTAAAAGATGGAAAGATCTCCCATGCTCTTGGATAGGCATAATTAATATTTTCAAAATGGGTATACTAACAAAAGCATTATACAGATTTGAAACAATTCCTATTAAAATACCAATGATATTTTTAACAGAACTAGAAAAAACAATCAAGAAATTCATTTGGAAAAATAAGAGACACATAACAGACAAAGCAATCCTTTACAAGAAGTGTGAATCAGGAGGCATCACAATACCAGATCTTAAATTATACTACAGAGCCATAGTAGCAAAATCAACATGGTATTGGCACGAAAATAGACCAAAGTTGTAGAATAGAAAACACAAAGACAAACTCATATAAACACATTTATCTCATACTAGACAAAGGCACCAAAAATATTTATTGAAGAAAAGATATCTTCTTCAACAAATGGTGCTGGGAAAACTGGAAATCCATATGTAGCAAAATGAAATTACACCCCTGTCTTTCACCGTGCATGAAACTCAAAGTGAATCAAAGACTTTAGGAACTAGAACAGAGACCCTGCACCTAATAGAAGAAAAAGTAGGCCCAAATCTTTATTATGTCAGTTTAGGAACTGACTTTCTTAGCAGGACTCCTACCATGCAAGCGGTAAAATAAAAATTAAAAATAAATAAATAAATAAATAAATGGAGTGGATTCAAATTAAAAAGCTTCTTTTCAGCAAAGGAAGCAATCAAGAACATGAAGAGAGAGCTTACAGAATGGGAGAAAATCTTTACCACATGGACCTCAGATAGAGCATTAGTCTCCAGTATATATAAAGAACTCAAAAAACTTAACTTCATAAAACTACCCAATCAACAAAAGGGCAAAGAAATTGAACAGGCATGTCACAGAAGAAGAAATACAAATGGTCAACAAATATATGAAAAAAATATTCAATATCTCTAGCACTTAGAGAAACACAAATTAAACTTATACTGAGATCCCATTTCACTCCAGTCCGAATGGCAATTATTAAGACTACAGTTAAAAATAAATGTTGGCAAGGATGTTGGGAAAAATGTACACTCATGCATTGCTGGTGGGACTGCAAATTGGTGCAACCACTCTGGAATGTAGTACGGAGATTCCTCAGAAATCTTGGAATGAAACCACCATTTGACTCAGCTATACCAGTCCTTATTTTATACCTAAAGGATTTAAATTAACATACTACAGTGATACATTCACATCAATGTTTAAAGCAGTTACACTAACAATAGCTAAACTATGGCTCAACTTCGGTGTCCTTCAACAGATGAATGGATAAAGAAAATGTTATATATATATATATATATATATATATATATATATATATATATATATATAAATACCATAACATATTATATATATATATGTGTGTGTGTGTGTGTGTGTGTGTATAACCATGGAATACTACTCAGCTTAAGGAAGAATGAAATTATGGCATTTGTTGATAAATGGATGAAGGTGTAGAATATTATGCTACAAAAAATAAGCCAATCCCAAAAAAACAAAATCCTGATTTTGTCTGATATGTGATGCTAATTCATTATATGGGAGGGGGACTAGTGAAGAATAGAGGTACTTTGGATTAGGCCAAGGGGACTAATGGAGGGGAGGTGCTATTGTGGTAGGAAGGATAGTAGAACAAATCACACATTATTACTCCTTGTGCATATATGTCTATATGATTGGTGTTATTCTATATCATACACAACCAGAAGAGTGAGAAGTTATCCTCCATTTATGTATGATATGTCAAAATGCATTCTACTGTCATGTATAACTAATTAGATTAAAAAAAAAACTAGTGTGGGGTGTAGGAAAGATGGTGGAATGTGATGGTCATCATTATCCTAAGTACATGTATGAAGACACGAATGATGTGACTCTGCTTATTGTACAACCAGAGATATGATAAATTGTGCTCTATATATGTAATATGAATTGTGCATTCTGCTGTCATATACAACAAAATAAAATTTAAAAAAAAAACTAGTGTGGAAACTCTCATGGTAATAATTTTAGGCCCTATTTCTTTATCTGGTCATCTGATCAGAGTTGGCATTTATAAGTTCCTTCTTTAGTTACATATTCTGTATTTCTTTTGCCTTCAGCAAGTACTTCAGGGTTGTGATCCTTTATATGGAGGGCTGATTCAAATCATTATTCCTGAAGTGTCTGAGCTATTTGTAACTGTGTCTGGATTGTTATTCTAATTTCTTATTGACATAATCACATTCCATGTATATAATACAAGAGCCACCCAAATATATCTTATATATTCCAGACATACACTTTCTTATCTCCACTAGGAAGTAGAAATGTAATTTCCATTTAGTAGTCAGGATCAATCACTTCACTCAACACCATTACTCCCCTCTTAGCCTGCTGACCCAGAAGCATGAAGGGAATTTCCTTGGTGATAATATTGACTTAATGCCTAAAAAATTATTTACTGTGTTTCTAGGTAAAAACATTTCTCCCTCTGAAACTAAGGCCTCCAGGCAAGCATAACATAAAGTAATTGGAACAGAAAGCTAATATTTTTCTAGTGTGTCCCTAGGAATAATGATGAATGATGTCATACCTATTTACACCCCTTATTCCTTGACCCATCAATGTTAGCTATGGGGACTCACTATCATATGTATTTATCAGCTTACTCAAAATATTTGGGCCTGGGTGATATATAACAAAGGTTATATTTATTTTACAATTTTGGAGGTTGAATGTCCAAATAGCATGGCAATTGAAGGAGCCCTAATTAAGGAGATAGCTAAGATTGTGGTTAGCTGAGAGCCATAAAAGATGTTCAAGTTCCACCTGATATTCATACATTTATCAAAGAATCTTTGTATGCCCGTGAACACTGTGTGATGCACCTGTAAGGTTGAGCTGTAAGCACTTGTCCTTGTTAAGGCAAAATGTATATAACCGGGTGAGGTTAGTTATAGTGTGTGGGGTGATTGAAGTTGGTGGTTGAAGTTGGTGGTCGGAGTTAGAGCAGTTGGAGATGGAGAGGTTGCTGAAGCTGGAGAGAGAAGAAGAATTAAAGACCTTTTTTCATTTTCATCCTGCCTCCGAATTTTCTCCCACAACATCGTAGCTGCAAGCAACAGCATCAGGCAGCTACAAGTGGTGGCCCATACGGGGAATTCGGTCAGCAGGTAAAAAATAAGAAATTTTAAAAAATGGGTGCAAAAATAACAAAAAGCCGGATAATAAAAGCCATGGATGAATTCTTCGATATCGATGACTTGGTGGATAGTGAGGAAAGTGATCAAGAAAGCATAGCCTCTGAGTCAGTTGATGCCAATAAGAAGAGTAGTGGTGTGAATTCAAAAGTAAGAGCTGCAAAAGCCATCAGAAACTTATTGAAATTAGCTGAGGAGTATGTACTCTCCTTAGAAGCTGAAACTCAGGATACCGATAAAAGTGATAGTAATAAGAAGGAGCCAAGTAACCATGAAAGTACGGCCTCCTCCACTAAGTTGGTTAGGA
The DNA here is from genome assembly GCA_025594165.1 of Tamias sibiricus. NCBI lineage: Eukaryota > Metazoa > Chordata > Mammalia > Rodentia > Sciuridae > Tamias > Tamias sibiricus. The sequence goes on from CM046667.1 coordinate 81,214,791, forward strand.
ACTATGAAAGTAGTAGTGAAGAGGAATCAAAAAGTGATTCTGGGAGCTCAGTCTCCAATAAAAAGAACAAAAAGAAATTAAAAAGGAGAAAAGACCATCAAGTAGAGGATCCACTAGCGCCCTCTGCTCCCTCATAGGTAGAATCCCTTACAGAAACAATGAGGAGTATTTCTGGGTGTATGTGTGCCCTTGAGGCAGAGATTAACAGCCTTTCTGAGCGCTTATGCACCCTTGAACACCAAAAACCGCAGGAACATTTGGATCTGCCAGTATTTCAAAATGAAGAGGGGCAAAGGTGTCACCAATCCCTAGACTTCAAAACAATAAAGTATTTTAAAGAGGTGATTATGACCTATGGGCCTCAAGCTCCGTTCACATTGAGTATGTTGGAGGCCCTTAACACTCTAACCTTAACCCCCTCAGGCTGGAAGGAATTATGCAAAGCGGTACTAAGTGGAGGACAATACCTAATCTGGAAGACTCAATTCCAGGAACTTTGTTTAGAAGCAGCAAAGAGAAATGCTGCAGCAGGTTTCCCAGAATGTAATATAGATATGCTAACAGGTGAAGGACAGTTTTCTGAACTACAAATCCAACTAACATACGACCCTGGCGTGTATGCCCAGATTTATACAGCCACTGTTAGAGCCTGGAAGACCTTATCAGGAACAGGTGATTTGCAGGGAAGTCTATCAAAAGTGATACAGGGGCCTAATGAACCATAAGGTGATTTTGCAGATAGACTCTTAAGAACGGCAGGCAGAGTATTCACAGATTTAGAACAAGCAATGCCTCTAGTGATCCAATTAACATATGAGAACACTAATAAATATTGCCAGGATGCAATAAGGCCATGGAGAAATAAAAAAGACTTATCAACTTATATCAGATTATGCAAAGACATTAATGAGGCTGTTATCACAGGCAACATAATTGCTGCAGCAATGAGAGGTTCTTCCCCTAAAAATTTTACAAGGGCTCAACCTAGAAATCAATCAGGATATTCCAGACAAAATTATCATAATCAACCAGGATATTCTAGGTAAATATCATGCCCCAGGCCGATGCCCCAGGTGTAAAAAGGGTACACATTGGGCCAATCAATGCCATTCCAGATATGATATTTATGGAAATGAATTGTCCAGGATTTCAAACAATGGGGCACGGGGCCCAATGCCCCAGGGGCCCACAAATGTACGAGGCATTAGAGGAGGAATGTCCTCAAATCCAGATGATTCCTCATCACCATCCCTCCTACCCATTAACTCCCTTGTCAGAGGGACAAGAGGAAGTGCAGGACTAGACCTCTGTTCCACCTCCTGGATAGTGCTAACACCTGAAATGGGGGGTTCAGCTGATTCCTACGGGAGTCAGAGGATCTCTTCCCTCAGGTACTCTAGGACTAATCCTTGGGTGAAGTTCTAAAAGCTTATTAGGCTTTCAAATAACACCAGGTGTTATTGACTCTGATTACCAAGGAGAGATAAAAATAATGCTAAGTTCACCTAGAGGCATTATCTCTGTAAACCAAGGAGATAGAATTGCTCAGCTGCTTCTCCTTACCAGTTTCCACAATTATTTCAAAAGTATGCCACAGAATAGAAATAAGAGAGGATTTGGTTCCACTGGCTCAGGAGACCTACGGCTTGCTGGGTTCAGGATTGTTCACGGAGGCCTATGTGCAAAATAAAAATTCAAGGTAAAGAGATGGAGGGGCTAATTGATACAGGAGCTGACTCTTCCATCATAAATCTACAACAATGGCCTAAGCACTGGCCTCTGCAGAAAGCCTCAACCAGTTTAAGAGGCTTGGGATATACTAACACCCCAGCACAAAGTACTGTAGTCTTAAATTGGGAAGATAATGAAGGGCATAAAGGAACATTCCAACCTTATGTTTTGACCAGCTTGCCAGTTACCCTATGGGGAAGAGATATTCTACATCAAATGGGGCTACACCTAGCAACCAAGCCTGTGTTAGCCGCCGGAAAGGGATTGCAGCCTGGAACGGCAGTGCAAGCTGCATTGGGCCCCGTGCCCCATTGTTTGAAATCCTGGACAATTCATTTCCATAAATATCATATCTGGAATGGCATTGATTGGCCCAATGTGTACCCTTTTTACACCTGGGGCATCGGCCTGGGGCATGGTATGATCTTGATCTTATTTCTCTTGGGGGATATTACCTAGAATATCCTGGTTGATTATGATAATTTTGTCTGGAATATCCTGATTGATTTCTAGGTTGAGCCCTTGTAAAATTTTTAGGGGAAGAACCTCTCATTGCTGCAGCAATTATGTTGCCTGTGATAACAGCCTCATTAATGTCTTTGCATAATCTGATATAAGTTGATAAGTCTTTTGCAGGAGCCCTGCAAGCCTGCAGGTGTTAAAAATAAAAATCTAAATCATCATAAAAAGGACAAAGGATAGGGGCCACTGAGAAAACAATTTTAAAAATACCATGGCTTTCTGATATGCCAGTTTGGGTCCCTCAGTGGCCCCTACCTAAAGAAAAATTACAAGTGGCCCACCTATTAATTAAAGAACAATTAGAAGCAGGACACATAAAGCCTTCCACCTCTCCCTGGAATTCTCCCATATTTGTAATAAAAAAAAAAATCTGGAAAATGGAGACTATTACAGGACCTTAGAGAAATTAACAAAACCATGCAAATTATGGGCCCTACCCAACCTGCATTTCCTAATCCTGTAGCTATTCCAAAAAATTTCCATCTTATAACTCTTGATATAAAAAATTGTTTCTTTTCCATTCCCATACACCATCTGGATGCCCCCAGGTTTGCTTTTTCAATTCCTTCTATCAATAATAATGGCCCTGATAAAAGATATCAATGGAAAGTGTTACCACAGGGAATTGCTAATAGTCCTACTATATGTCAAATATTTGTGGACAAAGCTATCCAGCCCATTAAAAATAAATATCAAAACCTCATGTGTCTACACTACATGGATGATGTTTCGCTTGCTCACCCTAATCAAGGAATCTTATTTACTATATTTAGTGAGATAACAGAAAATTTTAAAAAATATGGATTATATATAGCAGAAGAAAAAGTTCAAAGCAGATCACCCATATATTTAGGATTTAAAATCATGGATACCTTTGTTAGACCCCCCAAAATTTTAATAAATAAAGAACATTTGACCACCCTCAATGATTTCCAAAAACTACTGGGAGACATTAATTGGCTTTGCCCTACACTAAGCCTCATTACTGGACAATTAAAACCCTTATTTGATATCCTTTGCTGGAAACCTGATCCATCTTCACCGCGAACATAAACTCCTGATGCTAGGGAAGCTTTAAAATTAGTAGAACAGGCCATTGAAAAATCCCACTGTGATAGATTTGATTTTGCTCAACCGCTAATATTGATTATTATTCCTTCACAATATACACCCACAGGAGTATTTTGGCAACAGGGACCTATATTATGGATACATTTGCCTGTCTCTCCTAAAAGTACAATTGAGTCTTATACCTCCATGGTGGCTAAACTTATTCTTCAAGGACTTAAGACTTCTACTAAAATATTTGGCATTCACCCCGCTACTATTATTACTCCCTATTCATCATCACAGGTTGATTATTTGTGCTTCAATGATAATGATTTGGCTATAGCTAGATGCTCTACTTCTGCAAATTTTGATAACCATCTTCCTAAGTCTACTATACTATCTTTTTGTATCAATCATCCTATTATATTTCCACAGGTAATAAAAAATCAACCTATTCCTAAGGCATATAATGTATTTACAGATGGGTCCTCTAATGGTACAGCTGCAGTAGTCACTCAAAATGAAAATATGATTCATATTACTGGTCAAAAATCAGCCCAATTAGTGGAACTCGAAGCTATTATAATAGCTCTAGAAAATTTTAAAGAACAGTCTATGAATATTTTTTCAGACAGCCATTATATTGTACATGCTGTCCCTAAATGGGAGGTAGCAGGACCAATAGCACCACATACTCCAGCCTTTAAATTGTTTTCTCAAATTCAAAATCTCCTTTGGGAACATGAAGAACCTTTATTTATAGGACCTATCAGAGCTCATACTAATCTGCCTGGTCCTCTCCATGTAGGTAATCAAAAGGCTGATGCCCTCACAAAAACAATTTTTATATTTACTACAGTACAATAGGCTACCTTATTTCATTCCCAGTTCCACGTCAATAGCACTACTTTAAGACAAATGTTTAAAATCACAAAAGAGCAATCTCATAGAATTGTGAAGGATTGTCCATCTTGTGTAACACATTTGCCCAATCCACATTATGGGGTTAACCCACGACGTTTGATGCCCAATCATTTGTGGCAGATGGATGTCACTCATGAGCCAAGTTTTGGAAAATTAGGATTTATTCATGTCACCATAGATATATGCTCATGCATGATTTTTGCTTCCTTACATTCTGGAGAAAAAGTTAAAGATGTTACATCTCATTGTCTGCAAGCTTTTGCTGCATTGGGCATCCCCAAAATGATTAAAACAGATAATGGACCTGCATATACATCCACATTCTTCAAACAATTTTGTACAAAATTCAATGTAATCCACAAAACAGGTATAGCTTATAATCCTCAGGGACAAGGAATAATTGAAAGAGCAAATCGGACTCTCAAAAATATGTTATTAAAGCAAAAAGAAGGAAACTGGAAAAATCCTAAGGACAGATTGGCAGTAGCCCTGTTTACCCTAAATTTCTTCACTTTAGATTCTAATGGATATTCGGCTGGAGATAGACACTGGAACCCACACCAACAACATAAACCTTTGGTTTACTGGAAGGATGTTCTTTCAGGTACATGGAAGGGTCCAGACCCAGTATTAATTTGAGGGAGAGAATCTGTTTGTGTTTTTCCAAAGCACGAATCCTCCCCAATATGGACACCATCTAGCTTAATAAAACAGGTACCAAATCAAAGGGATCAATATGAAGTTGTTGAGGAATCAAGATTAAATAAACAAGTACAAAATCAAGAGGACCAAGATGAAGGTATGGAATGATTCCCTTAAAAGAGTCCTCCAATAAATTCACAACTTAACTTTCATTATTTTCTGGCTGGAACGAGAAGATCTCTCTTTAGTGTGCACAAAACTGTAATTTTTTCTTTTTATATATGTCTTTATGTCTGTGCATTTGTCTAAATTTCATGTTAATGTGATGTCACAAATATATGTTTATATGTGTGTCTGTCCAGTGTGACATCACAAATAACTAAGCGCTTATGATAAAAATATATAGATAGATAGATAGATATGGATTCAAATAACTTTAATTCATTTAAGTTTAGAATATTCAAATTAGATAATCAATTTAAAAGTGATAATCAATTTTGATTTATTGGTGTCTCCAGGACTTATCTTCAGCTATGAATATGACTAATACTGTATAACCTGATATTTTGGTATTTGACATGGGATTGTTTATTTGTAATTGACTTTATTTGTTTAATAGCTGATTAATTTGAATTATCTCAACAGGTATATTCATAAAAGGTTGCTGTGTATGCAGAGACTCGAGGGTTCCAGCTAACAAATTATTTTTCCAAAGTGGCTTTAGCTTTTTTTAATCTATCTTTAATGCAGGAAACACACTCAGTCTTTCTTTGATTTATTCTGAATGTGATATTTTGCCAGCTTATGTTTGTGAGAGCTCAAGCAGCAATGTGTGTGAGCAGAAATCAACTTTAATTTTCTAATCTAATAATTATATTGTTTTAGTTTGACAACTCGCCTCTTGACTCAGTGCTGGAATAGTACTGACTTTCCTTTAATAATTGATGCTTGAGTTTCTAGGTAGCAGGCCCTGAAGATTTGCTGGTGGCATTGTCTATACATAAAAAAGATGGCTGCTGCTACAGCTGCAGGAATCGTGGTTGCTGCAAGCATCCCTGCTGCTCAAGCATCAAACAACCTCACCAGCAGTGTGGCCTCTTGTCTGCATGCATGGGGCCTCCTTGATCAACATGTTGTAATAAGTGGACATTTTGATCTTTCATTGTTTGGGACATTACAGGACAATTCCTTGTGGGTATTTGTCTAGTAAACTCAGTGCGTTACTTGATGGAACTTAGGGCAGCTGATTTGTTTAAAGAACTTTATACGCTATGGAAACTTGGCTCGTCAGCAGTAGGCTTGTCGCCTTAAAGCCACAGCATCTCCTCACAATTGGACGGCTGTTAGTCAACACACACAGTTGATGCTGAAGGGCTCGATTGGATGGCTGATTAGCCTATGACAGGTAAGATACCCAGAGGGGGCAACCTAAGACAGGCACAGTCGCATGGGACAGTCTCCTGTGGCCGACATATCAACCTAAGACGGGAGTCAAGGGCACAGCCTTGATTATCCGATGACGGGTAAGAATGTTGGTTGCACATGGACGTCTTAGAGCTTCCCCTCTTTTAAAACAAAAGGGGGGAAATGAAGGAGCCCTAATTAAGGAGATAGCTAAGATTGCGGTTAGCTGAGAGCCATAAAAGATGTTCAAGTTCCACCTGATATTCATACATTTATCAAAGAATCTTTGTATGCCCGTGAACACTGTGTGACGCACCTGTAAGTTCGAGCTGTAAGCACTTGTCCTTGTTAAGGCAAAATGTATATAACCGGGTGAGGTTAGTTAGAGTGTGAGGTGTGATTGAAGTTGGTGGTTGAAATTGGTGGTCAGAGTTAGAGCAGTTAGAGTTGGGGAGGTTGCTGAAGCTGGAGAGAGAAGAAGAATAAAAGACCTTTTTTAATTTTCATCCTGCCTCCGAATTTTCTCCCGCGGCGTCGTAGCTGCAAGCAACAGCATCAGGCAGCTACAGGCAATAGTTTTGGTAAAGGCATTTCTGCCAGTATCAGAATATTGAAGATGTCATCAAGGCAGTAATATGTGTAAGAGGGAGAGATCACATGGTGATACCAGAAGTAGAATGGAGAGAAACCATTATAACAATCTAGTGTTACAGAAATTGACTGGGTTCCCATGAGAACTACATTACTTACTTCCAAGGGTAGCACTCTTAATGACTTATCTACCTATCACTAAGACCCAATTTTTGTTCTAGCACTACCCAAAGTCATCACAGTGAGGACAAAGATTCCAATACAGGAACCCTTGGGAGACCCACTTAAGCCATATTCAAAATATAGCACCACATATTGGGTGCTTTTTTAGTAAGCTTTTTCACTGCTCTAAAAGGCCTCACCTGAACAATTTTACAGGAGGAAAAGTTTATTTGAGGGCTCATCGTTTCAAAAGTCTCAGGGGCAGGAAGATTGAAAGTTCAAGGACAGCCTCAGCAAAATTCTAAGCAACATAGTGAGTACCTATTTCAAAATTTAGAAAGAGGGGCGGGAAAAGATGGTGGACAGCAGAGAAATGCTCTCGGGAGACTGTCACTAAAAGAGGCTTAACGGGAAGTTTGAATGCATTCCTAGCAATACTCCCACAACTGGAAGGGAGCTGAGGCATCTGCTCACATCTAGATGGTGAAATACAACAAAGTCCAGACTGCCAGTGCTCAGAGTCCAGTGCCAGCGGCCCACAAACCAAACCAGCATTAGCGGCGCTGCTGCAGTGGTAACATTGCAGTAAGGGAAGGACGGACCACGGCCTTGAACAGCGCAGAATAAAAGTAAAGCCAGATGCGAGCAGAGGCCTCACAGACTTCTTTTGCGTAAATTGCCGAACCGGACCTGCATGCCTTGGAGTGACACACAGGTCCAGGGTACTGCTGTTGGGACCAGGGAAGGCACCGTCATTTTGGAGGAGGGCTGCAGCTGACCAGGACAAAAAAATGGAGAAGAAAAACAGCTGCAGGCATCCAAGGATCCGTCCAGGGCCTGGAGAACAGTACATACCTGGGTGAGATGCACGTGCAGGCAGCCAGCAGGGAAGGGCCTGCCTGAGGCCAGCACAGAAACCACAAGAGCTATAACTGAGGGCGGGCTTGGGGAATGCATGCCTTTTGGATGAACCCTTTCTTGGTGCTATTCACGTACTGACACCCCCCCCCCCCCCCAAGCCATTATTCCTCTGTGCCAATCTACAGGTGGCCAAAGCTGCAGACTAGATGACACTAATTGGTGCTCTGTGACTGTCTGGGCATGATCCAGGACAACTGGCTTAAGCTGGAAGGGCTTCCCAGGGTCCTGTTTATTTGAGACTTGTTCCTGGGTTCGACTCTGTTTGTTATTGTTGTTGTTTGTTTGTTTGTTTGTGTGTGTGTGTGTTTTTGTTTTTGTTTTTGTTCTGTTTGATAGTATGATTACTTGTGCTTCTGTGTTCCTCTTTCTTTTCTTCCCTTCTCACTTTAGTCTTTTCTGCTCTCATCTTCTCTATTTATACCCTGTCATTCTGTACTCATCAGAGGCGAAAACAAGGTATACGAAGAAATTGGGACTTCTAGACCTGGGGCAATTGAAACATACAGCAAAGTGGTGTTATATATAGTTTACTCTCTATTTTTCTTGACTCAGTTTTCTCTCTCCTCTCTCTTACACTAATTCTTACTTCTTTGTTATCTCTCATTGTTCCTTTTTATTTTTTTTTCCATCTTTTTTTTTTTCCTTCTCTCAAGGGTACATAAGTTTGGTTTATATATAAATCGGTCTTCCCTCTAAATCGCTAATTCCATTCTCTTTCCTCTCCCATCTGCTGATATTAAACCACTTCCATAGAATTCTATTTTTATACTTCCTAAGAAAAAACATCTCAATAACCTCACTTCCTTCTTCCTTAACATATCATCTCTTTGTCCAATACTGAATCTGTAAACCCCAAAGCAAGCATACAGAGTAAATTGGTAACAATACCTGAGTTAACTAAATATGTACATTGTGATCAAACTGGGATTTGCTATAAAGAAAGTGTTAGATCTTAAAGTGTAAGGTATTTATAAGGGGATCTGACAGCATTGTACCACAGGAGAACCATAAGGCTATAAGGTGAAATTGAAATAGGCAAGGTCATACAGTGCTAGAAGAATAGACACACAAGCATTATGAAGAAGCAAGGGAAGAAAGTGGCTGAAACCAATCAACCTACCCCCTCAGTGGATTCCATGGCAAGCACAGTTGGTCAAATGCCAGAGATGGAATTTAGAAATACATATTCCAAATTTATATGGATCTTAAGAATGAACTGAAAAATGAGATGAGAGAGCAAATACAGGTGGTAAAAGAGCATTTTGACAAAGAACTCCAAAAACAAATACAGGAAGCAAAAGATTACTTCAATAGGGAGATAGAGATGCTAAAGAGAAACCAAACAGAAATTCTGGAAATGAAAGAAGAAATAAACCAAACTAAATGCTCAATTGAAAGCATCACCAACAGATTAGATCACCTGGAAGAAAGGACCTCAGATAATGAAGACAAAATATATATCCTGGAGAAAAATCTAGATGAGACGGCAAAAGTAGTAAGAAAACAAGAACAGAGCATTCAGGAATTATGGGACAGCATAAAAAGACCAAAATTAAGAGTGATTGGTGTTGAAGAAGGTGCAGAGTCTCAAACCAAATGAATGAGTAATTTATTAAATGAAATAATAGCAGAAAAATTTCCAAACATGAGGAATGGGAAAAACCAAGTTCAAGAAGCTTACTGAACACCAAATGTACAAAACCACAACAGATCCACACCAAGGCACATTATAATAAAATTGCCTAATATACTAGGCAAGAAGAGAATATTAAAAGCCACAGAGAAAGGAAGCAGATTACATATAGGGGAAAACCGATCAGAATATGCTCAGATTATTCAACCCAGACCTTAAAAGCTAGAAGATCCTGGAATAACATATTTCAAGCTCTGAAAGCAAAGGGATATCAACCAAGAATCTTATATCCAGCAAAACTGAGCTTTAGATTTGAAGATGAAATAAAAACCTTCCACAACAAACAAAAGTTAAAAGATTTTACAACCCGAAAGCCAGCACTTCTAAACATCTTGGGCAAAATTTTGCACGAAGAAGAAGAGAAAAATAACAATGAAAATCAACAAGGGGACATAGTACACTAAAGGAATTACCTACCAGAGGAGAATCCAAATCAAGCTAAATACCATAATACATTTTAAAATGGATGGAAATAAGAAGCACATCTCAATAATAACCCTGAATGTTAATGGCCTAAACTCACTATTCAAAAGACACAGAATGTCAGATTGGATTAAAAGAAACAACCCAACAATTTGCTGTCTACAAGAAACACACTTCATAGAAAAAGACATCAAGTGAAAGGCTGGGAGAGCAAGCAGGGGTTTCATGCACATGGGCTGCGGAAGCAAGCAGGGGTTTCCATTCTCATATCAAATAAGGTAGACTTCAAGCCAAAGCTAATCAGAAGGGATAAAGATGGATATTTCTTACTACTTAAGGGAACCATTCATCAACAAGATACAACAATTATAAATCTATATGCCCCAAATAATGGAGCACCTACATTCATCAAACAAACCCTTCTCAAGTTCAAGAGTAAAATAAACCACAACACAGTTATTCTAGGAGACTTCAACACACATCTCTCACCAATGGATAGATCATCCAAAAAGAGCTAAATAAAGAAACATTAAGCCTTGTTAAAACAATTAATAACTTAGACCTAACGGACATATATAGAATATTTCATCCCTCAGTAAGCGAATACACTTTCTTGTCAGCAACACATGGCTCCTTCTCCAAAACTGACCATATATTATGTCACAAGGCAACTCTCAGCAAATATAAAAAATAGAAATACTACCTTGCATGCTATCAGACCATAATGGGATGAAATTGGAAATCAAGGATGATGCAAGAAAAAAAAAAAAAAAAAAAAAAAAAAAAAAAAAAAAAAAAAAAAAAAAAAACTACTCCAATTGCTGGAAGCTAAACAACATGCTACTGAATGAACAAGGGGTTGAAGAAGACATCAAGGAGGAGATTAAAAAATTCCTAGAGGTAAATGAGGACACAGATACATCATATAGAAATCTCTGGGACACTATGAAGGCAGTAGTAAGAGGAAAATTCATTGAACTGAATTCCTTCATTAAAAGAAAAAAAAAAATAACAACAATAAAGGATTTAACATCACACCTCAAAGCACTAGAAAAAGAGGAACAGATCAACACTAAGAGCAGTAGAAGACAGGAAATAATTAAAATCAGAGGTGAAATTAATGAAATTGAGACTAAAGTAACAATTCAAAGAATTGACAAAACCAAAAGTTGGTTCTTTGAAAAAATAAATAAAATTGACAGACCCTTAGCAATGCTAAGGAAAAGAAGAGAAAAAAACTCAAATTACTAGCATCCATGATGAAAAAGAAAATATCACAACAAACACCTCAGATATACACGAGACAATTAGAAATTACTTCAAAAACTTGTACTCTAATAAAATAGAAAATACTGAAAGCATTGACAGAGATCTAGAGTCGTATGAATTGCCCAAACTGGAATAGGAGGCTATACACAATTTAAATAAATCAATTTCAAGTGAAGAAAAAGAAGACGCTATCAAAAACTACCAACAAGCAAAAGTCCAGGTCCTGATGGGTTTACAGGCGAGTTCTACAAGACCTTCAAAGAAGAACTAATACCAATGCTCTTCAAATTATTTCAAGAAATAGAAAAAGAGGGAGCTCTTCCAGACACTTTCTATGAGGCCAATGTCACATTAATTCCAAAGCCAGGTAAAGACACAGCCAAAAAAGAAAACTTCAGGCCAATATCTTTAATGAACATAGATGCAAAAATCCTCAACAAAATTCTGGCAAATCGGATTAAAAAACATATCAAAAAGATAGTGCACCACGATCAAGTGGGGTTTATCCCAGGGGTGCAAGGTTGGTTCAACATTCGGAAATCAATAAACATAATACATCACATCAACAGACTTAAAGATAAAATCCATATGATCATCTCAATAGACGCAGAAAAAGCAATTGACAAAATACAACACCAATTTATGTTCAAAGCTCTAGAAAAATTAGGAATAACAGGAACATATCTCAACATTATAAAAGTTATCTATGCAAAACCTCAAGCTAACATTATCTTAAATCGAGAAAAATTGAAGGCATTCCCTCTCAAAATTGGAACAAGATAGGGATGCCCCCTCTCACCACTGCTATTTAACATAGTACTTGAAACTCTGGCCAGAGCAATTAGACAGACGAAAGAAATCCAGATAGGAAAAGAAGAGCTCAAATTAGCACTGTTTTCTGATGACATGATAATCTACCTAGAAGACCCAAAACACTCTACCAGAAAACTTTTACAACTAGTAAATGAATTTGGCAAAGTAGCAGGATACAAAATCAATACCCATACGTCAAAGACTTTCTTGTACATCAGTGACAAAGCCTCTGAAAGGGCAATGAAGAAATCTACCCCATTTACAATAGCATAAAAAATACAATAAAATACCTGGGAATCAACTTAATGAAAGAGGTGAAGGACCTCTATAATGAAAACTATAGAACACTAAAGAAAAAAATCGTAGAAGACCTCAGAAGATGGAAAGACCTACCTTGTTCTTGGATGGGTAGAATTAATATTGTCAAAATGTCCATACTACCAAAAGCATTATACAGATTCAATGCAATTCCAATCAAAATCCCAATGACATTTCTTGAAGAAACAGAAAAAGCAGTCATGAAATTCATCTGGAAAAATAAGAAACCCAGAATAGCTAAAGCAATCCTAAGCAAGAAAAGTGAAGCTGGCAGCATCACCATACCAGACTTTAAATTATACTATGGAGCAATAGTAACAAAAACAGCATGATATTGGCACCAAAACAGACTGGTGGACCAGTGGTACAGAATTGAGGAAACAGAGACTAATACATATAATTTCAGCTATCTTATATTAGACAATGGTGCCAAAAATGTACAGTGGAGAAAGGATAGCCTCTTCAACAAGTGAGGTGCTAAGCATATCAGTGAGACCATGTTTCTAAATAAAATACAAAAATAGGGCTGGGGATGTGGCTCAGTGTTCAAGTGCCCCTGAGTTCAATCCCTAGTATCAAAAAAGAAAAAAATAAAATAAATAAATAAATAAAATGAAAACTGTGGCCAGTTTATAAGAAATAAGATTGAAGAAGAACAGATAATTATTGAGGATGAAGAATGAGTATGCTGATGTCTTTCATGCTATTCTATTTTTGTATATGTCTGAATTCTTATATAAGCAAACATTTTTAAAAAGTCATGAGTTTAAATTTGTGATTTAATTATTTTAAATTACAGGCTAATATAGGAATAACTATTTGGATGGATTAATTATTGATTCTCCTAAGATCAATTTTTCAGAATAAAAATTTCACTCTGATGACAAAAATAACAATGAACTCTTATTTCATAGAATATATATGTATACATGTATATATATATATACATATAGATAGATATATATATATATACATATAGATAGATATGTATATACATATATACATATATATGATGTATATACATATATATACATATATACATATATATATACATATATATGATGTATGTAGACATATTTTTAAACTCTGATGCTATAAAGAAAAAACTTCAAACTTATTTGTTTTCACGGTCATCTCACAACATTATTCTGATAACTGGTGTATGGGTTTTTACAACAATCACCAAGCAAGCAATGTTGAAACAGCAGACACCAGTTATGTGTCCTCTAATTCAATCAAATGCTAACATTATCAACCTGGAAGTACCATGATATCCAACATGTTGAGGGCTCAGTCTTCAAGACATCTCTCCTTCAAATGTCAATTACAAGCCCCTTTTTTTTTTTTTTTAATTTGTACTTCTCATTGGCTGCTTAGAAATTGCTATAAAATGTGCTTATAAACCCCACCTGGGATACATTTATTTTCCTAAATCTGCTCTTAGAATTCAGGGAAATACTCAGTTCCATTTCAAGGGCATTGCAAAGAATAAGAACAAACAATAGATGAAGTCATGAGCCATGTTATGTGAAAAAAGTTGCAGCATCCATGCTCTCTGTAGGTGCTCTACATTCCAGGAACCTCCACATGTTCAGCTGTTTAGAAGCTCTTTAAAGCTTGTCCTTTTGGTATTTTATGGAAGTTTCATTATGCAGACATGATTGATTAAAGTATTGGCCATCAGCAAACAAATTAACATTTAGCTTCTCCCCTCACTGGAGGTGGAGGATTTGAATTAAAAATTCCAATCTTTTTTTTTTAAATTTATTTATTTTTAATTTCTAATAGTAGTATGTATTACAATTCATAGTGCACATACATAGCATCTTTTTATATACAACTGTTTGTATACAAAGTATATTCGTTCCATTCATGTCTTCAAACATGCATTTAGGATAATGATATCCATCTCATTCAACCACCTTTTCTTTTATTTTTCTTTTTTCCACTCTCCCTCCCCCCTTGCTCCCTCCCTTCCCCTCCCTTCCCTTTGACCATTCTAGTGTTCCTTTAATCCTCCTATGAACCCCCATCCAAAAACACTGTGAACTAGCCTCCTTATATCAGAGAAAACATTCGGTATTTGGATTTTTTAGATTGACTAATTTCACTTAGCATTATATTCTTCAACTTCATCCATTTACCTGCAAATGCCATTATTTTATTCTCTTTTATTGCTGAGTAAAATTCAATTTTGTATATATACCACATATTCTTTATCCATTCATCTACTGAAATGCATCTAGGTTAGTTCCACAGTCTATCTATTGTGAATTGTGCTGCTATAAACATTGAAGTGGCTGTGTCACTGTAATATACTGTTTTTAAGTCCTTTGGGAATAGAACCAGGAGTGGGATGGTTGGGTCACAGGTGGTTCCATTCCCAGTTTTCCAAGAAATCACCAGACTGCTTTCCATAACGGTTGTACCATTTTGCAGTCCCACCAGCAATGTATGAGTGTGCCTTTTCCCCCACATCCTCTCCAACATTTATTGTTGTTTGTGTTCTTGATAGCTGCCATTCTGACTGGAGTGAAATGAAATCTTAGAGTAGTTTTGATTTGCATTTCTCTCATTGCCAATGAGAGAATATCAATGCTGAGGATTTTTTCATGTATTTGTTGATTAATTGTGTATCTTCTTCTGAGAAGTGTCTTTTCAATTCCTTAGCCCATTTATTGATTGGGTTATTGTTTTTTTGGTGTTAAGTTTTTTGAGTTCTTTATATATTGTAGAAATTAGTGTTCTATCTGATGTGCATGTATTAAATATTTGTTCCCAATTAGTTGGCTCTCTATTCACCTCACTGATTGTTTCTTTTGCTGAGAAGAAGCTTTTTAGATTAAATCTATCCAATTCATTAATTCTTGGTATTAATTCTTGCACTACAGGATTCTTTGTAAGGAACTTGGGGCCTAATCTGACATGTTGGAAATTGGAGCTTACTTTTTCTTCTCTTAGGCGTATTGTCTCTGGTCTAATTCCTAGATCCTTGCTCCACCTTGAATTGCGTTTTGTGCATGGTGAGAGATAAGTGTTTAATTTCATTTTGTTGCATATGGATTTCCAGTTTTCCCAGCACCATTTGTTGAAGAGGCTATCCTTTCTCCACTGTCCATTTTTGGAGACTTTGTCTAATATAAGATAGCTGAAATTATATGTATTAGTCTCTGTGTCCTCAATTCTGTACCATTGGTCCACTAGTCTGTTTTGGTGCCAATTCCATGCTGTTTTTGTTAGTATTGCTCTATATATAATTTAAAGTCTGGTATGGTGATGCCACCTGCTTCACTTTTCTTGCTCAGGATTGTTTTGACTATTCTGGGTCTCTTATTTTTCCAGATGAATTTCATGACTGCTTTTTCTAGTTCATTGAAGTATGACATTGGGATTTTGATTGGAATTGCATTAAATCTGTATAATGCTTTTGGTAGTATGGACATCTTGACAACATTAATTCTACCTATCCAAGAGCAAGGTAGGTCTTTCCATCTTTTGAGTTCTTCTATAATTTCTTTCTTTAGTGTTCTATAGTTTTCGTTACAGAGGTCTTTCACCTCTTTCATTAAGTTGATTCCCAGGTATTTTATTTTTTGATGCTATTGTAAATGGAGTAGTTTTTATCATTTACCTTTCAGAGGCTTTGTCACTGATGTAAAAAATACGTTTGACTTATGTGTATTGATTTTGTATCCTGCATCTTTACCAGAAAACTTTTACAACTAGTAAATGAATTCAGCAAAATTCCGATCTTTTGAGCACATAGGAGTTCTTTCCAGTGATCAGCTTCCATTTTGAAGCTAGCCAGAGGCTTCTAGCCATAAATAAACTCATTAGCATAAAAGACACTTATCACTTTGAAAGATTCCTATGATTTTTCGGAGACCTATGCTAAGAAAAGTAAATGAAGATCAAATACTTCACAATATCACATCACAGAGACTTGATAGCACTTATTTCTAAACTTCTCCAATAAATAATTTATGAATTTAAAGAAACTGTCACTGGAAGAAGTCCAAGGAGTTCCCAGAGATGGTGTGCTCTACTTAGGACAAGTGGGATTCTAGAAAAACTTTCAAACATGAATTTAAGTACATATCATTTAGAAATAATGAAATGTACATAATAAAGCAAGGGTTATACATTCAAGGGAGAATGTGAGACATCTCAAGAGTGGAATATACTTTAGATGACCTCAGTATCTTCTATTAAAGGAAACTTGATGAGTCTTAGACATGGAAAGGCATGTGAAGATGATAGCAGTATGGTGATCACAAGACAATTTTTGGTGGTCTGGAATTTCTCAGGATCATTACATGGTCTATACTATTTAATCAGTACATAACATTTGTAAGTACCCTGTTTTATAGGTTTCTTAGAATATCATATATCCCTTTGCTTGATATGTATATTTCATAGGAGAAACTGTAGCACAATGCTCTTATATTGAAATTAGATTTTCCTTATACTTTCTTATGTCTTACTATTTATCTTTTATTTCTTAAATTATACCCCACTATGTCTACATGAGAAAATATATTACATAAAAACGTATTACCTTATAGTTCTTTAGGTCATACACATAACATGATCTCACTGGGCAAACATAAACATGTTAACAAGGCTGCATCCCTTACTGGAGATTCCAGGGAAGGATCCACTTTCATGATCATATATTGTGTCTACATAATATTTTTTTCCATGTAGTGTAGGTCTTTGGTACCTGTTACCTTATCAGATGCCAAGATGCCACCTTTAGATTACTTTAGGAGCTACCCATATTTATTGGAATCCTTTCTTCATCATCAAAATCAATCTTGTGGCAGGTGCAGTGGCACACAACTATAATCCCAGTGGCCCCAGAGGCTGAAGCAAGAGGTTCATAAGTTCAAGGTCAGCTGCAGCAACTTAGAGGCTCTAGTCAAGTTAGTGAGGCCCTGCCTCAAAATAAATTCAGTAATAAAAATAAAATTAAAAAAGGGATATGGATGTATCTCAGTGGTAGAATACACATGGGTTCTAGTGCAAAAAAAAAAAAAAAAAAAAAAAAGAAAAAGAAAGGAAAGAAAAAAAAGGAAAATCAATGTTGTGCACATTTTTTTTCCAACCAAGATTGTACTTTAGTTTTAGAGACCCTTGGGATTAAAATATGCTTACTCTAATACTCTAGTATAATGTTGCTAAGTCAGCATCCTGAATATAATGACATCTGCAAAGAAGCTTTTTCATATAAATTAATATAATCACATATTTCATGGATTATTACATGGAAGTCCTAAGGTGGGCATTATTTTTTCTACCGGAGAAAATAAATTAATATTTACTAAACATCAAAATTGTTCACGGCATTGTGTTAGATGTTTTCTCCAATTTTAGCTTCTACAGCAAACTTGTAAAATGTATACTATTATTTATATTTTAAACATGAAGAAAATTAGATTTATGAAACAGCTATCTTCTATTCCATTGGTCTTCCTTCTATTAATTGATTTTTAAAATTCACACATTATAGTTTTATGTAAGGTTGAAGTTATTGTGATATATTCATATACGCACAAAGCTTAGTTTGGTCAATTTTATTAAGAAGGAGAGCAAATGAAGGGAGGAGAAGAGGCAAAGAGGTAGTACTGGGGATTTAAATGGGGCTAATTATGTTAGATGTATTTGTGAATATGTGAAAATGAATGACACAATAATGCATAACTAAAATATGCTAATAACAATTAATACTTTTTTAAAAAAGAAAAGAAATAATTATGTTTCTTAAGCCCACAAAGTTAATATCAATCCAGGGTTTGAATTACTTGAGTAACCATGAATTTATTCTTATACAACTGTCTTTCAAAAGAAGTAATGTAAGTAAAAAGTGATTGATAGATTGATGGAACACAAAGGGGACAAAAAATGAGAAAACAAAGAATAAAATTGAGCATGTGGAGGAAAACAAAGCAAATAAATCAGAGTATTCAAATAGTCTATGTAAACAAGTTAGTTCTGATAGCTGTTGGGCAGGAAGCCTGATTAGAGTGGATGAATCCCTTTGAAAGCACTATTTCTACAGAGCAATTTCTTCAGAGCATTAGGCCTTGTCTTTTTATTTTTAATTATTTTAAATTTATTTATTTATTTTAATATTTATTTATTTTTTTAGTTGTACACAATGCCTTTATTTTTACATGATGCTGAGGATTAAACCTGGGCCATGCACATGCTAGGCGAGTGGTCTACTGCTAAGCCACAACCCCAGCCCTATTTATTTATTCATTTATTACCAGGATTGAAACCAGGGACAAACCCATGGGCACTTAACCACTGAGCCACATACTCAGCCCTTTTTCAATTTTATTTTTTGTTTTGAGACAGGGACAGGGTCTTGCTAAGCTGCTCAGGGTCTTGCTAAATTGATGAAGCTGTCTGTGAACTCTATATCCTTCTACTTCAGCCTCCTGAGAGGCTGGGATTACACTGCCATGGAACCCTGCCGCCCTTGTTTTTTTTTTTTTTTTTTTTTCAAAAAAAATTTTTTTTTGGTTTCTTTATACTTTTTTTAATCCCCTTAATGAAAGGCTCTCATTTTGGGGAAAAAGAATCTATTCAGCAACAAAGGTGGTACAGGAGAGATTTCTTCTCAGTGAATTTTATAATGTTACAGTGACCTCCATAAAGCATCAATTGAGAAAGGCAAAGAAATGCTGCATTTCTCTTAAATAATTTAAAACATTTTAAATTTTCCTTCAGCAAATTTTGCTTGAAAGTGATAGGCTGATTGGATAAGTATAAATACCACTGAAGTTGAGCAGCACACCTGAGGAGAAACTATAGTTTAGGGGCAAAGTGGAAAAGCGTGGATTCATTTTGTGAGTTTAAGAAGCAAAAACAGATTTCATACATAAAAGTATTAACAAATCCACTGAAAGGCCCTGAGTCCATATGTCGGCCTTTGTACTGGTGTTATGGTTTGGATCTTGATTTGTCCCCCAAGAGCAGCTCATGATTTAAAAGCATGGTCCACAACAAGCAAGTTTCACAGACAGGGCTCTTAGAGAAAAATATTGGATGATGAGAGCTATCACCTCAGTGGATTAATCCATTGATAGCTTAATGTACTACTGGATGGTAACTTTAGGCAAATGGGTATGGCTGGAGAAAGTAGGTCTCTGAAGGGTGTGACATTGAACTATATCTGTCACTGGCCCCTTCTTCTGTTTCTTTCTGCTTCCTGGTTCATATAAGATTAGAAGATTTCCTCCAACATGCATTTCTGTCATGATGTTCTGACTAACATCAGGTCTGGAGCAATGGAATCATCTGATCTTGGAGAGAGACTCCTGAAACCATGATTTCAAAATAAAACATTTTCTTCTCTAAATTGCTGAAAAGCTGACTGACACACAACTGGTGCTCAGTACTCCAGTCACTCTTTTTATTCTGCTTTTGCAAACGCTGGGATTATTGAGGGCTTGCCACACATCAGTTTCTGTGAACAAATATTTCTTACATTCTGTTGACTCCATGGCAGCCTGCATGACAGGAATAAAAAAACAACAATAACAAAAACAAAAACAAAAAACAAAGCAAAACATGGGCACAGCAATGTAGACATATGTCAGTGTTTAAAGGGAACACCAATAGCAAAAATAACTATAGCATTAACTGGGGATGTAGTAACTGGCAAAGTCACTTTTCTTGTAATACAAATTCCTCTTGTGTTTGGAAGTTTTCCTTACTTCACCCCTGCTGTGTATCTTCCTGTCAACATAATCAGGATTACTGATGATGATAGCATGATTGACAGTGCCAGCATTGATTAAAATCTCAAATGGAGCATAAATCAATGTGCCCAACTGTCAAAACTTTTATCTTATAGGTCAACAGTTTCCCCCTGCAGAATGTGCAGCCAGAGAACTTTTATATAATTATGATAGAAATCCTTATTAAAACATGTCCTTCAGTGATATGTGAGGATGAATGTGGTAAATATTTCTGTGCATCTATCTTTTGTACATTCAGTACAAAAATAAATGACTTGTAGCAAGAATGATATTTTGACAAAATCTATACTAGGGACTAATTTCACATTAATGCAATTTTCATCCAGGGGTTATTACTCAGAGTTCAAGTTCTATTTTTTAATTTAGTCACCTCTGATATTTTAGAAAGATATAAATTTGTACTCAATATATCACTGTGATTTGTGCTTGACTTAGAGTCATTGATATTTAGAGTTCTACTAAGCATAAGTGGCACCTGCATTACTGTGTGTTATGCAATATTTTCAATAAAGCTGAGACAGGTTGTAGTTATTCCACTGAAAACTGAGTAAAGCAAAAAGGAAAGATTGTACTGAATTTTTATAGTGTAGTTCTTTTACAAGGCAAATTTCTTTTATTCAACTTATAATAGAAAAAAAGATACCTTATCAGTTTGGATGTTTCATCTAATCCAAATTGTAAGGAAAGAAACTGTGATCTCTATTATGGCATTTATCAATTTTAATTACAGTGATGCTTTGTCAGTATTACGTATAAATCAAAGAAACAGGACATAATATTTTAAAAAATATATCTGATACATTATTTGACACATTGAATAACAACTCAATTAGAGAAGTTAGCATTTTAAAAGTATGGTTGAATATATAAGCATTTGTTTTTGTTTTAGTCTGTAGTTATTTTGGATTTAAAGCCTTATTACCAGCAAATGGAGAGCAGTATTTGACTCATAATATTATGAATCAAAGAAGAAAATATTCTTTGGCAGTAATTTGCAAAGAAAATTACATACAATTGTTTTATACTCAAATAACTTTCTATATAAATCACTCCTATATTATAACTACACTGCATGAAGTTTCATAGTCTGTTTTCTGTTGCCAAAAACAAAGTGTGAAAGGCTAGGTGACATATAAAGAAAAAAAAAATATTTGTGTTACATTTCTGGAAGTTCAAGGACATGGTGATCAGCTTCTGCTAAGGATTTTATGACTGAAGGACATTGAACACTTGCAAAAGAGAGGAATACATGATGGAACCTGAGAGTAGGTACCATTCTTACTTCATAAAAATCAATTTTTGCAACTTTTATTTACGTACATTCAGCATAAATCCCATGCTGAGCTTTTGTCAATAGCAATTTCCTTGGCAATTCATTTTTAAAATCTGTCCTTAATTTTCAGTTTTGCTCAGAGTGCATGTAATTAATATATTCTTGCTTAATTGCTGAAGGCTTCTTTGTACTGAATGCCCCTTGCTTCACTTACTGATTATTGGTATGAATTAGTCAATATTCAACTGATGTTTAGTCCCATTTCTCATCATACACCAAGCATAGTTGCTTGTATTGTTGTTTGTTTGTTTTTGTGATAGTGACTATGGAGTCAAGGTCCTCCTGAACTCTGCCACTGAGCTACAGCCCACACTCCGCACTTCTTTTTGTAAACTTTGAGAGGCTGTATCAGTAAGTTGCTCATGCTGGCCTTGAACTTGCAATCCTCTTGCTTAAGTCTTCAGGTAACTTTGACTACAGATATATACCTCCAGACCACAAACTTAGTTTTTATTGACACATGAACCACACCATAGCACAGCTTAAAAATATATATAAAATGATGAAGCTATAATCATGAACACATGTCATTAAACAGTTGTGTAAAATCATAAGAAATGGTGTGAAAATACTTTGTGTAAAACCAGTGACTTGGAAAACTGTGCTCTTTATATGTAATATGAAAGGAATTGCACCCTGCAAGCATGTATAACAAATTAAATTAAATTAAAAAATAAATAAAAAAGTGATCTTTACTGTTAAGATATGTACTTTAGTTCATAATGTACCAACATTTGTTCATGAATTATAGAAAATGTACTACACTAATATGTAAATAACTGAGAAAACCTTGGGGAAAAGAGGACACATGTGGAAACAGTCTATTTTATGGTCAGTTATTCTGTTACCTGAGACTATTCTAAAAGAATACGAAATCAGGCAAAAAAATAAGTGTGAGAAACAGCTCAATAGTAGAGTGCTTGCTTCACATGCTCAAGGTCCTGAGTTTAATCTCCAGTACTACAAAAAAAAAAAAAAAAAAAAAAAAAAAAAAAAAAGGGCATAAAATAGAATCCAAGTTTGTTTATATATATATTAGTCACCTGATAAGAAAAAATATTCAATGTTTTAAAATTTTAATATGCTTATACATGTGACTTCAGGACTTTAATTCATAGAATACTGCCAACATGTTGTTTGTTAGTCAAATGAATTTCTAATAATAATTAAGATATCCATAAAGCTCTTTTCAATGAATCAGTCAGTTATATTAATAACTTATTTGCTGAAAAACAAGTTTTGTCATTTTAAGAATGCCTTTAGAATATGGATTCATTGATACATTCTAGGGCTATTTTTACCCTGATCCATGAAACAAAACTATCACTGTTTATGAAAAATCACTAATTATATGCTCCTTGAGGTTAGGGACTATGATTTATTCACCACCTCAAAGATCAAAAAGAACCTCATCTAGTACTTGGTTATGGTTGAAAGTAGGCAATGGATGATTTTGCATTTTACAGTTTTTCTTCTAATTCAGAATCAAATAGCAATTTCTCAAAATGCCGAGATAATCAGTGAAGAAATACTTCCCCACTGAAATAGTTATCTACACATGCTGAAGACTAGATAGAACGTTCAAAACAATAACAAGAGGACCCAAAAAGAAGAACAAAAACATGACCCCACAGAAAATTCTTTGCAATTTAGTTCATGTTATCTCACAAAATCAATGTTATGCTAGCAATAAAAAGGTATTAAATTATAATAAAATCTATAAATAAAAATAAACATATATATAAAGTATATTGGAATATATATAATATACTATATGATATATATTATGTATATATGTATATATATACATATGTACAATATTAAAATATGCATTGAAAAGCTAAATTTCTACAAGTAGAGCAGCACAGGTAGTCATTAATGGGTGGCGGTTGTTAGCCTGAGAGATAGATGAAGCTTAATCAACTTTCTCTTTGGCCCATTAATAAAGATCTCAGGTTTCAAGTTTAAGAGTTGTTATCCCTCCTATCTCTGCTCATACAGAGGACTAAAAAAATGACCTTTTTACCTTTTAGGTAGGGTAGAATCCACTGATGAGTTCAGCAGCAATTGGCAATTGCTTATAATATTGTTCAGTAGCCCACAATAAGTAGACTTGATCTAGGGTAAATTATCAGCTAGGGAAAACAAATTATATTGTATATAAATTATTTCTCTTTTCCTGATACATACTCTACTATTGTCTACCAGTTATTATAATTCTCTAAATTCTGTCTCTCATTTCCTTTGGAATGATGTGCATTGAAGCCACAAAGTCTATGAAAACACTTCATTTTTTTTTTTCACTCTGAACGTAACCAAGAGTGAAAAACTTAGTCTCCCTTCTTTGATAAGATTAATTATTAGTGTAAAATTGAACCTAGCATTTTTCTTTATTCAAGTCATTGAAAACATAAGAACACAAACAATAATAAATGTTAGAGAGGATGTGGAGAAAAAGGCATACTCATACATTGCTGGTGGGACTGCAAAATGGTGCAGCCATTATGGAAAACAGTATGGAGATTTCCCTGGAAAATTGGGAATGGATCCACCTTATGACCCAGCCATCCCACTCCTGGGTCTATTCCCAAAGGACTTAAAAGCAGCATACTACAGGGACACAGCCACATCAATGTTTATAGCAGCACAATTCACAATAGCTAGGTTGTGGAATTAACCCAGATGCCCCACAGTAGATGAGTGGATAAAGAAAATGTAGTATATATATACAATGGAATATTACTCAGTAATTAAAGAGAATAAAATAATGTCATTCACAGGTAAAAGGATGAAGTTGGAGAATATAATGCTAAGTGAAGTAAGTCAATCTCAAAAATCCAAATGCTGAATATTTTCTCTGATATAAGTAGGCTGAGTTGCAGTGGGGTTGGGTCATGGAACATAGGAGGATTACAGAAACACTAGAAAGGTCAATGGGGAGGGAAGGGCAGGGAAGGAGCAAGGGAGTATGAAGGGAAAAAAAAAGAAGATGGTAGAATGAGATGGATATCAGTATTCTAAATGCATGATTGAAGATATGCATAGTATGAATATACTTTGTATACAGTGTTATGTAAAAATCTGCTCAATATATGTACTATGAATTGTGATGCATGCTATTGTTATATATACAAAAACTTTGAATAAAAAAAAGTGAACATAAAAAAATACCCTAAGTACATGTATAAAAACTCAAATGGTGTAAAATACTTTATGTAAAAGCAGTGATTTGAAAAATTGTGCTCTTTATATGTAATATGAAATGAATTGCACTCTGCAAGTATGTATAACTAATTAGAATAAAAAATGAAAAAAAGAAATCATACACAATAAAGGAAAGATAAACTTAGAAGTAACTGAGTATGGAAAGAAGTAAACTGATAAATATTAATTATTTGTCAATTTTAACCATTTCATTTATAAAGCTAATGTTAATACTTGCTATTCTCATATGCAGTTTTGAGTTGAATTCTCCAACTGCTACAAGCAAAATGAACACAGAGAAAAATAAAAGAAACCAATGTCCCTTTTAATTATACAAGACTGTTACCTACATATAAATCTTGGTATTATAGGATACGTATGAAGTGCCCCCAAAAGTTTGTGTGTGATATGATGCAAGAATTTTCAGAGTGAAATGAATATGAGTTGTAACCTAAACTGCGGAAGTCCAGCTTCAGTGGGGAAGAAGGGAGGGGTTGAGTGTAGAGTGAGGAGAAATCAGCACACAGCTTTGAGGTTACATCAGAAGAAAGTTAAGAAAAATCACAGTCATAAAATCCAGGAAAGTAGCAACATCATATCTAAACTCAGAGTCCACCTCGCTGCAGTTTACATATGTAGTCTCATTCCCTAGAAATATTGCATTAGACTTTAGTGGTTATATGAGCTGTAAAGAGAATTTCAGGAACAGAAAAGATAATGACAAATTGTCCCAACACTATCTTTATGCCACATGTCCCTAGAGGATAATCGCCTTGCATCATCCGCCCTCAGAGAGCTTTGCTCATGGTAGGTCAAGAGAGAGATGTGGCACTAAACAGTGGATTAATCAACTGATACAGATTAACTGGGCAGTAACTGTAGGCAGATAGGGTGTGGTTGAAGAAGTAGGTCACTAAGGGTGTGCCTTAGGGGTTTATATTTTGTTCCTAATGAGCAGAGCTTTCTCTCTGCTTCCTTGTTGTCATGTCCTGAGCTGTTCCGCCTGCCATGACCTTTTACCAGAATGTTCTCTAGAGACAAGAGCTAAGGAGTCAGCCATTATTGCACTTAGACCTGTGAAACACTGAGTCAAAATACACTTTTCCTCTTCTACATTGTTCTTGTCAGGTCTTTTGGTCACAGTCATAAAGCAGTGACTAAAATATTTAAGAAAGACTAAGAGTAGATGATTTTATTTTAATGAAACAAATAAACTATTCCATGGTAGACCTATATATTTTTTTTCTTTCCTTTAGGATCAATAAAAGGTCAATTATGCATGACCTCATTGTTAAGGTAGCTTGAGGAGGTGATCAATTGCTGAACACCATTTTTAATAGAATTTTTTAGAAACATTTTTAGTTGTAGATAGACATAATAATAGCTACATTTTATTTATTTATTTTGTGTGTGGTGCTGAGGATTGAATCCAGTTCTTCCTACATACTAGGCAAATACTCTACCTCTGAGCCAAAACACCAGCCCTGAATAGCCATTTTGATCATACCATTTAATTATAGTTACAGAAAAAATTCAAATCAAAGATAAGAAATTAATTTTTATAGAATTCAATTGAGCATAACTTGACAGAAATGAAATAAGAATTTGTTAGGTAATGTCCTAGATTTCAGTTATAGAATAAAGGACATGATAGTGTCGGCTCTCAAGGTAATCTCAATATGGTAACAAAGAGTTATTTTAACATGACAGTGTTATAAATAATATTATAAAAGTATTGATATTAATGCTGCATAGAAAAGCAGCACAGAGAAAGGAATAACTTGTTTGAATGTTGAATGTTTGGTCCACAGAAAATTTCCAGAGAGAGAGTTTTACAAAGTGTATAAGGTCTGAGAAACATTAAAAAAAATTCACAAGAATTTGCCGGGAAGATATATCTTTCAGATTAATACTGTTGTTATAATGTGTGCAAACATTTTAATTGCATTTATATATATTAAGAATTCTTATGTTTAAAAAGTCTTCTTTCTCTTGACGAATAGTCTAGCTTATGATTTTTAATCTCTATTGACATTTTGGGCTGAGTAAACATTTAATATAGGTAATGTATGCATTATAAAATGTTTAGCAGCATCCCTAGTTTCTGCCCACTGCATATTAGTAATGTCATTCCCAGTTGTTATAATCAGAAAGGGCTCTAGATATTGCCCCCAGTTGACAGCCACTAGTCCTGTCACATTATTAATCCTTTATTTACCCAAGTATTATTTTACAGGAATTCCAAAACTTGAGTCTTTTATGATTGAATTGCATTCTTTGATCTGAATTCCATTACTGTGTATCGTAGGGATATAACTGAATTTCAAATAGATTTATTTAAAATGGTCAAAACTGTTTCCCTTTCTTTTATTGACAACAATTGCCATAATGATAGAAGAAGTCAGTTAGCAATATGTGTGGTTTCTCAACTTGCTGACTTCAGTAAAAAAATCGACTCAGAAATTACCTTTCAGACACAAAACAGACAATGAGAGCTCTTCTCTCTCTCTCTCTCTCTCTCTCCCCCTCCCTCCATCCCAGCCCCCTGCTTTCTTCTTATCATGAACTGAGAAGCTCTCCTCCACCATGCCCCTCTGCCCTGATGTTCTGCCTCACCTCTGGCCCAGAGCTTTAGAGTAGGCCAACCATTGACTGAACTTCTAAAGCCAGCACACCCCAAGACTGAACTTCTAAAGCCAGCACACCCCAAGACTCTAACATAAGTCTTCTACAGAACATACTAAAAAATTAAGTAAATCAGAGGAAATGTCACCATTTTAGGCCAGGGCCAGCTCATCTGGGAGGAGAACTAGGCTGCTGGTCACATCTTAGCCAGTGGGCAGTGTAGCACCAGCACATTTATGTGCCTAATGGGTAGTGTGACAATGGGCCCATGACCTGCTCTCTCTCACTGCCTCCACTGTTCTTTCTGCCTATTGTTCTAATTGAGGGCCATGCCAACCCACAGAAATGGAAACCTCTTGGCAGTTTCCTTGTGGGAGTTTATAATTGAGAAGTAGAAGAGGTGTGGAAGGAGGAAAGACAGTAAAACATGAATATCTGCATTTTACTTATTTTCATTGTATTTGTTCTTTAATTTTCATAATGTGTATGAGTGACAGAAAGAATAGCAGCTGCAGATCACTCTGGGCTCAAATTTGGAACCCAATGAGATACATACATACCCTTTATATTACATTAAATATATCCTCTTTGTTAGTGGTTTCATTTTAAATTTTTAATTGTGCATTATGTTTATACATAGTAGTGGGATTCATTGTGATATATTCCTAGATGCACATAATATCATTTGATCAGTTTAATTCCCCAGTACCTCCCATTGTTCTCCCTTCTACCCTACCCCTTGATCTTCTACCTCAACTCAATTAGTTTCCTTCTATTTTCAAGAGGTTCCTTTTTATTTATTTTTTCTAACTTTCATATATGAGACAAAGTATATGACCCTGGGCTTTCTGAGTCTGACATAGTTCACTCAGTGTGATACTCTTCAGTTCAAACCATTTTACTATAAACAACAAAATGTTGTTCTTCCTTATGACTGAATAAATATCCCTTGTGTATATATACCACATTTTCTTTATCCATTCATTTGTTGACAGATACCTAAGCTAGTTCCATAGCTTGGCTATGGAATGACACTCCTATAAGCATGCTTTTGAATATTTGCTTACTTCAATACTCATTTGCATATTTTAAAGTATGCTTACTTTAATTCTTTTAGAAAAAAACTAATAGTTGTCTATCTGGGTCGTATGGTAATTCTTCTGCTAGACTATTGAAGAATCTCCATAATGTTTTCAATAATGGTTATAAAAATTTACAATCCTACCAATATTGTACAAATGTTCTTTTTCTCGCATGCTTACATCAACATTTATTATTATTTATATTCTTGATGTTTTTTATTCTGAAATGGAGATGAAAATGCAATGCAGGTTTGATTTGTACTTCCCTGATGATTAAACATGTTGAACATTTTTTTCATACATTTGCTGTTTATTTGAATTTATTCTTTCAAGAAATGTCTACTTAATTTATTTCTCCATTTATAGATTGAGTTATTTGATTTTTGATGTTAATAGATATATTTTGAATATTATATGTATATGTATATATGTGTGTGTGTGTACATATATATGAATGATCTGGATATTAATCCCCCAGTGGAAAAGTAGCTAGCAAATTTTTTTTTATAACTCTAGGTTGTCTCATAAGTCTTCATTGTTTCTGTTGATACAATCACATTTATTCATTTGTGATATAATCTCTTGAGACTTTGGTGTCCTATTAACAAAGTTATTGCCTGCAGCTCTCTTGGAGTATTTCCCTATGTCTTCTTCTTATAGTTGAAAAATTTCTGATCTAATTCCTAGGTATTTAATGCTCTTTGAGTTGATTATTATGCAGGATGAAAAATTTGTATTGAATTTCATTTTTCTACATGTGAATATCCTGCTTTTCTTTCACCATTTGTTAAAAAAAATATCATCTTTTCTCCAACAGATATCTTTGACACCTTTCTCAAAGATCAGATAATGGTATCCTGTGTGTTTATCTTTATGCTTTCTTCTGTATTCTATTGGTATGCTTGTCCTTATGCCAGTACCATTTGTTTGTTTGATACCAGGGATTGAACTTAGGGTTTAAGAGCCACATCCCCAGTCCACCCTCCCCTTTTTAATATATATTTTATTCAGAAACATGATTTGGCTAAGTTGCTGAGGCTAACATTGAATTTGCAATCCTCCTGCTTCAGCTTTCTGAGTTGCTGGGATTATAGATCATTGACACTGTGCCCAACACCACGGTGTTTTTGTTACTATAGCTCTATAACATAATTTGAAAACCAGTATTGTGATGCTTCCAACATTTGTCTTTTTGCTCAAAATTATCTTGCCTATTCTAGGTCTTTTGATTTGCCATACAAATTTTAGGATAGCATTTGCTAGTTCTATGAAGAATGTCATTAGTATTTTGATGGGAATTTCACTGAATCTGTAGACTGTTTTTGGCAAAGTGGCCATTTTGACAATATTTGTTTTGCCTAAGAACATGGGAGATCCTTTCACCTTATAATATCTTCAATTTCTTCTTTCAGTGTTCTACAATATTCATTGGAGAGTACATTTTTAAAATCACTGTAGTTAGATTTATTCCTATATATTTATTTTTTGAGACAATTGTGATGGAATTATTTTCTTGATTTAGTTTCCAGTGTGTTTATTATTGGCGTATAGAAAATCTATTGAATTTTGTATGTTTTTCTTCTCCCCTGCTCTTTTGCTTAATTTCATCAACTCTAGATGTCTTCTGTAGAGATTTTGATATTCTAAGTATAGCAACATATCATCTAGAAACAGCAATAGTTTGATTTCTTTATTTCATATTCATATCCTTTTTATTTCCTTCTCTAACCTAATGGCTTTAGCTAAAATATGAAGTACTGTATTGAATACATGAGTGAATTTAGAGGAAATGTTTTCACTTTTTATCATTTAGTATGAGGTTTGCTTTGTGTTTGTCGTACATAGACTTTATGATGTTTAGGTAAGTTGTTTGTATTCCTTACTTCTTCAACTTTTAATATGAATAAGTGCTAGATTTTGTAAAAAAAACTTTTCTGTATCTAATGAGATCAACATAAAAATTTTGTCCTTAATTCCATGCATGTTATGAATTACATGTTGTTTTGCATGTGTTGAAACATGCTTGCATATCTGGAATGAAAGTAGCACGATTATGACATATGATCTTCTTAATGTGTTTTTGAAAATGAATTAGTAATATTTTATTGAAAAATTTGCATATTCATCAGGCATGTTAGTGTACAGGTTTATTTACAAGAAATTCCCTGATATGGCTTCATTAAATTATTTTGGAGAGTTCCATTTCTTTCAATTTAATAGAATAATTTTGGAGCATTAGTTCTTCATTAAAGGTGTGGCAGGATTTTCTAAGAATCTATATGGTCCCTTAACTTTTCTTTGTTAGATGGCTGATTATTACTACTATAATTGCATTGCCTTTTATTTGTCTACATGTTCTATATCTTTCTGGTTCTATTTTGGTAGATCATATGTGTCTAGAAAAATCTCCATTTCTTCTATATTTCCAATTTAATTGGCATAAAAGTTTTCAAAGTTGTCACTAATGATTCTCGTATTTCAGAGATGTCTGTGGTGGTATCTCCTTTTCATTTGTAATTTTGCTGATTTGAGTCATTCTATTTTTCTTTTGGTTATTTTGACTAAGAGTTTATCAACATTATTTTTCTTTTTAACAAACCAAGCTATTAATTCACTGAGCCTTTATAATATTTTATTATTTTTTCCAATAATATTTGCTCTTATTTTCTTCTTTCCACTTAACTTGAAAATAGTTCATTCTTGCTTTTCTAGAACCCTGAATTGAATGAGTAGGGTGGTCATTTGGAAACTTGCTAATTTTTTTTTTAATGCAGACACTCATTAACTTATTTCTTATAATTGCCTTCATTGTGTCCCAAATATTCTGGAATGTTATATCTCCATTGTTATTTGAGTCTACTATTTTATTAATTAAAAATATCCTCAATTATTCATTTGTTGTTCAAAAGCATACTGTTTGTTCTCCATGGTTTTATGTAATTCCTATGGTTTTTGTTTCTGTTGATTTCTAATTTTATTCCCAAATGATCTGATATGATGCCAAAGTAGCATCATTTCTTTTTTTATTCACTGAGACTTGCTTTGAGTCCTAAAATATGATCTATTTTGGAGAAGATTACATGAATAGCTGATAAGTGTTGGGGACTTAAGAACACATAGGCCGAAAGAATAGAAAAACTTAACTCTCTGGTTGCCTCCCACCTCCTGATACAGACTTGGCCTAATCAGGAGGCGTTCCCCTGACATGTTGTGAGAACTGAAATTACCCTAAGGATAGGGTAGGGGCTCTGCCATTATGATTTGCCCATGCTCCTTATGTGTCTCTGTATTCTTTCTGTTGATTGGCCCATGTCCTCTATAAGACCATCCAACTTCCTCAATAAACTTGAGTTCGTGCCTTGACTGTGCTCCCTGACCCATCTGTTTGTCCTCTGAAAGGAGGGCTGGGTGTGGGCAGTCAGTTGGCCTTTACCTTGCCTGAGTTCGCCTCCACTGGAGTGTGTCCCCCCCCCCCCAACACACACAGTCTTCCCCGCCAGCCGGAGGAGCCTATTCAGGGTTAGGGGGGAGCTAGAGACCTCAGCAACTCAAATAGGTCCCTAACAGATAAGTAGGTGAATTTGGTTGTTGTTGGGTAAAATCATCTGTGGATGTCTGTTAGGTGCATTGATTTATAATACTTTTTAGGTCTGAAGAATCTGTGTTAATTTCATATATGGATGTATTATCTATTGGTGATACAGGTGTATTGAAATCACCTATTTGGGTCTGTGTAAGTATTTATATTGAGTAATATTTGACTTATGTAGTTAAGTGGACTAGTATTTGGTGCATAAATACTATCATTATATCTTTTTGCCATATGTCTCCTTTTACTAATATGAAGTGACCTTCTTTGTCTCTTTTGATCAGTTTTGAAGTCTTTTTTCCCATATATGAAAACATTTATACCTTCATTTTCATGGTATATCTTTTTTTATAATTTTACATACAGCCTGAGAATGTCTTTGCCTATAAAATTAGTATTTATCAAACAACACATATATTAGGAATTTGATTTTTAATCCATTCATCCATTCTGTCTTTTAATTGGAGAGTTGAAACCGCTTACATTCAGCATTATTTTAGAAAACAATGTTTATTGTTATCTTCCATTTTACTTTCTTTTACTGTTTAATTCAGTTTTAATTCTCATTTTCTTTAACTGCTAGTGTAATAATATCCATCCATTCAGTCATGCTAAAGCTTGTTTTTAATTTTTTCTGTGTACAATTTCTTTAAGTGTTTTTTTTTTTTTATATTGCCATTTTAGGAGTCACAGATTTGTTTTATTTACCTTAGATTCTTATTTCTTCTTCAATTCTAAAAGATAGCTTTTCTGACTATCAATTTTATTTGTTTATTTTTTTCTTTCATAGTTTTTGTACATTGTTCCAAGACTTCCTAGAATTTTAGAGTTTGTGCTCATAAACCAGAGGTTATTCTTCTTGTTTTACCTCAAAAATGAACTGACATTTTTCTCCTGAGATTTATAAAATTCTGTCTTTGTTCTGTTTGTTAGGCATTTTAATTATAATATGTGAAAGTTTTTTTTATCATCTAATCTATTTGTTTTTTTAAATGCATCCTATAACCATATATTAAATACAGTCCCAAGGTTTAGAATATTTTCTGATACTACTTTACTTAAGTAATAAGCACTTACCTATCTATGGCCTTATCTTTTTATCTAAGAACCTTCTTTAATCCCAATGATTCTTATATCTGGTCTCCTAATAATGTTCCAAATTTTCTGAATATTCTGATCATTATTTCTTTTTATTTTTACTCTTGACTGTGTTTTCAAGGTTATGAACCCTGTCTTTGTGGCCTGAAAGTCTTATACAGGGTTCAGATCATTGTTTTACTTCCAAGGGAGTTTTTAAAATTTGATATATTGAATATTTTCTTCCCTTATTTCTAGTTTTGTTGTTTTTTCCAGAATTGCTATGTCTTTATACAAATACGCTTTTGTTTTCAATGTTTGTCTTTTAGCTCCTTCCTTGATGTTATTATAGTTTATTGATATTTTTTACCTATCAACTTTTTAAATTCTTTGGGATTTCATTTACATCAATATTTGTGAGCTCAGTTATTAGAAGGGTTATATTTTTTGACTTATCTTGTTTTTTTGTTTTCTTATGTTTCCTGATAACATGGTTCTTGTTTATGTTTTTGTTATTTTAAAACTATTGAGATATAGTCTTTAATGGGGACTGCTAATGAATGGTTTACACTTAAGTATAAGCTCTAGGTTAGGGATATATCTTAGATTCAATGCCTACAATCAGTGTAACCTAAGTGTTAATTTTAACTACAGCATTGAATGGAAAGTGTAACAACCAGTAACAATTATAATTTCAGAGCACACTATATATCAACACATGCTATGCAAATTTCAAAGACAAACATGGATAAGAATTGTTTTATAATAGGTTGAAATTATTAAGTGCTAATGGTATTTCACTAAATTTTATAGAGAGAAGGATGAAAACAAAAATAAAATAGAGCAAAATTAGGAAAAGGACTAATAAAGTAAAAGTATGGGGGTGGAAAGACAGAAATTAACATGAAGTAAGTGTTAAGGATGAAGGAGAGAGGAAGGGAATGAAGATAGAAGACAAAGCAATTGAGAGAAGATCCAATTAATTGACAAAATACCTCAAATTATATACAACTCTGACAAAAGGGAAAACATTGGGATATTTGGAGACAGTAGGCATTGATTAATATCAAACATTTGACAAGATTCAGTTTATAATTTTCTATCTGAAATTATTAAAACAGTCCTTTTGTTCTGTTTTTTTTTTTTTTTTTAATATTTATTTATTTATTTATTTATTTATTTTTCAGTTGTACACAATGCCTTTGTTTTCACGTGGTGCTGAGGATCGAACCCAGGTTGCACACGTGCTAGGCGAGTGCTCTACCACTGAGCCACAACCCCAGCCCCGTGTTCTGGGGTTTTTGATATCAAGCAGTTTGTCTTCAGTTCTGTCTTGAATAGATCAATCACTTTAGGGGAGTCTGTATTCACAGTTTACCACCTTCTTTCCTGCCCTGTTATACCCCTCTATCACATCCCTTCTTTCTGGTAGCCTCAGTTCATTCTTGCTCTAGCACCTTCTAGATTTGGAAGAGTTGACTTAGGATTTACCACATTCTGTCCTCAAACTGTTCCAGGTTGGTACCCGGCATGTCAACCCAACTCATGCCAGAACTCAATTTCAATTGAAGGTGCTCTTTGCTTTTTTCAGTTCTGTAGGCTCACTCTGTCACTGCAAAACCATTGTTTTGATTCATTCTTAGGGATTTGCTATGATAATGTGTGTTCATCTGATTTGACTTGACCAAAGAACTTAACTAAACTGATTTATAATATGCTCAAATACAGTGCATGAAGAGAAAGAAATATAGTGTAGGAAAGCCACATGAAAGTTTGAATATTCAATAAGTGAGAAGAAAGAGAGCAGAAGATATTTGCACATGAAGAACATAGAAAAGAAGGAAGAGAAGAAAGGAAATAAAATGAAGACAAAGGAAGAGAGAATGATAACATGGAAATTTGATTATTACAGCAAGAAGGTAAAAAAAAGTGAAGCAATGCAATCAAAAGAAAAATGAACAAATAGACAAAAAACAATGACGCCAAGAAAGAACAAAAATGACAGCAAATATTACTCTTTAAAAATAAAAACAAAAGAAAAAAGCAAAAGGTTTATAGAAATAAAAATAATATTCTGTACAATTGGTCTAAGTGAATGTTGTTGTGCCAATATCATGCAATTTTTGTTATCATGACTTTGTAATACACAGAGACAAACCCACATAAATACAGTTATCTCATACTAGACAAAGGCACAAAAACATTCGTTGGAGAAAATATAGCCTCTTCAACAAATGGTGCTGGGAAAACTGGAAATCCATATGTAGCAAAATAAAATTAAACTCCTAACTCTCACATTGCATGAAACTCAGCTCAAAGTAGATCATAGACGTAGGCACTAGAACGTAGAGCCTTCCCCTAATAGAAGAAAAAGTAGGCCCAAATCTTCATCATGTTGGCTTAATAACTTACTTCCATAACAAGACTCCTAAAGCACAAGAAGTAAAATCAAGAAGCAGTAAATTGGATATAATCAAACTAAAAAGCTTCTTCTCAGCAAAAGAAATAATCAAGAATTGGAAGAGAGAACCTACAGAATGGGTTCAACTGACTACGTGTATGTTACTAGGCAATAATACCCAAAATATTAATACTACAACCAAAAAACTTATAATCCTGGAACAGTTGATTTTCCTAAAATATTGAAGACAAAGCAAACAATTTAAAACATTTACAGAAGCAACCATATTAAATCTATGAATTGAGGCTTATTTTATATAAAATGCAAATATAATACAGAAAATATAATGAAAAGTACATGCTGTCAGGCTCATTTATATGAACTAGCTGCATCTATTCCCTAGTTCATACTATCATCACAATTAATTTTGAGAAAATGATTAAAGGAACATTTGGCAATCTTATGTGGTCATTCATGAAGCTAGAATGACTAGATCGGCTGGCATATCTTCAGAATTTTGAGACAATTCCAAGGCATAAGTTTCAGTTCAGGTTCTAAATTTGATTCTAAGTAAATGTAAAGCAGGACACAAATAAACAGCTGCAGAATAGTAGCTAAAATGCTTTGCGTCACGTTTTTTTTTTTATATTAGAGAGGACATTTTTCATGTTTTACTACATAATATTCATTTGCTCAATTCACCATGCTACTCTCACAAGTACATATCTATCTAGTTGTACAAAACGAGAGTTTTGTTTTTCCCCATGGGTATTATTTATTAATTATTGAAGTAATAAATTTGGTTATATTTTAAAATTAAATTTATCTTTAAGCCGACACATGAAAAGTAAAAGTTCGACATGTAAAACTGTATCATGTTATGCTTTAATATAGGCATACTATGAATATGGTTTTAGTCACATTAAATATATCTTCTCTAACATTTTTTCATCCTATATGGTAAAATATTTCAAAATCATTTCTTCTATCTTTCAAAAATTTACAGTACATTATTGTTTTCTTTTTTGACCATTCTTTATAATAGCACATCAGAATAACTTGTTTCTTACTATAAATTAGTACCCATTGATCAACCATTTCCCATTCCTCCATTTCACACCACTTTCCCAGGCTCTGGTAACCACCACTCTACTCTCAGCTCCTATGAGATTAACTCTTTTAGATTTCATGTGAGTTCATGAGGTATTTGTCTTTATTTGCTTGGCTTACTTCACTTAACCTAATGAACTCCACTTTCATCCATGTTGTTAGAAAATACAGAATTTTGTTCTTTTTATGGCTGGATAGTAGTCTATTGCATGAGTATGCCCACTTTCTTTATCCATTTGTTAGTTTATAGACTTGCAGGTTGTTTTCAATTCTTGCCCATTGTGAATAGTGCTGTGATGAATTTGTGTGTGCAGATATCTCTGTTGCACACTAATGTCATTTTCATTTTTCCTTGTATTTATAGCCAAGTGGAATTGCTGGATCAGTTTTTGTGGACCTTTTATACAATTTTCTATAATGAATGTACTAACTACATTTTTTATCAACAGTGTACAAAAATTCTCTATTCTCCAAATCTTTGCCAGAAATCGTTTTTTTTTTTTTTTTTAAGGGAAGTGAATTCTCAGTTGAATTCTTAAAAGAAAAGCCAAATGCAGACCCTTCCTTAAATAGCACATTTGCTCTGCCATAATTCTATAGATCCATGGTAAACAGAAATTTCACACTATTAAAATGATTGATCATGATCCTATAACATAATAATAAAGGTATTATAAGACATTTGATATCAATGAATGATAGTAATACAATGAATAATTTGTATTCAACTAAAGAAAATGGTTTACTGAAAATTGTTATAAAAGGGAAGAGAAAGTTTTTTACAATAGAAATGTAAACTAAATTAAATGTCTTACGAAAGAATGTGATGTTAAGAAGGAATCTTTTATATAAATAAGAACTTTTTATTGACATAATGTCAGAATCCTGGAAAGTCAAAAGAATACCAGAGCCAGGATGTCAATGATTCATAAATTAATAACCATGTTATAGGTATAAAATTAATCAAAGTATGGAAATAAAACTGAGCAGATATATTCAATGTCAGAGCCCAAATCCATGTAGATCTGGAGTGCATAACTCTCTTAACAGTGATTCTGAATTCTAAATATAGATATTTTTCCACCATTGTTCACACTCTAGAAATACAGCTCATGTTTGCCTTGTGAGTTTTTTCACTTTTCCAAGATAACCATCCATGACATTAGAGAAATTATTATGATGTTTCAACAGATAAGTAAGCAAAACTTGAAGAGATTATCATAAAGAAATGGTTCAAAGAAGTAACCTGAAAGAAGGTTGAGTTGAACAGAGATTTTAGTAGCTTCCGGGAGCTGATGGGCTTTTATTGGCTGCCAATAAAAAAGGCTAAGTGGATACCTAAAATTGTCCATTCAAACGCTAAAAGGGTCATGCTTTAGGAGAAAACCATCCCAAAACTAAGGACAACCTTGCAGAGTTGAGTGAAATTGAAGAAAACAAACTCTACCAATTTGAATATGAAGGTTTCATGAGATCAAAGTGTTTGCCACTAATTTAAGCATTCAGTAGAAGAAAACATAATGCTCTCTAGAGGAAAATAAAATAAGGCAGAGTGTCTTCAACATACTGATTCCTATGTTCAATATATATAATTACCAGAAAACATAAATTACCAGACAAATAAAGAAGGAAAAAAAGGTGACAAAAGTTTTAAAAGAAAAAAAAAAAAAAAAGAATCAGCAGATGCAAATGCTCAAATGAGAGAAATTCCCAATTAACCTATGTGTGATTTAAAACAATTGCAGTAAATACATTAAAGAATCACAAGGAAAACTCTATATAATGATTGAGGACATGGAGAAGTTTAGGAGAGAATAGGAATAATTTTAAAAAGAACAAAACTGAAACCTTAGTTCTTAAAACTGCTATATTCAAAATAAAAAACGTGGGATTAATAGAAGATAAAATTCCAGAAAGAAAATTTACCTGAATTAGAAATCAAGTAAGTAGAAATTCTCCAAATTAAAACATATAGAAAATAAAATACATTATCTCAATGATATGTTGAACAAGAAGTTTTCTACATATATAGATTTTTTTCTTTGTTTTCAGAGTTACAGAGGGAATAAAGAAAAATAAAATGGAAAAAAAACACTTGAAAAGATATATTAGATATTTTTTTTCTTCTTTGGTACCAGGGATTGAACTCAGACACCACTGAGCTCCAGCCCCAGCCCTATTTTGTATTTTATTTAGAGACAGAGTCTAACAGACTTGCTTAATGCCTCACTTTTTCTTAGGCTGACTTTAAACTCACTATCCTCCTTCCTTAGCCTTCTGAGCTACTGGGATTACACTATACCTGGCAATTAGTTGAAAAAATTTTAACTGGATGAAAAATAATAATAATGCACAACTCCAAGAAGTTTACTAATATACAAGTTGAATGTAAAGAAAGTAAAATCTAAGAAAATATAAATGATATACAAGGAAAAAGCTGTAAGAATGACTGTCTTATAATCATAAAATTTAATAAAAATGTAGCAGAACAACTTTTAAGAGTTCCTGAGCACCCTGCACAAAACTCATCTCAAAGTACATTAAGGACCTGTTTATATTAGAAGAAAATGTAGGACCAAATCTCCATCATGTTGTCTTAGGAGCCAAATTCCTCAACAAGAGTCTTAAAGTGTAAGAAGTAAAATCAAGAATTAATAAATGGGATGGTATCAAACTAAAAATCTTCTTCACATTAAAAATAACAATCAAGAACATGAATAAAGAGCCCACAGAATGGAAGAAAATCTTTTCCACCTGCACATCCAATTAATTTTCAGGATATACAAAGAATGCATAAAACTTAACCCCCCAAAAAAGAAACCAAATAACCCAAGCAATAAGTGGGCAAAGAAACTGAACATGAACTTTGTGGAAGGAGTAACACGATTGGTCAACAAATATATGAAAAATGTTCAACATCTCTTGCAGTTAGAGAAATGCAAATTAAAACCACACCGATCCCGTTCTCTCCATTCAGAATGGCAATTATCAAGAATACAAGCAACAATAAATGTTGGTGAGGATGTGGGGAAAGAGTACATACATTGCTGGTGGTATTGCAAATTGATCCAAACCCTCTGGAAAGCAGTATGGAGATTTCTCAGAAAATTTGGAATGGAACCACAATTGGATCCAGCTATCCCACTCCTCAGCATATACCCAAAGGAACTAAAATCAGTACAGTATAGTGACATGGCCACATCAATGTTTATAGCAGCTTAGGTGCGCTTCAACAGATGAATGGGTAAAGAAAATGTAGTACATATACACAATGGTATATTACTCAGCCATAAAGCAGCATAAAATTATGACATTGACTTTTAAATAGATGTAACTGGAGACTATCATGCTAAGTGAAATAAACCAATTCCCCAAAACCAAAGGCTGAATGTTCTCTCTGTTATTTGTATGTTAACACAAAATAGAAGCAGGGAGCGAGGAAGAATAGAAGTTTAGTGGATTAGACAAAGGGAAATAAAGGGAAGGGGGGATGAGAATAGGAAAGACAATAGAATGAGTCAGACATAACTTTTGTACCTTCGTATATGAATACACAACCAGTGTAACTCCACATCATATACCACAAAAATGGGTATTTCTACTCCATATATATGTGATATGTCAAAATACATTCTACTGTCATGTATAACTAAAAAGACCAAATAAAAACTTTTAAAAAGAAGAAAAAAGAGTTCATGAGGAAAACAGGTTTTTGAACTAAAATTACATATTGTGAAACAATTTCTAAGAAATGAATGGAACATAATTCATTAACAGCAAATCCCATTGCAAGGAATGCTTTAAAGGATGATCTTCAGAAAGAAAATAAATCATATCAGAAATTCAATCACAAGGAGTGAAATGTAGATACATATAACCGCCATTTTTTTCTTAATTTTTAAAAATTCAGTTGATTATTTAAAGAAAATACAACCAACGAATTATATGATTTATAACATATAAAAGTAGTATACATAAAAACACAAATAAGAATATTGGTAATAGGCAGATTGAATTGGCAAACTGATTCTAAATGTCATATGAAAATACAAAAGAGTCAAAACTTACTTTAAAATATAAAACTTGGACTACTCATACAAATTATTTTTAAGTTGAAAAAAAAAGCTACCATAATCAATGTGGTAACTACAAAAGGATGAATAAGTCATTGGGACAAAATACATTCTAGATATAAATCTATAGATACACAGATATTTGATTTTTACTTGCAGTGCCAAAGTAATCCAATTTTCAATAAAGGGTCCTTGAATAATTTAGTAGGATAAATAAGATCTTTTAATAGATGTGCTAGAACAACTAGAGAAATATTTACAAAATTATGTACTTGAATCTGACATTATGCTATATATATGTGTGTGTGTATATATATATATATATATATATAAATTTGAGATTTGTCATAGATGTATATGCTTAAATTATAAGAGTACAAAAAGTATATTTAGAAGAATATATTTTGCAACTTGGGGTAGGAAATACATTTATTAATTTTTATTTATTTTTTTAAAGATTTTTGGTGTTGTAGATGGACAGCATGCTTTTATTTTATTTATTTATTTTTATGTGGTGCTGAGGATTGAACCCAGTGCCTCACACATGCTAGGGCAAGTGCTCTACCACTGAGATTTTTTTTTTAAGTTATACATGACATTAGAATGTATTTTGACATATTATACATACATGGAGTACAACTTCCCGTTCTTCTGTTCATACATGATGTAGAATTACCTTGGTCATGTATTCATATATGAACATAGAAAAATAATGTCTGATTCATTCTAATATATTTGCTGTTCCCATTTTGCCTTCCATCCCATCATTTCCCTTTGTCTAATCCAAGTACTTCTATTATTCTCTACTCCCTGCCACCATTATTGTGGGCAAATACATTTTAGACAGGGAAAAAAATGTTAAGTATTATTAAAAATGTAATACTATATTATACTTCATCAAAATCAAACATTTATGTTCCAAAAAGGCATGAAAATGTAGACCTCATATTTTCAGAAAATATTTAGAGTACATATATCTGACAGAGGACTTATATCCAGAGTATAACAAACATTTTGCAAATTTTATTAAAAAATATTTTCAGTTAAAGTGGACAAAGCTTGATTAGTCAAGTTACAAAACTGGTAAGGATGGCTAATAAGTATACAAAAAAATGTTCATATATAGTCATGCAAAATGCAAAGTAATACCAAAATAAGGTTGTTCTTTACAGCCACTGGAATTACTAAAATAAAACAGTCTGATAATGTCGGATGCTGTCAGAATGTGCATTAATAAAATTTGTATGCAAAGCTTAAAGGAATGCAAATTATTCCAACAATTTTGGAACACTATTTGGCACTTCTTCCTTTTTGTTTTACACACACACACACACACACACACACATTTAGTTGTTGGTACACTTTTATTTTATTTATTTATATGTGGTGCTGAGAATAGAACCCAGTGCCCAGTGCCTCACACATGCTAGGCAAATGTTCTACCAGTTAACCACAACCCCAGCTGTTGGCTTTTGAAAGCTCACTGTAAATCCACAGTGTAGTCAAGCATATAGATTTCTAATTTTCCAATGAAGGGAATTGCAGGTATATATTTATAAGCAAAGCAAAACACACACACACACACACACACACACACACACACACACAAACAAACAATTGTAGAAGAATGAAAAGGTTCAAAATGACTTCATAATAGTTAAACAGCAAAAACACCCAAATACTAATCAACTGGAGAATAGACAGTTTATTGCAAAACTCATAAAATGTACTCATAAATAAAATGGAAAAAATTATTGACATATGATCAACATAAATCAATCTCAATAACACAAAAATTCTATCTGCAGACATTTCTTACAAAATATATAGGCCACACCTTGTATTTATCACTTTCCAGGGAATACGTGGAGTGGCAGAACTAGCATGTGTATCCAAGATTTATATCTCTAAACACCACTAAAATTATTAAAACATTGATTCTCAAACCTTACTGTATATCAGTATCTTCTAAGGAACAGAAAAAAAAAATTTCTCTTTCATTTCTGAAGTGAAACCTGGAAACTCTATTTTTCTACTAAAACTTTTCAGTTAACTATATGATGAATTTGGAATCAACTAGCATAAGAAACTTCAGAAATTTAACTTAACTATATGATGAATATATAAGTCATTAAGATAAAATAAATTTTTGGAGATATATCACTCATCCACTTGTGTAAAAGTGAAAATGGGGCTAGTGTCACAGCATAAAATGTCAAACTTAGCCAAGTTAAAATTGCAATTAAGTCAATGGTAATGATTTCAATAGAAAAAAATTATATGTTTTTTTCAATAGAAAAAAAATTATGTTTTTTTTTAAAAATTATATTTTTTATTACTTTTTACTTATTTGTTTATTTTTTATGTGGTGCTGAGGATCGAACCCAGTGCCTCACACATGCTAGGCAAGCTCTACCACTGAGCTACAGCCCCAGCCCCTTGACCTTGGCTTTTAAGTTATATACATTGTATAGTTTAAAACCACACATTTTAGGAAGGATATTAAAAGCTAAATGACTTGCTTCCTTAATGTTACAAAGCAGTCTTACCAGCAAAGTTTAACTTCTTTGTGCCTTTGTTTCCAGTAAAAGCTTTCGTTATTCATATCACATTAATGAAAAAAAAATCATTTACACGAATAAACCATAAAAACAAAATCATTATTTTGACCTATACTGTATTTTGAAAGTAAAATATACTATATTATGCTTTTTAGTATAAGGATATGAAAATTTGGTTTTATTATCAGTTTTTATTCATGTCATATGAATGATGGCTTTGGCATAATAAACTTAACTTTTAAATTATTCTTATCTTCAAATTACAAAAAAAAAATGGCCAATTAAAATAGAGCTTAATTTTGGTGAGCATACAAAAGCAACTATGAAAATTATCTAAATCTTATTACTATTGTTAATAGCAGTTAATCAGCTTTTTATAGTTTTATTTTAAATGTTTTCTCATGGAAATAATTAGGACAATATGGAAGGATGAGATTTTTATGCTTCAGAAAATAAAGTATACTAAAGATGTTCTCTTCATTAACATATTGCTTTCACATTGAGTTGTATGACTTGTTCAAAGCCTTTACTTAACTATTGATATCGAAAACACCTCAATGGAAGTGATTTTTATCTTCTAACAAAACCTTACATCCATTCAACTGAGATTGTTCCAGATTTAATTGATATATTTCCTAGAGGATAACAAATTTTATAGTATTGAACAAATAATGAGGTATTTAGTATGCTAAACATGTCTACCTGTAAATACCAGATATTTAAATATGTGTTTAATCACTGTTTTTTACTTGAATTTGTA
This sequence comes from Tamias sibiricus, assembly GCA_025594165.1. NCBI lineage: Eukaryota > Metazoa > Chordata > Mammalia > Rodentia > Sciuridae > Tamias > Tamias sibiricus. The sequence continues at coordinate 81,258,841 of CM046667.1, forward strand.
TCACATGACCTCTGCCTAAATTCAACAACTTACCATTGAGGTAATGAACTCTAAATTTGATTTATATAAACTATAAATACTATGCTAACTCAGAGAATGGGGAATTTGTTGAATCAGAGTAATACTTCACACAGGAGCAGGGCATTCAGTTTGGCATTGCAGAAAACAGGTAGAAATTGGAAGTTCAAATGCATACAAGATTTTATAAATGCAGTGATATAATCTAAATTCAAATAAATATAAATGCAGTAGAACAGGGTTTAGTATAATGTTCCTTAACAACAGTGATGAACCTTATTAAAATTCACATATCAAAAATATTGTCTATTTGCTTTAAAAGTGTTAGTGTAGAGTGGGTAACAAGAAGATAATACATAGCAAGGTTCTAAATTTCTTTTATAAAATATTTACTTTGTTTTCATACAAATACATATTTACATAAGGATGGATAGCTATATCTACATACTGCTAATATTGTGCTTCTTTAGATACTAAGTATATTTATGCCTAACCCAACTCTGTTAAGATAGGGGAATGGTATATAGGATAAATAAGACTGCTTGCTAATGACCTGTTTTCTAACCCCCTCCCCCAAGAATAAAGACTAGTAAAGAAATATTAACTGGTTAGGTTCTCTGGTGGCAGTCAGTTTTGTTTTCACAGCAGAGCCTTGGATGTCAGCCCAGATTAATTGAATTAATTGAATGCTGTACAGAGACATTCTGTTTAGAGTGGATGAGATTTAGATCTTAGAACACATAGAAATGTTGGCTATGTAGATTTAAGAACACATATTTTCTCATAACATCAAGAATATAACCACCCCATAATTTCATGGAATTTCGAATAGGTCAGTTGGTGTCCTAGGAGAAAAAGCTAATGACTGAATCCTTTCCACTCAGCTGGAGTTTTCCTGCTGATCATAGCTATTTACATGTAATTCTCATTTTGTTTTCAGCCTTAATAATCAGCTCCTCAGCTCCTGAGAGAGAGAAAGAGAGAGAAAATCAGCTTATGATACTTACAGATGAAACCTATTGAATGAAATCTGTGTGGGATTATTGCATAAACATTGGATAAGCAGGTATTTCTCATGAATTGTTTATATGGACAATTAATTTTTTAACTTAAAAAGGGGTAGAAAACACATAACTTCTTACCATTATTACTTCACTATCTATACTATCATATTCTGTTCCTCAATTTAAAAGCAGATGTCAAGAATATAGTCCAAAACTTCCAATAGGTGGCTTCTTGAAATTCATGCTTCTAGCAGCCTAAATAAACCTATATGTTTGTGTTAATATGCCTTTACTAGTTTATTATTCAAATAGTTACATTCTCTACTTTTATTTCTTCTTTTTAGATATACAAGACAGTATAATTTGACATATTATACATTCATGGAGTATAACTTACTCTAATTAGGATCCCCTTCTTGTGGTTGTACATGATGTGGAGTTTTACCATGGTATACTGATACATGGACATAATTTTTGATGGAAGTAGCTAACCCTCAAACATTTTTATATGAAATACCTATTATACATCTTCTCATCTATGCTAATTACTGTGTCAGATATTTGTAAAGAAATTTGCAGAACTCACACAGATACAGTAATTCGATCTTTGATAAAGATGCCAAATACATATGTTGGAGAAAAAGATAGCCTTTTTAGCAAACGGTGTTGAGAAAACTGGACATATATATACACACACTTATGCTGCACTAATTAAAATACTACTACTAAAAATAGAAGTGAAATCGGTAGATTAGAACAAGTGGCTCAGGGGGAGGGAGAAGGGAAGGAGATACTGGGGAATGAGATTGATTAAGTTATGTGCATGTATAAATGTGACCTAATGAATACCTTTATTGTATATAATTATAAATAACTAATAAAAATAAACTTTAAAATACCTATTATACCTCTCAGCATATAGTTATTTAGATTGTTTCAGACTTGTAAGGAATTTTGTGTATTTCATTTGCATGATACTTATACAGAGCTATGTCAAAAAGAAGAGAATGCGTTACAAATGTTACATAGAATCAGAAGTCTGTCTTTTAAAAAAATTGTGGTGCATTAAGATTAGGAGATCTATATTTTCCATTGTCACATACTTCAGACATTAATTATAGAAGTTAAATCTAGTATTCCCTATTACCTTCTTCAATATAGAACCCATCTTGTTCCAACAAAATTGTATATGATCTGTCATTTCTAAGAAATATAATAAAGTGACAGTAAGATATGCAAATTTATAAAAATTAATTCATATAGATACTAACTGTACTAAAAAACAGACACATCTTTTCTCAGGAATCATATTTTTTTACCTTACCTTTCTAATTCTACATGACATTTGACATTAATCCAGACTTAATTCCCTATTATCCCTTGCAAAGATCATGAGATTTTTCAGGGCTTATTGGTTCTTAAGTGGTTATCACTCACATTTCATAAATAATGTAGTTATTCTTGCTGTGATTGAAATGCACCTAAAATCACCTTGTGATTTTGGTGCTTTGCATATCCTTGAGGTTTTCTTTCCTGATTCTGGTTAGCTTTAGTTATAAGCACATATTCACTAAATTTTTTTTCTCTGAACCACATACTGATTTCATGTTTTTTTTTTTTCATTTCAGACTGTGACTGTGAAAAATATTAACATAAAGAAACTTCCCAAAACATATTTTAAAAAAAAATTTAGAACTGCAGACACAGCTCTCTTTTTTGTCTTTTCTGTTAAATATAACTATATATCCTGGAAATAATACATCAAGCAATGATAGGAGGATATTGAAAGGTTGAAATATTGAGGGAAACTACTGGACAGGTAGCTCAGGACTAAGGAACAATGTATATGTATGTATATACACACACACATTATTTATATATATAATTTAAAATATGTATATTTCATAAATATATATGTGTATATTTTCCATAATATATGTGTGAGTATGTGTGTGTGTGTGTGTGTGTGTGTATATATACATATATATATATATATACACACATATATATGGCAAGAGAGAAAGAGAGACAGAGTCCATATATATTATAAAAGTTAGACTGAGGAACTATATATATATATATATATATATATATATATATATATATATATATAATTTTTTCCATTAAGATAAATGGAAAAATAATTTTCCATTTAATTAAAAAAAAAATATATATAGCATCCTTGCTGGCAACAGAAAATGGGATTCTATTAGCCACAAAAGACTCAAGCCAGGAAAGCATTTTTCTTCTTTTTTTTATCTTTTTTTTGTTTTATTCAAAGTTGTTGTCTATGACAGTAGAATGCATTACAATTCATAATACACATATAGAGCACATTTTTACATATCTCTCATTGTAAACAAAATATATTCATACCATTCTTGTCTTCATACATGCACTTAGGGTAATGATATCTTTCTCATTCTACCCCCTTGCCCCTTCCCTTCCAATCCCTCCCCATTTATCTTTCTAGTGTTCTTCTAATCCTCCTAAGTTAGCCAATCTCAGAAATCCAAATGCTGAATGTTTTCTCTGATATAGGGAGGCTGATTCACAGTGGGGTTGGGACGAGGAAAGCATTCTTCTACTCAATGTGTAGAGGCTGCATTTAGTCACTAGAAATACCATGTTGCCGCCTATAGCAATTACTGCTTGTAGCAACGACGCCTCGGGAGAAAATTCAGAGGCAGGATGGAAATGAAAAAGTTCTTTTATTCTTCTCTCTTCTAACTTCTCTCTCTGGCTCCAACAACCTCTCCAACTCCAACTCCAACTCCAACCACACAACTAACTAACCCTCACCCAGTTAAATACTTTTTGCCTTAACAAGGACATGTGCTAACAGCTTGAGCTAACAGGTGCGTCACACAGTGTTCACGGGCATAAAAAGATTCTTAGATAAATGCATGAATATCAGGTGAAAGTACTTGAACACCTTTATGGCTCTTAGCTAGCTGCCATCTTATCTATCTCCACAATTAGGGCTCTTACATTTCCCCACTTTTGTTTAAAAAGAGGGGATGCTCTCAGACGTCCATGTGCAACCAACATTCTTACCCGTCATTGGATAATCAAGGCTGTGCCCTTGACTCCTGTCTTAGGTCAATATGTTGGACACATGAGACTGTCCCGTGGATGGGTGATGACCTCATCCAGATCGACTGTGCCTGTCTTAGGTTGTCCCCCTCTGGGGATCTTACCCGTCATTGGCTAACCAGCCATCCAATCAACCCCTTCAGGATCAACTGTGTGTTGACTAACAGCTGTCCAATCGTGAGGAGATGCTGCGGCTTTAAGGCGGCATGCCTTCTGCTGACCAGCCAAGTTCCATAGCGAATCAAGGTCTTTAAACAAATCAGCTGCCCTAAATTCCATCACGTAACGCACTGAGTTCTCTAGACAAATACCCGCAAGGTATTGTCCTGTAATGTCCCAAATAATGAAAGATAAAAATGTCCACTTGTTATAACACGTTGATCTAGAAGGCCCCATGCATGCAGAGCAGAGGCCACACTGCTGGTGAGGTTGTTTGATGCTTGAGCAGCAGGGATGCTTGTAGCGAAATTGATCCCTGCAGCTGTAGCAGCAGCCATCTTTTTCATGTCTAGACAATGCCACCGGCAAATCTTCAGGGCCCGCTACCTAGAAACTCAAGCATCAATTATTAAAGGAAAGGCAGTGCTATTCCAGCACTGAGTCAAGAGGTGAGTTGTCAAACTAAAAAAATAGAATTATTAGATTAGAAAATTAAAGTTGATCTCTGCTCACACACATTGCTGCTTGAGCTCCCACAAATACAAGCTGGCAAAATATCACATTCAGAATAAATCAAAGAAAGACTGACAGTATTTACTGCATTAAAGATAGATTAAAGAAAAGCTAAAAGGACTTTGGAAAAATAATTTGTTAGCTGGAACCCCTGAGTCTCTTCATACACAACAACCTTCTATGAAATTACCTGTTGAAATAATTCAAATTAATCAGCTATTAAACAAATAAAGTTAATTACAAATAAACAATCCCATGTCAAATACCAAAATATTAGGTTATACAGTATTAGTCATATTCTTTGCTGAAGAGAAGTCCCAGGGCCACCTATAAATCAAAATTGAAGGTACCTTCACTTTTTAAATTGTTTACCCAAATTGAATACTCTAAAATTAAATGAATTAGAGTTATTTGGATCCATATATATATATATATTATAATTAAAAATTTTTTTATAATATTAATTTTCATAAGTGCTTTGTTATTTGTGATGTTATACTGGACAGACGCACATACAAACATAATTGTGACATCACATTAACATGAAATTTAGACAAATACACAGACATAAAGACATATATAAAAGGAAAAAAAAATACAATTGTGTGCACACTAAAGAGAGATCTTCTCGTCCCGGCCGGGAGGAATGAGACTTAAATTGTGAATTTATTGGAGGACTCTTTTAAGGGAATCATTCCATACCTTCATATTGGTCCTCTTGATTTTGTACTTGTTTTATTAATCTTGATTCCTCAATAACTTCATCTTGGTCCTTTTGATTTGGTATCTGTTTTATTAATCTAGATGATATCCATATTGGGGAGGATTCATGCTGTGGAAAAACACAAACAGATCCTCTCCCCCAAATTAATACTGGATCTAGACCCTTCCATGCACCTGAAAGAACATCCTTCCAGTAAACCAAAGGTTTATGTTGTTGGTATGGATTCCAGTGTCTGTCTCCAGCCGAATATCCATTAGAATCTAAAGTTAAAAAATTTAAGGTAAACAGGTGCTGTCCCAAAATTGGAGCTAGCAGGTCCAATAGCACCACATACTCCAGCTTTTAAATTGTTTTCTCAAATCCAAAATCTCCTATGGCAATGAAAAGAACCTTTATTTATAGGTCACATAAAAGCTCACACTAATCTGCCTGGTCCTCTCCATGAAGGTAATCAAAAAAGCTGATGCCCTCACTAAAACAATATTTATATTTACTACAGTACAACAAGCTACTTCATTTCATTCCCAGTTCATGTTAATAGCACTACCTTAAGACAAAAATTTAAAATCACAAAAGAACAAGCTCATAGAATTGTAAAAGAATGTTCATCTTGTGTAACACATTTGCCCAATCCACATTATGGGGTTAACCCACGAGGTTTGATGCCCAATCATTTGTGGCAGATGGATGTCACTCATGAGCCAAGTTTTGGAAAATTACGATTTATTCATGTCACCATAGATACATGCTCAGGCATGATTTTTGCTTCTTTACATTCCAGAGAAAAAGTTAAAGATACTATATCTCATTGTCTACAAGCTTTTGCTGCATTGGGCATCCCCAAAATGCTTAAAACAGATAATGGCCGTGCATATACATCCACATCCTTCAAACAATTTTGTACAAAGTTCAATATTATCCACAAAACACGTATCGCTTATAATCCTCAGGGACAAGGAATAATTGAAAGAGCAAATCGGACACTTAAAAATATGTTACTAAAGCAAAAAGATGGAAACTGGAAAAATCCTAAGCACAGATTGGCAGTTACCCTGTTTACCCTAAATTTCTTAACTTTAGATTCTAATGGACATTCGGCTGGAGATAGACGCTGGAACCCACACCAACAACATAAACCTTTGGTTTACTGGAAGGATGTTCTCTCAGGTACATGGAAGGGTCCAGACCCAGTATTAATTTGGGGGAGAGGATCTGTTTGTGTTTTTCCAAAGCACGAATCCTCTCCAATATGGATACCATCTAGATTGATAAAGCAGGTACAAAGTCAAAAGGATCAAGATGAAGTTATTGAGGAGTCTAGCTTGAATAAACAAGTACAAAATCAAGAGGACCAAAATGAAGGTATGGAGTTATTCCCTTAAAAGAGTCCTCCATTAAATTTACAACTTAAATTTCATTCTTCCCGGCCGGGACAAGAAGATCTCTCTTCAGTGTATACACAATTGTATTTTTTTTCTCTTTTATATATGTCTTTATGTCTGTGCATTTGTCTAAATTTCATGTTAATGTGATGTCACAAATATGTTTATATGTGCATCTGTCTAGTGTGACGTCACAAATAATTAAGCGCTTATAAAAAAAAATAGGTAGATAGATATAGATCCAAATAACATTAATTCATTTAAGCTTAGAATATTCTAATTAGATAATCAATATATAGATAGATAGATAGATATTCATATAAGTTAAGAATACTCTAATTAGATAATCAATTATAATGATAATCAATTTCGATTTATAGTTGTCTCCGGGACTTCTCTTCAGCTGTAAATATGTTTAATGTTGTATAACCTGATATTTTGGTGTTCCGACATAGGGTCATTTATTTGTTATTAACTTCATTTGTTTAATAGCTGATTAATTTGAATTATTTCAACAGGTATAGGATTGCTGTGTATATAGAGACCTTAGGATTCCAGCTAACAAATTATTTTTCCAAAGTGCCTTTAGCTTTTCTTTATCTTTAATGCAGTAAACACCCTCAGTTTCTCTTTGATTATTTCTGAATGTGATATTTTGCCAGCTTATGTTTATGGGAGAAAAACTCGGAGGCAGAGTAAAGCTATTACTACTTTTACTTCTACTTTCTTAGAGAAAGCTTAGAGAGAGAAAGAAAGATTTTTCTTCTTCTTAGAAAGAGCTTAGAGAGAAAGATTAGAGAGAAAGATTAGAGAGAGCTTTCTTCTTTCTTCTTTTCTTCTTAGCTTAGAGAGAGAGAAAGAAAGATAGAGAGAGCTTAGCTTAGAGAAAGATTATTTTTTAGAGCTTCTTTTCTTCTTTCTTCCTCGGGAGCCTCGGCCTGACTCTGACCAGCAATTACTTCTTCTATCTGGTTTCTCTTCTGTAACCGCTCTGCCTACGTTCTGGCCGCTCTGATTCTTTTCTTCTTCTCCGACCCGAACTCTTCTTCTGACCGACCGAGCGACTGCACGACTGACTGAATGAATTCATTCTTTGTTCTCCTAACTCCAACCGCTTTCACCCGGTTATATACCTTTAGCTTTGCGGGTGCCTCACGTGCATTTACAGGTGCATCACATACATATCAGATGGAACTTATGGCTTCCAGCTAGCCGCAATAGCCCTTCCTAATTGGGGCTTCTTCAAACAGGGCAACTGCCAATCTGTCCCTAGGATTTTTCCAATTTCCTTCTTTTTGCTTTAATAGCATAATTTTGAGTGTGTGAATAGCTCGTTCAATTATACCTTGACCTTGAGGATTGTATGGGATACCTGTTTTATGGAATATATTGAATTTTGCACAAAACTGTTTGAAAGATGAGGACGTATATGCAGGGCCATTATCTGTTTTAAGCATTTTGGGGATGCTCCGAGGATAAGTCCTACAGTCCCTGAGGGAAGAGGTCCGCTGACTCCCTTAGGAATCAGATGAACCCCCATTTCAGGTGTTAGCACTATTCGGGCAGTGGAACAGAGGTCTAGTCCTGCACTTCCTCTTGTCCCTCTGACAAGGGAGTCAATGGGTAGGAGGGATTGTGACGAGGAATCATCTGTATGGATGTTTGAGGATATTCCTCGTCTAATGCCTTGTACATTTGTGGGCCCCGAGGCATTGGGCCCCGTGCCCCGTTTTTTGAATTCCTGGACAAAACATTTCCATAGATGTCAAATTTAGAACGGCATTTATCGGTCCAATGATTTCCCTTTTTACACCTGGGGCAGCGGCCTGGGGCACGGTATGAGCTTGGTCTTATTTCTCTTTGGGGATATTGCCTAGAATATCCTGGTTGATTATAATAATTTTGTCTGGAATATTGAGCCCTATTTGTGAAATTTTGAGGGGAAACACCTCTCATTGCTGCTGCAATCACATTGCCTGTGACAAAGGCATCATTAATATCTTTACATAATCTAAGGTATATTGAAAGGTCCTTTTTATTTTTCCATGGTCTTATAGCATCTTGGCAATATTTATTGGCATTTTCATATGCCAACTGGACGACTAAGGGCATTCCTTCATCTAATCCCCAAATACTCTGCCTGCAGTTCTTAAAAGTCTGTCAGCAAAATCAGCATATGGTTCGTTAGGCCCCTGTATAACTTTTGATAAGCTGCCTTGCAAATCACCTGTTCCTGGTAAGGTCTTCCATGCTTTGATAGCGGCAGCGTCTATCTGTGCATATACACCGGATCATATTGCATTTGTATTTGTAGTTCAGCAAACTGTCCTTCACCTGTTAGCATATCTACGTTTCGGTCTGGGAAGCCTGCAGTTACATTTCTCCTAGCTGTTTCTACACAAAGTTCCTGGAATTGTGACCTCCAGATCAGGTATTGTCCTCCGCTCAATACTGCCTTGCATAACCCCTTCCAGTCTGAGGGGGTTAAAGTTAAAGTGTTAAGGGACTCCAGAATGCTCAATGTGAATGGAGCTTGAGGCCCATGGGTTATTATCGCCTCTTTGAAATTTTTTATTGTTTTAAAATCTAGGGATTGGTGGTATCTCTGCCCGTTTTCATTTTCAAATACTGGCAGGTCCCAATGTTCCTGCGGTTTTTGGCGTTCAAGGGCACGTAGCGCTCAGAAATGCCATTAATCTCTGCCTCAAGGGCACGCATATGCTTAGAAATACCCCTCATGGTTTCTGTTATGGATTCCACCCATGAGGGAGCAGAGGGCACAAGTGGTTCATCTACTTGACGGCCCTTTCTGGTCTTAACTGACTTAGCGGAGGAGGCTGTGCTTTCATGGTTATTTAGCTCTTCCTCATTACTATCACTTTCACTGGTAATATCATCCTGGGTTTCAGATTCTATTGAGAGCACATATTCCTTGGCTATTTCTAATAAATCTCTGATAGCTTTAGCAGCTCTTATTTTCATTATTTTTGAGTTCACACCAATATTATCCTTACTGGTCTTATCTGACTCAGCGGAGACTATGCTTTCTTGATCACTTTCCTCCTCACTATCAACTGAGTCACCGATGTCAAGAAAGGCTTTTATTACTTGGCTTTTTGTTATTTTCGCACCCATCTTTAAAGATTTCTCAGTTCTTACCTGCAGATTCCAAATTCCCTGTATGGGCCACCCCTTGTTGCCGCCTGTAGCAATTGCCGCTTGCAGCAATGATGCCGCGGGAGAAAATTCGGAGGCAGGATGGAAATGAAAAAGTTCTTTTATTCTTCTCTCTTCTAACTTCTCTCTCTGGCTCCAACAACCTCTCCAACTCCAACTCCAACTCCAACCACACCATTAACTAACCCTCACCCGGTTAAATACTTTTTGCCTTAACAAGGACATGTGCTAACAGCTCGAGCTTACAGGTGCGTCATGCAGTGTTCACGGGCATAAAAAGATTCTTAGATAAATGCATGAATATCAGGTGAAAGTACTTGAACACCTTTATGGCTCTAAGCTAGCTGCCATCTTAGCTATCTCCTCAATTAGGGCTCTTACAATACCAGTATATTGGTTCAGTCTTGGAATTTGCCTTCCTTTGCTATGGGTAATAGGCTCTTTTCTCCCACCTAGAGAAAGATGGCAGGATGGAGAATCGCACTGGAAACAAATGGCTGGATGGAATGACTACAGTATAAAATTGCCTTTCTGAATTTAGAGACACCAAGTATAGCAATAATTCAAACAAAAAATTTTGACTAGGATCCCCTAGGACAAGAAGTTTTTAGAAATATATTTAAATAAGATATACAGAGTCCTCAGCGAACATAATAAAATGTTTAGGATGAAATAAAAATCACTCATTATACCAGAATCATAATAGAACAACTTCAATGAAAACAAAATAATAGTATTTCAAGATGATCAAATACATGATCTGACAAGAATTATAAGTTAGCTATCATAAAATTTCTTCAACCACCTTTATGAATTCTATTGAAACAAATGACAAAAATCCCAACACCTTGGGAGTCTGAGGCAGGAGAATTGCAATTTCAAGTTCAAAGCCAGCAGCATGGTGAGGCCCTAAGCAACTTACTGACCTTTTTCAAAATAAAAAACAAAAAGGCCTGGGGATGTGGCTCATTGGTTAAGAGCTCCAGGTTTTAATCCCTGGTACCAAAAAAAAAAAAAAAAAAAAAAAAATCTTATCAAATAAATCACAGATATAATTATATATGTATATATATATATATATATATATATATACAATCAGTTTTTTACTTTGTTAAAATTATTGAATTGAGAAATGTGAAAACTAAACATTTTTAAAAACTTGCTGAAGGGACACTACAGCATTGTGTAGATAACAAGGGATACAATCTGTGAACTTATGAGCAACAGAAAGAAAACAAACTAAATAAAAATGAGCAAAGCCTCAAGGATCTCTGGTATAATAGTAAAAAATCTAATATTCATATCTTTGGAGTTTATAAAGATAAGAATGAGTGAGACTGAAAGTGTATAATAAGAAATAATGCTGAAAATGTCTGTATTTGGTAAAAGATAGTGCTACATGTTCAATAAACAAAACAAATCAAAAAAAAAAAAAAGATAAAGAAAGAAAAATCCACATCAAAACCCATAATAAACATCTGATAGTGAAAGATAAAGTCTTTAAATCAACCAGAGATAAATGATATATTACCTATTGAGCAAATTCAATTCAGATGATAAATTTTTTATCTGAAGGTACAGAAGGCAGAAGGAAGTAACATTTTTTTTTTTTTTTTAATTTCAGAAAGGGAAGATCTGTTACCTTCAACTCTTATGTGAAATGAAGTTTCCCTTCAGGACTTAAAGAAAAAGAAAAGATATTTTTCAGTTGAAAGAATACTGAGAAAATTGGTGAGTGGTAGATCAACTCTTACAGAATTACAAAAATAAGTTACCAAACCAGAAAGGGAATAGCAATAGAAATTGATTGAAACTCCAGTGAAGAAAGAACAAAGACAAGTTTTAAAATAATGGTAAATTTATCCTTCTCATTATATTTTACATTATATTTAATTGCTGAAGCAAAGAATAAAATACCATTTTATATCTTGCAAAATAGATACAGAAGAAATACCCTACACATTTACAGGGGAGGCTACATATACCTAAATGAAAGGAAGAGTTCCCTCACTCTGTTAAAATATCAGTACCAATAGAGAAACTTATTATTTTATATTGCAATATTGAGACAATCCAAAAAATTTACAAAGTAAAATATTCAAAAATATGTAAATAAATCAAGAATAAAACTTTTAAAATATCAATTTAAATCCCAAGAAAGAAAAACAGAGAAAAATAAACAAGCAGAAAACATAATAAAATGATAGAATAAGCTTTAATTCATCAATAATATTTCAAATGAAAATGGTCTAAATATAACAATTAAAAGACAGATGTTAAGAGAGAAAATAAGAAAATTATATCTATTTGTTTGCTGTTTAGAAGAAATTCACTTAAAAATGATATCATCTATCAGTTGAAAGTAAATAATAGAAAAATATATAACAAAGAAATATTTTTTAAAAATGAGAAGTTTTATATTAATATTTGACAAAGTAGGCTTTATAGAGAATAATGTTACTAGAGATTTGAAAAACTACAATATAATGATAAACCAACACTACAAGAAGATATAGTCATAATAAATGTGTATATACCAAAAAGTAATCTCAAAAAGCAAGAAAACAAAGGATCTATAGACAAATCCATGATTAAAACTATGGACTGTCAAATCTAACTTTTAGCAATTTACCAAAATACTAATTATAAAATCAGAAAGGATATGGATAATGAACTGAAAAAATTAATCAGTATGATTAAGTGATGTATTTGTAATACTTCATCCAACAACAGAAAAAAAAATAACAAAATTTTGCTTTCAAGAAAACAAAGAACAACCATCAAGGTAGGTCATGAAACAAAACATGACAAATTTAAAAGTACTAAAATCATACAGAATGCAATTTTTCATATATTTGTTGATTGTTTGCATATCATCTTCTGAGAAGTGTCTGTCTAGTTCCTTGGCCCATTTATTGTTTGGGTTATTTGTTTTTTTGGTGTTAAGGCTTTTGAGAGCTTTATAAATCCTTGAGGTTAGTGTTCTATCTGATGTGCTTGTGGTAAAGATTTGCTCCCATTATGTAGGTCCTCTATTCACCTCACTGATTGTTTCTTTTGCTGAGAAGAAGCTTGTTAGTTTGAATCCATCCCATTTATTGATTCTTGTTTTTAGTTCCTGTGCTATAGGAGTCTTATTGAGGAAGTTGGGACCTAAGCCAACATGATGGAGATTTGGGCCTACTTTTTCTTCTATTAGGTGCAAGGTCTCTGGTTTAATTCCTAGGTCTATGATCCACTTTGACTTAAGTTTTGTGCATGATGAGAGAAAGATATTTAATTTCGTTTTATTACATGAGGATTTCCAGTTTTCCCAACACCATTTGTTGAAGAGGCTATCTTTTCTCCAATGAACGTTTTTGGCACCTTTGTCTAATATAAGATAACTGAAGTTGTGTGGGTTAGTCTCTGTGTCTTCTATTCTGTACCATTGGTCAACTGGTCTATTTTGGTGCCAATACCATGCTGTTTGTGTTACTATTGCTTTGTAGTACAATTGAAGGTCTGGAATAGTAATGCCACCCCCTTCATTCTTCTTTCTAAGAATCACTTAGGCTATTCTGGGTCTCTTATTTTTCCAGATGAATTTCATGATTGCTTTTTCTATTTCCATGAGGAATGATATATGGATTTTGATTGGTATTGCATCGAATCTGTATAGTGATTTTTGGGAGAATAGTCAATTTGACAATGATAGTTCTACCTATCCACTAACAAGGTAGGTCTTTCCATCTTCTAAGATCTTCATTAATTTCTTTCTTTAGTGTGCTGTAGTTTTCATTGTAGAGGTCTTTCACTTCTTTTGTTAAGTTGATTCCCAAATATTGTATTTTATTTTTTGAGGGTATAGCAAATGGGGTGGATTTCCTAGTTTCTCTTTCTGATAATTTGTAGCTGATGTAATCTCTAGCAATTATAGAAATGCAAATCAAAACTACTCTAAGATTTCATCTTACTCCAGTCAGAATGGCAGCTATCAAGAAAAACAAGCAACAATAAATGCTGGCAAGGATGTGGGGAAAAAGGCACACTCTTACATTGCTGGTGGAACTGCAAATTGGTGAAGCCAATCTGGAAAGCAGTATGGAGATTCCTTGGAAAACTTGGAATGGAACCACCATTTGATCCAGCTATCCCACTCCTTGGTCTATTCCCAAAAGACTTAAAAACAGCTTACTACAGGGACACAGCCACATCAATGTTTATAGTAGCACAATTCACAATAGCTAGATTGTGGAACCAACCCCAATGCCCATCAACAGTTGAATGGATAGGGAAACTTTGGTATATATACACAATGGAACACTACTCAGCATTAAAAGATAATAAAATGATGGCATTTTCAGGTAAATGGATGGAGTTGGAGAAAATAATGCTAAGTGAAGTTAGCCAATCCTCAAAAACCAAATGTCAAATGATCTCTTTGATATAAAGATACTAGCATATGAAGGCAAGGGAGTGGGGATGAGAGGAATGAAAGAACGTTAAATAAAACAAAGAGGGGGGAGGGGGGCAAGGGGATAGGAATAATAGCAGATTGAGTTATCCATGATTACCCTAAATACTTGTACGAAGACACAATTGTTGTAAAAACACTTTATATAAAACCTGTAACTTGAAAAATTGTGCTCTTTATATGTAATATGAAATGAAATGTACTCTGAAAACACGTATAACAAATTAAAATAAAAATAAATTTAAAAAAGAATGCAATTTTTGATTTTAAGAAAATCAAAATTAAAATGAATGACAGAAAAATGACAGGAAAATCAGCACTTTAAAACAACATGTAAAAAACTAGTAAGCTGCCTTCCTAATAAATGTTTTATGTAACAAAATGAAAGTCTTATAAGAAATTTTTAAAAACTATCACATACAAAAATGTAAATGAAAATAAAAATATAAAATATCAAAACCAGATGCCACTGAAGCATTGCTGAGATAACAATTTACAGCACCAAATATGTACATTAGAAATAAAGACCTCTATCTAAAGAAATAAAACAATGAGCAAAATAAACATATATCAAACAGAAGAAAGGACATATTAAAATAAGAGTAATAAACAATAAAATTGAAAGGAAAACAATGGAGAAAATCAATGAAACTTCAGTATAATTTTTATTATAATTAAAAAATCACTAGTTTCCACAATAAACTTGTAGATATTTTTAAAATTCCTTCACGCATTAGAAAATTAATAAGAGAACAGTATGAACAATTTTATATTCATAAAATTTACAATGTAGAATAAATAGATGAATTGCTCAAATACCATAAACTGCCAAATTTAAGAAAGATAAAAATATATAATCTAGAAGTCCTATTAAGGAAATTGAATTCGTAATTTAAAATTTCCCAGAAAGGAAATCCAGATCCACTTTGTTTTACTGAAGAATTCCACCATACATGTAAGAAAGATAACACCAAATTTAGAGGGCTCTTTTTAAAAAATGGGAGAGTAGTGAAATTTTTCTTACTCCCTTTTTGAGACTAGTATTACATTAGAACAAAAACTATATAATGACAATGTAATATAAATAAATAAATAAATACATGACATTATATCCCATGAATCTTGAGGCAGAAATCTTCAACAAAATTGATTTGGTACACATGTACTTTTTTTTGTTGTTGTTTGTTTTATTTTTGTTTTTTGTTTTCTTTGTTTTTTTAAGAATTGAGTACTTAAAAGTTTTACTATCAACTAAAATTTTGTAAATCTATAATATTCATGGAGTTTTGGGATTAATTTTATCAACAGGTACAATACTGTGAAAAATCAAAGTTCCACAACATATGTGTTCTTACCTGTGGTTGAATAAAGGTTCTCTGAATTCATATTTTAATTCTTATTTTTTAAACAAACAGTTTTTTTTTTTTTTTTGTAATGTGTGTAGTCCCATTTTTTTTTTTATATGTTGTGCCTTTTTTGGATATTTTGCTGCTTAAAAAAGACCACAAAGCATAATGCTAAACAGCTATCTAGTGTCTCTAAGTTCATGAATGGGTCGTAACTATCCTATGTTCATATGTGACTATACCGCCAGTAAATGCCACATCATGCCCAACCACAAGAATGAAATCCTAATTATAATAAGGTATACTCCAGGAATGTATATTTTGTCAAAATATACTGTACTTTCATGTGTGTCTCAAAGAACAAACAAACAAACAAAAAAAAAAAATCGAAGCCTTGGATGCACCTAACAAAGAAAATGCATGTGGTAAGTTAAGCTTCATTCAGTAATGCATTACAATGCCTTTGGTTGTGAGTTCAATGTTATTGAATCAACAATACATACTAAATTAAGCGTTTTTAAACAGAAAAAATACATACAATATAAGAGGTCCTTAAAATTTTAAAAAAAAAGTTGTTTTTGAGTAGATAAAAATGTTATGACTAGATGCTGACAGGTACTTAACCCTCAGATCAATGGTCCAGTGCACATTAATTCCAAGTGTTATGGTATGGATTTACCACATCCCCCAAAGAACAACATTTTAAAGATTTGGTCCCCAGCCCATGGCACTGTTGGGAAGTGGTAGAACTAGGTGAGGCCTAGTGGATGGAACTTAGGTCATCAGGGTCTACTCTTGGAGCAGACATTAGGAGCCCAATTCCTCCCTATATCTCTATTTGCATCCCAGAAGCTATAAGATAAACAGGCCTCTCGCACCATATGTTACCTCCATGATGCACTATGCCGCCACAAATTCAACACAACAGAGATAAGTGTCCATGGACTGAAATATGTGAAATTGTGATCCAGAATATAACTCTCCTCCTCCTTATCAGTTGATTCTCTCAGGTATTTTGTCACAGTGATGGAAAGCTGACTAATACACTCAGAGGAGATTTTATAAAACATTTTATTAATTAACAAACAAATTACAGCAATGCATGAAAATCTAATATCATAGAAAGGTAAGAAAGAATTGCACAGAACTAAATACGTACAAATGAATGGATGCAAAACTGGTGAAATCTGAACAGCATGCAAATTATATCAATGTCAGTGTTCCTTTTGTGATATTATTTTATAGTTCTACAAGTTATACTACTTGAGAAAATAAGAAAAAAAGGAACAGGTTATTTGCACTATTTGTCACACCACATGCAAAGTTACAGAATTCTCCTGAAACAGGTGTAATTTAAAAAATTAAATTTCTCACTCTCCCCCCCACACACACAAACACACAGAATAAAACTTTTACCTATTCATAGTTACAAAGTTTTGCTTAATGAATTTCATGAAAGTATTTACTTATTTTATAAATTGCAAACTTTCTGATTTTTTAAAAAAATTCAACTGAAATGATCCCTAGAAAGCAAAGTAATTTAGAATATTTTTGCATACATATGCTACCTTTATTTTCAAATCTTGATGATATTATTATATAGATATGTCAAACATGATTCAAAAATGTTACTAAGTTTTATAATCTCAATCAAGGCTAATGTATTAAACTTATACTATCGTCATTTTCATTGTACACATAAGTTAACAGAGGCTTGTACAGTTAAAGTGATTTACTGTAGATCAAAATGTTACATAAAATTTAAATTTTCATGAATTTTATTAGATAACTTTAGGGTAAAGCTTTTTAAAATATGACTGTGTTCCTGCAATATTATATACCACCAAATAATAATTTGATGTAAAGTTTAATGTTTTCAAAACAGTTATCTGCCTATATGTTTGTAAGAATCACTGAAGGTTGTAAAGTTACAATTTCTCCAAAAAGATATATATTAATTTCCATAGATGTGTACATTGATCTTTTTGTGAGCTATCAAGCAATTCGTGTAGGCATGTTAGTTACATAAGTATTATAAAGTGCTCTTTATAAAATACAAACTTATAAGATAAATTGGGCAACCAAATATATGAAAAATATAATTGTTCTATAATATTTTTATAAGAGCTAGACTAGAGATTCTGTGTTAATGAAAGCAACAATAGAGAAAAATCAGGCTTACAATAGCAGAGAATGCTAAGACTATTAATATAACTAAATTCTATCCTCTAAAATTTCAAGACATAAAAGCTGAAAGTAACAGACTTTTGCTAAGGATTTTTTTAAGGAATATTAATATTTTCTTTAATTATGTATACACACAGTGAAATTTGGCTGTAGTAGTAATGAGACATGATTTGAGTATTTGGTAAAAAATAAAGAACATGATGGACAGAAATAAGACATAAATAGTAAACAGAAAATTGAGAATTTGATGAACATAGAAGAGAGCAGGGCACTACTAGAATTCTAAAGTTTAAGCAAGTTTCAAATATTAGAAATGGAATAAAATTATGGCATTAGCCAGTAAATGAATGGATCTGGAGAGTATCATGCTAAGTGAAATAAGTCAGTCCCCAAAAGTCAAAGGTAAAATGTTTTCTCTGAAATGCTTAAGGGAATCCAAAATAGGGGGAGAGGAGAGAGAAAAATAACGGGGAAAAAGTGAAGAGGGAATTCTATCAAAATAGAGGAAAGATCGTTAGAGTAGACAAAAAAGATTGAGCAGGCAGAAGGAGGGACAGAACAGGGGAAAAACAGTGGAATGAATCCGACTGAACTTTCATTTGTGCATACATGAATATACCCCAGTGAATCTAAACATCAAATACATCCACAAATCATTAATTTTAAAAACTGTAAATAAATTGCATAAATATCAGTAGCATGGAGGGGGGAACAGGAAGTGCTGGGGACTGAATTAGAGCAAATTATATTCTCTGCTTTTATGATTATGTCAACATGTATCCTTATGTTACATATAACTAAAAAATCAATAGAAAATAATTAAATATTAGAAATGTCCAGTAAATAAGGACAACAACAAAAACAAAATCCTGGAACAAATGTCAATCATCAAGCAAAAAATCAAACCAAACCTAAGACTGGTATGTTTGTATATATATGATTAAATACTTTGACCCTAATAGCTAAAGCAATCTTGAACAAAAGAAATAAGATGGAGGAATAATAGCTCCTGATTTAAAATAATATTATAAAGGTATACTGAGCAAAACAATATACTATACTGGAATAAAAAGAGACATCAACTTAACAGAATGGACAGCCTAGAACAAACACACGTGTACAGTTAGCTGATCTTCAAAAAGTATGTCAAGAATATACATGGTAAAAGGATAGACTTTTTTAAAAAAATTCCAGTTGGGAAAAGTGGATAATCACATACCATGTTTATAAATTGGACATTTTCTAATATCCTACACAAAATTACCTCAAAATGGATTAAAGAAATAAATGTAAGCTGTGAAATATTGGAAAGCAGGGGGACAATCCTATTACATTGGACTTGGCAGTGATTCTTTTGGTTGTAACATCAAAACCAAAGGCAACAAAAGCCAGTATACAAGTGGAAACACAACTAATAAAAAAGTTTCTGCACATCAAAGCAAACAACAAGATGAAAATGCAACTTATGGAAAAAGAGAAAACATTAGCAAGACATGTTTGTGATAAGGAAATAACATACAAAATATATAAAACCTAACAAGAACACTATAGAGAAGGAAAACTTTACTTGGGGATCATGGATTTAGTCCATAGATGGTGCAATCCATAGACAACTACTTCTTAATTCCTCTTAATTCTTCCCAGGTGAGGCAGAACTTAAGAGCAGAAGGGCGTGGCAGAAGAAAGAAGCTCAGGATGTGATAATTAGAAATCAGAGAGAAAAAGCTTGACTCACAAGGAACAAAAATATAAATACTAAAGTCACACCCTCAGTGACCTGCAAGCCTTATTCTACCTGTGTACGTTATCACCCAGGTAATCCATTGAAGTGGGTCAATGCACTGATTAGGGTAAGGATTTTATAACCCATTCATTCACCTCTGAACTTTATTACATTATCTTAAATATGAAATTTTGGGGGATACCTGATAGCTAAACCATAACATAAACACACACATATATACATGTAAACATATGTGTGTATGTATACATGCATAAGTATTCTATTTACTGTTTTATATTAAGTATGTTAATGGGGAAGTTAAAGTATAATAAGGCTAACAGATAAGAAAGAAACTGTCATTAATGAGATAGTTTATTGCTTACAGTTCCCACAAAGAAAGAACAGTCCCCAGGTGGGCAATACATGAAAGCACTGAGATCAATCAGGGTCAGGGAGAGAAGGATGCACTGTCCAAAGAGCCTTCATTGTGGTTTTCATGGAAAGGAAAAGGTTAGGCATTGCACTCAGGCTTACAATTGGCAAATTTTAGTAATTTTGGGTTTTAGGACTTAAGACCATTCCCTAATTGTCTGGTACTTGGCCCTGGGGTGATAAGTGCAAGAAAATAGTGGCCTAGAATATGATCTCCTGATAAAGAGATGGTTGGGAGTTTGGGCAGTGGATTAATTGGTGTATTTAAAAAGGATGAACCAACAATGAGTACTCTTACCAGGGAGAGGGATCAATAAGGAGCATAGAAAGCCAAGGCCAGGTGACTTTGTCACCTCTTTTTTCAGAATAAGGTATGCCAGCATATGCATGTGGAGCAAATGATAAAAATTCAAATTTATAAAAGTTAGAGAAACATGGTGAATACACAAACCCACCTTGAACTCTTTATGTTATTTCTTGTTTGTCTTTCATTTATCATTGAAGCTCAAGTCTACAATGAATGAATATGTATCTTAAAATATGTGACACTTATCTTACCCACATCCTTAATTCATTTTATCCCCGTGTTTTAAATGTCAAAAAATTCAATTTTCCCAGACTATCAATTTTTATTTTGTCTTTTTTCTTCTTGTTACAGGATACCTTTGATATTAGTTACAATGGAGAGATTAATGAAATGGAAGCAAAAATGGTTAATATAAAATAACAAATAAACATTTTTATAATTTATATATTTAATGAATGGATTCCTATTTATGAAAAAAAAAATGATTGCATACTGTCCAAAGATATGAACTTTAAATGTAAGGTTTAGATAATAACATCTAATATTTGTAATTCATCAAAAAATATCAAAAGAAATCAGATTAATAATCATGTTTGGATGAAAAAAGCATGAGGTAGGACTACATTTTTAAAGTGAGAACCAAGCACTTTCATATTACTGTCAGTGTTATTATCACTACACTATTAGACTGATAGATTAGCATACTATATTATTCTAATTCTTTCCCAGGAATACAATATAATAACTATAGTTGTTTACAAGAGCTTTTCCTAATCTATATAAAACTCATCATTTTTTAAATAGAAACAAATTCTGCATTATTTCAATTTTTCATCTCAACATTCTCACCTCATGTCCACTAATAAATAACTTTTAACAAGAGAATCCTTATATAATCTAAATCAAGCCCACACTTTAAAAGACCTAAAACCTCATCAGTATTGGGATATTATCCTTCCCACTCTAGACAATACTGAAACTGTCAAGATAGTGATAAATTTTATCAAAGTAAGCAGTAAATTCAGATTTGCTTTTGATATTTTAGAAAGCAAGATTTGGAAAATAGAAATATATCCTGAAAACACACACACACACACACACACACTTCTGTAATTGCAATGGATTTTAAATTCCTTGTTTTGTTTGTCCCATCCTTTCTTTAAACATTATAATGAGAACTCTACAGACTAAAAACTGAAGAGGATAAAAATACACAATCAATATTAAAATATCAGCAGTGGTGCTCCCCTGTAATTCCAGCTGCTTGAGAGGCTGAGGCAGGAGGATCAGGAGTTCAAAGCCAGCTTCAGCAAAAGCAAGGCTCTAAGCA
This sequence comes from Tamias sibiricus, assembly GCA_025594165.1. Lineage (NCBI taxonomy): Eukaryota > Metazoa > Chordata > Mammalia > Rodentia > Sciuridae > Tamias > Tamias sibiricus. The sequence goes on from CM046667.1 coordinate 81,280,695, forward strand.
AGTCACTGAGACCCTGTCTCTAAATAAAATACAAAATAGGGCTGAGGATGTTCTCAGTGGTCTAGTGTCCCTGAGTTCGATCCCTGGCACCAATAAATAAATAAAAATTTGAAAAGTATTCAAATATCAACGCTTGTTGCTATTGTTGTACTACTGCCTGTGCAGCAAGTTCTCTCCCTGAAACCTTTTATTATATATAGATAACATATTTAGAACCTCACTTTCTCATTTTTGGAAATGCTCCCTACTACATAGTTTACTACCCAGATAGAATACAAATAAATACAATCAGAAACTTTTTAAATCAGTTTAATGTAATTAAAATGCAGACAACAAATAACCCATATTTGCTTCAGATTATATAAGATGTGATATCATCTGGAAATATGCATTATCCATCCCAAGTCTTATTTCTCACATTCCCTCTCAGAAAGCAACAAATATGAAATAGACACATAACCTCCTGTTCAGGGGCACTCTACCACTAAGCTATATCTCCAGCCCTTTTTGTTTGTTTGTTTTTAATTTTGAGAAATTATATGCAATTACAAATACATCAGCTGTCAGAACTTGAAGGGAAATTTGACCTCCTCACACCAGATCTGAGGTCAGCAAGTGCACTGCAGACTTTAAGGAAAGATACAGCCAAGGTTTCAGATTCCCTTACCAGTCACACTCTTTTGCATTCTTAGCTCTAGTGCCTTAGTTTCTAGATCTCTTTATCTGAATAATTTGACTGAGTTCCTTTTTAAGCATCATTGTCAACACGTCCTTGTTGGGGAACGAGGAGGAGTGGGAACTACAAGACTCTCAATACATTATACCCCCATTCAAAGTCCTGCTGTCAGAGACTTGCCCAAATGCTTATATGGCTTCTGGCAGCATTAAGCCATGTCCTTAGGATGATCCCAGCCTACCATTAAAATGCCTCCCTAAGAAGTTCAGTTATGTCAAGAAAATTTACTATTTATTCTAGTCAAGGCCTGACTCTTGATCTTTCTTAGTGCATTTACTAAAAAGCACTTACAGTTCTGAACAAATGCTTCCGAGACTCAGAAGCATCTCTCTCAAGGACCTGAGATCTATTCCTTTGAAATGTAATCATCAGAAAGAATAAGACATCTACTAGTCTTTACTTCAAGAACTACCAGCTAGCAGACACACCAAGCCTAATCACACACTGACCATCCCTTTATAGTTTTTCTACTTCTCTGATTCTATAGTGTTTCTGAACACCTTTCATCAGACTCTCTTTAATAGTTTGTCTGTATTGCACAATGGGAATAGAGCTCAGTTCTCCTTGGTACTCTCAATAGTTATAGACTAAAGATTTGTTTATGACTTTTAACTATTATTGAGTTATGGTTAACTTTAACAGAAACACTGAAGACACTTCTCCCTAATTTAACATAGTACTCAGTACTTTCCACTCACATCCCCCTCTTCTTTTCTTTCTTTTTGACCATGGGTTCATAAAACTACTAGGGCATTTTGTTCAGAGATCTCTCATTTGTGCCGATTCACCTGAGGCTCAACTAGTGTGTCAGTCTATTGTGGAAAAAGAACAGAAGAAAAGAACTCTTACCCTACTTTCTTCTCTTGCCTGGACCATTGCAGCAAGTAATCAAACACTAATACCTCATTTTTATGTTTCTTTATACAGCTATTCTAACACCTGATAACTTAGAAATTTTTCTTGGTTCATTGAGCTTCTGATGGTGTTAAGTGTTCATTCTTTGAAGAACTAATAAAATGGCTGTAACTTTTGCCACATAACAAATATTTTATTTGTATCCTTTTGTGTATGTTTGAGCTTTTCTACTAGAGATGATTAAGAAAGAAAGTTGTTGTATATTACATACGATTTTAATTTCATTAAATATTTTTCAATTGCATGTCAAGAGAATTGTACTAATTACACTTCCACTAACAGTGGGTGAAAATTCTTAATTCTCCATATTGTCATCCCCACTATTTTCTAAATTTTAAATAATTCTGGCAGTTTGACAAGTGTAAAATAGTGTATCATTTTGTTTTAATTTTCATTTACCTAATTATTAGTGATTTTGAATCTACTTAATATGTCATTCCTTTCATTTTCCACTGTGATATATTTTATTCTTTTTAGATATGTATGACAGTAGAATACATTTTGACATATTTATAAAAACATGAAGTATATCTTATTCTAATTGGGATCCCAGTCTTGTGGTTATACATAATGTGGAAATTCATTGTGGTATATTCATATATGGACAAAGGAACTTTGTGTCAGATTCATTCTACTGTCTTTTCTATTCCTATCCCTCTCCCTTTCCATTCCCCTTTGTCTAATTTACTAAACTTCTATCCCTGCCCCCTGTGTTAGCATCCACATATCAGAGAGAACATCTGACCTTTCATTTTTTGGGTGGAGCCACAACAATCTTTGTAGTAGCTCATTCACAATAGCTAAGTTATGGAACCAACTTAGATGCCCTTCAACAGATGAATGGATAAACAAAATGTGGTATATAACACAGTGGAATATTACTCAGCCATAAACTAGAATGACTATGACTTTTGCTAAAAAATGGATAGAACTAGAGACTATCATGCTAAGTGTCATTATCTTCTGATATAATCTTTTATGGATTGTTTGGTCATATATGTGATCATTTGTCTGTTTAATGTTGTTTTTCATTGGTATCTTGAAATTCTTTAATCTGCTTGTGTTTTAGTCCACTTTCTGTCATCATGACTAAAATACCTGATAAGAACAATTTAGAGTAGGAAAACTTTATTTTGGCTCATGGTTTCAGAGGTCATAGTCCAGTCAATGTTCAGTTGACCCCATTGCTCTGGGCCTTAGCTGAAGCAGAACATCATGGAGGAAAGGTGTGGTAGAGGAATACTGCTAAGCTCATGATAGCCAAGAAGAAGGATAAGGATAAGGAGAAAGATATTGCAAAGAGTCAGGGGCTTAATATGATTCCAAAGTGTATACCACCAGTAACCTTGTTCTCCAGCCACTCCCCTCCTGCCTATCATTAGTAGCTAGTGGTCCACTCAAATTATTAATGGATTAAATGTATTAACTCACTGATAAGGTTATAACTCTTATAATCAAATCATTTCACCTCTGAATGTTCCTGCATTGGCTAACACATGAGCTTTGGGGGGGGGTGTTACCTCCTATCCAAACAATAATAGTATTATGAAATCTTTTTCAATATTGCAAGAATGAGCCATTCTATCAGAAAAGCCAGACTGTAACAAGATTATGGTTATTAACAAATAATATGTTTAAATTTAACTTTCATCCAAGGAGTATATATAGGAGTATATGTTTTTTTCTTTCTATGTTTGAATCTGAATGTCAAAACACAGTGCTTTAATACAGAATGATTTTAATCTAAGATTATATAAGGATACATATTATGATAACTTTAGTCATTCCTGATATCATATACAGAAGAAGCTGTAATAAATAGTGAATATCACAAATTAATGCAGCACTTTGTGACATTACTTAAAATTCAGCAAAATCATGTAAGAGTAGTTCATCTAGATAGATACTTAACCACTCTAAGACTTCCTTTGCAAATTAGAAATCTACATAGTGGTGGCAAACAACTTCACGGAGGAAATGTTTTTGAGAGTTAAAAGAAAAAATTCTACATTTTATTAATTTTAATTGTTTGCATATATTTACCACCAACCATAGAATTTTATAAAGGAACAGTTTTTGAAATGATCTTTAATACTGTAGTTGGAAAAATTGAGCACACAAAATTGTTAGTAATATGACTAAAGTTAAACACCTAATTAGTGCAGAGCCAGAACTGAGGTACAAACATTTATGAACTGGATGACATAACTAATATATTTATAAATTTGTATTAAATATATACATATATCAGTACAGGTTGCCGAACCAATAGGTTATAGCCAAGTCTCATGTATCCTTTTTTGATATATCCTATTAAAGTTATAACAAATACATTATTGTCTCTTTAGTGAAATATAACGAGGTCTTCAGTTCTAAACACTTATACCATGGTAACTTTCATCAAAGATAACAAGTGAGAAAGTCTCTGTTAACAAGACATAATTTTCAATACCATGTAACACAGAAATTCCATTCTATCACGTTTGTATTATTCAGTTGTTTACCAGTAAGTCACAAGTCTCAGCCCAATTCAAGTGAAAGAGAGTTACACAAAGTGATAAGCATCAAGAGTCTTGGATAATGGAAGCTTATCCTAAACATTTTTCTGTACAATAAATAAATAAGTTGTTCTCTCATGATATATTATAATTAATAATTTTCTGCTGTGTAATGATATTTCTAATGTATAATTTATTTACTTTTCATTTCTATTCTTCACAAGCTAGGAACATAACTGCATCTCCAGCAAATAACAGAGTACCTAGCACGTAGTAGGTGCTAAAAACATGCTTATGGAATGTATCAGTAGAGAACATTTGAAGGTGTCAATGTCTTATCTGGGTTGAGATTAAGTGCTATAACTAATAGAAAATTAATAAATGTGATTTTCTTTACTGTGTCACATGGGTCTCCTGGTATTTTTTTCCTTTGATTGATTATTGGTTAGTTATTACATTATCTAAAGTAAGACTGATTCTGGGAGACCAGAGCTGCGGCTGGGCTGAGGAGCCAGAGATGCGGGCAGATGAGGTGGTGGCAGCGGTGGAGAGGGAGTGGGGGCTGGGCGTGGGCAGAGTGCAGCAGTGCAGGCGTGTTCCAGAGAACAAGTTTTAAAACATCTTTGCCATATTTGATGCTGAGCTCTCAGGGGACTCAGGCTCATGAGGAGATACTGTCACACGAAACAGTGTCTAGTGAAGACGACAAAGTGAGGAAAGGATCAAAAAAAAGAAGTTAAATATTATAGAACACCATGAAATCTATTCAATCTTTTGCCAATGATGATTGCCATGTTATGGTGAAACATTCAACAATCTATCCATCTTCAGAGGAACTTGAAGCTGTTCAAACTATGGTGTCTACTGTTGAATGTGCTCTTAAACATGTCTCAGATTGGCTGGATGAAACAAATAAAGTCACAAAATCAGAGGGCGAGACAGAGTGAAGAAGGATGAGACTGTAGAAAATTATTCCAAGAATCAAGGAGTTCGGACATTGTGTGGCGTAATGAGGATTGGCCTGGTTGCAAAAGGCTTGCTGATTAAAGATGAGATGAATTTGGAGCTGGTTTTAATGTGCAAAGACAAACCCACAGAGACCCTGTTAAATACAGTCAAAGATAATCTTCCCATTCAGATTCAGATACTTACAGAAGAGAAATATCAAGTGGAACAAGGTGTAAATGAGACATCTATTATAATCTGGAACACAAAAGAGCCCACACTGATTTTGAAGGTAATACTTACTTCTCCTCTAATAAGGGACGAACTGGAGAAGAAGGATGGAAAAAATGTTTCTATGAAAGATCCTCCAGATTTATTGAACAGGCAGAAATGCCTGAATGCCTTGGCATCTCTTCGACATGCCAAATTGTTTCAGGCAACAGCAAATGGATTAAAATCATGTGTAACTGTCTTCCGCATTCTGCGTGATTTGTGCAACAGAGTCCCCACGTGGGCACCATTAAAAGGATGGCCACTAGAACTTATATGAGAAAAGTCTACAGGTACTTGTAATAGACATTTGGGCACTGGGGAGACCTTGAGATGAGTAATGGAGTGTTTGGAATCTGGAATACTACTTCCTGGGGGTCCCAGTCTTCATGATCCTTCTGAGCGAGACCCAACAGATGTTCTGAGCTATATGACCATCCAGCAAAAAGAAGATATTACCCACAGTGCACAGCATGCGCTTAGACTATCAGCCTTCGACTAGATTTATAAAGTGCTGGACATGGACCCCCTTCCTTCTAGTAAGCCTTTTCAGAAGTATTCCTGGTAAGTTACTGATAAAGAAGGTGCTGTGTCTTCAGCTCTAAAGAGGCCATTTGAAGATGGATTAGGGGATTATAAAGATCCTAATAAGAATATGAAAGGAACCCTAAGGAAAATCCTGGATAGTAAAGCAATAGACCTTATAAATGCACTAATGAGGCTAAATCAGGTCAGGCCTGGGCAAGCTTTTGTCTCCATCTGGCCCAGTCCACGCCCCAGTCTTCACAATGTCTGTAGATGTGAATTGCATAACATACGAAGCCTCAGTACCATCCAAGAAAACAGCAAAACTTCACATAGCAGTGAAGGTATTACAGGCCATGGGATATCCAACAGGCTTTGATGCAGATATTGAATGTATGAGTTCCGATGAAAAATCAGACAATGAAAGCAAAAATGAAAAAGTGTCTTCAAACTCAAGCAATAATACTGGAAATTCTACAACTGAAACCTCCAGTACCTTAGAAGTAAGAACTCAGGGTCTTATCCTCATAGCAAGAGGCAAAAATCCTGTGATGGAGCTCAATGAAAAAACAAAAAAGAGGTCTGAAGTATGAATTCATCTCAGAGACTGGTGTAAGCCATGACAAGCACTTTGTAATGGAGGTAGAAGTAGATGGACAGAAATTCAGAGGCGAGGTCCAAATAAGAAAGTGGCCAAGGCAAGTGCAGCCTTAACTGCCCTGGCGAAGCTGTTTTCTGGACACAATGCAGCAAATAATAAGATAAAGAAGATTATTTCTCAGGCAAAGGGTGTCATGAATACAACTGTGTCTGCAGCAGTCCAGGCGGTTGGGGCAGAGGAAGAACTCTGACAAGGGGAACTTTTGTTGGGGCTACAGCTGCTCCTGGCTACATAGCTACAGGCAATGGAATACCATATGGTTAAAGCACATCTGCCCCTGCCTATGGTTTGCCCAAGAGAATGGTTATGAAATTCCCAACATATCCTGTTCCCCACTACTCATTCTTTTAGCAAATGACAGAAGCTCATTCCTAATGAACACCAATACAGTACAATTCAGAATGTTAGAGAAAAAGCCTTTTTATCCTGCTTTCTTTGAACACATACTTGTTCACAATTATTTGTAAACAACATCTTTCCTACTTTTTGATTTTAACAAATGCAAATTTAGTTCTTTAAAACTTTAAAACAAACAAAAAAGAGAAACCAGTTCTGTGAAATGGTACCTCATTTCTGGAAATAATTTATACCAGCCCTTCCATTCTAAGAAAATAAAAGTCTAGAAGATCAAAGTTTAAGTTTTAATAGATTATCAGATTATGTAAAATTAAATTTGTGAAGGATGTATAGAGTCTCAAACACTGATCACAAATAAACTGCTTTGTTGTAACAGAAAAAAGAAAGACTGATCCTTCACTACCATGAAATAGTAAACTTATATTTCAATGAACCTATTCCACTTAATTTATATTCAACATATCATATTTATTCCCACCACTGGCCTTTGTTTCACCTTGCCTATTGAACTTTTCTTCTTCTTTTTTGGTAATCCAGGTATTATACTTCATTTAATATCCTTCAGTATTTTCACATCTTCAGAAGCCTATTGTAACTAATTTTGTTGCTAATGTTATTTTGCTTCTCTGAATTACTGTACTCAATTAGTCAACTTTCCTTTACTATAACAAAACACCTGTGATTATAAACTTAGAAAAGGAAAGAGTTTTTTTTTTTTTTTTCTTTGCCTCACAGTTTTGGAGGCTTCAGTCCCATGGTGAGTTGCTAATATTGCTTGTGGGCTTGTAGGGAGGCAGGACACATAGGAGGTTTGTAGAGGAAGATTTTGCTCCCCTAGTGGCAGCTTGGAAACAAAGAGTGAGAAAGTAAGAGACTTCTGTCCTGCTATTCCTTCAAGGGCATGCCTCCAGTGACAATGAACCTCGCACTATGCCACACCTCTTAAATTTTTCTATCATCTTCCAATAGTGCAGCCTGAAAATCAAGACAAACACATGAGGTTTTGGGAGGCATTCCAGATCCATTCTATAGTACCCACTAAAGTGTTCGATACTCAGACTTTCTGATATCTTGGTTTTTCTTGGCCTCTATTATGTCCTATGCTTTCTGTGTGGATTATCAGTCAGGCATATTTGGCTTTCTAACTAAATTTATTTAAGATACTTCGACTGAGAGATTGCTTTAGTTGAAAGGAAACTTAGATTTCATGATATTCACTTTATAGACATGGAAATTGAGCCTGAAAGAAGTGAAAAGATTCTCTCAAGACTATAGAGCTAAAGAGCAGCAAGGTTTAGATTTGAACAATTATATGTTGAATTCCATGCCATATATCATCCCCATTTCAATATTCCTCAGTTTATTTGTCTTATTCATGCTGAATTGGAAATTGTAACAAGAAAGTAGTGTCAAATTGAGACATGACATGAATTTTATATCTTAAGTCTGGCAGGGGATGAAAGAAGCAATAGATTGACCTTGATTTTGTGCTACAACTCTGCTCTGGAAATGAGAATAGAGTAATTGAAAAGTCTTCATTATCTAAAAACTGCACATATCAAAGGAATATGAAGAAAGAATGGTATAGATTGAATAAATACAGAAGTTCATAAGTTGGTGGATGTGGTGGTGAAGCCAGAATTAGACAGGCAGAGAGGCAAGGGTTGAATCTGGAGAATGGGGGAATGGAAAGGTTAATTCCTTCAAAATTCTTCCTCCACCCTTACAAAATAAACTGCCCCTGCTCCAACTTGTTGCTAAGGTAATCTGTCCCAGGAACTGTCCCTCCCTACAGGGAGTTGTTAATTATGCCCCCTTTCTGCCCAGAGCACTCCAGCTTGACCCCTCCAGCCAATCTGCTTCTCACCTATTGGCTATCCCACTGAGCATCTCCTGGGCTTAGTCACATACACAGGAAAGAGAGAGAGAAAGAGAAGAGGGCAGGAGAACCAAGGAAGCCTAGGACATATAAAAAGGCAAAATACCCTCACTTCTTGGGATACTAGGATACCAGCTACGGCCCCCTTCTCCCTCCTGGGAGAAGTCTATGTTACCCCCTTTAAAATAAACCCTGTTTATATGCTTGCCTTGGAGTGCTTCTCTAATGTTCAAACTTCAACATGTGAGGGAGCACAACTCATCACTGGTAACCAGCGGTATCAGTGGAAGTAGGATAAAGGTGTTTCTGATTTCCAGAATAAAAATTAAAATCTTATGCATAGAGTTATGAGAAGGCTAGATTCAGAGGGCCCAAGCAAGTAATAGTGTCCAACCAACTACCTACTCTAGCCAAAATCTTAGGTAGATTTTGTTTCCCACGGGATTCTTTTATGTTTTTGACAAGTGTTTTGCTCATAATAGGACTGGCTGAGTGTTTCAGGAATGTGGAGAGGATGGAGAACTAACATTTTGATACTCATCTTATTTTTTATATCTTCCAGTGTATTATAGCTTCCCTGTGGTCATACTTTTCAATAATTAGCAGTAAATATACTAACTAAATATGGTGATTTATATTGTCCAACTGTCACATTATCATTCCATTTTCATAAATAATTATCTTAAAGTTACACTATAATTTTTTTGTATACTATCGAATAATGTGTGCTTTAAAACATGAATACATTTTGTGGAGAAATATAGTACTATTTCTCCTGTCAAATTATAACATAATTTAACTCATTAATATGTATTCTGTAACTTAACAATAAATGAAAATATAAACTTTTGAACCACAATATGATACTTTAAAACCTATCATCATATCTAGGTTGATACTACATTATTTTAAATGCAAACATTTAAAGTTAAAACATCATAAATCCTATGGAAGTGTGAAGCACATGGGAGAGCATTTGGATTTCTTAGGATTTGGTAACTGTATAGTGAGTACATAATGGATTTAAACAGTTATAAAGTCAACATGAGTCTTTTACCTGGGTGGAAACATGTTAATTAAACTTGAAAGATTTATAAATCAGTGAACTTTGCTTGAATGCCCGATTCCTAACCTTGAAAATAGGTTGTTATAGTGAACTCATAATTTGCCTTTTCTTCCAGTTCACATTGAGAAATGTCTGTAATTATTGTAATGATGTGTTAGATTTTGGAAGTAACATAAATAAGTTCAAAAGAAAATATATCAGTTCTGTGTGATATAGCATAGTAAGCCACAACACAGCAAAAGGATCCCCTATCTTTTTAAGGGACAATTTAACTACATTAGTTTATAGTTAGGTCAATCAGGGAAGATGAATAATAAATAATTTTAATTATATTTGGAAAGATCTGTCCAGTTGATCATTACCAAGCATCAAGATTTCAGAGAGAGTCTGTGAAACTGTGCCTGCTGTTTCTAACTCCAGGAATGCTTCAGTGAACTCGTCTAGCTCTCTTTATTATATGTTAAACAGTGAAGAAGGAAATAGAAAAGAATACTCTACATAGGCCAAAGTCCTGGCACTGTGTATGACTGGGGCGCTTTCTGTTTTTCAGAAAACACTCCCAGGAATCAGTTAAGGATGAACAAACAAGGGCTCTAAGAAACATGACAAAGGTGACAACCTTATAAAAGTTGCTACAGGCTTTAACCTTAAAGTCTTAAAGAAAAATATTCAGCTGAGTTTTGGTGGCAATGTATGTGACAGAAGCCTGAAATAAGAAAAATCCCTAAGGTGTTGGAGAAAGGCCAGATTAGAGATCCCATCTTTTCCTTCCTTCAAGTCTATTTCTTTGTTAACTCCACAGTGTCTAGTGCTAGCATTTGTCATAAAGCCTTTGACTGACAACTGAAATGTGTTATAGGGAAATACAGCAAATCAGAAACTGAAATGTGCTCTCCTAACCAAAACGTTATTCTGAAAAGCTAACTGTGACTTGAGTTTGGATTCATTCAAATAACCAATCTTGATTTTCTTCTCTAGAGTAAACCAAGGAATTTTAAGCTCTGCTTTTCCTGGAACTGAACCTTGAGAGCTATAAATAGATTTTTTTAAAACAAATAAGATAAAAAGAGGTGTTTGTTTAAGTAGAGAAAAATTGGTTCTATTTAGTTAGACAAGACAATATAATCCATTTTGACATAATTATACAAGCATGTACTATATCTTGTTCTAATTCAGACTCCAGTTCCTCTCAAGTCTAACTGAGGTGTCTATATTATTTTCTTTCCTCAAGGGAATATCATCGTATAAGTAAGATTTAAAATCCCTCATAATATGTTAAAGATCTTCTTGTCTTCAGAATTCATACTTAACTATATTTTATGATTGTACACATTTAATGCTTAATTCATCATAACTTGAAATAGGTTACTATAAAATATACTGCATATTTGGGTATATTTTATATAATGGATGCATTAACTATAGAAAAAGTTGTCTTTTGTATGAATTTGTTACCTACTTCCTTAAGTTTGCATTCCTTTTTATTCCAGTTTTGAGTTGAGTTTAATATAGAGAAGAATATTTGTCTTTATTGCATGTAATTTCCCTGCCTTAACTGATATTTAAAAGCATGTTATATTAAGTTGCTTTATTGCCCATAATATAATTTTAAAAATTTAAAGGATATTATTAAATCAAAGTTTAAATGTAAATAGTGTGTGAACAACTATATACAAATTGTGAAGAATTCCCTCAGCTGTAAGGAGTGTAAAAAATTGCTTATACTTCCACAGGTAATGTGATAATGTCAATAGTCTGTTCTGATGACACACAGCAATATGAATATACTTTTTATCAATTCAGAGATGAACAGGTAATCCAACTCTCAATTAGAAATGAAAATAACTACATTCCAATTGGAAAATAGAGTATGTGAATGTCTATACCCACTACACTAACTGATTTGAAAACATTAGTAGGTGTTATTTTTTAAAACATCCTTAGTAACTAGTTATCTGACTGAATTAGAACACTTTTCAAAGTAATTGTTTTGTAGTTGAATTACACTTTTCTTCACTAAACAAATTTAGTAATGTGATGGGCCTTTAACAGCCAGAAAACATGTAAGGCTCACTTTAGCTTGTGATCAAACTATGCCAGTGATGATGAAATACTGATTTACAATTTAAAACTCTCCTAAGGGATGCAAATGTCAATTTCTATCTATGTTTTCTTCTAGCAATATCTCAGTGTCTTTATATGCAATTAACAAAGGAAACTATTTTCCCTTCTTGAATAGCAAAGGACAAAAGAAATAAACTACTGCATAAAATTGACATTTGGATTATGTTTCAAAAGATATTTTAATACCTAAGATAATAGTTTTTCTGATGGAAAACTTAACTACATTGTTCAACAAAATATCTATCATATAAATGATAAAATTACCAATTTTATCATAATTTAATTTAGGATACATTTTTCATATTACATAAAAATTAGGAGGAAAAAATTGCTGCCATACTACAAATACAGTCTAAGAAAGATGAAATTTATGAGATCCATGAAAAATCAGGCTAATATAAATGCATAACACTTGGAGAGAACTCTAAACTTTTAATTCTTTTGAGCATATTTCTTTCTGAACTTTGTTGAAATAAAGTTTAAAAATTGAAACAGTGATACATTATACCGTAGCCAGGTTCTACATAAAGCACACTTTTACAATATATGAAGAATGCTGTGTTGCAGATATTTTGAATTATAATTATGTGATATTTTATGAAGGTCATGTGAGGTATTAGGAAAGGACTGATTTTTAAAGACAAATTATCTTGAAAACAACCCTTCAATGTTTCATTTAAAAGAAAAGAGAATAAAAAGGAGAGGAAAATTTTATTTCAAGTCATCCATTTTTATTGACTCAAAAATGTCATTTACTTTATAAAAAATTTAACCAGTTAAAGTGCATTGTGGATTAGGAGCAAATATGTAATATGTAATATGTTTGATAATTGTAAATCTTGATTTTCAATCTTCAAAATTTTAAATTTGTTCATTATTATTATTATTATTATCATCACCATTTTAGCTAGTTACATTAAGTCCTATTTGGGGGACTGAGTAGCTTTATGGAATATTCTTTATACTATTAACAATTTAAAATAAGATTATTATAAATCCACAATAAATTATGATTTTTCCATGCAGCAAATATTTTCAAGAGCTTTCATTACTGTACACCTAGCTATGCTAGGGTAATTATACAAAGCTCCAAGAGAGGGAAAAAAAAAACTTTAACATCTTAAACCACTGGTTAACTATTAATATATCATTAACATATGTTATAGTTTAGATATTAGGTGTCACTCCAAAGTATGAGACAATGCAAGAAAATTCAGAGGTAAAATGATTGGGTTATAAAAGACTTAATCTAATTAATGTGTTAATCCACTTGAATGTATTTACTGGAGGATAATGATAACTGTAGGCAGGTAGGGTGTGGCTGGAGGAGGTGGGTCGCTGAAAATGTACCTTTGGGGCTCATATTTTGTCCTTGTTGAGCAGAGATATCTGTGTCTCTGGCTTCCTAATTGTCATGTCCTGAGTCCTTTTTTCCTTTATACACTTCTGCTGTGATTTCCTGCCTCAGTTTAAATCCTGAGTAATGAAGTCAGCTGGTCATGAATTGAGACCTTTGAAACTATGAGTGCCAAATAAATTTTTCCTCTGTTAAAATTGTTCTTGTCAGGTCTTCAGGTCTCAGTGATGAAAAAGCTGACTAAAAATAACATACCATTGGGATATCATAAAAATAATCCAAATTCTTTATTTACTTAATGGGGTATGTGTGTTGGTATTTTGTCACTGTGATCAAAATACCTGACAAGAACAACTTAGAGGAGGAAGAGTTTATTATAAGCCCACAGTGTCAGAAGTTCTGTCTATGGTCTGTTGATTCCATTGTTTTGGGACTTTCGTGAACCTGAACACCATGGCATAATGCCATGGAAGAAAAATATTTTTTTTTTTCCCTCGAACCAGCCAGGAAACAGAGAGAAAGCAAACAGCAAAGAACACAATGTAGTCCAAGTCCATACCTCCAGAGACCCACTTCCTCCAACTGAGCACCACCTACCTATAATTAACACCCAGTAGTCCATTCAAATCATTAATCAAATGGATTAATTTACCCACGAGGTTACATCTGTCATAATTCAATCTTTTCATCCATGAACATTGCTACACTAACTCATGAGCTCACTGGATGAAAAATTTTGAGCCAAATTGTAGTAGTATGTACATAAATATTAATATCAACAAAGCTTACAAACCTGTACACCTGACTCCATTGCAACTAAAACCACAAACAAAATGCATTTCTCACCAGGGTTCATCAAAAGCCTCATATCTGATTTCTTTGTACTCAGTCTAATGGAAATATTGTTAATTTTGTTGTTTTAATTGTTTTATTAATGACAGTCTCTGCCCTTAAACTGCAAGTTCCATAAAGGAAAGGGCAAAATTAACTTTTTTTCAAAATTTTATCTCAGTATCTGGCCCATTATAGGTCCTCAATAAATATTTGTATAGATAAATGGAAACAAAATACAAAATAAATTAAACTAGAAGGATATATCACAACATACTGACAATTTTTTCAAGGACGATACCTAGATGTTTTTCCCAGTATGATTTTCAGAATTAAAAAATTAATAGTGATATTTTGTTACTTTTATAACAAATTATTATGAATAAAAGTTTAATCTTAGAAACTAATTTAGTTTATTTAACAAGTTATTATAGATTTTCCATTTATAACTAGTCTGTTGATATCCATTGATAGTGCCATCTTGTTTCACATCTTGGGGTAAAGAAAGGGGCATGTTTATGGGAGACTATTTTCAGTAGTTTCATCCCTTTCATTTGTCTTAAGATCAATTACCTCAGTCTTCAGAAGAACCTCTAATTCTAGTTGAATGATTTCATGCTTTTTATTCTTCTTCTGGAAGTTTCCTTGGCTCTAATATGGTTATTTTGTCGAGAAGAAACATTAAAAAGTTAAAAAAAATAACTATAGACTATATATTTTAGTATGAGCTATTGTACAAATGGAAGTCTTTTTCAGTTCACTTTATCCTTGATGTCCTGCCCTCAGTCTTCGGGGGAAGCTACAAGAATCCAAAGGTTAATATCATCAAAAAATAGACTGAATTCCAAAATTTCTCGAGCCTTGGGCTTGATATTATTAATAAGTCAAAGTCAATCACAATATAAATAATTATAGTTGGGCTTATTTTTTTCAAATACATTTTTTTGGGGTCAAAATGAAATCATGTATATAACTGAAGCCAGATTTAAAGCTAGGTAGTGAGTGTAGTCAGGCAAATCGGGTCTAACATTGAGTTTCATAAAGAACATGGAGTCCATAAGGAAAATGGAGTCAGCCTGAGTCCTGGAAAATCACAGAGCAACTCCAAGAGAGATAAGATGGTTAATGTTCCCAAGTTTAGGGCTCATCTTATGGAATGATAATGAAACAACTTCCAGTAAACGGAGATGCTAGATGCTAATCAACTAGCCCTAAACCCTTCCCGTAAATCTCACACCCACCATGGGCCCTCCTTTTGACATTCCTGTCCCAGAAAGGACAGAGATAAGGAACATGGAAGGGACAAAAGAAAGATTTAGATATAAAAGGGAGAAAGCCTCTCCTCCCTTTGGATTCCTGGTTTCCAGGTCCCCTTCTCCCTCTGGGGGAAGTCTTTTGCTATCCTTTAAATAAAGCTGTCCACTTTCCACTTTACGCTTGCCTCGGAGTGCTTCTTCGGCGTTATTCTTCAGCGTTCGGGGAGCAAGAACTCGTCACGGTAAAAAGCGGTTTCATAGTGGAGGTTCCACCGAGACAAACTACACGAGGTAAGCTCTTCTTAATGCACCCCAAATCTGTCGAGGTGCATCTGTCTCTTTTTCTTTCGGAGGAGAAAGTGGGCACCCGTCGGCTACTTAAATGCAGTTAGTGCAGCCGCCACTCTTCAAGACTCGGGTGAGAGGTTTCTCGGCCTAGACAGTTCCCAATCACCTGTTCTGGACAGAACAGGCATGTTGGGCTCTGCCAAAGCCGTTTCCTACTTTTCTGTCCAGGCCCGGAGAGCATTTGGCGTGAGTACACAGCGTCCCAAGTCCTGATCCACCTCAGATGCGTGGAGACGGAGGAAAGAGTTGGAACAACTGCGGAATTCGGGTCTGGGCCACACTCAGACGTATTCCTAAGGTTCCTTCCCTTGAGCCCTCTCCCGACAGCCCTTAGGGGTATCTAGGTGATCGGTAGACGAATGGCGCTGAGGGAAAGCCCCAATTACAAATTGCCTCCGTGTGGGCCAGCACACATTCCCCCACCCCGCATCCATTCCCTCCTGGATGCTCCCTTTGCATCGCCGATCATAATGCTAGCAATTCAGGCTGTAGAAATGTGGGAAAGACTTAAGATGATTTGTAGGAGATGTTTATATTTCTCTTGCATGTGTAGGTTGATTTCATCCTGATGTTTAAAATGTGATGTGTTCCTTGTAAGTGGCCAGGGGCTAAAGTTCAACCTTTCCAGGGTCCCTCCGATAGGAAATATGGTATACTTTACAACCATTAGATATCTCCCCTTTACCTTGCAAGAGGTCCCTTAAGTGCACAGAGCAAAGTAAATTAACAAGAAAATAGGCGAATTTATGTTATGGGTTTTTATAGTGGCAAGGAGGAAAGCAGTAATGCCCTTAAGTCTGAATCCTCCTAGGGTCTTTGGCACAGGGCAGACTGAGACCCCAGCACTTTGCCAAAGGAGGCCAGAAATAACTTTGGCAAAGCCAGGTGATGAGAGACGGGTTTTCTGGACCGTGAAGAAGCTCTAGAGATAGGGAGACGTCCCTAATAGGAACAGTTCTCTTTGGCGCGGGCGCCTGAGTCCTGTTTTTTCTCTTACCCAGATGGGAGCTTCTCTCTCCAATATGCCGGGTACACCACTTACCTGCATATTGAAAAACTAGAATAAGTTTGACCCACAGACACTCAAGAAAAAAAGCCTCATTTTCTTCTGCCACGAGGCCTGGCCTGATTCTCCCTGATGGAGAATCCTGGCCACCAGAGGGAAATATCAATTTCAATACGATTTTGCAGCTTGATAGATTTTGCAAAAAGGAAGGGAAATAGGGGGAGGTGCCGTATGTTCAGGCTTTCTTTGCCCTAAGGGAAGACCCCCAATTATGTCAGCAGTGTAAAGTAGACTTAGCTATGATCTCTGCTATGAAGGGAGAGTATCCTAAGAAACCACCTGTCGAGGAGAAGGAATCAGGAGGACACCCCAAATCTTCATTCTCTGCTGATGCCCAGCAGCAGCCCTCCTGTCCCCCATACCCTGGCCTCTCTCCATCTGTCCCAATGGACAAGTCAAATGTATTACCCCTCCAGGAGATGCCAGGAGGAGAATTTGGACCAGTCAAAATACATACTCCCTTCTCCCTTCAAGACTTAAGACAGATAAAAACTGACTTAGGGAGATTCTCAGAAGACCCAGATAAATATATTGAGGTATTTCAAAACATATGCCAGGTGTTTGACCTTACCTGGAAAGACATTATGCTGTTACTCAACCAGACTTTAACTTCTAATGAGAAGGAAGCTGCCCTAAGAGCAGCCGAGCAATTTGGGGATGACTTACACCTTGCTCATGCCCCGGCAGCACAGACTAGAAGCAAACCCAATTACCTGTCAGGAGCACAGGCAGTTCCCAGGAACGATCCCGATTGGGACCCAAACGATGAACAAGATGCTTGGAAACTTAGTCACTTTCAAATGCTAATTCTTGAGGCCCTTAGAAGAGTTAAGCAAAAACCCATTAACTATTCTAAGATGTCAGAAATTATTCAGGGCCCGCAGGAAAGTCCTGCTATCTTCATGGAGAAACTCAGGGAGGCAATGAGAAAACACACCACCGTGGATCCTGAATCCGCAGAGGGCCACATAATTTTAAAGGACAAATTTATCACCCAGTCGGCCCCAGACATTCGGAGGAAGTTACAAAAATTGGCATATGGCCCTGATCAATCTTTAGATGATATCCTCCGACTTGCTACTTCCGTCTTTTATAATAGAGACCTGGAGGAAATAAGGGTGAAAGAGCGCAGAGACAGAAAAAAGACTGAGACGCTGGTATTAGCTCTTAAAGGAGTAAGCTCCCAGGGTGGAAAAGGAGGAGTACGAAATGCTCCCCAATCCACAAAAGGGACTTGTTTCCATTGTGGAGAAGAAGGACATTTCAAGCGGGAGTGCCCACAAGCAAAGCGGCCACCTCCGAAGCCCTGCCCTAAGTGTCAAGGCAACCACTGGAGGAGTGACTGTCCTGAGGGGCGTAGGTCCTTGAGGCCAGACTCTCCCACACAGGCCTGATGGGGCCCGGGGTCGATTCTGGCTCCCGTAACTCCTATCACCACACGTGAACCCCGGGTTTGCTTCTCCGTAGGGAGCCAAGAGGTCAACTTCCTCTTAGATACTGGTGCCAGTTATTCTGTTCTCACAACGTATTCTGGACCCCTGTCCTCTAAAACCATGACGGTGCAAGGAGTGTCTGGAAGGTGTATAACTAGAAAGTTCACTCCCCCACTGAGTTGTGAGTGGGACGGGATGATGTTTTCTCATGCATTCCTGATAGTTCCAGAGTGCCCCACCCCTTTATTAGGACAGGACAGTTCCCTGGGGAAGACTGGCAACTTGATTTTACCCACATGCCTAAGAGCAATGGATTCCAATATCACCTAGCTTCACTGTTTATTCCACATTGGTTTAGAGGATATAATGTGGCACGTGGAAACCTTGAACAATTACACCCAGACCGCGCTTCTTGAGGTTGAGGAAAGTATCTCTCTCCTTAACACTGAAGTAACGCTTATGAGAAAGGCCATCTTACAAAACCGTATGGCTTTAGATGTCCTCACTGTAGCCCAAGGCGGTACTTGTGCCATTATTAAAACTGAATGCTGTGTTTACATCCCTGATAGTTCTGGCAATGTGACTAAAATTCTTAAAAACTTGCATGCTCAGATAGAAGCCTTGTCTTCACCAGCCGTGTCATGGGGACAATATTTTAGTTCCTGGTTTTCTGGTACCTCATGGTGGAAAACATTGCTAGTCTCTGTTGTCCTCATCATACTCGTTGGTATATTCCTATGCTGTGGCATTTATTGTTGCATTAATCTCATTCCAGTACTCATAAATTCTTGTTTCTCTTATAGACCACCTGTCACTCAAATGGCCCTTCAGCCTGTTGACTCTCAACTGGACTTCTATCGTGGAAAACTCGATAGACCCGATTTTTAAACGGGGACTCCAAACTGCTCGCCCTACTTCGCCCCCTCTCAGCTCGAAGAAGTTAGATTCGGTCGTCGCCCCATGTCCTTACAGCAGTAAGGAGTTCCTGAAATTAGAGGGGGGAATGAAGCCAGATTTAAAGCTAGGTAGTGAGTGTAGTCAGGCAAATCGGGTCTAACATTGAGTTTCATAAAGAACATGGAGTCCATAAGGAAAATGGAGTCAGCCTGAGTCCTGGAAAATCACAGAGCAACTCCAAGAGAGATAAGATGGTTAATGTTCCCAAGTTTAGGGCTCATCTTATGGAATGATAATGAAACAACTTCCAGTAAACGGAGATGCTAGATGCTAATCAACTAGCCCTAAACCCTTCCCGTAAATCTCACACCCACCATGGGCCCTCCTTTTGACATTCCTGTCCCAGAAAGGACAGAGATAAGGAACATGGAAGGGACAAAAGAAAGATTTAGATATAAAAGGGAGAAAGCCTCTCCTCCCTTTGGATTCCTGGTTTCCAGGTCCCCTTCTCCCTCTGGGGGAAGTCTTTTGCTATCCTTTAAATAAAGCTTTCCACTTTCCACTTTACGCTTGCCTCGGAGTGCTTCTTCGGCGTTATTCTTCAGCGTTCGGGGAGCAAGAACTCGTCACGGTAAAAAGCGGTTTCATAACTATGCCTAACTATTCATTAAATGATTTGACATTAAAATAATTGTCATTTGAAAAAATGGGGTTCATTCCCCTTTCACACTTACTTCTTTTATAACCTGAATGGGAAAATCTGTTAAATTGGACATGGAGAGGCAACGTCACTGAAACAATAATGAATGTTTTGCAACAGAACTGTACATAATTACTAATGTAGACAAGTTCAATATACTGAGATTTCAACTCATGCATATTCTGGTTTACTTTATGGAAATAAATTTAGCTGGCTCAAAGTATTTTTTAATGATTTTGAAAATAAATTGTTCATGTTAAGATTGCAGTAAACTGCCTTTTGGATTAGTTGGTTGTTCAGTTTTGTGGAACAGTTTTGAATTCGAGACACCTTGCAAATTAATTACTTCCTTTCATTATCTAAAAAGATAAAGGCTTATACTTTCTTCTTAATCAAAAATTAAGTCACAGTTTCTTTTAAAAAAAAAAAAAAGTCAGCAACTTCTGAATAGAAAAAGAAACTGTCACTGATAGACTTTTCTTAAAACATGATCATAAATAAAGCAAAGTTATTTTCCATGACTCATAGTATAGCACTGAAATTTGCAGTACTCTGCTTGAATACATTATTAAAAATAAGAATAGTTAAAAATAATTACTGACATTCCTCACTGCATATGTAGAATTTTAGTTCACCGTAAGTTTTAAGGTGCTTAGTTCATATTGAATATTAAAGATATTCTCTGGAGAGTTCAAGTTTAATTGTATCCTAAGTAGCCAACTGTAGTATTTACCTCTCTCTATAGAGCCAATAAAACTATGCAAAAAGATCAGCAGGTATAGTTTCCAGATGGAAATTCTGTCTGCATTAATTTCTCCAGAGCATGATATTGATGGCAATAACAAAACCATTATAATTTTACCCTCATTACAATTGAATGTTTAGACATTATATTTTGTTTCTTTCTTTGATTTTAATAGTTGTTCAACTTTTTACTTATATTAGGTTTTCAAAGAAAATTTCACTTGACTAATTACCATTAACAAACTAAAAATTTTAATTCATATATGGAGAAAAATTTTGTTTTGAAAATTTTTTTTCATGTTTATTAAAGTTTTAATATTAAAAATTCATTACAGTACTGTCCCTAAGATATTATTTCTTTATGAAATCAGTACAATTTTTGGATTCTAATAAAAATGATATAAATGTTACATATGTGTGGAAAAAATTTAAATCACCATTGTGCATTAATATAATAATTTTACATAGATTTCCATTTATTGTTATTCCTTACATGCATCAGTTCATATTTAAAAGACTAAAAATACTTGAGTTGTCTTCAATTCCTTTCATCAATGTTTAATAATTTTTATTGTAGAGACCAGATATTTTCACCTCTTTAGATAAGTTAATTCCTAAGAATTTTTTTTTCTTTTCTTTCTTCTCTCTTTCTTTTATTTTTGGAGGGGGTTGGGAGTTACTATAAATGAGTTTGCTTTATAGTTTATATAATTCACTGTTAGTGTATAAGGAAGCAACTGCTTTTGTAAAGAGTATCAATTTTCCCATAAAGCTCTCCTCAGAGACTGCAAAGCAACTTATAATAGTTTTATGTATAAAAAATATGTTTTCTGATACTTTTAGGTAAAGTAATTATTCTAGTTAAAATGAAAGTTTCTATTTCATAATATTATATTGAAGCAGAAGAAAAGGAGTCTAAGATACGTGTGAAAAAAATTAAATGAAAGTTGAAATGAATACCTCTAATTACCTTAATTTTGCAGTAGATGATGATGATGATAATGAACTTGAATACCACTTCTTTTCTTAAACCACTGCCTTTCTGGAGGTATTAGAAGACGAAAAAATGAAGAGAATAAGAAAATAGTGAAAGAGGCAATAACAAGAGAAAAAATATTTCTGTGACATACTTAATTTTGGAATTGGCAAAATAAAAAGTAAGGAAATAGTAAGCAGAATATTTAGGGCTTATCTCTAAATCATTCCTCTTTCTTCCCCTTACCTCTCTTCCATTTAGCACTAGTAGACATGGAGTAAGATTCTCCTCTCTCTGGTAGTAGGGATGAGAAGCTACAGGAGGAGTATTGTAAAATTCCTCATGTGCTACTCTGTTCTTGTTTAGAAATGAGAATTAATATGAAGATAAATTTAATATCAAAATAAATAATTAAAATATGCATAAAATATGTAATGAATATATCTACTAAATATCAACTTAAAAACTTTTAATTTATTTTCATTGTTTTTACTCTAATAAATCACTTGAAATGATTCTTCATTTGGAACAAAGAAGTATACGAGATCCAACTCAAAAAGCATGTGGAGGTTTAAATTAAAAAAGGAAAAAATATTCTTTTATGAAGATTCACTGTAAAAAAAAAAATGTAGTAAAGCCAAGCACAGTGGTACATGCCTGTAATCCCAGTGGCTCAGGAGGCTGAAACAGGAGGATTGTGAGTTCAAAGCCAGGCTCAGCAGAAGAGAGGCACTAAGCAACTCAGTGAGATCCTGTGTCTAAGTTTATAAAGTGCAAAATAGGGCTGGGGTAGGAATGTGACTAAGTTGTCCAGTGCCTCTGAGTTCAATCCCTGGTACCAATAAATAAATAAATAAATAAAATAAAATAAGTAAAATTTTTTTTAAAACAACCATGAATCAAAATGTTCTTCATGTATGTTGGTTTTTTTAAATCTGAAAAATAACATATATTAAGAATATATCCTTAAAGTTATTTCTTTACATCTGTCATCTGACTTCTGTTAAATAAAAATCAGATTATCTTTTTTATCTTTTTATTATGAGCTATAAAATATTGTCATTGCCTCAGGAGTCTGTGGCCACTTTTAAGAACAGTACCCTTTTTGAAATATTTGTGGAAAAATAAAATTACTATAGAATTTTCAATCTAAAATAATAATTGAAACAATAGTGGTGATTATTACTTAATAACATGTAAACTTCCCTAAAAACTACCTAGAAAAGTTTAATATCATCTTAAAAATATATCAGGAAAAAATGATGGAAGCAGGGATCGATTGGATACATATTTGTGGGGTCTAGTGCAAAATGAAAATGTGGAATCCTTATTAGAAGTTACTAGGAAGGGCTGGGTATATAGCTCAGTTGCTAGAGTGCTTGCCTTGCATGAACAAGGCCCTGGGTTCAATCTACAGCAACACACACACACACACATTAGGAATTTCAACATAGCAATAGAACAGCATTAAAATAAGCTCAGGGTTATTTTGATGGTGAGATCCTCTGTAAATACATGGGTTGCCTTGGAGGAAACTAGCCTTGAAGGAAAAAAAATAGTCTAAAACACTTTTTTGACCACTTATTTTTAAAGAATTAGAGATTCATGATAAGTTGCAAAAATGGTATAGAAGGGTCCCCTATACCCTTCACTCAAATTCCCCCATTAATTATACCTTTCCGAATAACAGTATATTAAAACCAGGAAATTGGTATGTTGTGATATATACATGTAGTTCTATGCCATTTGCTCACATGTTTAGATTCCAATTAACTCTGACTGAAATCAGGGCACAGAACTGTTCCATTATCTGCTGAAACATACCTTCCTTCTCACCCAACACCATCCTTAACCCCTGGAAACCAATAATTTGTTATCCTTCTCTAAGATTTTGCCATTTAAAAAATACATGCTATGTTTTGAAAGACAGCCTTCTATAGGGATACATGCATACTCATGTGTATTGTAGCATTGATTTAGAACAACCAAGTTATGGAATTTCACACACATACACACACGATAGCATAAAATTTAGTCATATAAATGAAGAATGAACTCGTCATTTGCAGGAAAATGCAAGAAACTGAAGATCATCATTACATGAAATAAGTCAGATCCAGAAAGACAATTATTGCTAATTTTCTTTCATATATTGAATGTAGAAAACATTGATGACATGAAAGTAGAGAGGAGGATATTAGAGAAGGGAAAACAAATCAGGGGGAATGGGGAGGAGAAGTCAAGGAAGGGGTAAAAGGGGCAGAGAATGGTCAAAGAGTGATATATACATGTATGAGTATGCCTTAGTGAAACCCATTACTTTGTATAATTAATATGTACTAAAATATGTCACAGAATATTTTAAAAAGACTCCTTCCAGTAATCAACATCATTTCTATTGTTCTGCTCATCAAAACAAAAAATAATAACAAATTTCATTGTCTCAAGTTTTCCAAGTTGACTTATTTCTGGACTTGTCTTTGCATAGACAATTTTAGATTCAGAATTTTTCTAATATAAATCAAAGTGTTGGAACAAAATAAAAATATTGGCTGAATACATTGGAAAAAATGTACAAACCTTCCTTTTTGGTATAGGGTTCATGAGATATTTTCTTTTTGAGCCTTTGTTGCACTGTGTCTTTGTATCCAATTGTTCATAATGTTCAATGTACATTAAGAGATTGATAATGAGAACATGAAAATAATATAAACATTAGTACTATGGTTTGAATTTGTGTATCCCCCCAAAGTTTATAGGTTGAAACTTAATTGCAAAATATTATAACATCAATAAGTGCGGCTTTTGAAAAGTGATTAGATCGTGAGGCCTCAGCCCTCATTAATCAGATTAATTCTCTTATGAATGAGACTTAAGGAAGTTTGAGGACCTTCAGCCTTGTAAGAACTCAGTAGAAATTATCTCCTATGCATCTGAGAGTGAACTTTTATCAGGCAATAAATCTACATTTACACTAGTCTTGCACTTCCTGATCTTCAGAATTGTGAAAAATAAATGTCAATTATTTGTAAATTGTTAAAATAAATGTCAATTATTTTTAAATTGTTAAACCTAAAGTATTTTATTATAGCAGCTCAGATATTCTAAACACAATAGTAAAATCATTCATATAAACATATTCTTATATTTGATTTGGCTAAAGCCTCCTTTTCTACATATGAGAAATTAAATGAATATAAAGTATATACACCAAGTTACCAAGAATGGAACATTTTTATGTAGTTTATAATTTCAAAATTGGGATCTCTCAATATAATATAAATGAAAAGTGAAAATACTTGTAGATAGTTTGTTTTATTTCAATTCTCAGTATTTCCTTCCCTAACATCCTCTCTTCCCCTGATCCTCTTCCTCCATGCTATTCCTTTACCTTCTTTTTATGCTTTAAATCAGTGCATTATATATATATATATGTGCATCTATGTATATATGTGTATATATGCACACATATATGTAATTGGAAGGTATCACAATATATTAATGCATGTATATAACTTAATTATTATCAATTCAATTCCTCAGTTTTTTTTTTTTTTTACCTTGTCCTCCCCTATTCCATTCCCTCTTAAATCCCCACCTCCATTTTCCAGATCTCCCTTCTATTTTTTATTTTTTAATTTTTTTTTAAATTTTTATTTTTTTGGTACCAGGGATTGAACTCAGGGGCACTTGACCTCTGGGCCACATCCCCAGCCATTTTTTGTATTTTTTTAGAGACAGGGTCTCACTGAGTTGCTAGGTGCCTCGCCATTGCTGAGGCTGGCTTTGAAATTGCAATCCTCCTGCCTCAGCCTCCCAAGTGCTGGGATTACAGGCATGCGCCACTGCGCCGGCTTCCCTTCTATTTTTATGAGATCCTTTTTTAAATCCTTATTTCTTTCTAGCTTCTTCATATGAAGGAAAATATCCAACCCTTGACTTTCTTAATCTGGCTTAGTTCCCTTAGTATGATGCTTTCCAGTTCCATTCATTTACTAGCAAATGCCATAATTTTATTCTTCTTAAGTTTGTTTATTATGTATATGTAACATTGTATATATGTGGCATATTTTTATCCAAAAATATTTTGGTAGAGAATTAAAGAAAATTTGACTTGAAAAATACATCAAAACCTATAGCAAGCTAATTGATATATTCTGAGAAAAACAATGTTAAATTGTGGGGGCTGCCCCTGAGCTATTTAGCATCTTCTCTGGGCCTTAAGCCAAGGAAGTTTTGGTCTGGCATTGCAAGCTGTTTTGTGGCCCCTTCTCCTTGATCGATTGCTAGATGCACATGACCTCTACCTTCTATTGGCTAAGAAGTCTGTTTTCTGATAGCTCTGGATCCGGGCCTTACCTACTGGGCTTGGACAGCCCACCCCTGCCTTATTTGGTGAAGCATCCCCCATATAAAAATAAACCAAACAGAGGCTCACACTTTCTTTACCAGTGTGGAAGCTCAACCACTAAGGTCAAAGAGCCATCCCACCCCAGCTGTTCAAAACTACATTATAGTCACGTGGTCTTTTTGTAGTCTTCCTTTTACTTAGCCTTATTTCACCGCCAACCTATTCCATTCAGAGGAACCCCACTTCCACTGCCTGAGTGGAACATGAGCGGGATTAAGTAACATAAGTGTCGTTTTGTCGGGTTTTGATTTGGTTTGGTTTGGTCTACTCATGCATTCCCATATAGGAAAAACAAAACAGATTTGCTGTTATCTATTGTCTAAGAGTTGATTCTAGCGCCCCCCCCCCCCCCAGAGCAATACCACCTTTAAAGTAATTAAAGAACAATTATTTATATCAACATAAATCAAACTATCAAAAAATTCGCTCAATTTTTTAAAAAAATGATGTTGAACATTAGATAAAAAAAGAATATATTGAGTCTAGTAATATGATACTCATGTAATGATATTAGTTTCAAAATAAATATAATGTATTGAAATATAAACAGATAGGTAGATGAGATATGTGCTTTCCTTGCTTTTGCTTTAATGATGCAGAACTCTCAAAAACAAGCCTTCAGATGTTTTTGGTTCCTTGCCCATTGAGTGTGAAACTGGAAACAAGGAACAGCAAATGCTCCCATCATTTCAATTCATCCAATTCAATTCCTCAGTATTTTACCTTTCTCTCCCCTCCTTCCTTTCCCCTTAATTCCCCACTTCTGTTCTATAGATGTCCCTTCTATTTTTTTTCAAGATAAAGAGGTCCTTGAATCAACTATTACTCAAAATTACCATTAGAATACCAAAATTATTTTAAAAACAATCAATATATCATTATCTTTGATTAATATTATTTATTTCTTCTTTTTGTCATTACTGTTAACAGTTATACTTTGTGTTCTTGGGAATTCAAAGAAATGATATCCTTCATAAATTAGCTTATGTTCCCCTCATTTTTTAGATTAGTGCTACATTTGCAAGTAACTTTAATTCAGAAATGCATTAAGCATTTTAAGGAACACATAAATAAGTCTTTGTGACTATCTGAAGTAGTGATTTAATTAGCTATATAATAAAAGCTAAAATAAATAAAAATTTAAATTCATTACTGGAATTTAGTTCAGCATGAATACTTCAGAGCTGATACCTACAACTATCAGAAAAAAAAACAGAAAAATAATTACAAATCCACCTTTAATTACAAACAGAAGGCAGGAATAATTCATGAAATTAAAAATAAATTTAATTGCATAATTGAATTTTTACAATGAAAAAATTGATAATTAAAACCCCCAAAATATCATTCATTATAGTTCACATTCTACCAGTCCATGATTCTATCATCATAACAATTTTGCACAAAGTAAGCACTAGCAATAAATATCACAAAGTAGCATTTAAGTGTGATAAATTGGTTGTATTATAATATTTGGAATGATTAGATTGTAAAATATTTTTCCAAAATATAATTTTTCTGTGCTTTTGTCAAAAACATGGAATGAACTTTAACATTTAAAATTATCATATTTTCCCATAAAATCATTTGTGATACTGTGATGCTACCATTCCAAGGTGCCCTAAAATAAAGCAAAACAGAGAAAACCAAAATAAAACACAACAAAAACATACAGTTAAAATCATCCACATTCATATAGGAAAATATGGTATGTTCATATTTCTGGGGAAATCATGCTTGCACCAATCATTGCTAACATTAAGTGTTCTTTAAGCATTTCTTAATTTTTTTTTTGCCATTAATGGAGAGTATGTGAGGTACAGATGAACTAAAATCTTAGTATGTAGATAATTTTTAAATCTGGGTGAATGGCATATAGAGGATTTTTGCTATTTCATTAACTACGTATATATTTGAAATTTACTAAATAATTTTTTCAAGTTCAGAAGCAAGATGGAATCATCATAAAATAAAAAGACAAATAACAGGATGAACATATGTTTGTTCAGTACAGATCACCAAAATATGACTAGTATTAGTATGCAGACTACATAAATAACTGCCATAAATTAAAAGGAAATAAAAAAGTAATTCACTTTATGAAAACAGCCCATATTCAATGATTCTCATTAACTGAGAGAATTCATTTGAAGACCACAGACATTTAAAATATAGATGCTTGGCAAACAACTAAGCATAGTGACAGATTACGAAGATCAAAGGTAATCCTTTAAAAATTTACTTTATCTATATGTGCTTCGGTAGAGCCTATTCACATATTTTGGTCTATCAATCCCATTATTCCATGTCCAAACAGAGGGGACACGAGTGAGTGGGTAACAGGAGAAATGGACATAATGCCCATAATGCAATATGTTCACAATAGCACAAAATAAAAACAGTAGAAATATTTGACAACCAGAGAAAGTATATAACTAAATTAAAATTTTCTCACATATTAGTGTATTGTTTATCAGAAAATGAAATCTGACTATATGTAACACCAAGAAGAAATTTGGAAAAATAATTTTAAGTGAAGAAAAGAATCAATCTATTTCCAAGTTTTCACAGAAATTATTTAAGTGATATATTATTTAAGTCTGCATACATTTGTAAGAAAACCATAGTACAAACAACACAAACAACACTGCAATGAAAAGTCAGTATTTAGTTTAGTGGTTACCTCTGATGGGATCACAGATGATCGACCATTGTATTACTACGTGTTATAAGCTACATGTTTTACCCTTCAGATTTGTATCAAATAAGGGGAGGGAGAGGAGTCAAGGTGCAGGGGGGCAGGAAAGATGGTATAATGAGATGTACATCATTAACCTATGTACATATATGACTGCACATATGGTATGATGCTACATCTTGTACAAGTGTGGAAATGTAAAGTTGTGTACAATGAATTAAAATGTATTCTGCTGCCATATATACCCAATTAAAATAAATTAATTAATTAAAATTAATTAATTAATTAATTAATTAATTAAAAAACATGAATAAAGAAAAATCATCTCTCCACAACTCTTCTCCACAGAGTTTCTAAGTACAAATTTCTGCCTGTTGTGCCACATGTGGAAATCTGCTATAAAATCTAAGGCACTATTTTTTAATTTCATCCTGTTTTCACTTTAAAATATAATCACATCTTATATTCTAGGATGCTTTTCCTAAATTTGACTTGATAGCCTACATTGAGTTGTCTATTTAATCAATGCCTTTTGATATTGGGGTTCAGAAAGTCCAGTCGTTTTTCATACCTTTATTTTATTTATTTATTTGTATGTGGTGCTGAGTATCAAACCCAGTGCCTCACACATGCTAGGCAAGTGCTCTACCACTGAGCCACAACCACAGCCCCAAAAAAATACATTATTATTATTATTATTATTATTATTATTATTATTTGGTACCAGGTATTGAACTCAGAGACAATCAACCCTGAAGCCACATCCCCGGTCCTATTTTGTATTTTATTTAGATACAGGGTCTCACCGTGTTGTTCAACACCTTGCTTTTGCTGAGGCTGGCTTTGAACTCACAATCCTTCTGAGTTGCTGGGATTACAGGCATGCACCATTGTACCTGACCAAAGTACATTTTTAATAAAGCACTGTACTTGATTTTAATGATGAGGCAGCCTGGAAATAGCAAGAATAGAACTCAACTAAATAAGTTTGGTGTTGGTTTCTTTTTGTATCTTTAGTATAATTGCTCCCTATCAGGCCAATTCAAAGGTACCCAGATTCACAATGCACATATGGGAAAATTTATATAAGTTTTCTATTTGTTCCTTTTCATATATCTCCTCAAGGTAAATGACTTAATCTTCCTTTTTTAGAAAAATGAAATGTGAGTTTGCTAATATATTTTTAATTTTTCTTTACTAAAATCATGAAATGGACACATAGGTGTCATATACTCACTTCATTAACTGGAATATATGAAAATATATCATCAAACAAAAAATATTTTTAAAAAACAACATAGATTATATTTGAAAGGTATGAAAACATCCATTGCCCTTTTATTCCTCATCAATTTTATAGAAGTAATTATGCTTTGTTGTGGTCTAAGCACTGGCATCTCAGTTCTTTTTCCTTTGGAAAAATGAGCATCACAACCAGTCAGTCAGTCTTCCACTATACTAAATAGAAGTCACAGGAAAAAAAAAAAAAAGTGTGATATTTAAAATGTCTTCTTTGCTTCATTCTTGCTGAAATCACGTGCTTGATCTTATTGAGAGCTGGAATAAGGCTCTAAAACTGCTAAGAGTAAAGCACAATTGCCTGGATATTCCATAATATGTAGTGAAAGGACAGTACTGGTAAGTTTGCTGATATTATTTAAAACATCTCTTTTTGTTTATCTTTAATGTATATAACATTTTGAGAAAATTATTTCATCTCATCCGTGTCTGTTGCAACTTCAGGGAAGTTGTGGCTCAAAACCTAGTGTAACTTGACATATTTGATAAGACAAAGAATCTGCCCTTGAACAAACATTAGACAGGTTCCTTTGAGTCTTCTTTTCAACTAGGCTCCATCTTTGGGTCCTGTCCTTGGCTTGCCTAGCTCAACTTTTGTAAAATTTCTGATCAGTTTAGCAAAAATCCCTACATTCTTAATATCTTATTACCCTGGCCCGTTTACCTTTAGCAGAAAGTTGGTTTAGTGAGAATCCTTCTATCCTCGTAGTAATTTTCCATCCACTGGCCTGCTCATTCTGTTCATTTGTTTCATTGAATATAAATCCCCAACTGTCTTTACTGTGTTTGGAGTTGAGCTCCATCTTTCTCTCCCCTATTAGAAGAGTTCTGACACCTCTTTTCAATAGGGTTTGAAAAAAGTCTTTGTCATTTCAATAACATTGAAAATAATTATTTCTTTAACAGGTATTACAATGACCGATTCTAGAATTTATAAGGATAGACATGGTTAACTAAAATCCAATTTAATCAACAAGTTTCCATTTCTTGAAAAATAAGCTGTTAAGTCACTTGGGGATACATCATTATGTCTTTTCCAGATTATTTCAAAGTTCTGTGAGGGAGAAAGGAGAGACGTATTTGCTATGGGGATATTAATCCCCAAGTCACAGCTAAAATATTCTCAGTGTAGAAATGGCATGCTAGTCTGGACCAGTAGGCCTTTCTCTAAAAGTCTATAGTAATGACAGTGAAAAATCAAAAAAAGAAAAAAAAAAAGGTATAAATGAGGATTGCAGTTCGCAAATTTAAGATTGCACAGTTCCTAGGTTTGCAGTTTTTTTTTTTTTTTTTTTTTTTTTTTTTTTTGTGGTACCGGGGATTGAACTCAGGGGCACTCGACCACTGGGTCACATCCCCAGCCCTTTTTTTTTGTATTTTATTAGAGACAGGGTCTCACTGAGTTGCTAAGTGCCTCCATATTTCTGAGGCTGGCTTTGAACTCGCGATCCTCCTGCCTCAGCCTCCCAAAGTGCTGGGATTACAGGCGTGCGCCACCACGCCCGGCTGGTTTGCAGTTTTTTAAAATAAATATTTATGCCTTTGCTGAAAATTAACAGCTATAGAGCACTTTTCCCTCTATTTATTATAGTTATTCACCAAACATTAAATTGACTAATGCTAACATAATTACACATTTTCTGAATTCTTTAATAAAATAGAAGTTCCATGAAAGTACCTCTATGTTTCTCTAATTCCTCCGTATCTCTAGTGTCTAGAACTTGCCCATCACATGGACAGTATTCAATAAATATCTCTTCACTTAATATAACAAATAATGTTTAGGTGAATAGTATGCATGCAACTATTCTTAAAGATAATTTATTTGAATTCATCAATAGCTCTTTAGTTTATATTCTGTGGGATCCAAAGAAATGTTTATGATTATGTTGTTCACTTTGTATTTGTGGTATGCATCACTACCTATATGAATATCTTAATGGTTTTCAGTTATGTAATAAAAGGGTATTGAGTTAGTACTGTGTGCTTTTCCTGAG
This sequence comes from Tamias sibiricus, assembly GCA_025594165.1. Classification (NCBI taxonomy): domain Eukaryota; kingdom Metazoa; phylum Chordata; class Mammalia; order Rodentia; family Sciuridae; genus Tamias; species Tamias sibiricus. Next base: position 81,312,684 of record CM046667.1, read on the forward strand.
CTAATAACGCATATAGAATGATTTCTGTTATTTTGTTTGTGATATGATGACAAATGTGGCCATGCCCATATGGTACTTGAGAACACGATATGCTAGATAGCATTAGCATATATTGTAACATACACAGAGTGTGCTTGCCAGATGGGGAAATTCTGGTCATTTATTTAAGAAGGGCACATACCCTTCTTCCCTCTACCAAAGTGCTGTTAGAGCTAAAGTTTCTTTTATTTTGTAAAATAAACCTTTTATTGAAATATGTTATGGTTTGGATGTGAGGTGTCCCCCAAAAGCTTGTGTGTGATAATTCAAGAAGGGTCAGAGAAGAAATGATTGGGTTGTGAGAGTCTTAACACAATCAGTGAATGAATCCTCTGATAGGGTAAGGTGTGGCTAGAGGAGGTGGGAATTGGGGGCATGGCTTTGGAGTATATATTTTGTATCTGGAGAGTAAAAATCTCTCTCTCTCTCTCTCTCTCTCTCTCTCTCTCTGTGTGTGTGTGTGTGTGTGTGTGTGTGTGTGTGTGTGTTTTGTGATCACCATGTGAGCTGCTGCTCTCCTCCACACTCTTCCACCATGATGCCCTGCCTCACCTTGAGCCCTGAGGAACAGAGTCTGCTGTATATGGATTGAAACCTCTGAAACTGTGAGCCTCCAAATAAACCCTTCTTCCACTACAATTGTACTGGACGGGTCCTTTAGTCACAGGAGTGAAAAAGCTGATTAATATAAAATACTAGATATTACTCAAAATATAGAAACAAATTAATGTCTGTTGAAAATTTATCAAATCTCATTAATGTGGAGGTATGCAGTTGATTATTAAGACACCAGCTAATTCAACATTACAGAGTTGACAATGGGTAAAAATAGATGGGTTAAATGACAGAGAGCTCCATTAGAGCAAAGATGAACATGGTGTGATCCCAGAATGGAAAATAGTGGAGCATGAATCTAAAAGGCTTTCCATATTTTATAACTTTATGAAAAATATTGTTATGACATGGTCAGATAATTCAGAGAACTATATACAAGGAAGGGTGCCAGAATGTAGAGAAAAATTTTGGCATTATTGTGCCAATTAGATTTGTTAAATTTGCCTTTGTGTTACTGATTTTGTTTTGAAACAATATGAATTTCTTTGTGTTAATTTTTTTTTTCACTAACTCTGTCATTTTTTTGTTGGTGGTGATATATCCAATCAACGTAGTAACTCCAGCTCCTAAGGTGGTGATGGTTTTGATGTTATCATTTCCCAGTCAAATGTATTAGAGGGGTGACTACGCAAAATGGAACTAACTCCAAACAAAAGAGTTCATGGAGAATTTTAAATATATGTAAAAGTAAGAAGAATAAGTTCCAACAAATACTAATGATCCACTTTCTACAATTTACTTATGGGCACTCTTGTCTAATGTATACCCACGTTGGTGTTACCCCTTCCTGTATTATTATTAAAGCAGTTCTAGACATAATAATGACACATCCATCAATATTTTTGTATATACATCAGAAAGATAATGACTCCCTCAGAAAATGTAACCAAATAACATATTCTAACTTAAATTAAAAAAAAAAAAAATTCTTGCTCTGGCAACGTAGTTCCATGGTAGAGCAGTTTCCCACCATGGGCAAGGCACTGAGTTCAATCCCCAGTACTGAGGAAAAAACAGAAAAACACCTTCCAAAAGAGACACAAAATAACATCCTTAAATTTGCAAAACACAGTAATAAAAACTTTGGTAAATTTGGCATATCAAAATCTTAAGAGAGTATTCCTCTGGAATTACTCAATTACTTCAGGTTATTAGACATAATTAAGTGAATGTTTACATCACATGATTTGAATTATTTTCTTTTTATCAATCCCAGAAAGTGACCTTTCAAAGGGGAGATGTTGTCTTTGCAATCACTGAAAACAATGTATTTTCTACAATGATAGCAGTCTTATCATTTTAAATTTAAATTAAAACCAATTTTTGTTAAAGTGATAGTGTTCAGGGGTAGCAAAAAAATAATTGACTCTTAGCTAACAGAATAGTGTTTTTATATATAATCGGTTCAAAAAGTGTTAAAAAAGTACCCAGATACTTTTTCATCATAATATGAAGACTTAAAATATTGTATTACTGGAAATTGTAAGATACATCATCACAGAGTTTGTATAAATGGAGGTAATAGGGACAGATTTATAAGGATTCATGGACAATTTTCCATGCTGATATTTAAAAATCTGTTAAATCTATTTGATAGAGACAGTTTCTCTTTGATGACTGTGTGACTGTATGTAAGTCGTAGAAACCCTATGTAAGAAATCAAGTAGGTGAATAACTTGCATATGTTCAAAATATCTAGGGAAATGTTACATTTAGAATACCTGAATTAAAAATGAAATAATTATCAATGGAGTAAACCTGAAACCCACTCATTTATACTAGTATAAAGGAAATTTTGTAAATAATATATTTTATAGAGTACAATGCACTTTCATGTAGCTATTTAGTGAATTGATTCAATTAAAAGGAAATATGATAAATTATGGTTGACTGGGAACGCTTCACATTTCTTAGTATGTAGAATGGGCCCTTTGAAGAGGAGATATTATTTAAGGAGATATTCTAAAATTTAGGTAAGTTTTATAATTATTATTTATAGATGCCTGAATATCATCATATAATAGGAAACATAATTATAAAGACATTGTATACGTATACACACACACAGACATGTTTGTGGAAAGCAAAAGGCTGCATTGTCACTGGATATTATAATATTCAACTGTTGGATCACCCAAATATTTAAATAGGCAGACATATAATTGTCATGATAATTTGTATTATGAAAGATCTCTGTAAAGAGATAAAGAGCAAAAGAAGAGAGAAAATTATTTAAATAGCACACAATAACATTCCACATGACAGACTTCTTGTTAAACTGAAAATATATATTTAAAGACAGATGTTCTTGAAAACTATAATTAGCACTTTCTTTGACTTTTTATATATAAGATACAAGAAAATTATTTTTATGGCTATGATACTTAATCATTGTTTTTTAAAAAACTGAATACTTATAGATGACCATACAGTGATTTTTTTTAGGTCTCTAAGGTAAAGAAGATGCATTTAAGACTGTTTACATGAAAGCAGTAAATTAATCCTTAACGACCTATATGTAAAATTAGCCCATAATAGACAATTCTTCTGGACTAAACCAAATTCTATGACACATGTTTTTGTAATTATTCTTTATATTTCTGTAGTTTGTCAGATAGCATATTAGGTATATACCAGTTTTGGATGAAATATTGGTGATACAATATGTTCACAGCTAACAAGGAAAACCTTGGAGGGGTAATTGGCATATATTTTAAGGTTTACTTATCATGTACAGCTAACTGATAAAAAGGAAAATGGATTTTATTTTTTAATTTATTTTCATTAACACATATTAATTATACATAATAGTGGATTTCATTGTATCATTCAAAAATGTATATAACACTTTTTGAAAATCTATACTTCCATTATGAAATCATAGCAACTCCTACCATCTACTCTTGATCACCATCTTCTTCACTAATAATCTTCCTACAACCATGTCACCTTTTTATACTTTTTGCTTTATTCAACATATAAGAGAAAATGTAATACTTGTCTGAATCTGGCTAATTTTGCTGAAAGTGATGATTTCCAATCTACCCATTTTCTTACAAATGGAATGATTTTCTTCTTTATGGCTGAGTAATATTTCATTGTGTATATATGCCATGTTTTGTTTATTCATTTATCTGTTAGTGAGCACCTAGAATTTGACAATTAAGAATCATGCCATGATAAATAGGTATGCAGGTATCTCTCTAATAGGCTGACTTTACTCTTTCAACGATATACTGAGAAGTGGTATAGCTACATCATATGTTGGTTCAATATTTAGATTATAAGGAACTGCCATACAGACTTTCATAATGGCTGCGCTAATTTACATTCCCACAGTGTATGAATATTCCTTTTTCCTAGCATTCATGTTGAATTCATTGACATGAGTATTTTTGATGATTTCCAATCTTACTGAAATGAGATGGAATCTCAGTGTAGTTTTGATTCACATTTTCCTAATAGCAAAAGATGTTTAACATTTTTCATTTACTTATTGGCCTTTTGTACATTTGAGAAATATTGGCTCCATTTATTTACCCACTTACCCATTGGGTTATTTGCATTTTTTAGAAAAAAAATTTTTCTGGGTTATTTATATATTTTGTATATGAATACTCTGTCAGTAAACTAGCTGGCAAAGATTGTCTCCCATATTGTAGACTCTCTCCTAACTCTGTTAATTGTTTCATTCACTGTGCATAATCTTTCCAATTTGATGCCATTTTAATCATCCCACATGTCCATTCTTGCTATTATTTCCTGAGCTATTGGTTGCTCTACTGAAAAAGTTATTGTCTTTGCCTATATCTTCAAGTATTGTTCCTGGGTTTTCTTCTTGAAGTTTCAATGTTTCAGGTATTATTCTTAGGTTTTTGATTCATTTTGAATTGATTTTTTTTTACAGAGTGAGTAATAGGGATGCAGTTTCAATCATCTACATGTGTATATCCACTTTTACTAGCACTATTTGTTAAAGGGTTTTTTTTTTCCCCACATATATTTTGATGGAGGTACCTGTGTGGGTTTGTCTTTGTGTCCTATATATTCTGCTCTATTGGCCTATATGTCTGCTTTTACACTAGTACCATGGTATTTTTGTTTGTTTGTTTTTCTATTATTCTACAGTATATTTTTGAAATGAGATACTGACATATTTCCATGTTGCCCTTTCTGCTGTAAGAATTTCTTTGGTTCTTCTTGGTCATGTGTTTTCTCCACATAATTTTTTTGTATTGTTTGTTCTAGTTTTGTGAAGAATATCATAGGTATTTTGAGGGGGATTTCATAGAATCTATAAATTTATTTTAGTAGTACTGCCATTTTAACAATATTAATTCTATTAATTCTGATCCATAAACATGTGAAGTTTTTCCACCATCTAGCGTCTTCCTCAATTTCTTTCTTCAGTGTTCACAATATTAATTGAAGAAGTCTTTCACCTCCATGGTGAAAGTTTTTTCATATGAATTTTATTTTTTAAGGCTATTGTGAATGGATTTTTAAAATTCTTTCACACTGTGTTCAGTGTTGTATAGAAAATCTATTGATTTTTATTCAGTTTTGTACCATGTTATTTTGCTAAATTTTTTAAATATCAGAGATGAAAGGCTTCTGGTGGAATTTTAGGATCTTCTAAGTGTAAGTTCATATTATCTGCAAATAGGGAAGATTTTGACTTATTTCTTTCCTATTTTATCCTATTTATTTCCTTGTTCTGCCTAATTTTTCTGGTGGAAATTTGAAGTAATATATGGAATGGGAGAGTGTTAAAGACTCTAAAGAATGTGATAAGGAATGAAATGGAGAATTAAGCTGGCCACTTTCCTTATCTACAATCTTTATATGAGGACCTAAATAAAGTGATTTTGTTTGTAAATTAAAGGAATGTACTCATAAAATATATAAGGAAATCCACCTATACAGTAGGTGTGAAAGCTATATTCTATGTAGCCCTCTGCTTTTAGTCAAAAGGTGGCCCTCCATTGTATCCCTACTTGACACCACAAGGAGTGAGTAAGTAATAAGATGTTCAAAACTTCTATGTTGAGTCCTCAAAGTTCTTTTTTGTGATATGTAAATAGTATACTGGAGCATTTGTAGCCCTGTGCTTGAACAGAGGTAAGAGTGGGTTTACTTGTCTTGTTCCTGATTTAAGTTTTTTATCATTTATTATGATATTGGCCATTGGTTTTCATATATATGTATATATGCCCCTCATTATGTTGATATAAGATCTTTCTATACTTAGTTTTTCAGGATTTTTCTTATGAAGTGGTATTAGATTTTGACATCTCTTTCTGCATCTATTGAAGCATCCTGTAAAATTTATTATTAATTATATTTGTGTGGTGTATTAACTTTGGTTTTGCATATTTTGGAACATTCTTAAATACCAAAAAATGAAACCAACTTGACCATATTTTATAATATTTTAATGTGCTATATAATTTATTTTACAAGTATTTTATTAAGGATTTATATCAATGTTCATCTAGAATATTGGTCTATAATTTTCTTTTTTATTGTATCAATTTTCAGCTTTGCTATCAGAGTAATACAGGTCTTATACAATGAGTTATGTATCATTCCTTACCTTTATACTTCATGGAATAGATCATGCAACATTGGTGTTAGTTTTTCTTTAAAGGTCTGGTAAAATACAGCAGTGAATCCATTTGGTCTTGGGTTTTCTTTGGAGACTATTTATTACTGCTTCAATCTCTTTGCTTGCTATTAATCTGTTCAGGTTTTAATATCCTCTTAGTTCAATTCTGTAAGTCATATGTGTCTAGAAATTCATCACTTACCTCCATATTTTCCAATTTATGAGACTATGAGTTTTCAAAATAGTTCTTAATGATCCTCTGTATTTCAGTTTTATCTGTGATAATGTACCAACTTTAATATGTAATTTTATTGATTTTGATCTTCTCTCTCTTACTTGAGGTTAGTTTTGCTATGGGTCTATGAATCTTCTTTATCTTTTCAAAGAATCATCTCGTATTCATTGAATATTTGTAATGTTATTTTAGTCTTTAGTTCATTGATTTTAGTTCTAATCTTTATTATTTCTTTCTTTCTGGTTTAGGGTTTCATTATTTCTTCATTTTCCAGGATCTTAAGACACATAGTTAAGTTATTTGAAAGCTCCTTGATTTTGTAATGTACACACTCAGGTGTAAACTTCCCTCTTAGGTCTTTCTTCAGTGTATACCACAGATTCTGGTTTATATTTTGCTTCTATTTTTATTCAATTTTAGGAAATTTTTTTCAAAAAATATGCCTGGATTTTTCAATAACCCACTTACAATTTCAAGATGTATTTTTCATTGTCCCTATATTTTTATAGCTTCTTTAGTATTTCTTCCTGTTGATGGGCACTTAGCCTATTTCCACAGTCTGGCTTTAGTGAATTTTACTGCTATAAAAATGGATATGTGTGGCTGAGGTTGTGGCTCAGTGGTAAAGCACTTGCTTTGCACAAATGAAGTACTGGGTTCAATCCTCAGCACCACATAAAAATAAATAAAGATATTGTGTCAACTTTCAACTAAAAATTTAAAAAAAACCCAATATGCATATATCATTGTACTATGCTGATTTTAAATGTTTAGCTAAATACCAAGGTGTGAAATAGCTAAGTCATTGGTGGTACCATTTTTAGACATTCAAGGAATCTACATAAGTTTTTCCAAAATGAGCTAACTAATTTGAAGTTTCCCAAGAATGTGCAAGTGCACTTTTCCTGCACATCTTCAACAGAGATTATTATTCATATTTTAGAAGATTACCGTTGTAACTGGAGTGATAAAATTGCCATTGTAACTGAAGTGATAAAATCTCAGTGTGGTTTTGATTAACATTTCTCTGATTGCTAAGGATGTCAAATAATTCTTCATCCATTTAATGACCTTGGAAATTCTTCTTTTGGGAAATATCTGTTCAGTTCAATTGTCCAATTATTGATTGGGTCATTTTCTTGTTTGTTTTTTGCTATTATTTTTTAAGCTCTTTATGCATTTTGGATATTAATGCCCTGTCAGAAGATTAGCTGGCAAAGATCTTCTCCTGTTTTGTAAGCCTTCTTTACCTTCTTTTTTCATTTGCTGTGCTGAAGCTTTTCAACTTGATGCCATCCCACTTATTGATTATTGAATTTATTTCTTGAACTTCAGGAATCTTATCGATGAAGCAAATGTCTGTGCCTATATGTTGAAGTGTTGATCCTCTGTTTTCTTTTGGAAGTTTCATTGTTTCTGGACTAATTACTAGGACTTTGGACCACATCAAAAGGATTTTGCAGAGGTTAGAGATAGAGACCTGGTTTCATTATTCAATACACATATATACAACTTTCCCATCACCAATAATTAAAAACACTGTATTTTCTGCAACACATGTTTTTGGCACCTTTGCCAAGGGTAGGGTGACTGTTTCAATGTGGATTTATCTGTCTGAATTCTGGACTACTCCATGTGATTTTATGTCTGCTTTTATTCCAATAGCATGCCATTCTTAATACAATAGCTCTGTAGGATAATTTGAGATCAGGTGTTATGATGACTCCAATATTGTTCTTAATGCTCAGTATTGTTTTGGTTATTATGGATCTTTTATTCTTATATACAAATTCTGAGACTGGCTTTTATGGTTTTGTGAAGAATATAATTATTATTTCTATGGGGATTCCATTAAATCTCTATATTGCTTTCAGTAATATGGTAATTTTGATAATATTAATTCTGTCCATCCATGAACATGTGACATCTTTCCACCTTCTGTTATCTTCTTCAATTTTCATCTTCAGTGTCCTACAATTTTCATTGTCCAGGTCCAGCAACACTTCATTAGTTGCTGTGACTACTGTGTTACTTATTAATGGGGCCAAGGTCTAAAGCTACCCCCCTTTTGGGGCCCTAAAAGGGGGTTCTTTCTGCCAGCAGAAAGAGTTAAAGTAGCTTACCTGGCGAAGATAGGCTTAGCAGGCAAAAGTCGCCGAGTGTCTCTATCCCTGCCTGATTGACGGACACCACGCCACACCCGGGGAGTTTTGGTAGAAAGCAATGCCAAAAACTCAAATTTATTGAACAGTGAACTGCACTTATATAGGCCTAAAAATAACCAATCCTTGACCAGCAGGACGGTTCCGGCTCTCACAATACGTCATAGCCACACCCCCTTGCTTAGCCCTGGTCCTCCAAAGGGCGTGGGAAGCAACCAGAGCCCATCCCCTTGGCAGACAGCGTCTGGAAAGTCCCAACAATTAGTTTTGTGGGTTTTTTTTTTTGTACTGGGGATTGAACTCAGGGGCACTCGACCACTGGGCAACATCCCCAGCCCTTTTTTGTATTTTATTAGTTACAGGGTCTCACTGAGTTGCTAAAGTGCCTCGCCATTGCTGAGGCTGGCTTTGAATTCTCAATCCTCCTACCTCAGCCTCCCAAGTGCTGGTATTACAAGAGTGAGCCACACCGGCAACTTCATTAGTTTTATCATCAGATGTTTTATGTTCTTGAGGATTTTGTGAATGGAATTGTTTTCTTGATCTCTTTCTCAAAAGGTTCAGTTTTGCTATAAAGGAAAGCTATTAATTTTTATATATTAATATCTTTCCTAATACTTTGCTGATTTTGAGAATAAGCTCTAGAAGATTTCTAGTGATTTTTTTTTTGTCTTCTAAATATAAGATCATCATCAAACAGGTAATTTGGCCTCTTCTTTCCTGTTCATATCTATTTAATTACATTATCTTACCTAATTCATCTGGCTAAAGTATCAAGTATTAAATTGAATAAAACTGGTGAGAGTGAACTTTTTTATCTTGTTCCTGAATTTAGAAAATGCTTTCAGTTTTTCTATATTCATTGTGATATTGGCTTTGGGTGTGTTGTATATGATGTTACAGGAAAATTCTTCTATCCTCAGATTTTTCATTATTTTTACAAGAAAGGGTGCTGAATTTTGGGTGGAAAAGGTTGCCAGCGAATAAACTCAGGGCCACTTGACCACTAAACCACATCTCCAAACCTATTTTGTACTTTATTTAGAGTTGCTTAGTGCCTCATTTTTGCTGAGGCAGGCTTTGAATTCTCAATCCTCCTGCCTTAGCCTCCCGAGCCACTGGGATTACAGGCATGTGTCATCACACCCAGCTAGGTTCTAAATTTTGATGAAGGCTGTTTCTGCTTCTATTGAAATGATCACATGATTTTTATTCTTAATTCTTCTTATGCGATGAATTACATATATTTATTTTTGCCTGTTGAACCAAGAATCATCTTGGTCACGTACAATTTTCTTACTGTGTTTTTGAATAAAAATTACTAATATATTTTATAATGTTTTCCTCTGTGTTTATAATAGAAATATTCATCCATAATTTTCTGTCCTAGATGTACCTTTATCTTGTGTTGTTGTTAGATTGATATTGCCTTTATAGAATGTATTTTGAAATGTTCCTTCACTTTCTCTTTCTAATTTGAAGAGTATTATTATTAGTTCTTATCTAGAGGACTTGTAGAATGCAACTGAGACTCCATTTGCTTCTGGGTTTTTCTTATTGGAAGGCCTTTTATTACCCTATCAATATCTTTGCTTTGTATTGTTGTTTCAATTTTCTATATAATTTTGGTAGGTTATGTTGAAATGGATTTTGAGATGAAACTCAATTTTGTGCAATTTGGCAGGTGGAGCATATGCAAGTTTCAGGATTCTGCAACTTAGAAAACCCATTTTATTGTTAGCATTTAATAACAGTAGGGGATACCTACAAGCATCAATTCCAAGGGTCACAGCCAGCAATTCTTCTCCACTACAATCCAGTGGTATATTGCAAGTCACAGTGTTGCAGCTCTAAATGATGGGCTATGTCCTACAGTGTTACAACCAACCACAGAAGCTCACCACCAGCTTCTTTGTGGGTTCTCATCTCACAAATCCTAAGAATGAAATTCATGAGACCACAAAAGGCAAAAGTGAAAGGAGCAGTGTTGGGGCCTTCTGGACAAGTCAGCCCAGGGGATGGAAAGCTCTGGCTTTCTGGTTGCTTGCCACGCCCTGTTATGGACTTAGGCTAAGCAGGGGGTGTGGCTGTGACATATGGTGAGAACCGGAACCACCCTATAGGGGATTTTGCCAATGAAATGTGCCCGTGCTCTTTACTTGTTTTTATAATCTGCTTACTGATTGGCTCATGTCCACTACAAACCATTGTCCACCTTCTTCAATAAACGAGTTCTAGCACCGCCATCTGACTGGACTCCCTGATGTGGCTCTGAGTCTTTTGAAGGCAGTGGGAGGAGACGTCAGCGACTTCTACCTTGTCAGTCTCATCTCACAGCTAAGGTACGCCCTCCCTACCTTTCTTTGTTCGACAAAAAAAGGTCCGTCCTGGGCCGGGGGGGGGGGGGGGGGGGTGGAGGGGGCTAAAAACCTCAGCCCATTACCGTAATTTCGCTACAGAGTAGGATTTACTCAAGTATGAAAAATAGAAACAGAGCTCTGGTAGGAGCAAGAGGGAAACCCCTTAGGGGTTATAACTTGATTTTGTAGTTCTTGGGATTTATATAACACTTGCATCAATATTACTGGTCCAAATTTATACTAATAAGGATTTGGAAAAGTACTAATGTACCACCATTATTGATTAGCCCTGCAATCCTATTCAGGTCTGCCCCACTTCCAATTTTATGCAACTCATTGGGAAGCAGGAAGTTGAGGTAATCAGATTGTGGATGCTTAGGGGGTTTAGAGTTCAAGTTTTATGTAGAGCAGGCTTCCACACCAGGCTGGGTGGGCTGCCACAGTATGACAGGTCAGCAAGTCCTGGCTTGGCTTGGCCCTAGCTTGCTGTGCATCATGTTCACACAGGCATGGAAGGTTCCACATGACTGTGGTCCATGCTTGTGCTCAGCACCTGCACTCTAGCTCACCTGGTGTACCACTCTACAGCTCTAGGACAGGACCTGACTATAATATGTGTGTAGAAATTTGTCAATATTTTCTAGACTTATCTACTTAAGTGTAGATTAAATATAAATTAAATATAGATTATTTAAACATAGATTATTAAATATATGTTATTCAAAATAATCCCTAATAATGCTCTGGGTTTTAGAACTGTTTGTGATGAAACATCCATTTCCATCTCTAAATTTGCTGGTTTGATTCCTCCCTCTCCTTCTTTTGGTTAGTTGGTCTAAGGGTTTATTAATCTTGTTTCCTTTTTCAAAGAATGAATTTTTTGTTCCACTAATCCTTTGAATTATTTTCTTATTCTTTTTTTCATTAATTTTATCTCAGATCTTAATTCCTTTCTTCTACTGGTTTTGGATTTAATTATTTCCTGCTTTTCATGGGCCATTTGAAGAACTATTAGGCTGTTCATTTTGGATCTTTCTTTTTTAATGTAGACATTTAATGCCATAAAATTTCCTCTTAGAACTGCTTTCATAGTTTCTCAGGCATTTGGGTATATTATATTACAACTTTTATTTATTTATAGGAATTTTTAAAAATTCTCTCCTCATTTATTCTCCAATAATTTTGTTTTAATGTGCATCAGTTAATATCCAACCATTTATGTGATTTTTTTTTCTTTACACTTTAAAAAAAATTTTATGTGGTTCTGAGGATCGGACCCAGTGCCTTACACATGCTAGATGAGCACTCTACCACTGAGCCACAAACACAGCTCCCATTTATGTGCTTTCTATAATTTTTCTTGCTGCTCCTTTAGAATTTTATTTTACTACAATCTAAAAATAAACAAGTCAATGATTTTGATTATTTTGAATTTGCTATAATTTTCTTTGTGTCAAAAATATGATATATTTGGAAAAGGTTTTATGTGCTGAAGAGAACAAAATGAGTTCAATTGTTGTTGAATATGATCTTTTCTAAATGTCTGTTAGGTCTATTTGATATGCATTATTTATATAGATATGAAGTGTATTAATTGATTATTTATTGAGAGAGGGATTTGTTGAAATTTCTCAGTATTATTATATTTGGTTCTATTTAAGTTGTTACATCAAGAAGTTTGTATATGCAATAAATACAACAACTTTTGGGGCAGAATTACTTACAGTAATTATATCTACTTGTTGGAATTTCCCCTTTTTTGTTATAAAGTGACAGTCCTCCATTATCATTTCTTCCTTGAAATTTGCTTTTTTGGATAATCACTACTTCTGCTTGTTTTCATGGAATATCATTTTCTATACTTTTGCTTTCAATCTGTGGTTTCTGTCCATAAATTTCTTGAAAATAGAATATGGTTAGGTGTTATTTTTTAGTCCATTTTTCCAGTACATGTGTTTTAATTGGTAAGTTGAGATCATTTATATTCACAGATACTATGGAGACATGTTCATTATTTCTCATAATTTTGATTTTTTAATATTTATCTTAATCAATTTTATTTGCTTGCCTGTTCTTCTAGTGTGCATCATCATTTTAACAACTTTGGTGTTTGTTTTTAAGTTCTTCTGGGTAGTATTCCTTTAAGTATGTTCTTACTTAGTGCACATGTATTCTTTTAGTTTATCCTTATTTGGAAACTATTTATTTCTTATTCTATTCTGAAGTATAGCTTTGATGGATTTATCAATGTTGTTTGGCAATTGTTTTCTTTAGATTATCTCATTCCAATCACTTCTGGATTTTATAATCAGAGATAACAAGTCAGAATTAATCTTTATTAATTCCTTTAGTGTAACCTGATGGCTTTGAATATCCCATCCTTTGTTCCATATATAAGACATTTGGATTACAAAATATCTTGGATAGGTTCCTTTTAGATCATTTCTATTTTTTGGTTCTATATGCCTTCTGCATGTGGATATCCATCTCATTCCTAAAGTTTAGATTTTTTTTATTATTTTGCTGAAATATTTCTTGGTGTTATTAGAGTATATTTTCCTCTTCAGTTACAGTGACTCTAAAAATTGTTGTTTAAATGTTTAATATAAACTATCAATATTTTTTTCAGCTGAATTTTCTATTTGATTTATTGTGTTCTTCACTTCCAGAAGTTCTGATGGTTTTCTTAAAAATATGTATCTTTATTGCAGTGGTCTTGCACCTACTTTATTTTTTGTTTTAATTTTAATTTAGAATTACTTTTAGTTCATTAATTATTTTAATAATCTACTTTTTGTAATCCTTTTTTATAATTTCATTCCCTTCAAAATCTGTGGGGTTTTGTGATGGATTCCTCTTCCTCTTTTAAGTGGGCATCTTTTGGTAAATAGTTTTTCTTTGTCATAAATTCTATGCTGTTGTTATATTTTAATTTTAACGTATAAGCTTAGCATAACTTAAGTGTTAATTTCAAACTGCAATGCCTCCTTAAAAATAGAGTGTTCCATACATATCAGTTATAATATAAAATTAAAATTTCAATTAACATATACTGTAAATGTAACTATTAATGGTCTCTTTAACTCTCTTTATAACAAAGGAACTTGGATGAGAAGCAATATTGAATAGTTTGAAATTATTAGACATTAATAAGTGTAGATCAAACTGATGTTGAGGATGGTATAAAAATAAAATAGAACAAAAATAAAATAAAGAAAAAAGAAACATGAAAGAAAGTGCATAGGCTAGGGAGAAGAGACAGGCTAAGTGGGTGGAGAATAAGATGACAAAGTGGAATTGTTATATATAGGAGACACTAGGTTTAAATTACTAAAATTAGTTAATGTATTAATTGTAATCCATATGTTCCAATTGTTATTAATGTTATTGAAATAAAGCCTTTTTATCCAATGTTTCAAAATTTTGAAACTGTCAACTATGAAGTAGTCATTAAAAGGCAAATCTTTCACCATTTCCTGATTTAAATTGTGACCCAAACCAGCCAAACTTATTATCTGAGTCTGTGTGGAGAATTTGACTGTTTCCTTGCCTGCTACCTTTACTGAGAATATGGTATGGGAATAAGCTTTTCTCTCTCAGAATAGATTTGTTTCTTTGTTTAGCAGTAAGAGTTTAAGTCTGTCAGCGGAATTGACAGCTTCTTCATGTGATTAATATGTAGACTGATGTGGCTTGAATTGCACCCCTTGTTCTAAGAGTTCTTTTGCTATCCTTGAGGAAAGGCACTTTCAGTCCTATTCTGCTCAGACCCAGATATCTTTCCCATGTCTGACACTCTCTTGATCACACAGATCAGACTAGCAATTTCAAATGGAATTGTTCTTTGTTCTTCTTTACTTTTCATAGTTCCAGTAGGATCCCTGTCTCTCTTCTATGTTCAGAATGTATCTTGGCATGGGCAAAACCCCAACCTACTTGAAAGTATAACCTCAGGGGTTGTTTGGTATCAGTTTGCTGAAACATAACTGCAGATTTAATTAACTTTTGGGAAACTTGCATAACTGTAGATTAGTCAGATTTGTTATCTTTTCTCTATAAAACAATCTTATGTTAGACAGGTTTGTGTCACAATGACAAAAACACCTGACAAGAACAACTTAGAGAAGTTTATTTTAACTCATGGTTTCAGAGCAGATTCATATGCTCTGGACTTGAGGTCAGGCAGATAATCATGGTGAGGAAGAACATAGTGGAGGAAAGCTGCTCAGCTCATGGAAGTTAGAAAGAAGAAAGAAAAAGAGCCAGGGAAAAATATAATTCCCAAAGGCCTACCTCCAATAACTGACTTTCTTCAGCCATGGTTCTCTGCCTACAGTTACCACCCTATAATCCATTCACATTTTTAGTACATCAAATGGATTAATCCCTTGATCAGTTTCCAGCTCTCATAATCTAATCATCTCAACTTTGAACATTCTGCATTTCCACATAAGCTATTTTGGGTACTTTTTCATATCGACACTATAACAAATCTGTAATCCCAACTATTCAGAAAACTGAAGCAGGAAGATCAATTGAGCTTAGGAATTTGAGACCAACCTGGGGAAACAGAAAACCGTGTCTGGTTATAACTCACTAGGCTACCAGCTGGCCACCACATTCCCATGCTGCAGTGTCAATCAAAGCTGCACCTTAGGTCCCCACATTCGCCACCTGAAATATTTCTTATATACTTTTAAAGATTTTGTTTTGTTCTGAATTTTGAGTATTCTAAATTTAACAAAATGTTGCCTCTGTGGAGAAACTGACTGAGCAAATCAGATCCACATTGTGGTGTTGTGCTATATATTTATTTTTTCCAAGTCCAGATCAGTATGTTGCTTTAAAAAAAAAAAAAAAAAAAAAAACACACTAAAACTCCTGAGCCCACCATCCACAATGTCCTTTCTCCCTCCTCCAGCACAGGCAAATCAGCTTTCATAGCTCTGCTCTATCCCTAGGAACTGATGGACCCTCTGAGAAAGTATAAGTGATGGTGCCATTGTATCCTTATACTAAAGTTTGGATCTTTCACTTGTATGTGTCATGGTTCTGTGTGAACCCATATTTTCCTCAGTGTGCAGAAAAAAGGACCATATGGATGGGTGGTGGAAGATGCCCAGCTACCTTCATGGCATAGGCTGTAGACCTGATTGCACCTGGAGAGTCCTTGGTGTACAGAGAGAAACACTATGTGTCTAGGTGATTGAGGACACCCAGATTCCTCCATGTCATAGGCAGTGGCTCTGTGTATATGTAGGGGTGTCCTTAGTGTACAGGGAGAAACACCACTCACTAAGGCTGAAAAGGATGCTTTGTTCTGAGTGCAGTCTAGGCTATTTCCACTGCAAGACAGCTGATGGGTCTAGGTGTCCTTCAACTTAAAGAAATTTCAATGTAAATTTTTTGAAGGACTTGCTTTAATGTCATTCCACTACAGCCATGGTACCAACAAGAACAGCCAGGAAATATTTGCTGAGATCTCCAGGGGAAAATAAAAGGCAGAAACTTATATTCCAAAGCCGTAAAAAACATGTGATTTTTCTTTTCATGCATATGAAAACCCATGGTGGTTAGGGTAACTAGAAAATTGTTTCATTTGTACTGTCAAAGATTCCAGGTTTTGTGGTTCAGTGGTAGAACACCTGCTTAACATATGTGAGGCACTAGGTTTAATCCTTAGCACCACATAAATAAATAAGTAAATAAAATGAAAGCATTTTGTCCATCTACAACTATTTTTTTTTAATTTTAAAAAGTGATGTCCAAACATTAGAGTTACTGAAAAAGATAATTTGTTCTTTCATTGCTCATACATAAAAAACGGTATAAAATATATCTCCTTATAGTTCTTGTTAAAGGTCAGTGTATATTTAAGTAAAGTTATGATTTGGAAATATGTCTGGTGCTTATCGCATAGATGGCAAACTAGTCTGTAGTAGACTGAATAATGGCCAACCAAAGATATTCCCATTCTAACCCCCAGAATCTGAATATGTTACCTTACTTGGCAAAAATGGCTTTACAGATGTGATTGAGTTTAGAATCTTAAGACAGGAAATGATTCTAGATTATCTGAATAGACCCAAGATAATCACAGGGCCCTAACAAAAGTGGGGGGACATTAAAATAAAAATCAGGTAATGGAACTAGAGAAGGAGTAAGAAAGAGAGACTGAATTATACAACCCTACTGTATTTGAAGACAAGGGAAGAAACTATCATCAAAGGAATTCAGACAGCCTCTAAAAACTAGTAATGGAAAGGGAGCAGATTGTCTTTTTCTCCTGAAGGAACCAGCCAGTCTGAAACCTTGGCTTTAATAATGGGAGACCAAGTTTGGATCTCTGACCTCTAGAACTGAAATATAATATGTGTAATTGTAAGCCTCTAAATTTCTGGTAAATTTTTATTACAGCAATAAAAAAATTAATCAATTTCCATTCAAAATTTTATTCAATGATGAAACAAAAGGAATTCCTAATGTTCAGAAGTGTATATGACTTGTGTATATGGTTTCAACTAACCATGCACTGAGGGAAGTCTTGTTTGTGAATGGTTATTTTTTCTTCAGTATTCTTATAGCCGTCAATATGGCTAATGAATTTGTTTGGGAATGAGATCTTATCTGAAATTTGAAATGTTGATAAGTAGAGGCAGAATTATGTAAGATAACTTGAATTTAAGTTGTAATAATTAAATTCATTAGAATTGGTGGATTAAAGGACTAGAAAATCCTTCAACTGAAATTTATATCTGTACAAATTGAAAGGAAAATTTTAAGGGGCTATTTTCTATGATGTGCATAAGATTAATTTTTGAATCCTAAGTTTCTTAAGAAGATGAAAAATATTTGTGAAAAATTTAAGGCTGTCATTTTGGAGAATTAAGCTTATTTCATTACCTAAATGTAATAATTGAAAGAAACATAATTTAATGATTAATGACTATTTTCAATGAGCAAAAACATTTATAAATAACAAAATGACCCCTTTCTAAAAACATTGGTTTGTAATTTATTTTTTCTTTTTTTTATTCAAAGTTGTTGTATTTATAATAGTAGTATGCATTATAATTCATAATGAACATATAGAACATCTTTTTATATAACATTGCTTGTATACAATGTATATTCGTACCATTGAAATCTTCAATCATACTTTTAGGATAATGATATCCATCTTATTCAACCACATTTTCTTTTTTTACCCTCCATCCCCCCTTGCTCCCTTCCTTCCCCTCCCTCCCCTTTGACCTTTCTAGTGTTCCTCTAATCCTCCTATGTACCCCGACCCAACCCCACTGTGAATCAGCCTCCTTATATCAGAGAAAACACTTGGTATTTGGATTTTTGAGATTGACTAACTTCACTTAGCATTATATTCTCCAACTTCATCCATTTACCTGCGAATGCAATTATTTTATTTTCTTTTATTGCTGAGTAAAATTCCATTGTATATATGTACCACATTTTCTTTATCCATTCATCAACTGAAGGACATCTAGGTTGGTTCCACAATCTAGCTGTTGTGAATTTTGCTGCTATAAACATTGAAGTGGCTGTGTCACTGTAATATACTGTTTTTAAGTCCTTTGGGAATAGACCCAGGAGTGGGATGGCTGGGTCAAAGGGTGGTTCCATTCCCAGTTTTCCAAGAAATCTCCATACTGCCTTCCATAAAGGTTGCACCATTTTGTAATCCCACCAGCAATGTATGAGTGTGCCTTTTTTCCCACATCCTCTCCAACATTTATTGTTGTTTGTGTTCTTAATGGCTGCCATTCTGACTGGAGTAAAATGAAACCTTAGAGTAGTTTTGATTTGCATCTCTCTAATTGCCAGCAATGTTGAGCATTTTTTCATGTATTTGTTTGTAGTGAACTTATGGTAATGGTCGAGGTCTCTACCCCCGGCCCCCGTGGGCCCAAAACGAATCTTTCTTTGTCCAGCAAAGAACAAATGGTCGGTACAGCTTACCTTGGTGGAAGCAAGGCTGAGAGGATAGGAGTCGCTAATACCTCCTCAGCTGCCTTCAAAAGGACTCAGAGCCGCGTTAGGGAGTTCAGTCACAGGTGGTGCCAAAAACTCGTTTATTGAAAAGGTGGACACCGCTTTATAGTGGACAGTAGCCAATCAGTGAACAGCAGGGCAGTTTCGGTTCTCACGATACGTCACAGCCACGACCCCTGTTTAGCCTAGGTCCGTAACAAGGCATAGCAAGTAGACAAAGCTTTCCATCCTCTCGGCCGAGAGTGTTAAGGCCCGATATTTGTTGATTAATTGTGTATCTTCTTCTGAGAAGTGTCTTTTCAATTCCTTAGCCCATTTGTTAATTGGGTTATTTGTTTTTTTGGAATTAAGTTTTTTGAGTTCTTTATATATTCTAGAAATTAGTGCTCTATCCAATGTACACGTATTAAATATTTGTTCCCAAATAGTTGGCTCTGTATTCAACTCACTGATTGTTTCTTTTTCTGAGAAGAAGCTTTCTAGTTTGAATCTATACCATTCATTGATTCTCATATTAATTCTTGCTCTATAGGATTCTCATTTAGGAAATTGGGGCCTAATCCGACATGTTAGAAATTGGAGCTTACTTTTTCATCTATTAGGCGTATTGTCTCTGGTCTAATTCCTAGGTCCTTCATCCACTTTGAATTGAATTTTGTGCATGGTGAGAGATAAAGGTTTAATTTCATTTTGTTGCATATGGATTTCCAGTTTTCCCAGCACCATTTGTTGAAGAGGCTGTCCTTTCTCCACTGTACATTTTTGGAGCCTTTGGCAAATATAAGATAGCTGAAATTATACATATTAGTCTCTGTGTCCTCAATTCTGTACCATTGGTCTACCTGTCCGTTTTGGTGCCAATACCATGCTGTTTTTGTTACTATTGCTCTATAGTACAATTTAAAGTCTGGTATGGTGATGACACCTGCTTCACTTTTCTTGCTAAGGATTGCTTTGGCTATTCTGGGTCTCTTCTTTTTCCAGATGAATTTCATGACTGCTTTTTTTTATTTCTTTGAGGAATGTCATTGGGATTTTGATTGGAATTGCATTAAATCTGTATAATGCTTTTGGTAGTATGGACATTTTGACAATATAAGTTCTACCTATCCAAGAACAAGGTAGGTCTTTCCATCTTCAGATGTCTTCTATAATTTCTTTTTTTAGTGTTCTATAATTTTCATATAGAGGTCCTTCACCTCTTTCGTTGATTCCCAGATATATATATATATTTTTTATTCTATTGTAAATGGGATAGTTTTCACCATTTTCCTTTCAGTGGCTTTGTCACTGATGTACAAAAATGCCTTTGAATTATGGGCATTGATTTTGTATGCTGCTACTTTGCCGAATTCATTTCTGGTAGAGGTTTTTGGGACTTCTAGGTATATTATCATGTCATCAGCAAATAGTGCTAATTTGAGCTCTTCTTTTCCTATCTGGATTCCTTTAATTTCTTTCATCTGTCGAATTGGTCTAGCAAGAGTTTCAAGTACTATGTTAAATAGCAGTGGTAAGAGGGGACATCCCTGTCTTGTTCCAGTTTTTAGAGGGAATACTTTCAGTTTTTCTCCATTTAAGATAATGTTAGCTTCAGGCTTTGCATCAATGGCTTTTATGATGTTGAGATATGTTCCTGTAATTCCTATTTTTTACAGTGTTTTGTACATAAAGGGGTGTTTTATTTTCTCAAATGCATTTTCTGCGTCTATTGAGATGATGATATGGTTCTTATCTTTGAGTCTATTGATGTGATGTAGTATGTTTATTGATTTCCGAATGTTGAACCAACCTTGCATCCCTGGGATAAACCCCACTTGATCCTGCACTATCTTTTGGATATTTTTTTGTATTCGATTTGCCAGAATTTTGTTGAGGATTTTTGCATCTATGTTCATTAAAGATATTGGCCTGAATTTTTTTGTTTGTTTGTTTGGCTGTGTCTATCCCTGGCTTTCGAATTAATGTAATATTGGCCTCATAGAAAGAGTCTGAGAGAGCTCCCTCTTTTTCTATTTCTTGAAATAAGTTGAAGAGCATTGGTATTAATTCTTCTTTGAAGGTCTTGTAGAACTTGGCTGTAAACCCATCAGGACCTGGACTTTTTCTTGTTGGTAGTTTTTTGATAGCATCTTCTATTTCTTCACTTGAAATTTATATATTTAAATTGTGTATAGCCTCCAGTTCCAGTTTGGGCAATTCATATGACTCTAGAAATCTGTTGATGCATTCATTATTTTCTATTTTATTAGAGAACAAGTTTTCAAAGTAACTTCTAATTATCTTCTGTATATCTGAGGTGTTTGTTTTGATATTTCCTTTTCCATCACGGATGTTAGTAATTTGAGTTTTTTCTCTTCTTCTATTCGTTAGCATCGCTAAGGGTTTGTCAATTTTGTTTATTTTTTCAAAGAACCAACTTTTAGTTTTGTCAATTCTTTGAATTGTTTCTTTAGTCTCAATTTTTTATTAATTTTAATTATTTCCTGTCTTCTACTGCTCTTAGTGTTGATTTGTTCCTGTTTTTCTAGTGCTTTGAGATGTGATGTTAAGTCATTTATTTATTTTTTTTTTCTTTTTCTTTTAAGGAATGATCTCAGTGCAATAAATTTTCCTCTTACTACTGCCTTCATAGTGTCTCAGAGATTTTTATATGATGTATCTGCATTTTCATTTACCTCTAGGAATTTTTTAATCTCCTCCTTGATGTCTTCATCAACCACTTGTTCATTCAGTAGCATGTTGTTTAGCTTCCAGCTGTTGGAATAGGTTTTTTTTGTTTCTTGTTTTGTTGTTGATTTCCAATTTCATCCCATTATGGTCTGATAGAATGCAGGGTAGTATCTCTATTTTTTTATATTTGCTGAGATTTGCCTTGTGGCATAATATATGGTCTATTTTGGAGAAGGAGCCATGTGCTGCTGAGAAGAAAGTGTATTCACTCTCTGAGGGATGAAATATTCTGTATCTGTCCGTTAGGTCTAAGTTATTAATTGTTTTAATGAGGCCTAAAGTGTCTTTATTTAGATTTTGTTTGGATGATCTATCCAGTGGTGAGAGAGGTGTGTTGAAGGCCCCTAGAATAATTGTGTTGCGGTCTATTTTACTCTTGAACTTGAGAAGGGTTTGTTTGATGAATGTAGATGCCCCATTATTTGGGGCATATAGATTTATAATTGTTATATCTTGTTGATGAATGGTTCCCTTAAGTAGTAAGAAATATCCATCTTTGTCCCTTTTGAGATGTGACTCAGTGGTTGAGTGCCCCTGAGTTTAATCCTTGGTACCAAAAAATAAATTGTCTCAAAAAGCCTATGTATATTATATTGTGAATAAAATTTTTAAAATAATGTCTACAGGTTTGTGAGGAAAGAAAATCTACCTGGAAGAATTTCATTCACTGACAGATGTAAAGGAATCCTCAAAGGCTATATGTAAAAAAACATGTGTCAGGAAATGATACATGGGTTTAAAATATAGTTAAATATAATTAATTTCCAAGCAAGATTTTTACAAATTAATTCATGTGTCATGATATAGATACAATTGTATGACGTTGGTTGTATAAAGTGAGTAACCTTACTGAGAATGTTTTGTCTACAACAAACTTTGGATCCTATATGAGGTGGTAAGATTGTAAAATAAATAGATTTTATTCATTGGACTCATGAGGACAGTGTAAGAGTCAGACATACATTGGTACAATTACAGCATTCCAAATTGGGAGACAGTTAAATGTTTGGATTCAGTAATGTCCTAGGGATTGGATTTTTAAATTGAATTAATCTAAATGAAAAAATTTCCTGAGAACTCATATAAATCTCTAGATTTAGAGGATTCAATTTACATAAATGGATTGTTTTCAAATTTAGGAGAACTTATTCTGTATTTGATCTGTCTAGAATATGAAAAATGACTTTTGAATGGGATCAAAAATTTTTGATACTTTTTAAGAAATATGTAATTTTTACATTATTATGTTTCAATTTGCATTTTATGCTTATGTGTTAAATTTACACTTATATTTTTATACATATAAATACAGTGAATAAGTACAGTGAAATCCGTAGAACATACATGTACAACTAAATGAGTTTAATTAAGGTATATATTGATGTAATTTTTAAACTTGACACAGAGCACCACCATGACAGAAGAAAGTTCTGCCACCTATGCTCTTTTCCAGTCCAAATCTGAAATAACCCAAAATTTGTTTGTTTATTTTTTGTACGGTGATAGATGTGGGCTTATTTCAAGGTTTGGCTATTAGGAGTAAAGCTGCTATAAATATTCACACGCAAGTATTTCTGTGGATATTTGTGTGTTATTTAAGTAAATTTCTGTACCTAGAGTAATTTATGTACCACAGGACAAATAAATATTTAATTTCATTGGAAATCTCAAAAGTGGTTATTAGATTTTTTAGTACTTTAAAACCTGACCAGCAGTTCTTTTAAATTATCACTACCATTTGGATTTTTCAAGTATTTTAATTTTAGCAATTTAATGTGGGTCAAAGGTAGTATATCTTTGCATTATTTTATTACTGACGAGTAATAATTTTGATCAATTTTTCATTTACATGATGGTTATTCACATATCCCTCTTTATTAATTGTGTATTCAAAACTTGTAATATTTTAGTAAGTTTGCTTAGCATTATTAAGTTATAGAGAACTTTAATATATTCATGATAAAAAGACTTCATCAAAAAAATAGTGGTATGACTTGTAGCAGAATATGTAGCTGCTATTCCTTTTGTAAATGATACCTTTCAAAGAGCAGAAAAGTTTATTTGATGAACTTCTAGTTATGTATTTTTAAAATGTTAGCTATTACTTTCTATGTCCTGTGTGAGAAAGTTTGCTGTATATTAAGGTTATGAAGATATTTATCTTTTTATTCTACTCTAAGCTGTATGATTCATATTATAAATGTGGCTGCATTGTACATTGTAGAATATTTTTGTGTATGTATGAGTGGCATAAAGTCAGGATTAAGGATCATGTTTTATCAAATATTTTCCATAAGGATATCCAGATTTTCAAACAGGATATGCTAAAATAATTTGCATTTCCAATTCGTTTGATTTGGAGATTTTATAAAAATATGAAAACTTATGTTGCTCATTATGTGTATTACAAATTATAAAGCATGCTACTGTTATACATACAACAACATTAAATTAAAAAATCAAAACTTAATATTGTGTTTTATTGATTTATTTTCCTACATTTTGACCAATTATCACTGTCTTCATTCTTGTGATATAACAATGATACTTGATATATTAAAAATTTATTTTCTTTTTTTAATGTTAATTCAATATTTAATTTTTTGAGGAATTGCAATGCCATTTTCCATAACAGCTGCAACATTTTACATTTTACCTGTAACATATATGTCTTGCAATTTATCCATATTTTTGCTATTATTTACATTTAAAAAAAATAACTTAAAAATGTTGAGCCGGGTGCGGTGGTGCCCGCCTGTAATCCCAGCACTTTGGGAGGCTGAGGCAGGAGGATCGCGAGTTCAAAGCCAGCCTCAGCAATGGCGAGGCACTTAGCAACTCAGTGAGACCCTGTCTCTAAATAAAATACAAAAAAAGGTCTGGGGATGTGGCCCAGTGGTCGAGTGCCCCTGAGTTCAATCCCCAGTACCACAAAAAAAAAAAAAAAAAAAAAAAAAAAAAGTTGGATAATACTCATACTAATAGATATAAAATAGCAACTCATTGTGGTTTGATATATATTTCCATAATGAAGTGTGGCATTGTTCAACTTTTTATGTAATTGTTGGTCTTTTTTTAATATTTATTTATTTACTTTAGTTGTACACAATGCAATGCATTTATGTTTATGTGGTGCTGAGGATTGAACCCGGGCTGCACACGTGTGAGGCGAGCGCTCTGCCGCTGAGCCACAACCCCAGCCCAATTGTTGGTCTTTTATAGGTCTTGTGGAAATATCTCTTCAATTCCTTCACTCATTTCTAACTAATGTTGTTTATTTATGTAGAGTTGCACAAGATTTTTTTATATATTCTGGATGTCAATCTCGTTATCAGATGATTTGCAAATAATTTCTCTCATTTCATAGGTTTTTTTTTTTACTATTGATAATATTAATGAACAAAAGTTTTTAATTTTGAAGTCTAAGTTTTCCATTTGTAAAGTTTCTCTTGCCTGTCATTTTGTTCCAATTTCATGCCTTTCCTTAGTACATGAATAGAACCTCGGGAAAGTCTCAACTAAAAGTGGTAATATTGAATATCTTAGCCTTGCGGGTTAATCAACTTTTCATTGTTGTGATCAACATACCTCATATAAACAACTTTGAGTGGAAAAAATTTATTTTTGCTCGTGGTTTCAGAGGATTTTTCATGGTCCATTAAATTTGTTGCTTTGGACCTGAGGTGAAGAAAAACATCATATGAAAAGGCATAGAAGGGTAGGAAGGAGAGAGAGAGAAAGAAATTTTAAGGAGCCATACAAAAGATAAACTCTTGCAGGATATGCCCATAGTACCTACAACTAGATCTTACCTTTCAGTAGTCTATTCATCACTGAGGAGCTTTCATGATCAAATCACTTCCCCCCAAATATGACCTTTGAACACTTGAGACTTTGGGGGATATTTCAGATTAAAAACCATAAAATTATGCCCCTATCCTCCACTGGTTCATACCCATTTTACAGTGCAAAATTTGTTGAGTCCATCTCAAAGAGTTCTCATAATAATAACCATTACAACAATGCTTCTAGTGATCCTTTGATGCTGAAATGTGAACTATAGGTATTCTCAGCAATTCCCTTTAAATGGGGACCATATGGCTAGAGTGGGAAATAGTTAGGTATTTATCTTCTCTCCAATTAGTTGCTGCTAATCCCAATTTGGCTAGGGTAAGACAAAATAGTTTCTCTTGAAGGTCAGTCTTGATAAGAAAAAGAGAATGCTTCAGAATATTTCAAAATGATTAATTTTGAATTAAATTATTGATTGCTGGATGTATTTATGATAGCTGTATAAAGGATTTTTTTTCTGCTGATCCTAATATCTGTCCTTTTATTTGTTTTCAGTTCTGTGTTAGTCAACCACTTTATTGCTGAAATGCATTCCCATAAAAATCTGTCATTTTAAAAACTATTTTTTTTATTTATGTAAATATCTATAAATCCCTCAATATACTCAGGGTATTCTTTCTAGGACCCCTCAATGATATCAAAATTTATAAATATTAATTCCCTTACATTAAATGGCATAGCAATTGTTTATGATAAATGCAATCTTCCCATATTTGAAGCAATTTCTGGATTACTTAAAACATCCACTGTAGTATACATAATTGATATGTTATATTACTTGTGGAATAATGAGAATTTTTTTTTCAGAGAAGACATAAGTTTTGTTCACATATTTATAATCTGTGTGGTGATTTCAATCTTCATATGCAAAACTTGTAGATAAGTAGAATTGACTGTATTGAGTTTTGTTCTAGCAGATATTTAATTAACTGGTGAGTTAGTTTATGTTGTTGATATAACATTTTTTTTTTTTTGCAGTGCTAAGAATAAAACCCATGGCCTCATATCTTCCACACAAGCACTCTACCACTGAGCCACATCTCCTACTGCAACATTTGGTATTTTAATGGTGAGCACATTACTTACTCTAAAGTAGTCCCACCCCTAAGTTTTATCCTTTCCAGGGTTGCATTGAATTACAACAGTGTTTAATGTGGGAATTATGCTCTTGACACTGGTATTTCAACATGATGATGCACTATATGATCTCTAGAATTATTGTTCGAATTTTAAATTTCTACCATAGGTTCTATTCTAGGTCTCATTTAGTCTCAACCTGCTCATACATAATTATATTCATCCATAGGTATCAAGGAGCCCCATGAAAATTTCATAAACTCTTTTTTCTTATACTGTGTATATTAGTGCATACTAGTTATGCATAATACTGGGGTTAATTTTGACACAAATATACATGCATAGAATGTAATTTGCCCCATTTCAATTCTCAGTTCTTTCTCTTTCTCTCTCTCCTCCTTCCTCCCTTATTCTACTTTCTCTACTCTTAAGGTCTTCCTACTATTTATAGTTTTTTTTTTTTTAAGTTGGTGCTTTATTGATATACATAAAGTTTGAGATTCACTGTAATATATATATGCACTATATATATACATATATATGTGTATAACATAATTATATATAGCATAATTCAGAATATTTCATTTGATAGTTCCTCATTTTTTCTATACTTCCTCCCTTACCTTATATTATCTTCCTCTACTCCACTTATCCGCCTTCTAATTTCATTGGATCCCCTCACTTTTGTTTTACTTATTTTACTCTAGCTTCCAAATATGAGGGAGAATGTTTGTCCCTCGGTTTTTGAGTCTGGTTTATTTCATTTAGCATGATATTTTCCAGTTCCATCTATTTAACAGCAAATAACATAATTTCATTTTTCTATATACCTGAGTAAAACTCTATTGCGCATATATACCACATTTTCATTTTACATTTATCTATTGACAGGCAACTGGGTTTGTTACATAATTTGGCTATTGTGAATTCTGCTGCATCTATGTGCCTGTATCACTATAGCATGCTGATTTTATTTCATTTGGATAAATACCAAAGAGGAAGACTGCTGGTTTATATGGTTGTTTCATTGTCACTATGTTGACAAATCTCCATATAGTTTTCTAAAGTGATTATTAAAATTTACAGTCCTACAGGGAATGTATGAATATGCATTATTTTTAATGTCCTCACCAGCATTTAGGATTATTTGTATTATTGATGATTGCCATTCTAACTGAAGTGAGATGAAATCTCAATGTAGTTTTGATTTGCATTTTCCTCATTGCTGGGAATATTGAATATTTTTTTCACACATTTGTTTAATGTCTCTCTGGTTCTTTTTCTGATTTATTCATTGAGTTATTTTTTATTTTGTTTTTGAGTTCTTTATATATTCTGGATATTAGTCCCCCATTGGAAGAATAACTGGCAGATTTTCTCTCTTGAGTGGATTCTTTCCACACACACTTAATTGCTTTCTTCATTGTGCAGAATATTTTCAATTTGAGGCCATCCCACTTATTGATTATTCATTTTATTTTTTGATCATTAGACTTCTGGTTATGAAATACATTACCTGTGCCAATATATTAGAGTATTGAGCCCATGTTTTCTTCTGTCACAAAGTTGCCAGTGTAATTCATAGGTATCTGATCCACTTTTGAGTTGACTGTTGTGAAGTAGGGATGACTTTCATTGTTCTACATATGGATATTTAGTTTTTCCAGCACCATTTGTAAAATAGCTATCTTCTTTAATGTATTTTTGGGCACCATTGTTGAATATCAGATTGCTGCACTTATGTAAATCTGTGTCTGTGTCATCTATTCTCTCTCTTTCATTTCTGTATTGATAACAGTGCCATGATGTTTTAGTTACTGTAGCTTTGCATTATAATTTTAGATCAGTACTGTGATATGTCCCCATACCACTCTTCTTGCAGAGTATTGCTTTGACTATTATGGGTATTTTATTCTTCAAAATAAATTTTAGGACTATAGTTTGTAGTTCTGTGACTAATGTGATTGATGTTTTAATGGGGATTGCACTGAATGTATATAAAGCTTTTTGTAGTATGGCCATTTTGACAATAATAATTGTGCCTATTCAAGAACATGGTAGATCTTTACATCTTCTAAATTCTTCTTTAATTTCTTTTTTTTTTTAATTTATTTTAGGTGTTGATGGACCTTTATTTTATTCATTTATTTATATGCGGTGCAGCGAATCAGACTCAGTGCCTTACATATGCTAGGCAAATGCTCTACCACTGACTCACAATCAGCAGCACTTCTTTAGTTTCTGTTTTCAGTGTTCTCTAGTTTTTCATTGTGGAGGTCTTTTTTTCCTTGGCTAGATTTATTCTCAAGTTTTTTTTAGGAATACTCGGAATGGGATAGTTTTCTTGATTTCTTTCCAGAGATTCATTAATGAAGTATAATCAAACTATTAATTTATATTAATTTATGTATTTTAATCTGTTTTGTTACTTTCCTAAATTTGTTGTCTATATATAGAATCATGTCATTAGCAAACAGAGATAATTTGACGTATTTTTTTTTCCTCTTTGTTTCCCCTTAATTTCCTTCACTTGCTGATTGTTCTGGCTAGAGATTTAAGTACTATATTGAATAGGAGTGGACATTTTTGTCTTGTTTCTGATTTTAGAGAAGTTTTCAGTTTTTTCTCCTTGAATTTTATTTCCTTGATGTGTCTTTGTTAGTTTTGGTATCAAGTTACACTGGCTTCATAAAATGAATTTGAGAACATCCCTCCCTTTATATTTCATGGAATAATTTGAGGATGATTATATTAGTTATTCTTTCAAGTTTTGGTAGAACTCAACTGAGAATCCATCTGGTCCTGGACTTTTCTTTCTTGGAAGATTTTTAAGTTCCACTTCTATCTCATTGCTGTATATCTGTATGTTTAGGTTATCTACACTTTCATGTTTCAATTTGGATAGATCATATGTGTCTAGAAATTTGTTAATATCTTCCAGATCTTCTAGCTTTTTGAATATAAATTTTCAAAACATTTTTTGAATGATCTACATTTCAGAAATATCTATTGTGATAGCTCCTTTTTAATTTAATTTTGTTGATTTGAGTCCTGTATTTCCTTTGGTTAATTTATCTAAGAGTTTCTCATTATGTTTATCTTCTCAAATAATCAACTATTTGTTGCATTGATCCTTTGCATTCTTTTTTATTGTTATTTATTTATTTATTTTTGTACCAGGGATCGAACTCAGGGGTACTCGACCACTGGGCCACATCCCCAGCCCTTTTTTAAAAATTTTATTCGAGACAGGATCTCACTGAGTTGCTAAGTGCCTCGCCTTTGCTGAGGCTGGCTTTGAACTCACGATCCTCCTGCCTCAGCCTCTCAAGTGCTGTTTTGCATTCTTTATTAATTTTCAATTTCATTAATTTTGCATCTGATCTTAATTATTTCCTGTCCTCTATTTACTTTCAATTTAGTTTTTTCCCTATTTAAAGCCTTGAGTTGTAACATTAGATATCCATTTAGAATTTTTCTATTTGTTTTTAATGTAAGCATTTAATGTTATAAACTTTTATGTTAGAACCCTCTTCATATTTTCCTGGAGGTACTGATATGTTATATCTATGTCCTCATTTGCCTCTAAGAAATTTTTGGTTTCTCCCCTGGTTTCATTTATAATCTGTTCTTCCTTCAAAAATGTGTTATATTATTAATCTCCAGGTGTTTTAATGAGCTTTTTCACCACTGTGACCAAAAGACAATTCAAGAATCATTTTAGAGAAGGAATTTTGTTTTTGACACTCACAGTTTCATTGATCTCAGTACACAAACAACAAACTATATTGCTTTATGTTCAGGTGAGGCAGAATATCATAGTGGAAGGATGTAGAAGAGGAAAACTGATCAGGACATGGTAACAATGAAGTGGAAGGGGAGAACTCTGCTCACCAGAGACAAAATATAAACACCAAAGACATATCTCCAATCCTCTACCTCCTCCAACCACAACATACCTGCCTGCAGTTACACAGGTTAATATACATTAGTGTATTGATTTACTGGTTAGGTTAAGGTTCTCACAATCCAGTCATTTCACTTCTGAAATTTTCTGAATTTTCTCACGCATAAGCTTTTGGGGCATACCTCACCTCATATCTTATCCATAACATCAAGTTTTAAAATAATTTTTCTTTTTGTATGTTGACATTGATTTTTACTTTAAATTATAATCTGATAGGATGCATGGAGTTATCTCTATTTATTTGTATTTGCTAAGATTTGCTTTGTGTTCTAAAATATAATCTCTTTTAGAAGAAGTTCCATTTGCCACTGAGAAGTAAATGAATTAAGTTTTTAATGAATAAAACATTCTATAGATGTTTGCTGGTGACTTTTGATTAATAGTATTTTTAATTCTAAAGAGTCTTAGTTCATGTGGATAAGCTATTGCTGGGATAGATGCATTAAAATCACTCTGTATTAGTATATTTTGGTTGACTGTTTATATTGAGTGGTGTTTGTTTTATGTATGTAGACACATTGACACTTTGGGCATAAATATTTACATTCTTTACATTCTGTTTTCGGATGATTCCCTTAAAAAGTATGAAGTGACTTTCTTTCTCTCTTCTGATTAATTTTGGCTTGAAGTCTACTTTGTCTGATATGAGAATAGCTTCTTCTACTTGTTTTCACTCTCCTTGTACATGGTGCATTTTGTCCGATCCTTTTTATCTTTAGCCTGTGGAAGTTTTTGCTGCTAGGTGGGTCTCTTATAAGTAATGTAAAGTTGGTTCTTGTTTTATAATCCATTCTGCCAATCTATTTTTTAATTATATTTTAGACAGTTTATATTCAGTGTTGTTATATAATGATGACTTTTATTTAAAACCATTTTTATTATTTTTAATAATACTTTGGATTATTAATAATAATACTTTTTAATAATAAGTAATAATACTTTTTTACTTTGGATTTGATTCTTCTTTGAGTATTATTCTAGTGATATTTATCCATACAGTAGTTTTGATATTTACTTTTTATTTATTCTCCTTGAGATATTTATTATACTGGTCATTGTGCATTAGGGGTTATAAATTCATTTTGTTTCTGTTTTTATTGGTAGGTTTTTATTTCATTTTAAATTCTGAAGAATAGTTTTGCTGGATATAGTAATCTTTCTTGGTGTTTGTTTTCTTTCAGGAATTGGAAAACATTATATCAAGTCCTACTGGCTCTTAGGGTCTGGGCTGAAAATTAGCAGAAATTCTAATTGGCTTGTATCTAAATGTTACCTGTTGTTTTGATCTTATGATTCTAAAAACTTTATTCTTGTTCTATATATTAATTATTTCAATTATGTATTGAAATAATCTTTTTTAATCTTGCTCCTTTGAGGTTCTATATGTCAGTCATTTGCATTTTCATCTCATTCCTAAGGTTTGTAAAATTTTCCAATATTATGTTATTGAAAAATATAGCACCTTCCATCAGTTTGTATATTGGTACCTTCTTCTATGGCAATAACTTTTATATTTGATCTGTTGATATTATCCCAGATTTCTTTTATATTCTGTTTATGAATTCAATATCTTCTCTGTGTTGCCAACATTATTTTCAATATTATGTACTTTGTCTTTGAAGTCTGAGAGTCTGTTTTCTATGTGGTCTAATCTATTGATGATATATTAAACTGAATTTGTAATTTGATTTATTGAGTTTTTCATTTCTAGGATTTGTTTGGTTCTTTTTCCAAATGAGCTTTAACTTTCAGTATATTCTCTCTAAATTCATTTCTTAGACCTTTTCCTCATTGAACACTTTTTCCCTACAAATTTTGTAAAGTTTTTCTCCAACATTTCCTTTCCTGATGTGTCGATGGGATCAGTTATTAAATTATTGTGTTCTGTTTGGGGTTATTTGGTTCTTAGCTTTGTCATTATTTTTATGTCTAGCCATCTACTGAGATGATTAGCTTCTATACTTTTATGCAAGTGATTCCAGTGAGCTTCTTTCTCTTAAGTGCCCCAGATCTATGGTCATATGACTCTGAATGTGCCCAATCTTGTTGTAAGTGCCCCAGGCTGGGCAAATGCCAGGAATTGATACTCCAACTCAGTGTGCAACCACTGCTGTTCCCAGTATTATTACCACTTTTAGAGAAGTTACTAAACCCTATTAATTGCAATAATTTCAGAGCAAATCCATGTACCAATAAACCTTAGGAAAAGCAAATTGTCAATAATGGTCTCCATAGTTCTTCTCAGTTGGGTATAAAATTGTAGCAATATTCTGGAGAAAGTCTCAGGAGGAAGTGTTGGATCTTGGTCCCCACTTCTGTCTCTGAGTAGATTGGTGAGAGATACAAGCATAACCTCACTGCCTCTGCTCTCAGACAGGTAGCTCCTTTGGGGTTCTAAGCCCCCTTCTCAGCTGAGCACCTAACCACTCTGGGGTTTGCCCAGAGTGCAGTCTCAATTTGCCACTCCTAACTTATGCTTCTGCCACCTCTGCAGTAGAAGGAGGTGGAAGGACACTTGAGGAAGTACTCATTGTATAGCATTCCCACAGTGGAGTTTTTCAGGAATCCCTACAGCAAGTATGTGGCCTCTTATCATATTCTATTAACTTCTCTTATATGTAGCATATTCCTCTATGGTATGCAGAAGTTTTAAAATCCTCTTCTTTTCTTCATTATGTGTGACAGGAAGTGGCAGAATTTTATTTTTAATTTTTATGCCACAATTAGAAGAGTGACTGAAAAGGAAAAGGAAAAGAAAAATGTGGAATTCTCATATCCTTCCTTTATCTTAAGGATTATACCACGGAATCATGTTGAATACCAATTAAAGATAGGTGTTTCATATATATTTGTCTAGTTAATTGTTTATTATTGAGAGTCTTGATATTGTATTTGAGAATATATACTATTAATGTTAATCAAATCAAATTGCAATTCAGTTATCAAAATAAGAGCTTTGCAATAGCAGTCAGTAATTTGTAGTGATCACATCCATTTGGTTGCTCTTCCTTAAAGTATGGAAAAAGCCATATAAGGAAACTGACCAATACAGTGAATATAAAAAATTTTATGTCAATAGATCCATCTCTAATATCACAAATTTATTTCAAACTGATACTTTAATTATAATTAATAGCAACTAAACTAATAGAAAAGGATTTCATGTTAATGTATAGAAAGATTTTTTAGGGATTGGGGATTGAACCCAGAGGCACTTAACCAGTAAGCCATATTCCCAGCCTGCTTTTTTTTTTTTTTTTTTTTTTTTTTTTTTTACTGTGAGACAGGGTTTCACTAATTTGCTCACAACTTTACAATATTGCTAAGGTTGGCTTTGAATTTGCAATCCTCCTGTTTTATCCTCCCAATATTATTAAATTGAAAATGCTGTTCATACTGTTATAAAGAACCCAAGCTGTCTTATTTGTTGAAACTGACAAGCAATATTTGACTTATAATGATTCAGTTTACAATATTTTTACTTTAGGATGATAGAAAACAATACCCATTCAATAGAAACAATATTTTTAATTTTTAGTTTCTACCTTTTCCTGGCTAGCAATATGTGGTATGATACTCTCACAATGCCAGACAACAGAAGTGTGCTACAGTTATAAATCAGTTTGTTAATCACAAGAATAAACAAACAGGACCTGCACAGGTCTCAGGTCAAGGGTAGGCCTGGGTCCATCCCACCACTGGCAGACACCTGCAGAACTCAGGCCTGGCTTAGATCCAAATCCACCCACCTGCCCTGGACCCAGGCATGGGTCCATCACACCTCCTGCAGACACCTGCCAGAGCAGCCTCTGGTTCAACCAGCTGACCTCCGCCAGAGCTCAGGCCTGGCGCACATCTTCCCACACTGACCTGTGCAGGACCCAGGCTCAGGGTAGGGATGGGTCCATCTCACCACTGGCAGACACCAACAGAGCTCAGGCCTGGCCTCTATCCATTTCCACCCACCTGCCCAGGACCCAGGCATGGGTCCATCCCATCACTGGCAGACACCTGCCAGAGCAGAATATGGCTCAAGACTGCCTCTTCTAACCAGCAGATCCCCAACAGAGCTCAGTCCCAGCCCAGATTCATGCACAACAACCTGTGCAGGACCAAGGCCAGGGTAGGTCTGGGTCCATCCCACCACTAGCAGTCACCTGCTTGAGCTCAGGTGCTGGCACAAAACTACATCTTCTGACCAGCAGACCATGGCAGGGAGTTCAGGCCCTGCCCAGATCCACCTACAGCAACCTACACAGGACACAAGCACGGGGTAGGTCTGAGTTCACCACCTCCCCCAAACTGGGAGCACAGGCCTAAACCACGTCCATCTTCGGACAATTCATAGCCTTCACCATGCAGTAGCCTCTACCTTTTGACAACAGACAGCTGCCTAGAAGCAGTTACATCTCAGAGCAGGCATCCAAAGACAGTGTTAGGCCCATCCTTCCAATCCAATCTTTGTAAGATGTTGAATCCATCTTGGGGCACCTCCGCTCTTATCTCAAGTTACCTCTGCTATTGCCATCACCACCTTTAGTTCCAGTAGCATACATTGAGGGACACTTTCAGGGTCTGGAAGCCCAACATCAAGGTGAGGGACAGACAATCTGCATGGATATTACAAGAATATAGGGTAGAAACTGTAATCTCAGATCTATACTGCAAAAAGGAGGACACATAGACAACATGCAAAAACAAGGGAAGAACGGGCCCCCAAAAAAACAGGATACTACAACAACAAAACACATGAACAGCAAAGTTGATGAAATGTCAGAGAAGGAGTTCAGAAGATTCATAATTAAAATGATCTGTGAATTAAAGAATGATCTAAATGAGGAAATATAGACAAAAATTGAACACTCCAATAAAGAGATAAGAGAGCAAACACAGGTAGCAAAAGATTACTTCAAGAAAGAGATAGAGTTTCTGAGAGAAAAAAAAAGTCAGATATTCTTGAAATAAAGGAAACAATAATGCAAATTAAAAAAAAAAATCAGTAGAAATCATCACCAAAAGATTAGATCACTTGGAAAGAAGAATATCAGATAATGAAGACAAAGCATACACTTTGGAAAATAAAATTGACCACACAGTGAAGATAGTAAGAAACCAGAAACAGAATATCAAAGAATTATGGGACATCATCAGAAGACCAAATTCAAGAGTTATTGTGATAGAAGGAAGCACAGAGTTTCAAACCAAAGAAATGCACAATCCCTTCAATAAAATAATATCAGAAAATTTCCCAAACATGAAGAAAAAATTGGAAAATTAAATACAAGAGGCTTACAGGACAATAAATGTACAAAATTACAACAGATCTACACCAAAACACATTATAATGAAAATACCTAGCATACAGAATAAGGATAGAATCTTAAAGGCCACAAGAGAGAGGAATCTGATCACATATGGAGGAGACCAATTTGTATCCCAGCCGATTTTTCAACCCAGACACTCAAAGCAAGGTGATCATGGAACAACATATACCAAACTCTGAAAGAAAATGGATGTCAACCAATAATCATATATCCTGCAAGATTAAGCTTTAAATTTGATGATGAAATAAAAACCTTCCATGATAAACAATAGTTAAAAGTATTTATGACTAGAAAGCCTGCACTACAGTACATGCTTGGCAAAATATTACTTGAAGAGGAAATGAAAAACAAAGATGAAAATCAGCAGAGGTAAGTATTACACTAAAGGAAAAACTAATCATAGGAGAAAGCAAGTCAAGTTAAATACCAAAAATAAACAAAAATGGCTGGGAATACAAATAATGTCTCAGTAATAACTCTGAATGTTAATGGCCTAAACTCACTAATCAAAAGACATAGACTAACAGATTGGGTTAAAAAAAAAAATGACCCAACAATATGCTGCCTCCAAGAGACTCATCTCATAGAAAGAGACATCCACAGACTCAAGGTGAAAAGTTGGGAAAAATCATACAAACTCACTTGGACTGTGGAGGCAAGCAGGGGTTTATATCCTCATATCAAATAAAGAAGACTTCAAGCTAAAGTTAATCAAAAATGATAAAAAAGGTCACTGCATACTGCTCAAGGGAACGATACACCAACAAGACTTAACAATTATAAAAATATATGCCCCAAACAATGGAGCATCTATTTAATCAAACAAACTCTTCTCAAGTTCAAGAGTCAAATAGACCACAACACAATAATTTTGGGTGGCTTTAACACACCTCTTTCACCATTGGATTCATCTTCCAAACAAAAGCTGAAAAAAAAAACAAAAAAAAAACAAAACAACTATAGAACTCAATAATACAATCAGTAACTTAATCTTAACTGACATATATAGAATAAATCAACCTTCAAAATGGAAATACACTTTCTTCTCAGGAGTACTTGTATCCTTCTCTAGAATAGACCATATATTATGCCACAAAGCAAGTCTTAGCAAATATAAAAAATGTAGAGATACTGCCCTGCATTTTATCAGATCATAATGGAATGAAATTAGAAATCAATTATAAAATAGAAAATAAAAGCTACTCCAACACCTGGAGACTAAATAATATGCTACTAAATAAACAATGGCTTTCAAAAGTCATCAAGGAGGAGATTAAAAAATTCTTAGACGTGAATGAGAACACAGATACAACATATTGAAATCTCTGGGAAACTATGAAGGCAGTTCTAAGAGGAAAGTTCATTGCATGAAGTTCACTCCTTAAAAGAAGAAACAGTCAACAAATAAGTGACTTAACATTACATCTCAAAGCCCTAAAAACAAAAACAAAAAGAAAACAAAAGAAGAAGAAGAAGAATCCAACATCAACATCAAAAGCAGTAGAGACAGGAAATAACTAAAATAAGAGCTGAAATCAATAAAATAGAAACAAACACTTGAAAAATTTGACAAAACAAAAAGTTGCTTCTTTTAAAAATAAATAAAATTGACAGACCCTTAGCCATGCTAATGAAGGGAAGGAGAGAAAAAAATCACATTACTAACATACATGATGAGAAAGGAAATATCACAACAGATACTACAGAAATACAAAAGCTAATTAGAAATTACTTTGAAAAATTGTACACCAATAAAATAGAAAATATTGAAGACATTAAAATAACTAAAGTCATATGATTTGCCCAAATTGAATCGGGATTATACACACAATTTAAAGAGATCAATTTCAAGTGATGAAACAGAGGACACCATCAGAAGCCCACCAACCAGGAAAAGTCCAGGACCAGATGGATACACACCAAGTTATACAAGTCCTTTAAAGAAGAACTAATACCAAAACTCTTCAATTTTTTTTCTTTTTTTTTCTTTTTTTTTCTTTTTTTTTTTTTTTTTACTTCAGGTAATAAAAAACGAGGGAGCACTTCCAAACTCATTCTATAAGGCCAATATCACCCTGGTCCCAAAATCAGGCAAAGACATATCAAAGAAAGAAAACTTCAGACCAATATCTCTAATGAACATACAGGCAAAAATTCTCAATAAGACTCTGGCAAATCAAATACAAAAACATATCAAAAAGATAGTACACCACAATCAACTGGGGTTCATTCCAGGGAGGTTCAACATATAGAAATCAATAAATGTAATTCAACACATCGATAGACTTAAAGATAAGAAACCTACAATCATCTCAATAGGTAAAGAAAGAGCATTTGACATAATCCAGCATACTTTCATATTCAAAACTCTAGAAAAACTAGAGATAACAGAAGAATATGTCAATATAAAAGCTATCTATGGCCCGAGGCCAACATCATTCCAAATGGAGAAAAATTGAAAGCATTCCCTCTAAAAAGTGGAAGAAGACAGGGATGCCCTCTTTCACCACTTCTATTTAATATAGTTCTTGAAACTCTGGCCAGAGCAATTAGACAAATGAAAGAAATTAAAGGCATAAGGATAGGTAAAGAAGAAATCAAATTAGGACCATTTGTTGACAATATGATTCTATAATTAGAGGACCCAAATAATGCCACCAGAAAACTTATAGAACTAGGAAATAAATTTAGCAAAATAACAGAATACAAAATCAACACCCATAAATCCAAGGCATTTCTGTATATCAGTGACATCTTCTAAAAGGGAAATGAAGGAAACTACCCCATTTACAATAGCCTCAATATATATATAAAATACTTGGGAATAAACTTAACAAAAGAGGTGAAAGACCTATATAATGAAAACTACAGAATCCTAAAGAAATAAATCAAAGAAGACCTCAGAAGATGGAAAGATCTACCTTGCTCTTGGCTAGGCAGAATTAATATTGTCAAAATGACCATACTACCAAAAGCACTATATGGATTTAATGCAATTCCAATCAAATTGAAATGGCATTCCTCATAGAAATAGAAAAGCAGTTATGAAATTTATCTGAAAAAAAAATAAGTGACCCAGAATAGCTAAAGCAATCCTTACCAAGAAAAGTGAAACAGGTGGCATCACTATACCAGAACTTAAAATATACTACAGAGCAATAGTAACAAAAACAGCATGGTATTTTCACCAAAATAGACTTGTAGAACAATGGTACAGAATAGAGGATACAGAGGCAAACCCAAATACTTACAGTTATATTAAACAAAGGTGACAGAAATGTACACTGGAGAAAAGATAGCCTCATCAACAAGTGTTGCTGGGAAAACTGAAAATCCATATGTGACAAAATTAAATTAAACCCCTATATTTCACTATGCACAAAAATCAACTCAAAGTGGATCAAGGACCTAGGAATTAAACCAGAGACACTGTGCCTTTTAGAAGAATAAGTAGGCCCAAATTTCTATCATGTCAGATTAGGCCCCAACTTTTTAGTAAGAATTAATATTAAAAATCAATAAATGGACTATGTTCAAATTAAAAAGCTTCTTCTCAGCAAAGATACAATCAATAAGGTGAATAGAAATCCTACTATTTGAGAAAAATTTTAGTGCACACATCAGATAGAGCACTAATCTCTAGGATATATAAAGAACTCAAAAATCTTAACACCAGAAAACCAAATAACTCAATCAATAAATGGGCCATGGAACTGAACAGACGCTTTTCAGAAGATATGCAATCAATCAAAAAATATATGAAAAAATGTTCAACATCTCTAGCATTTAGAAAAATCCAAATAAAAACCAATCTAATATTTTATCTCACTACAGTCAGAATGGCAGCTATTAAGAATACAAACAGCAATAAGTGTTGGTGAGGATGTGGGGTAAAGGGCACAGTCATACATTGCTGGTGGGTCTGCAAAAAGGGTCAGCCAATATGGAAAGCTATATGGAGAATCATTGGAAAACTGGGAATGAAACCACCATTTGACTCAGCTATTCCACTCTTCGGTCTATGCCCAAAGGACTTAAAAACAGCATACTACAGGGATACAGCCACATCAATGTTTATAGCAGCACAATTCACAATAGCTAAACTGTGGTACTAACTAGATGCCCTTCGGTAGATGAATGGATAAAGAAAATATGGTATATATACACCATGGAATATTATTCAGCTATAAAAGAGCATAAAATCATGACATTTGCAGCTAAGTGGATGGAGATGAAGAATATAATGCTAAGTGAATTTAGCCAATCCCCCCCCAAAAAAAAGTAAAATGTTTTCTTTGATTTAATGATGCTGATTCATGCTGAACTGAGGGGGATTAGATTAACTCTATATAGGGCAATGGGAAAAAGGTAGGGAGGGTAAGTGAGGGGGAATGGGGGTAGGAAAAATGGTGGAGTGTGATGGCTATCATTACCCTAAGTATATGTGTGAAGACATGAATTATGTGCCTCTTCTTTTTGTTCAACCATAGATATGAAAAATTGTGCTCTATATGTCTATTATGAATTGTAATGTATCTGTTGTCATATATAACAAATTAAAATAAATAAACAGTACTCCACACTGTGCTGTTATGCTAAATTATGAATTTTTGTAGTTCAGATATATTAAATATCTATTCATTTTAAGATATTTTTAACTTACAATGGTTTTATTAGAATACAACTCAATTTTAAGTCAAGAAATACAGGTATATTAAAACTCAAAGGACCCAGCAAAACCAAAAT
This sequence comes from Tamias sibiricus, assembly GCA_025594165.1. Lineage (NCBI taxonomy): Eukaryota > Metazoa > Chordata > Mammalia > Rodentia > Sciuridae > Tamias > Tamias sibiricus. Next base: position 81,353,412 of record CM046667.1, read on the forward strand.
AACATTTAAAACAAATTATTCCAGTTTTAAGTTTCACAATTTCTGAAATCAAAACATATTTCAAACTTGCAATAGTCAAATCTGTGTGGGAATGTAATAATGTACACATAGATTAATGAAGAGAATTTACATTCCCAAAATAAATCTTCATATTTATGGTTATCTGATTGGCAAAACAGTAACAAAATATATCAATAATGAAAGAATAGTGTTTCTTTTCTTTTTAAATAAATTCTGTAGGAAAGTTATATCTGATTCATTTTACTGTCTTTCCAATTCCCATCCCCTTCACTTTATTCCTCTTTGGCTAATCCATGAATGTCTATTGCCCCCCACCCTTATTGTGTGTTAGTATACAAATATCAGAGAGAACATTTGGCCTTTGGTTTTTGGGGATCAGTTTATGGTTTATTTCACTTAGCATAATATTCTCCAATTCCAACCATTTCCCAGGAAAGGACATAATTTCATTCTTCTTTAAGGCTGAGTAATATCCCATTGTGTGTGTGTGTGTGTATATATATATATATATATATATATACACAATATATATATACCATATTTTCTTCTTCCATTCATCTGTTGAAGGGCACCCAGGTTGGTTCCTTAGCTTAGCTAATGTGAATTGAGCTGCTATAAACATTGATTTGGCTGCATCACTGAAATATGCTGATTTTAACTCCTTTATGTATGTACCAAGGAGTGGAATAATCGGGTCAAATGGTTGTTCCATTCCAAGATTTCTGAGGAATCTCCATACTGCATTCTAGAGTGGTTGCACCAATTTGCAGTCCCACCAGCAATGTATGAGTGTACCTTTTCCCCCTCATCCTTGCCAACATTTTTGTTAATTTTAGTCTTGTTAATTGCCATTCTGACTGGAGTGCAAAGGGAAATTAGTATAGTTTTAATTTGCATTTCTGTAATTGCTAGAGATGTTGAATATTTTTTCATATACTTGTATTCCTTCTTCCATGACATGCCTGTTCAATTCCTTTGCCCATTTGATGATTGGGTTGTTTTTTGAGTTCTTTATATATCCTGGGAGACTAACGTTGTATCTGAGGTGCAGAGAGAAAAAATTTTCTCTCATTCTGTAGGCTCTATTCTCATTCTTGATTTTTTCCCCCTTGCTATAAAGAAGCTTCTAAGTTTTATACTATCCCATTTATGGATTATTGATTTTATTTCTTGGGCTTTTGGAGTCTTGTTGAGGAAGTTGATTCCTAAACCAACATGATGACATGATGGAGAGTTGGGCTTATATTTTCTTTTTAAAAAATATTTATTTATTTACTTTAGTTGCACACAATGCAATGCATTTATGTTTACGTGGTGCTGAGGATCAAACCCGGGCTGCGCACATGTGAGGCGAGCGCTCTGCCGCTGAGCCACAACCCCAGCCCTTATATTTTCTTTTAATAGGCACAATGTCTCTGTTCTAATGCCTAGGTCCTTGATAAACTTTGGGTTGAGTTTTGTGCAGGGTGAAAGATAGGTGTTCAGTTTCTCTCTGCCACATATGGATTTCCAGTTTTCCCAGCACTAGTTATTGTAGTGCTATGTTTTCTGCAATGTAGATTTATGTTGCCTTTGTCTAGTATGCAATAACTCTATTTATGTAGGTTTGTTTCTGTGAATTCTCTTCTCTTCCATTGGTGTTCATATCTGTATTGGTTCCATTCCCATGCTGCTTTAGTTTCTATAGCTCTGTAATATAATATAAGATCTGATATTGTGATGCCTCTTGCTTCACTTTTCTTGCTAAGGTGTGCTTTGTCTATTCTGGGCCTAGTATTTTTCCAAATGAATGTCGTGGCTGTATTTTCTGTTTCTATAAAGAATGCCACTGGAATTTTAATAGGAACTGCATGAAGTATGTATTGTGCTTTTTGTAGTATGGCCATTTTGACAATATTAATTCTGCCTATCCAAGAACATGGGAGATATTTCCATCTTCTAAAGTTTTCAATTGTTTGCTTTAGTGCTCTGTAATTTTCATTGTAGAGGTCTTTCACCTCTCTTGTTAGATTGATTCCCAAGTATTTTATTTTCAGGCTATTATGAATTCAATAGTTTTCTTAATTTATCTTGCAGCTGATTCATCACTGGTGTACAGGAATGCAATTTATTTACAGGTCTTAATTTTATATCCTACTAATTTGATGTATTTGTTTATAAGTTCTAGAAGGTTTCTGGTGGAGTTTTTGGGTCTTCTATATATAGACTCATCTCATCAGCAAATAAAGATCGTTTGATCTCTTCTTTTCCTATTTGTATCCTTTAATTTCTTTCCTTTTTATTCTAATTGCTCGGGTTAGGGTTTTAATGAATATTTTGAATCAAAGTGGTGAAAGAGGACATCCCTGTCTTGTTGAAATAGGATCTTGCTGAGACCTTAGGGCCTCATTAGGTTGCTGATGATAGTCTATAGATTTCAATCCTTCTGCCTCAACCTACTGAGTCACTTGGATTAGAGGCATGTGCTTCAGCACCCAGCAACCTGAAATGTTTCTTAATTGATGTTTGACATGTTCTCAGTTTTTTAGAAAGTTCAAGTGCATTCTGATAACTTTTGGCTCACCTTGTTTAGCTTAGATTAATAAACAACCTCCTTCTGCTTTGGGATGTGAAGATCCTCCTGTATTTTACTGGCCAAGCAATACTTCAATCCATAATTTCCTAAAATATTGCTCTTTGCACAACCCTGAATTTGTTCCTTTCTTTAGTCTCTAATACTTTCAACTTTTGTAGCTAGTTCTTGTACTCTGTTTTCCCCCCTGAATGAAATACCTCATAGCATATACAAAAATAACACAAATTATAACAAAGACCAAAACATAATAGCTAAAATAAAAAACTAAAATACACTTAGAAGAAAACATATAGATAAATCTTTATGACTTTGTTTGAGAACAATTTCTTAGATATGATTCCACAAAATAAGCAAGCAAAAAGTAATAGATACATTGGACTTCAAAAATTAAAAATTCTGTGCTTCAAAGGACATTATTTAAAAAGTGAAAAGTTATCCCAGAGAATGGGAGAAAATATTTTAAGCAAATATCTAACAAAAACTTACATCTAGAACATGTAAAGACACTTACAACTTAATAAAAATAATATCCCAATTAAAATGAGCAAAATATTTGAACAGATATTTTTACAAAGAAGGTATACAAATTGTCAATAACCACATAAAGAGTGCTCAATGTCAGTAACCATAGGAAACTGTAACTTAAAACCACACTTAGATACCACTTCATATTCATGTGTACAATTATAATTAAAAAGAGAGATAATAAAATTCATCATTAAAATGTGGGAAAATGAAACACTCATAAATTCTTTCTGAGAAAATAAATGGTACAGCCCCTTTTGAAAGTATATTGGCAGTTCTTTCAAAAGTTAAACAGCATTACCACATGATTAAAATTTACATTTCTAGATATATATTCAAGAGAATCAATAGATATATTCATATAAAATGGTAAATATATATATATAAAAACACACACACACACACACACATATATATATATATTTATAATATCAATATAAATAATAGTCAAAAGTGCAAGTAGTCCACATGTCCACCAACTAATGATTGGATCAATAAAATTTCTGTAAAGTCAGATTTTTTGATGCTGTGACTTACAGACTTTATAAGAACAATTTTAGAAGAGAAAAAGTTTTGGGGGCTTATAGTTTCAGAGGTCACAGTCCATAGAGAGCTGGCTCCATTCCTTGGGGCCCAAGGTGAGGCAGAGTACCATAGCAAAAGATTGTGCCAGAGGGAAGAGGCTCACAGGACAATTAGAGAGCAGCGAGAAAGCCTCCACTTGCCAGATACAAACTATATATCACAAAGACATGCCCCCAATGCCCACCTCCTCCAGCCATGCACTATCTGCCTTTAGTTACCACTCAGTTAATTCTATCAGGGTATTAATTCACTGATTGGGTTAAGACTCTAATAACCCAATAATTTCTCTTCTGAATATTCTTGCATTGTTTCAAACATGAGCTTTTGTGGGAAACCTCACTTTCATACTATAACAATGTATTATGTCTGTACACTCTAATATTATTAAGCATTAAAAATTACTGAAGCATTAATACATACTATGGCATGCTTAAACACTGAAAACAATATGTTATGTGAAACAGAAAATTAAAAGTGTCACATATTTGGGGGCTGGGGCTATGGCTCAGCAGTAGAGCACTCATCTTGCATGTATGAGGTCCTGGGTTCGATCCTCAGCACCCCATAAATTAAATATAGGTATTTTGTCTACCTACAACTAATAAAATATTTTTAAAAATAAATAAGAGTCACATATTTTACGATTTCATTGATATGAAATGCACAAAATAGGAAAATTCATGGGGAAAGAATGTAGAATAGTAATTCCTTAGATCTGGGGAAGATGGAGGAGTTGCAGTATACTAGTTTAATCAAAATAAATTTATATTAGGAAGGAGAAAAAATGTCCTGAATTCATTTTGTTGATAATTGTACAGTTCTGTGAATATATACAAAGTAAACAAACATGCTATGAACTTCATATGATTTAATTGTATGATATCTGAATTATATCTCAGGAAAGTTGTTACAAAAATTAATAGGAAAAGGAAAATAAATCAAAAAAGAGAAAAAAAATTGAAGACTTGAGATATAAGTGAGATTTTAAAACCTAGTAGAATAACATGGAAAAAATATGCAAATATGTTGAAAGACAATGATAATATTGACATATTTCTGAAAAAAATGAATAGTAAAATTACTAAAGAAATTGAAATGTTCAAGAAATATCTCCATCTCAATGTAGAAATACATATAAATTATATAAATTATTTTACTTACTTACTTACTTAATGTATGTATGTATGTATTGTATTATAGTGCTACTGAGCTACATTTCTACCACCAAAATAATTTTGGAAGTATTTATAATATCCTTTCCAGGAAATAAATAATCTCACTTTATATAAGCTTCCCTTATGCAGGAAAAAACATAAAAATTTACAATGTTGCCCAATTCACTTTACTAAAGTAGCAATAACTTGATATCAAAATGATATGAGGATTCTACAACACACAAGTTTAAATTTAATTAAATATTATATCTTCAAATTTTCTAAATTATAAAAATGGCTAACTACATTTATCAATTAACAAAGAAGCCAAAAAGTTGCATCTAAAAAACTCAGTACATACTGGGAATTAAGTGATGTTCACTATCAGAAAATGTGCATATATTGTTAAACATGCCAATGTTTATATAATGGATTTGTTTTTATATATTGAAATTTTGAATACATAGTGGAAAATGTTACCATTTTGGGAGAAGTATCAGTTTAGGTTGAAACACCACATTAAATAATTGCTTTCTATAGTGTTTTGGAAGTGGTATATCTTAAATGTTAGGAGAAAATGTCATGGAATTAATTTTTCAAAAAATTGTGAAATAATCTTTCAAAGGCAACAATATTTGATTTCTTGAAAGTTTCAGTTTGTGGAACTGATGTATATTTGAATTACAAAAATAAAATTATTGCTCCAGACACATGAGCAAAATTGTTTGTTTGTTTAATTTACAGTTGTGTAATAGTATATTGTAGGGATCAAAATTAAAGTTCAGGTCAATTTTAATTAGGTGTCCTAGACAATTCAATGAGGATCTACTCTATTAACACATATATTCATTTTAAAAAATATTTTTAGTTGTCAATGGACCTTTATTTTATTTATTTGTATGCAGTGCTGAGAGCTGAACCCAGTGTGTCTCATACATGCTAAGCAAGTGCTCTACTACTGAGCCACAACCCAAGCTTCTTAACATACATACATAATCTTTTTTTTTTTTTTTTTTTTTTAATCAGAGATTGAACTCAGGGACACTCAACAACTGGGCCACATCCCTAGCCCTTTTTTGTGTTTTATTTAGAGACAGGGCCTCACTGAGTTGCTAAGTGCCTAGCCATTGTTCAGGCTGTCTTTGAACTCACAATACCCCTTCCTCAGCCTCCCAAGTGCTGGGATTATAGGTGTGAGCCACCTCACCCAGCAACACATATACTCTTAAGTATTCTTTTATGCTATATCAATTTTAAAGCATTTGTATATATGATAATTTAAAGGCTCATCTCTCTTATTGAAGAGATACACTTTTTGTGGACTTTCTATCCTTTTTAAAAATTTTTATTTTTCAATCAAATGAGTTATATATGACATCAGAATGAATTACAATTCATATTACACATATAGGGCATAATTTTTCATATCTCTCGTTGTATGCAAAATATATTAATTCCATTCATGTCTTCATACATGTACTTTGGATAATGATGTCCATCTCATTCCACCATCATTTCTAACCCCATGCCCCCATTCTTCCCCTCCCATCCCTTTGCCTTATCTAGGGTTCATCTATTCCTCCCATGCTCACCTTCCCTACCCAGCTATGAATCAGCTTCCTTATATCAGAGAAGATATTTTGCATTTGTTTATTTCATATTGGCTAACTTCAGTTAACATTATATTCTCCAACTTCATCCATTTACCTGCAAATGCCATAATTTTATTCTCTTTTATTGCTGAATTGTGTATATATACCACATTTTCTTTATCCATTCATCTACTGAAGGGCATCTAGGTTGGTTCCACAATTTAGCTATTGTGAATGGTGCTGCTATAAACATTAATGTGCCTGTATCCCTGTAGTATGCTGTTTTTAAGTCCTTTGGATATAGACTGAGGAGTGGGAGAGCTGAGTCAAATGGTGGTTTCATTCCCAGTTTTCCAATGATTTTCCATACAACTTTCCATATTGGCTGCACCATTTTTCAGTCCCACTAGCAATGTATGACTGTGCCCTTTGCCCCACATCCTCGCCAACACTTATTGTAGTTTGTATTCTTAATGGCTGCTATTAGAGTAGTTTGCATTTGGATTTCTCTAATTGCTAGAGATGTTAAACATTTTTTATATATTTGTTGATTGACTGCATATCATCTTCAGAGAAGTGTCTGCTCAGGTCCTTGGCCCATTTATTGATTGGTTTATTTGTTTATGGGGTTTTTGTTTTGTTTTGTTTTTGATGTTTAGCTTTTTAGTTCTTTATATACCCTAGAGATTAGTGCTCTATTTGATGTGTGAGGGGTAAAAATTTGCTCCCATGATGTAGGCTCTCTATTCACCTCACTGATCGTTTCTTGTGTTGAGAAGAAACTTTTTAGTTTGAATCCATCCCATTTGTTGATTATGAATATTAATTCTTGTGCTATAGGGAGTCTTATTAAGGAACTTGGGGCCTAATTCAACATGATGGTAATTAGGACCTAGTTTTTTTTTTTTTTTTTTCTCTATTATATACAGGGTTTCTTGTTTAATTCCTAGGTCCTTGATACACTTTGAGTTGAGTTTTTGCATGGTGAGAGGGTTTTAATATCATTTTGTATATGTATTTCCAGTTTTCCTAGCACCATTTGTTGAAGAGGCTATCTTTTCTCCAATGAATGTTTTTGATGCCTTAGTCTAATATAAGATAGTTGTAAATTTGTGGGTTAGTCTCTGGGTCCTCTATTCTGCACCATTGGTCTACCAGTCTGTTTTGGTGCCAATACCATGCTGTTTTATTACTATTGCTCTGTAGTACAATTTAATGTCTGGTATAGTGATACAACCTGTTTCACTCTTCTTGCTAAGGATTACTTTAGCTATTCTGGGTCTCTTATTTTTCCAGATGAATTTCATGACTGCTTTTTCTATTTCTATGAGGAATGCCATTGGGAATTTGATTGGAATTGCATTAAATCTGTATAATGCTTTTGGTACTATGGTCATTTTGATATTAATTCTGCCTATCTAAGAGCAAGGTAGATCTTTCCATCTACTGAGCTTTTCTTTGATTTCTTTCTTTAGGGTTCTGTAGTTTTCATTGCACAGTTGTTTCACCTCTTTCATGAAGAGGTGAAAGATTCCCTCATGATTCTCAATTTTTTTTTTTTTTTGAGGCTATTGTAAATTGGGTGGTTTTTCTTGATTTCTTTCAGGGGATTTGTTGCTGATATACAGAAATGACATTGATTTATGGGTGTTAATTTTTTATCGTGCTAATTTGCTGAATTCATTTACTAGTTTTACAAGTATTCTGGTGGAACTTTTTGGGTCTTCAACGTATAGAATCATATCATCAGCAAATAGTGCTAATTTGCGTTCTTCTTTTCCTATCCTTATCTCTAATTTCTATTGTCTAATTGCCAGGTTTTCAAGAATTATGTAAAATGGAAGTGGTGAAAAGGGGCATCCTTGTCGTGTTCCAGTTTTTAGAGGGAATGCTTTCAACTTTTTTCCATTTAGAATGATGTTGGCCTGGGTCTTTGCATAGATAGCTTTTACAATGTTGAGATATGTTCCTGTTATCCCTAGTTTTTCCTAGTGTTTTGAACATGAATGGGTGCTGTATTTTTTCAAATGCTTTTTCTTCATCTATTGAGATGATCATATGATTGTTATCTTTAAGTTTATTGATGTGATGAATTAAATCCATTGATTTCCATATGTTTTTTTTAAATTTTTAAAATTCTTTTTATTCTAATTTGTTATACATGCTTGCAGAGTGCAATTTATTCTATATTACATATAAAGACCACAATTTTTCAAGTCACTGGTTTTGCATAAAGTATTTTCACACCACTTGTGTTTTTATATATGTACTTAGGGTATTGATGTCTAACTCATTCTGTCATTATTTCTATCCCCTTGTCTTCTCCCCTCCCCTCCCCCTGCTTTGTTCTATTTAAAGTTCCTTCATTCCTCTCATCCCCCTCCCTTTTCATTATAAGTCAGTATCATCATAGAAAAGGAATCATTTTTCCTTTGGTTTTTTGGGATTAGCTAATGTCACTTAACATTATTTTCTCCAACTCCACCCATTTATCTGTGAATGCCATGATTTTATTCTCTTTTATTGCTGAGTAGTGTTCCATTGTGTATATATACCAAATTTGATTTCCGTATGTTGAACTATCCTTGCATTCCTGGGATAAATCCCACTTGATCATGGTGCACTATGTTTTTGATTTGTATTTGATTGATATGTATTTGATTTACCAGAATTTTATTGAGAAATTTTACGTGTATGTTCATCAGGGATATTGGTCTGAAGTTTTCTTTGTTTAATGTGTCTTTGCCTGGTTTTGGAATCTGGGTGTATTGGCCTCAGAATGAGTTTGGAAGTGCTCCCTCTTTTTATATAACCTAAAATAAATTGAAGAGTACTGATATTAGTTCTTCTTTAAAGGACTTGTAGAACTCAGCTGTGTATCCATCCAGTTCTGGTCTTTTCTTTGTTGGTAGGCTTCTGCTGTCATCCTTTATTTTATTGCTTGATATTTATCTGTTTAGATTTTGTATATCATCCTGATTCAATTTGGGCAAATCATATGACTCAAGAAATTTTTTGATGCCTTCAATATTATCTATTTTATTGGAGTACAAGTTTTCAAAGTAACTTCTAATTATCTTCTGTATTGCTGTAGTATTTGTTTTGATGTGTCCTTTTTCATCACATGTTAGTAATTTGAGTTTTCTCTCTCCTTCTCTTCATTAGCCTCACTAAAGGTTTGTCAATTTTATGTATTTTTTCAAAGAACCAACTTTTGTTTTGTCAATTTTTTCAATTGTTTCTTTTGTTTCAATTTCACTGATTTTAGCTCTGCTTTTAATTATTTCCTGTCTTCTACTGCTTTTGGTGTTGGATTGTTCTTCTTTTTCTAGGGCTCTGAGATGTAATGTTAAGTCATTTATTGTTGACTTTTTTCTTTTAAGGAGTGAACTTCATGCAATGAACTTTTCTCTTAGAACTGCCTTCATAGTGTCACAGATATTTTGATATGTTGTATGTGTGTTCTCATTCACCTCTAATAATTTTTTAATCTCCTCCTTGATGTTTTTTGCAACCCATAGTTCATTCAGTAGCATGTTGTTTAGTCTCCAGGTGTTGGACTAGCTTTTATTTCCTATTTTATCATTGATTTCCAATTTCATTCCATTATGATCTGCATAGAATGCAGGGCAGTATCTTTACATTTTTATATATGGTAAGAGTTGCTTTGTGGCACCTGGAAGTGAGGATTTGCACCCACCAGTCCCTGAAGGGAGTCCTCAAGGGTCACTTTTTGGGCCCACTTGTATGACTTGAGTGCCCGTTCCTATATCCCTATCTTGCCTGAAGTTTTCCCATTTCCTGGTCTCTCTGTTAATCTCCAAACTGTTGCACCCTCTCTTTCCCTTACTAGTTCCCTATCAAGAGATTTCTCTCACTGGGGTTCCTGTGGGTGGCGCTCTGGTTGCTCTGTGCACCCATTCCACTGACAGTTGTTTTGTGTTGGGCAATTATTGTACCGGGTTACCAGCTGCCTGGGAGAGGAGAAAGATGGATACTGGGTACCTGTACAGCTGGAGTTGCAATCTTGGAGCTGCCCTCTGCAAAGATGGCGAGAAAGGTGACCCAAGATTGAGGTGGTTTCCAACATTTCCAAAGCTGGGATGTCAGTTGGATCTGGTGGGTGGGGGCAGGTGATGACGTTGTGTGATGTGTTCAAAGATAAGTTCAGTGGCATGCAGAGTTGCGGCTGTTGGCTATCTTCTGAGCCTGTGGACTGACCGCAGGTGCAGGCATACCACTGCACATAGAGAACTGTGGCAGTAGCTGCTGAGTTGCAAGATGGAGGCAACCAGGGGAGCAAGCAGGGGAACCCCACGTTGGTAGATGGGGGTCTACTGGGGAGTGGCGGCTGGCATTCCTGTGGGTGGGTAGCAGCTGGGTGTCCCACATGGAAACAGTGTGTGATTTCCGCAGCTGGTGATGATGTAGTTATCCTGTTAATGCACTTTGCAGCGCTGTTTGGGCTAATAGCCTCAGAAGGGAGTCGGGAGATGTGCTTTAACTCTAAGGCCCAGTGACCTGAGCAGGGGCACAGCTGTGATTATTTCTGTGGGAGAGCAGCTGTGGAGGTGTCCTCTATCCCTCTCAGAGAAGCAGTATTCTCATTAGTTGAGACACAGGTCACAGTGCTACAGGGAATGCTTCCTCCCTCTAGCCTGCCATCTTGGATCTCCCTGTGCTTTTTATTCTTATTCTTCTAGATTTCATCTATAATAGTAGAGAATCATGGGAAAGAATAATGGAGTCTATGAAATATTAATAATTTTTTTGAACCTGGTCTAAATGTTTTAGAAGAAACAATCTTCTATAGAGAAGTAGAAATCACCAAATTCAGAATAGTTTTTCAGATGTGCAGTGTGGGTTTGAAATACTTCTGTAATAACAGGAATTCACATCATACATGTCCATACTTAACATGTCTAAATCAGTGATATCTGATTTGACTGTATAGGGAGTATTGATTTTAAAGAGGTAAATGATAGTTATTCTTTGCAATTAGGTCAGTAGATTGTGATAGGTCTTTTTGAAAGTTCACTGTCACCAGATGATTGCACCCGTTTATGAAAATATGATCATCTCTAGCAAAATTCTTCAATTTCATAGGTATAAACATCTATAAAAGTAGTGGAACATCTTTAAGAGAAGCTGGATTCTTTCATGGCAATCATCAGTAACTATAAAAATGAATGTTTGAAGTAGGTAATTTTTTTAAAAAATAAGTTTAAAGTAATGGACATTTTAAAATTAGAGAGATTTTATTCCTAGTAAACAATCTTTTAAATATTAACCACATTTAGTGGTGCCATGATTCTATTAAGTTGTAGTGATCAAAATCATTGGGTATGTATTGAGAAAAGTGAAAGCAAGCTCAAAGAGTGGTCTGTTTGAAAACAGTGTATAGAAGAGGACTACCATGGTAACAATATGTCATACAGTCTCTAAGCAAGCTACCTATATACATTGATTTGATTGTTTTGGAAGGAACAAAAATATTTAATGAGACACCTGGGCCCAGAAACTCAATGGCACCTCTTTAAAAAATGGTATATTTCTGCAATGTAGAAAAATCATTTACTTTGTCATTAACCTATAAATCTAGTCAAGTTTTTAATATTGATGAGCAGAAAAAAATTGTCATCAAATAACTGGGAGTGTGGTGACACATGCCTATATTTCTAGCTAATTGGGAGGCTGAGGCACAAAGCACATGAGAACAGAAGTTCAAAACTGGTCTGGACAGGGTAGTGAGGCTGCATATTAAAAATCATCAATATTCTTGTATCTTAAATATATGAGAAGAAATTTCATACAATTCTGTGTCTCATAGATTTATATTCTCCAACAACATCCTGGATACTTCACCCTGTGTCTATTGGGAGTATAAATGCAGTCATTTAATTTTAATATAACCTGAGTATGAAGTATGAGAGAATCCTTCAGGATACTGCAGAATATTAGCATATATAGAACACCTCTATGTTTTTGTTTTTTAATAAATCATTAATATCCATTAAGGTCACAATAAATTTTTGAATATGTTCAATTTTACTTAGGCAATGCAGTGATGTGAATGCCTTCCTTTTTTTTTTTCTCTTTTGTATCAATACGTTTCAGTTTTAGACATTGAAAATATCTTCTCCTAATGTTTCATTTGTTTGTTAATTTTATCCATAATTTTATTGGATCAAAATTCTGCCTACAGAATCTTTTTGTTTTCTTATTTCCTTATTTTTCATCATGTATTATGTCTTCAAGATTTTGGTTAAAATCATCTTGCCTATCCCTTGCTTACAAAGATAATGTTCTAATTCAAGTAATTATACAGCATCACCATTAACATTTAGTATATAAATGGAAATATAATTTTGCATGTGAGGTGGAAATATGCTTAAATTTTTGTCCACATAAGGAATAAATTTTCTCAACACTATTTATTATCCAGTCTAACATTTCCCTATTTCACTTTGCTACTAAATTTATCATGAAGTTTCCATACATAAACTGAAATTTTGTATCTTGGATCAACATCTCACCAATCTCTCACACCAGCCTCTCATAATCACTATTTTATTCTCTGCCTCTATGAGTATTGTTTGTTCATTTGTTTTTAGATTCTATGCATGAATGAGATCATGTGGTATTTATATTTCTGAGTCATCTCTATTCTTACCACATGTTCTCCAGTTTCATCCATGTTGTCACAAATGATGGGATTTCATTTTATCTCTGTTTGAATAGTATTCCAATGCATATGTGTAACACTTTCTTTATCCATTCCTCCTTTGATGGATATCTATGCTAACTTTTTGTCCTTGAGGTTTTTAATAATGTTGCAGTGAATATAGAAATATAGATTTTATTTCATTTGGCTATAAAACCAGTGGTGGTATTGCTGATTTTTTTATATGACATCAAAATAATATGCAACAAAAGCAAAAATGACAGATGAGATTATTCCAAAGTGAAGAACTCGTACAAAGGAAGAGTGAAGAAACTACCTATGAAATGGGAGAAACTATTTTCAAATCATACATCTGATAAAACAATATCAAAAAATTTAAAAGGAGTTCAAGCAACTCAATAGTTAGAAAATTAATAACACACTTAAAAAGTGGCCAAGAAACTGGACAGACACTTTTCTAAAGAAGACATACAAATGACTAAGATATATGGAAGAAGGATCAACATCACTAATCCATCAGAGAAATGCAAAGTAAAATCTCAATGAGATACCATCTCGCATCAGTTAAGCTTGCTATCATCCTAAGGTCAAGTGTTATGAAGGAAAAGGAAAAAAAAAAAGTGAATGCTTGCACACTTTTGGTAGGATTGTAAGTTAAATATATACCCATTATTTTAAAAATAATGGATTTTACCCAAAGTGCATGTATGAAGTCATGAATGGTGTGAATATACTTTGCATACAACCAGAGATTTGTAAAAAATGTGCTCTATATGTGTAATATGAAATGTAATGCATTCTGCTGTCATTTATAACAACTTAGAATTTAAAAAATTAAAAACAAAACTAATGGATTTTAAAAAAAACTACAATAGAACCACTATATGATCTGACAAGTGGTTTCTTTATAGAATTAAGTCATCCCATCCTAGATCATGGAAAGTTTCATGTAACTCTGTGTTTTGTGTGTGTGTGTGTGTGTGTGTGTGTGTGTGTGTGTGTGTGTGTGTAATTTTTGTATTCTTTGTGGTTGTTTCCACCATTGAGAAATTGGGAATGACATCCTTTGGTTTTCTAGTTTTTTGTTCTTGGGAATTGAAATGCTCTCGATTTTTTTTTTTTTTTTTTTTTTTTTTTTTTTGTACTGGAGATTGGGAGCTTAGCCACTGAGCCACATTCCCAGCTCTTTTAATTTTTTTATTTAGTGACAGGGTCTCACTGAGTTCCTTAATGCCTCTCTAAATTGCTGAAGCTGACCTTGAACCATGATCTTCCTGCCTCAGCCTCCCAAGCCACTGGGATACTGCACCCAGCTGCTCTTAATATTTTTAAGTTACTTTTCTAACTGCAAATCTTTCTGAATGATCTTATTTTTAATTATTTGTCTACTCGTTTTTTTTTTATTCTAAGTATATGATAATATCTACAAATAATGACATTATTATTCCATCCATTTAGATTTTTAATTTATTTTATATTTTTATCTTTATTACTACCTTTTCAAATGCTACTACCACTGCTATAGTGAGACATACCTGCAAATAAAGAAGTCTTAAAAATGAAATATAGTATTAGAAAGCAAATGCTTTTATAATATGGGAATAAAATAAAACATAGGAATTGAATAATCATAAATGATTTTACTTTGTGTAGGTTCATTGGTGCTATACTAGTTAATTAAGGAATGTTTAATTAAATAAAATATACCATATATTTTCAATACTCAGATGAAATTCTAGATGAAAAAAAAAACCTATAGATAATTTGGGCTGCTTTCCAAGCAATGTGTTTACCTTAAAAGAGAAAATTAAATACTTCATCTTTGAAATATTATTGCATACATTAGTGTTTACAAATCACAATAATCATTTTATAATATTAACTGATCATTTCACCAACTGGAAAGTTGAGCACCACAATCTTTTTCTTTTCTCCATTCATTCAAATATCAATTAATTGGCACTTCTTATAATAATATTACAATGGAAAGTTTATATAAATTAAGGGAATTTAGCCAAGGACTCTCTGCCACTGAGCTTCATCCCCAGCTAAATCAAGGGAACTTAGACAAATTCCATTAAGAGATGTATGTTTCTGAATAATTAGTATAAATGTTTTGAGAAGAAACAAAGCATTTGAATAGGTGAATGTGAAGAAAAATGATCAAAATGCTAAACGAGACATAAAAATATGTGATTTGGGACTGGGGTTGTAGCCCAGTGGTACAGCACGTACCTCACACATGTGAAGAACTGGGTTTGATCCTCAACACCAAATAAAAATAAATAAATAAAGATATTGTGTCCATCTACAACAAAAATATATATTTTAAAAAAACTACATGATTTTTTCTTCCTTGCCATAAATTTTCTGTTCCATTTATATCAATAAATCTCAATCAATGGTTTTGTCACCTTCATTGCTCAACCGCAAAGCTCAGGAGTCATCTGTGATTATTTTATTGTCCTCATCATTTCACTACATATAATCTTTACCTCCAAACCACATCCCAAATTCATTCATTTCTTTTCCATCTCCATTAATTTAAGCAATTATCATCTCTACCCAGTATACAGCAATATCCTAACTGTTCTCATGGTTCTACTTTTAATATTAACAGCCTATATTCCACACCACCTTCAGAGTTTTTTTAATAATATAAATAAGATCATAACATTCTCCTCCTTACAAATCTCCAATAACTTCTAGGACACTAGAAAAAAAATCACTACTTACCATGGTCTAGAGCCACAATTAGTATGATTCTTCCTTCCATGATGTCATCTTTTACTATTCTTCTTTTGTCTACTTCAATCAGTCATACAGGCCTTTGAAATCCTGTCATGGGCCAAGCTATTCTCACTTTGGCATTGTAAGTTATTCTTCTTGGCATATTCTCATATGTCCATATGAAAGCATTGCTAGTTTCTACAATTTCCAGGTTTCTCTACAAGTATCATTGATCCTAATTGTCCTTACACTTTACATGTAAGTGCTTACAGTTACTTTCATTGACATTATTCAGATTTACTCTTTGCAATATTTAAAACTGGCACACATTATTTTTCTTTTATTCTGTCTGTTATCACCCCTTATCTACAAAGAGAACACTGTATATCATGTATTCTTAGCTTTATTCCCAATCTATGCAGATGTTTACCTGATAGATAATTTGTACTAATTGTAAGTGTATAGAATAGTGTCAAAAGTTTTATAAATATGTGTTGAGTGAACAACTACAAAAAATGAAATAACAAGGAAGAAACGCATGTGTTGATAAAGAAATGGGAAGAAGCTAATGTGTTATTGTACTTAAAGGTGAGGTTGAAGTTCAATTATAGGTGTTCAATTGTGTTAAGTAACACAAAGAGATTGAAAAGGATCTGGGTAAGTGCCATTGGATTTGACCAGAAGAAGGTCATTGGTGAGCTTAGAGGAAGCAATTTATTTGGAATGGTAAGGGAAAATCAGATTTTCAGAGAGTTAATGAGGACATGAATAGTAAGGAAATATAGAGTGCAGGCAGAGACCATTCATTCACAATTTAGCAGTCAAAGAAATTAAAGATAGTGGACATTATTTGGAGAGAATAGAATAAAGGAAAGCTAGTCACTCACCCTAGGCAAACTTTAAGAAAACTAGAAAGTTGTTGAACATAAAGCTTCATCTAACAATACTGAAATTGAGTTATCCTACATTATTATTAGATTAGTTGATGAGTCACTATTAGAGAAAGTGATGACAATTGACATTGTCATTACCCCATCTTTTGGTAAAATGACCAACTGTTTAGCAGTAGCAGAGCATTAAGCCATGTGAGCTATTTTTTATTTATTATTTCGAACAATTTAACAATGAATCCTAATACTCTATAGACACTAAGTCCTCAATAAATACACCCATAAAATAAGACAAATCTATGATGATAAAAAATATAATGAGTATTTAGTTGGATAAAGGCATAGTTATATTTTCATCTGTAGACTCAGTATCTCCATTGTTAGCTTAAGGTATTGTATAATATGATGCTATAGAAGGATATCAATGATATTTACACCTCTGTGGATAAGAATTTTTTATAAATCCAAACTTGTTAAAAAAACTTTCAAAGCCATAAATTTCAATCTATATTACTCTTCAGGGCTTTTTTGGCCCATTACTTCAAATATACAAAAAATTATTATTATCCTGATAAAACTTGTCTAAATAATACAAGAGAGAATACCACCCAACAACTACTCTCCAAAGTTTCCTAGAGAGAAGAAAGAAGAAGAACCAATCAGAAAATCTGAATGAATTTTGTAGCAATCTCAGGGTCAATGTTGTCTAAACATGTTTTTTTTTAATTTATTTATTTGCTTTAGTTGTATACAATGTAGTTTTAGTTTTACGTGGTGCTGAGAATCGAACCCGGGCCGCGCACATGCTAGGCGATCGCTCTACCGCTGAGCCACAATCCCAGCCCACATATTTCTAGTAACATGTGAAACCCAGAAATTGAGCTCTTGAGCATTAATTGAAGGCTCATGTTAGTTTGCTTTTATATTATCTTCCATTATTAAAGATGTAAAGCCATATTTTAGATATTTTATATTAGTTAAAAAATCATTCTCAGTGGTTTGCAAAAAGTACAATATTTAGAGACTGTGAAAAAGAGAAGAATCTTTCATGTGTTTAGTAATACACATTGATAAAAATTGATTAAACCATAAGTAAAGTCTTCTTATACCTTAAAACTGAATAAATATTGGGTAAAATAAAGCAAAAGCATGTGGGTTCAACTGCACACATCTGTAATCCCAGTGACTTCAGAGCTGAGATAGGAGGAATGAAAGTTCGAGGACATCCTAGGCACCTTAGCAAGACCCTTTGCAAAGAAACTGAATAGACAGCTCATAGAAGAAGAAATATGATCCATCAACAAATATATGAAAAAATGATCAACATCACTAGCAATTGGAGATATGCAAATTAAAACTACACTGAGATTTAACCTCACATTACAGTCAGAATGGCAATTATCAAGAATACATACAACAATAAATGTTGGTGAGGATGTGGAGGAAAAGGTAAACTCATATATTGCTGTTGGGACTGCAAATTGGTGTAACCACTCTGGAAAGCAGTATGGAGATTCCTCAGTAAACTTGGAATGGAACTACCATTTAATCCAGTTATCCCACTCCTTGGCATATACCCAAAGGACTTAAAAACACCATACTATAGTGACACGGCCACATCAATATTTACAGCAGCTAAATTTACAGAAGCTAAAATATGGAACCCACCTAGGTGCCCTTCAGCGGATGAATGGATAAAGAAAATGTAGTACATATACACAATAGAATATTATTTAGCCATAAATAAGAATGAAATTATGGCATTTGTAGGGAAATGGATGGAACCAGAGACCATCATACTAAGTGAAATAAGCCAATCCTAAAAAAATGAAAGACTGAATGTTCTCTCTGATATGTGGATCCTGACCCACAATAGTGGGGCTGGGGAGCGAAGAGGGGAGGTTCACCAGATTGGACAGGGCAGAGTTGGGGTAAGGGATGGTGGATGGGAATGGGAAAGACAGTAGAATGCATTGAACATAACTTTCCTATGTTCATATAAGAACACATGACTAGTGTAACTCCACATTTTGTACAATCACAAAAAAAGAGAAATGAGATTCCATGTATGTATGATATGTCAAAATACATTCAACTGGCTAACTTACATGGGAACCTAGGTTTAGGGTAGGCCTGGTCCGCTCTGCTGACCAATAGTCCCATGCCAAAACACAAGCCCTGGCACAGGACTGCCCCCATAAACCTGGATGGGAACCCAGGCAGAGGGGAGGCCCTTTTCTGCTGCTGCCACCCCCACTCCCCCTGATCCCAGGCCTAACATACTTCCTTCTTGGGACACTGTAGCCATTGCCATAGCCCAACACATGCAGTAGCCTCCACTTTGGGGCAACAGACAGGGGCTCAAAGCAGCTCCAATTCAGAACAGGCTGCCCAAAAACAATGTAAGGCCCACCCTTTCAGCCTCATCACTGAAACAGGCTGTATGCATCTTGAGACACTTCCAGTGATATCTCCAGTTACCTTCACTATTGCTGTTACCACCTATACATGCAGTAGCATCCATCCAGGACACTGGGAGGGTCTGGAAGCCTAACCCTAAGGTAACATATAGATAATCTTCATGGATACTACAAGATTATAGGGTAGAAATTGTAATAACTCAGATCCACACTGCAAGGAAAAAAGACACATAGAAAACATAAAAACAAGGGAGTAAAGTGGCCAAACGAGGATACTATAATAACAAAACTCATGGACAGCAAAGTTAATGAAATGTCAGAGAATGAGTTCATATTGTACATAATTAAAATGATATGTGCATTAAAGAATGACCTAAATGGTCAAATACAGGAAAAAGAGTTGATCACTCCTACAAAAAGATAAGAGAGCAAATACAAGTAGCAAAAGTTTACTTCAAGAAAGAGATGGAGCTTCTGAAAAAAAAATCTGAAATAATTGAAATGAAGGAAACAGTAAACCAAATTAAAAAAAAGAAAAACTCAATAGAAAGCATCACTAACAGAATAGATCAATTGGAAGACAGAATGTAAGATAATGAAGACATAGTATACAATCTGGAAAATAAAGTTGACCACAGTAAAGATAGTAAGAAACCATGAACAGAACAACTAAGAATTATGTGATAGCATCAAAAGACCAAATATAAGAGCTATTGGGTTAGAGAGCAACACAGAATTTCAAACCAAAGGAATGCAAAATATCTTCATTGAGATAATATCAGAAAATTTTCCAAGCATGAAGAATGAATTGGAAAATAAAACACAAGAGGTTTATAGGACACCAAATGTACAAATTTACAACAGATCTACACCAAGGCACAGTATAATGAAAATGCCTAGCATACAGAATAAGGGTAGAATCTTAAAGGCCATAAGTTAGAGGAATCACAACACATATAGGGGGAGACCAATTTGTATCTCAGCAGATTTTTCAAACCAGACCCTCAAAGGCAGGAGATCTTAGAACAACATATACCAAACTCTGAAAGAAAATGAATGCCAACCAAGAATCTTATATACAGCAAAATTAAGCTTCAGATTTAAGGACAAAATAAAAACATTTCATGATAAACAAAAGTTAAAAGAATTTACAATGAGAAAACCCACACTACAGAGCATCCTCAGCAAAATATTTCAGAAGAAAGAAATGAAAAACAATAATGAAAATCAGCACAGGGAGAAACTATACTAAAAGAAAGGCCAATGAAAGGAGAAACCAAGTTAAGTTAAAAACCACAATAAATGAAAATGTTCAGGAATACTGATTATATTAGAATAAAAACCCTGAATGTGAATGGCCTAAACTCATCAATTAAAAGTCATAGACTGGACCAGCAGACAACCAAGGGAGCTCAGGCCTGGCTCAAATCCACTTACACCAACTTACACAGGACCCAAGCCCAGGGTAGGTCCTAGTCTGCCACCTACTCCCACCAACTGGGGAGAGAGGAATCTAATCACAAATGGGGGAGATCAATTCATATCCCAGTAGATTTTTCAACCCAGACAACTCAAAGCAAGGTGATCATGGAACAACAAATACCAAACTCTGAAAGAAAATGGATGCCAACCAAGAATCTTATATCCTGCAAGATTAAGCTTTAGATTTGATGAAATAAAAACATTTCATGATAAATAATAGTTAAAATAATTTACAACTAGAAAGCCTGCACTACAGAACACGCTTGGCAAAATATTCCTCGAAGAGGAAATGAAAAACAAAGATGAAAATCAGCAGAGGGAAGTATTACACTAAAGGAAAAGATAATCAGAGCTAATCAGAGGAGAAAGCAAGTCAAGTTAAATAACAAAAATAAACAAAAATGGCTGCGAATACAAATAATGTCTCAATAATAACTCTGAATGTTAATGGCCTAAACTCACCAATCAAAAGACATAGACTGGCAGATTGTATTTAAAAAAAAAAAAAAAAAAAGAAGAAGAAGAAGACCCAACAATATACTGCCTCCAAGAGACTCATCTCATAGGAAGACATCCACAGACTCAAGATGAGAGGTTGGGAAAAATCATACCACTCACATGAACTGTGGAAGCAAGCAGGGGTTTCCATCCTCATATCAAACAAAGAAGACTTCAAGTTAAAGTTAACTAAAAGGGATAAAGAAGGTCACTGCATACTGCTCAAGGGAACAATACATCAACAAGACTTAACAATTATAAAAATATATCTCCCAAACAATGGAGCATCTACTTTAATCAAACAAACTCTTCTCAAGTTCAAGAGTCAAATAGACCACAACACAATAATTTTGGTTGACTTTAACACAGCTCTTTCACCACTGGATGGATCTTCCAAACAAAAGCTGAACAAAGAATCTATAGAACTCAATAATATAATCAATAACTTAAACTTGACTGGCATAAACAGAATATTTCATCCTTCATTGAGTGAGTACACTTTCTTCTCGACAGTACATGGGTCCTTCTCTAAAATAGACCATATATTTTGCCACAAAGCAACACTTAGCAAATATAAAAAAGTAGAGATACTGCCCTGCATTCTATCAGATCATAATGGAATGAAATTAGAAATCAAAGATAAAATATGAAATAAAATCTACTCCAACACATGGAGACTAAATAATATGCTACTGAATGAAAAATGGGTTGCAGATGACATCAAAGAGGAGATTAAAAAATTCTTAGTAGTGAATGAGAACACAGATACAACATATCAAAATCTCTGGGACACTATGAAGGCAGTTCTAAGAGGAGAGTTTATTGCATGAATTATATTCCTTAAAGGAAGAAACTAAAACAAATAAATGACTTAACATTACATTTCAAAGCCCTAGAAAAAGAAGAACAATCCAACACCAAAAGCAGTAGTGTAGTGGCACCCCCTTTCTTTATAGAAAATTTTTCTGGGCTTCTCCAGAAATCTTCACCATAGCTGATTTAAGACTGTCAGCAAAAGAGTCTCTACAAAAAAGTTCAGTGTAGATGAACTTCCTATTTTCCTGTTGCTCTATTACTTGGCCACTGGCCAGGAAGAAATCTACACTCAAGGTCTGGACGCCCCTTTTCTTAGTATAAATGTGTCTGCAAATACAAAGTGTGATAATAAGAAGGACAATTTTTTTAGATATTTATTTTTTTTCTTTTAGTTGTATACAATGCCTTTATTTTTACATGGTGCTGAGGATAGAACCCAGGCTATGCAAGTGCTAGGGGAGCGCTCTACCACTGAGCCACAACCCAGCCCAGAAGGACAAATTCTTTAACAAGGCCTCTGACCTTGAGTTCGAGCTCACAGAGATGTCTACATTTCTAAGAAGTTACTATTTGGGCTCCATGGTATCAGCTGGCAGGAGAGGAGACGCTCTCTCCTTCTAGGTGTTGTCCTTGTAGGGTTAACTTGCCCATAACAGTGAAGGAGAGGAAAAAAAAAAAAAAAAAACTGCTTTTATATGAAAGTCTTTAAACTGTACTTCTGAGCCTCTCCCCTTACGTGCTGTGTATAAAACTATGAAACTACCTGAACTCAGGGTTCAGCAGATTAATGGATTACAGCGAGAGCTGTACCTCTGAACTGGCTGCAGCCATAATAAAACCGTTTTCTGTTATCTTTGGTGCCTTACCTTGTCTGTCCCTACAACAGTAGAAGACAGGAAAAATTAAAATCAGAGCTAAAATCAATGAAATTGAAACAAAAAAAACAATTGAAAAATTTGACAAAAATAATTTGCTCTTTGAAAAAATAAATAAAATTGACAGACCCTTAGCCATGCTAATGAAGAGAAGGAGAGAGAAAACTCAAATTACCAGCATACTAACATATGTGATGAGAAAGGAAATATCACAACAGTCACTAGAGAAATACAGAAGATAATTAGAAATTACTTTGAAAACTTGTACTCCAATAAAATAGATAATATTGAAGTCACCGACAAATATCTAGAGTCATATGATTTGCCCAAATTGGACGAGGATGACATACACAATTTAAACAAATCAATTTTAAGTGATGAAATAGAGGACACCATCAGAAGCCTGCTAACCAAGGAAAGCCCCAGAGCAGATGGATTCACAACTGAGTTCTACAAGACCTACAAGGAAGAATTAATACCAATACTCCTTAAATTATTCCATGAAATAAAAAAAGGAAGGAACCCTTCCAAACTAATTCTTCAAAGATAGTACCATCCTGATACCAAAACCAGGCAGAGATACATCAAGGAAAGAAAATTTCAGACCAATATTCCTGACGAATATTGATGCAAAAATTCTCAATAAAGTTATGGCAAATCACAGTCTAAAACATATTAAAAAGTAGTGCACCATAATCAAATGCGGTAATTCCAGGGATGCAATGTTGGTTCAAAATATGTAAATCAATAAATATAGTTCATCACATCAATAGACTTAAAGATAAGAATCATATGAATGTATCAATTGATGCAGAAAAAAGCATTTGACAAAATACAGAACCTTTTCATGTTCAAAATACTAGAAAAACTAGGAATAGTAGGAACATACCTCCACATTGTAAAAGCTATCTATGCTAAACCCAAGGCCAATCATTCTACATGGTGAAAAATTGGAAGCATTTCTTCTAAAAACTGGAATAAGACAATGATTCCCTCTTTCACCACTTCTATTCAACATAGTCATTGAAACTCTAGCCAGAGCAATGAGACAAATAAAAGAAATTAAAGGGATACAAATAGGAAAATAAGAACTCAAACTATCATTATTTGCTGATGACATGATTCTATACTTAAAGGATCCAAAAAACTCCACCAGAAAACTTGTAGAATTAATTAATTAATTCAGCAAAGTAGCAGGATATAAAATCAATACCCATAAATCAAATGAATTTCTATACATCAATGATGAATTCTCTGAAAGAGAAATTAGGAAAACTGCTCCATTTGTAATAGCCAGAAAATCCATTTGCAGCAAAAATCTCTCTGATAAGTGGATGATGATCCAAAATGGAGAGGGGGGAGGCATGGAAAAAATGGAGGAACTTTGAAGAGAGGGTGTAGAAGGTGCATGGGGGCAGGAAAGATGGTGGAATGGGAAGGACATCATTACCCTAGATAAGTATAAGACTGTACATATGATGTTACGCTACATTGTGTACAGCCAGAGAAATGAAAAGTTGTGCTGCAATTGTGTACAATTGTGTGCAATGTGTACAATGTCAAAATGCATTTTACTGTCATATATACCTAATTAAAATAAATAAATAAATAGAATACATTCAACTGTCATATATAACTAAAAAGAAGAAATAAAAATTTTAAAAAGACCCTTTGCTAAAATTAAAAAAAAAATAAGGTCTAGGGATATAGTTAGTGATAGAGAGATACCACATATGAACGTGTGCACACACACACAAAATTTGTTTTGCAAATATTTTGAGATATTCTAATCAAAAATCAAGCACAAAATTTTTTTATTCCATTCATTATACCAGGTACCAATGGCACTATAAGGTATAATATACTCATCTGACTTTAATGATGTTTCAATATCTAGATAATTATATGAGCTAAAACAGGAAGATGGGAGAAGACATGATACCTTTACGGGCAATAAATAGGACTATTTAACAAGTTCAGAATTCCTCTAACAGGCCTCTACAAAACCCACCTCCCAAGTACTCTAAAAACTGCCCTCTAGAAAGAGAAAAGAATCACTGATGTTTATTATATGATCTCTAAGTATCATTATGCTGAGGAATATCTTTTTAGTGAAATACATTTTATTTGGTGAATAGTTGTATTTACCTCCCCCAAATTAACATTCTAGAATGGTTTTAGTATGGTAGTTTGGAATAGAATTCTTTCTTTCTCAGTTTAAAAAAAAATGTTGCAATGCCCACAGCCAATTTTGCTAGAGCAATAGGATATATCACCAAGACACAAAAGCAGACACTGAGAGATTGGATCTGAGACATCAAGTTTTTGAACAATGCTTACAAGAAAGACCCAGTGATGATAGTCTGGGCAGATGATTCACCACTGAGTCTAGTTGCAGCATTCTGGACAGGTGCTTTGCCAGAAAGTCCAGTAGAGAATGGCTTTTCACATAGTGCCTCTGGCGTTTTCTCAGAAAATAGTATCTCCAACTCCCTCAACACTTTGTCCAGAGAGAAAGATCACTTGCTTCTCCACAGTACTCTGATTTGCAACAATTGCTTCAAGGAGGGGAATTTTATAGGTTAGGTTGCAAAAGCAGCATCAACTTACCTTGCCTTATCCCATCTTGTGACCAATATCCCAAGGAATTTCACACTTAAAAATAAATTGCACGTGCCAGGTTCATCTGGTATTTGAGACGAAGATCAAAGATGCAAGAAATAACCAAGGATTGGAAACAAAATATGGAGAGTAGAGTCAATTCAGGGAACAGAATAAATATTTTAAAAAGTAATATCTATAGAGAAATAAGAAAAAAATAATTTATATATAAAACAGTTACTGGATTTTATAGAAAAATGTCAGAAAAGTGAAATATCACTTAGACATTAAAATATGGTAGCCTTAAAATAAAACTTTAATACATATTTTTGATGTAAAACTAATATAGAGAATTATTGTTGTATAATTTGTAGAAATATCATAACTGTATCATGCTTATGTGGCACTGTAGAAAAATTGGGATTACATGTTACTGGATTTTCTAAATGATCAAACTCAATCATATTTGAGATGTGCACATGTGTATATGTGTGTGTGTGTGTGTGTGTGTGTGTGTGTGTTTGTTTAAATATACATGTGTGGTTATTTTTAATATTAACATTTTTCAGTAAAATTTTCAATAAATATGTTCTCAATTTTGAAACAGAGCAATTTGTGTATGTAACAACATACATGAGTCATTATTCTGAGTTCATGAGTTATTATTCTGAGCATGGATTTTATGCCATGCTAAAACATTCATATTTTTTTCATTTTTTGGGTCTAGTGAAAGATATAGAGTAATTTGTATGTATTCAAAATAACTCTTATTAAGTAATAGGCAATTCTGAACAATGTTCCTAATGATTGTTGCATTAGCAGAAAGTAGAAAAGATTGAATGTGAGACCAAAAAAAAAAAAAAAAAAAAAAAACAACAGCATAGTATGGTCTTTTAAGTCACTGTAGTAGTAAATTTTACATGCAAAAGTATACTATCAAGAAATATTTCTATAGTTTATACATTTTACATGTGGGCTATTTCATGAACAAATATAATTACCATGAAAATAGACAGTGATTGATTTAAATAAGATCAAAATGAAGAATTGCAAAGAATTTGAGGTCTTTTTGAAGTTAACAGAGAGTTAAGCTTGATGTGTAACTCCTAGAATGCCTGCCTTGGTCATATTACAGATAGTGGAAACATTCACTGTGATAAGAAATTATAAAAAAGAGTAAATGTCTATGAAAGGATGAATAGCTTTCATGAAGGGATATTCTGAACTTGAGATGGCAGAGGGAATATCAAATGAGTTTGCAACACAGAAGTTAAATAGTTGGAGCTAGAAGTAAGGAATAAAATATAAAAATTAATATTTGAAGATCATTGCCAAATTATAAATTTGAAATCCTGTCAATCAATATAAGAACAGGCCAAGGATCATATTGTATAGCACAGAAATATTTAATCTTTGGTCTAAGAAGAGCTTAAGAATGTTAAAAACTGCAAAAGATCTGATATTTTATCCTACTCAAGCTGAGAAAATAGTCTGCAGTGTTTTCTTCTATGCTCTTAGAAGATACAAGATTCCTGGATCAGAGAAACAGAACTTTATTACTTGTAATAGCTGTGACCAGAGCACTACCATTGGCACCAGTTATCCTAACCCCAGTTATCACAGAGTTACGTGAAGTGCATCAGTCATACTTGCACATGCAGTGGGTGCATGAAAGGAGAAGAATACTCACTTTAATAGAACTAAATTTGTTTTTAATGGCCAGTAAGTATATCTATTCCATACTTCCAGGTGAGAAACTATATCTTCCAATGCTGTAAGAAAACATACTCTTTGTTCCAGAGGGATAAACTTTATTTTTCACAATTTTCATTGCATATCACCCTTTGGAAGATAAATTTTAACAAAAGCTGTCAACCTTTGCTTATAAGATAGGCAGAAAAATGATATAACCATAGTGAATTATCTTTCAACAACAAAAAAGAAGGAATAATCAGAATTATTAAAAAAACTAAGATGGAGGAAAATATTGACTATGTAATGGAAAGAATTATATGAGGAAGAGTGTATTAATAGCAACAAATATTACAAAAATCTCAAGTATGTTGTGAGCTATAAACCATTTATATAGTTTCCAAATTAGGTGTGGAATTATTTGGTCATAAAATATGCATGTGTTCAGATTTAAAATATAATGTGAAATGATTTTGCAGAATGGATATACACAATTTTTATTCCCTGCAGCATATATGTGATTTAGAGATTAGCCATCTTTCTGTCAACACTCAATATTGTCATTATTTTTATTTTAACCATTTTCAGATATTTCTGATGATGGGTCATTGTGCCTACTTTACATATGATTCCCTGATAACTAATGAAATTGAACACTTTTTGATATGTTCACTGGAAATTTGTATACTATTGTTTGAAAATTCTATTCAAATCATTTTTGTCCTTTTTTTCTGTTGGGTTTTCATAGAGATATTAAAAGTTTTTAATTTACTCTGCAAGTGGCTCTTTTATTAATAGATATAGATAGTGCATTCTACTCTATAGCTTAAGTTTATTTTAATATTGTTCAAATTAATCTCTTGAGTTTGATATAAGACATTATTTTTTATTTACATTAACACTGTATGCACTGTTTAAATAATATTTGCTTTCCTCAATGTCATAATGTGATAGTCTACTATTTCCTTTTTTAACTTCTTCTTGTTTTGTTCTTTGGTACTGGGAATTAAACTCAGGGGAATTTGACCATTGAGACACATCCCCAGCACTATTTTGTATTTTTTTTTTTTTTTTTTAATTAGAGAAAGGGTCTCACTGAATTGCTTAGCTCCTCGCTTTTGCTGAGACTGGCTTTGAATTCACAATCATCTTGATTCAGCCTCCCCAGCCACTGCGATTACAGGCGTGCACCAGCGCACCTGGCTCATTTTTAAAATTTAAGTATAGGATCTAGAGTCAATATATTTTATGTGTACTGGTAAGTAGGAGAACAATTTCATGCTTTTGAACATATGGATTTTTTAAAAAATTATTTCAATTGAATAACTTCACTGTACTCACTGTTTGCTTTATAATTTGTTGCAAACATCTTCCTGATTTTTAATATTCATAGCTATGTTGTATAAAAACAATAAGTTTTATTTCTTCCTCACTTCAACGATTAGGACCAAAAGTTTAACGCTAAGTAGAAGATAATGGGAATCTTTATATCCTTTTCAAGCTTCAGTGGGTATCTCACAGACTTGATTATGTTACACATTAAATTTCTGATTTGCAGCAGATATTTTTGTAGAAAATTTGTCATATTAAAGAGAGTCATTATATTCCATATTTACTCACACATTTTTAACAAAATGATTGTGAAATATCCTCAAATAATTATTCTGTATTGTATCTATGTAGATAAATTCTGTTTTTGTAAATTAATATGCTAAAAATATTGATTTATCCAGAGGTAAAATCTACCTTGTATGCTGAAATAATGTTAACTTGTTCATGATATGCTATACACTTAAAATCCACTAGGTTAAATTTGTCATTTTATTTAGTATTTTTACATTTACATTTATGAAAATGATTATTCTAAGTTTCCATTCCTGTTCTTTGCTTTTGACAGTTTTGTTGGATACCATAAAAAGAGTTGTTTTCTCTTTTTTCTCTATGTCTTCCTTTTCCCCTTTTTATTTCTCTGAAGAAGTTCTCTTAATTTTCACTAAAATTGACCACCCTTGGCAAAATAAAGAGCTTCCTGTTGTTACTAAAATAAAGACAAATATATTTAAACTGGTATTTATATTTCTTATGATCTTATTTTTGTGAAACATTTCATCCTTATTTCATATCACCTTCAGTTTTTATCTCAAGCTACATGATTATCTCATGAGCCATGATTGGGTCTGTTGATCTTCACCACTGAATAATCATAAGTTTCAGCATAGAGTAGTGCTTAATATAGAGACTTACTGAAGAAGTAAGTGTAAAAAGAGCTAATACATTTAAAATAATTAGATTAAAATAGTAGATAATTAATTATTTCTAGCCTATTCTTATTTTCAAAGAAAAGTAAAGTGGACATAATAAAATTATCTGATTTATAAACTGTACAAACATTAAATTTAGGAAATTAAGTAACAACAAAACTAACAGGCCAAACTTAAGACTTGTCCACACTCAGGCAGTTTATTGGTAGGAAAAGCAGGTGTAATTATAACTTAAGCTAACATTGACCTGGTTTACAATGTGGTCCCCGGAGCATGATTAATAATGTAGGGAAACAGAGTAGCACAAAACAGAAAATATCCACTAACTTTGGACCAAACAAAGTAGCATTATTGGTTTTTGTTTTCATAAAAGGCATAATTTTTATTTGGTAAAATATCATTTAAAAAGAATACCAGTTGTTAGTTCCCTTACTACCTGACTCTGTACCACTAACAGAATAATAGAAAGACCGTTAGCTCAGATATTTTGATATACTTCTTTGGAAAATTTACAAATTTAACTTATGTTTTTATTCACTGTCACCAAATTTCCTAGGATACATTTTTCCCAGTCATTCTAGTATTGAAATTTTATTTAAAGAAAATTAATTGCTAAAATAATTTATAGGCTCTACAACTACAACTGAGCAGAGACTCAGCTTCTATAATAGTATATTAGCAAGTAATTCCCCGCCCCCACCCCGCTACTGGGGATTGAACTCAGGGGCATTCAACCAATTAACCACATCCCCAGCCCTTTTTCACAATCCTTGCCTCCTGAGCAGTTGGGATTACAGGTGTGTGCCACCACGCCCTGCTTCTTTGTTTGTTTTATACTATTTATCCACTGTTTTGTTCTTACTTTTGCTGTGGTAGTTTGGTTAAATTTAAGCACTTGGAGTTCAAAAAATTAAGGGGGGTTCAAGGGCGATTGCTAGTTAATGGTAGTGCAAAGAAAGTTTCAGTAATTAAAGTAAAGCTATGTTCAACTTCATCCTTCTTAAAATGAACACACATTATTTTCTGATTTTCTTTGATTTATGGAGTATATATTTCATATAGGAACACTCAAATATTGCTTAGCAGTTACTTTTAAATATTGATTTTAATTAAGCAAAGCATAGATTCTAGGCAATTTTCCATGAACAACTTTTCATTTTAATTTTGTATTGTAAGTATATTCTTTTAAATAAAATGTTGCATATAATATCCAGTTAGTTAAGATGAATGCATGTATTGTTTGTAATTTTACTTGTCATAATTGGAATAGAATCTTAAACTGATAGTTAATTGGTTGCATGGCTAGCAAAGTCAGGCAAATTATAATAGACATTATTCTAAAAATAAACCCTTATATTGTTAGATTTTTATGATTTGGTCACTAAAGACCAAAGATCCTTCTAATATTTTTCATAAAGAAACACATTTTGCAATATTTAATGCATTCTATCTATTTAACTGTTGAAACTGTTATTTATAAGTTTGAATTTTAATTTTGTTTTAAAATCCTATGCTGCTTAAAAATAATCTTTAGCATATTTAATTCCAACTTAGTAAAATGAAAACAAAAGTTTCTTAGGAATGCAGTAATTGCTGAAGTCCTTCAAAATACTAAAATTATATTTTGTTTATAAATTTTTCAATTCTTTTTCTTTGAAATATGTAATGGTTTGAATATGAGGTGTCCCCCAAAAGCTCACATGTGAAACAATGCAAGAAGGTTCAGAGGAGAAATGATTCAGTTGTGAGAGTCCTAACCTAATCAGAGAATTAATCCCTGGTGGGATTAACTAAGTGATAACTGGAGCCAGATAGGTTGTTGCTGGAGGAAGTGGTTCATTGGCAGCATAGCTATCGGGTATATATTTTGTATCTGGAGAGTGGAGTTTATCTCTCCACTTTCTGATCATGGTGTGAGCTGCTTACCTCTGCCACACTATCCTGCCATGATAACCAGCCCCACCTCCAGCCTTCAGGTGTGGAGCTGAACTTCTATAGACTAAGAACTCTACAACTGCAAAACTCCAAATAAACATTTCTTCTCCCACAGTTGTACTGGTTGGGTTTTTAAGTCACAGCAGTAAAAAAGCTAAGACAAATATCACCTACCTCTATGGATATCAAGATAAAACACTAGTAATTCAAACTTTATTATCTGGTAGTAAATGTTTTCTTGCATGAATAAAATTATATTCATTTCTGAAGTAATACATACAATGCTAAGCCCGGTAAAATTTGTCATGACATACCCTATTTTGAAAAAAAAAATCCCACACCATTGCATTTATTCCATGTATGTCTTTTCTTTCTTTCTTTTGTTTTAACTTTTTTTACTTCACTGTAGAAATACATAATATTATGGTTTAGTTTGACATAATTACAAAAACATGGGATATAATTTACTCTATCTCTCTCCAGAGTTTCTCTTTCCCTTGCTTTCCCTCTACCACTATTGCATTTCTGCTAATCTACTTAAATTTCCTCTCTCTCTCTCTCTCTCTCTCTCTCTATATATATATATATATATATATATATATATATATATATATTTTAAATTGGTGCATTATGGATATACATAAAGGTGAAATTCACTATTGTATATTCATATTCATACATGTACATAGGAAAGTTTAGACACATTTATTCTACCATTCTTTCCTTTTCCCATCCCTCTTCACATCCCCCTCAATTTCCTTTCTTTACTTATCTCTTTATCTCCTATTTTAATGGGATTCCTATTAACTTTTTCTTTCTTTCTTTTATTTTTTTTAATTCCTTATTTTGGTCTACATTCTGCATATAAGAGAAAACCTATGACTCTTGATTTTCTGGATTAGGCTAATTTAATTTAGTATGATTTTCTCCAGTTCCATGCATTTAGCACCAAATGCCATTATTTTATTTTTCCTAATGACTGAGTAAATCCCTATTGTGTATACACTCCACATTTTATTTTTCCATTCATCTATTAATGGGTACCTAGCTTATTTTCATAGCTTTGTTATGGTGTATTGCACAGTGAAAAACACAGATGTGGCTGCATTCCTATAGTATGCTGATTTTAGATATTTTGGGTATGTACCAAGAAGTGAGATGATATCTGGGTAATATGGTTGTGCCATTCCAAGTTTTTTGAAGAATCTACATACTGTTTTCCATAGTAATTATACTAATTTACAATCCCACAAACACTGTATAAATGAACCTTTCCCCCCACATCCTAATTCACATTTATTATCATTTGCATTTTTGGTGATTACCATTCAGACTAGCATAGAAGAAATCTCAATGTAGCTTTGATTTGTATTTCCATAATTGCTAGAAATTTTGAAAAGTGTTCATATATGATTGGCCTTGTTAAGAAAATTGGTGTCTTTGCCAATATGTTGGAGTGTCCAGCCTACATTTTGTTGGAGCAGTTGCAGAGTTTATGGCCTAATTCCTAGGTCTTTTATTAATATTGAGTTGACTTTCCAACAGGGTGAGATACAGAGATCAAGTTTCACTCTTTGACACATGGATAGGAATTTAGTCCAATTCTTTTCATATGGGTATCCAGTTTTCCCAGCATGATGTGTTAAAAAAGGATATCCTTTTTTATTTATAGTAGTAGTATGTATTACAATTCATACTGCACATATAGAGCATCTTTTTCCACAAAACAGTTTGTATACAAAGTATATTCGTAGCATTCAAGTCTTAAATCATGCATTTAGAGTAATGACATCCATCTTATTCAACCACTTTTTCTTTTTTTCCCTCCTTCGCCCCTTGCTCCTCCATTTCCCTCCTTTCCTTTGACAATTATAGTGTTCCTTTAATCCTCCTATGTACCCCGACCCAACAATACTGTGAACCAGCCTCCTTATATCAGAGGAAACATTCGGTATTTGGATTTTTGAGATTGACTGATTTCACTTAGCATTATATTCTCCAACTTCATCCATTTACCAGCGAATGCCATTATTTTATTCTCTTTTATTGCTGAGTAAAATTCCATTGTGTATATACACCACATTTTCTTATTCCACTCATCAACTGAGGGACATCTAGGTTGGTTCCACAATCTAGTTATTGTGAATTGTACTGCTATAAACATTGAGATGGCTTCATCACTGTAATATGCTGTTATTAAGTCCTTTGGGAATAGAGCCAGGAGTGGGATGGCTGGGTCATAGGGTGGTTCCATTTCCATTTTCCCAAGAAAACTCCATACTGCTTTCCATAATGGTTGTACCATTTTGCAGTCCCACCAGCGATGTATGAGTGTGCCTTTTCCCCCACATGCTCTCCAACATTTATTGTTGTTTGTGTTCTTGATAGCTGCCATTCTGCCTGGAGTGAAATGAAATTGTAGAGTAGTTTTGATTTGCATTTTTCTAATTGCCAGCAATACATTTTTTCATGTATTTGTTGATTAATTGTGTATCTTCTTCTGAGAAGTGTCTTTTCAATTCCTTAGCCCATTTATTAAGTGGGTTATTTGTTTTTTTTGGTGTTAAGGTTTTTGAGTTCTTTATATATTCTAGAAATAAGTGCTCTATCCAATGTGCATGTATTAAATATTTGTTTCCAATTAGTTGACTCTCTATTCAACTCACTGATGGTTTCTTTTGCTGAGAAGAAGCTTTTTAGCTTAAATCTATCCCATTCATTAATTCTTGATATTAATTCTTGCGCTACAGGATTCTTATTAAGGAACTTGGGGCCTAATCCAACATGTTGGAAATTGGAGCATACTTTTTCTTCTATTAGGTGTATTGTCTGTAGTCTAATTCCTAAGTCCTTGATCCACTTTGAATTAAATTTTGTGCATGGTGAGAGATACAGGTTTAATTTCATTTTGTTGCATATGGCTTTCCAGTTTTCCCAGCACCATTTGTTGAAGCAGCTATCCTTTCTCCACAGTACATTTTTGGCACCTTTGTCTAATATAAGATAGCTGAAATTATATGAATTAGTTTCTGTGTCCTCAATTCTGTACCATAGGTCTACTAGTCTGTTTTGGTGCCAATACCATGCTGTTTTTGTTAATATTGTTCTATAGTACAATTTAAAGTCTGGTATGGTGATGCCACCTGCTTCACTTTTCTTGCTCAGGAATGCTTTAGCTATTCTGGGTCTCTTATTTTTCCAGATGAATTTCATGACTGCTTTTTCTATTTCTTTGAGAAAAGTCCTTGGGATTTTGATTGGAATTGCATTAAACCTATATAATGCTTTTGGTAGTATGGACATTTTGACAATATTAATTCTACCTATCCAAGAACAAGGTAGGTCTTTCCATCTTCTGAGGTCTTCTATAATTTCTTTATTTAGTGTTCTATAGTTTTCGTTATATAGGTCCTTCACCTGTTTCGTTAAGTTGATTCCCAAGTTTTTTTTTTTTTTTTTTTTTTTTTTTTATGCTATTGTAAATGGAGTAGATTTCATCATTTCCCTTTCAGAGGCTTTGTCACTGATGTACAAAAATGCCTTTGACTTATGGGTATTGATTTTGTATCCTGCAACTTTGCTGAATTCATTTACTAGTTGTAAAAGTTTTCTGGTATAGTTTTTTTTTTTTGGATCTTCTAGGTATATTATCATGTCATCAGCAAATAGTGCTAATATGAGCTCTTCTTTTCCTATGTGGACCCCTTTAATTTCTTTCATCTGTCTAATTGCTCTGGCCAGAGTTTCAAGTACTATCTTAAATAGCAGTGGTAAGAGGGAGCATCCTTGTCTTGTTGCAGTTTTTAAAGGAAATGCTTTCAATTTTTCTCCATTTAAGATAATGTTAGCTTGAGGTTTTGCATAGATAGCTTTTATAATGTTGAGATATGTTCCTGTTATTCCTAATTTTTCTAGAGCTTTGAACATAATGGGGTGTTGTATTTTGTCAAATGCTTTTTCTGCGTCTATTGAGATGATCATATGGTTTTATCTTAAGTCTATTGATGTGATGTAGTATGTTTATTGATTTACGAATGTTGAACCTACCTCGCATTCCTGGGATAAACCCCACTTGCTCATGGTGCACTATCTTTTTGATATGTTTTTGAATTTGATTTGCCAGAATTTAGTTGAGGATTTTTTCATCTGTGTTCATTAAAGATATTGGCCTGAAGTTTTCCTTTTTGTCTGTATCTTTGACTGGCTTTGGAATTAATGTGATATTAGCCTCATAGAAAGAATCTGGAAGAGCTCCCTCTTTTTCTATTTCTTCAAATAATTTGAAGAGCATCGGTATTAGTTCTTCTTTGAAGGTCTTGTAGAACTTGGCTGTAAACCCATCAGGACCTGGGCTTTTTGTTGTTGATAGTTTTTTGATGGCGTCTTCTATTTCTTCGCTTGAAATTGATTTATTTAAATTGTGTACAGCTTCCAGTTCCAGTTGGGCAATTCATATGACTCTAGAAATCTGTCAATGTTTTCAATATTTTCTATTTTATTAGAGTGCAAGTTTTCGAAGTAATTTCTAATTATCTTCTGTATATCTGAGGTGTTTCTGTGATATTTCCTTTTTCATCAAGAATGTTAGTAATTTGAGTTTTTTCTCTTCTTTTTATTAGCATCACTAGGGGTCTGTCAATTTTATTTATTTTTTCAAAAAACCAACTTTTGGGGCTGGGTTTGTGGCTCAGTGGCAGAGCGCTTGCCTAGCACGTGCACGGCCCAGGTTCGATCCTCAGCACCACGTAAACATAAATGCATTGCATTGTGTACAACTAAAGCAAATAAATAAATTAAAAAAAAAAAAAAAAAAAGAACCAACTTTTGGTTTTATCAATTCTTTGAATTGTTTCTTTACTCTCAATTTCATTAATTTCAGCTCTTCTTTTAATTATTTCTTGTCTTCTACTGCTCTTAGTGTTGATCTGTTGCTCCTTTTCTAGTCCTTTGAGGTGTGATGTTAAGTCATTTATTTGTTTTGTTTTATTTTGTTTTTCTTTTAAGGAAGGAATTTAGTGCAAAGAATTTTCCTCTTACTACTGCCGTCATAGTGTCCCAGAGATTTCTATATGATGTATCTGTGTTCTCATTTACTTCTAGGAATTTTTTACTCTCCTCCTTGATCCTCTTCAACCCCTTGTTCATTTAGTAGTGTGTTGTTTAGCTTCCAGGTGTTGGAATAGTTTTTTTTTTTTTTTTTTTTTTTTTTATTTCTTGTATTATCATTGATTTCCAATTTTATCCCATTATGGTCTGATAGAATGCAAGGTAGTATTTCTATTTTTTTTTTTTTTTTTTTATATTTGCTGAGAGTTGCCTTGTGACATGATATATGGTCAATTTTGGAGAAGGAGCCATGTGCTGCTGAGAAGAAAGTGTATTCACTTACTGAGAGATGAAATATTCTATATGTGGCCGTTAGGTCTACGTTATTAATTGTTTTAACGAGGCCTAAAGTTTCTTTATTTAGCTTTTGTTTGGATGATCTATCCATTGGTGAGAGAGGTGTGTTGAAGTCCACTAGAATAACTGTGTTGTGGTCTATTTTACACTTGAAATTGAGAAATGTTTGTTTGATGAATATAGGTGCTTCTTTATTTGGGGCATATAGATTTATAATTGTTATATCTTGTTGATGAATGGTTCCCTTAAGTAGTAAGAAATATCCATCTTTGTCCCTTTTGATTAGCTTTGGCTTGAAGTCAATCTTTTCTCCAAGATGTTTTGACTCCTGTGTCCATGTGGGGTTTGTTTCTTTTTTTCTATTCTTTCCATTGATCTTTATGTCTGTTTTGGTAACAATACCATATTATTTTGTACCTATATTTCTCTGTACTATAATTGAGTT
This sequence comes from Tamias sibiricus, assembly GCA_025594165.1. Lineage (NCBI taxonomy): Eukaryota > Metazoa > Chordata > Mammalia > Rodentia > Sciuridae > Tamias > Tamias sibiricus. The sequence continues at coordinate 81,390,597 of CM046667.1, forward strand.
CTGGAATTGTGGACTGAGACCTCTGAAACTGTGAGCCCCCAAAGAAACTTTTTTCATCTTTAAAGTTGTTCTTGTCAGGTCTTTTCATCACAGTGGTGGAAAAAGCTGATTTAACAATTGGTGATAGAGGTGTATTGAAATAACAGTACTGTTTTACTGTTTTCTATGCAATTGTTTATATTGGGTATGGTTTGTCTTATGTATATAGATGCACTGATGTTAGGGGCATACATATTTAAAATCATTGGGTCTTGTTGTTAGATGATTCCCCTAGTATGAAGTGACTTTCTTTTTCTCTTCTAATTGAATTTGACTTGAAGTCTACTTTGCCAGGTATGAGAGTAACTATTTCTGCTTGCTTTTGTTCTCCACTTACATTATTGATAGTCTTCTATTATTTCACCTTCAACCTGTGGATGTTATTACCTGTAAAGTAAGTCTCTTGTAAACAACATATAATTAATATTTGTTTCTTAATCCAATCTGCCAATCTATGTCTTTTGATTTAAGAGTTTAGAACATTCACATTCAATGTTGTTCGGAGATAATTTTTATTTCCTGCCATTTTTACTTATTTCTAATGCTCAATTCAGAATTGATTATTCTTTATTTGACTATTCTCCTAGTGCAATGTATCCCTTTCTTGATTTTTATTTTTATTTTTTATTTCTTCTGCATGGAATATCTCACTGTGTATATTTCATAGTGGTGGCTCAGTGGTTATGAATCCCTTTAGTTTCTGCTTACCATGTAAATATTTTATTTCATCTTCATTTCTGAGGTATTTTCTGCTGACCATAGAAAACTGTTAACAAACTTTTTTATTCAGAAGTTGTTATATATTTTTTCAAGTGGCTTTTAGGTTTTGAGTTGAGAAATGAATTAAAATATGAATTGGTTTACTCGCAAATTCTATCCTTAACAAGTATGTTAGGCATTTTCATTACACTAAGACTTGTTTAACATCTTTTTTGATTTTGCCTATTTAGCATTCTACATGACTTTTGTATTTAAATTCTACTCTCACTCCTAAGATTTGGAAAGTTCTCTAATATTTTATTGAAGAGATTTTGCTTTCCTTTAGCTTGTATTTCAGAGCCTTATTCTAACTTAATAATGGTATGGTCTCTTAATGTTATTCCAGATTTCCTGAATAATCTATTCATGGTCTTTGTATAACTTTTCTTTACTTTCAAGATTATATACTTTATTTCAAAGTCTAACAATCTGTTTTCAAAGTGATCTTTGCTCTTGATCATGCCTTCCATTCAATTCTTAATTTGATTTATTGTGTCATTTCCAGGATTTACATTTAGTTCTGTTTCAGAATCTTTATTGAAAAGTTCTTTCACTTTATGTATCTTCTCTTGCAGTTCATTACTTACTTCTTCTTTTAGCCCATTGATAATTTGAACTATTAACTTTTTAAACTCTTCTCTAACATTTTCTCCACTGTATTGTACATGGGGTCAGTTGTTGAAACATTATAGGCTGTTTGAGGTGCTTTAGCCCTTTGTTTTTCCATAAAGCTTGCATGTCTATTTGCTGGGGTTTTTAGCTCCCCCAAACCCAGGTTTGGCCTTCTCTGGCCAGCAGAGAATGCTGGGGGAACATGCCCCAGTGGTGAGGCTGAATCGGGAAGAGGTAGAAGTCGACTGGTGGCCACACTCAGCCCTCACAATGGAAGACAATCAGACATACACCAGGGAGTCCGGTCAAGGCATGAGCTAAGTTTATTGAGGAAGTTGGACGGCCTTTATAGAAGACATGGGCCAATCAGCAGAAAGATCATAGGGGCACATAAGGAAATGACCAAATCACATTAGCAGAGCCATTAGCCTATCCTAGTGGCAGTCTGACTTCTTGGCATACATCAGGGAAATACCCCTTGGCTAGGCCAAGTTCCCGTATCAGGAAGTGGGAGACAGCCAGAGAGTTTCTATCTATTGGTGTGTTGTTAACATCCCCAACAACTCCCCCATTTTGTTTGATTAATGGGAGCCCACCTTACTTGAGGGTATGCTTGTTTTAGGTTGTCCCCCTCTGGGGATTGTACCCATCATTGACTACCACCCTAGCACTTCAGGTGGACTTACCCAAGGCCAACAAGCTGCGGCCGGGGGGGAAGACATGGGACAGAACAGTCGCCTTTGGAAAGGCTTCCCATGGATGATTTAGACCTCCACATCCTGAAAAGGACCATGGCCAAGTTTATAGGGCTCCCAATCAGCACAGCCAAGGGCAGCATATTATTGGCAGACTACCATAAGCTGTACCAATTTGGCCCTGTCCTTAAGGGATTAAACAAGCTTGTTGATTACACAGGGCCCAAAGGTGAATACAAGGATAATGGTAACCAGGGGTCCCACAAAGGGGAGAAGGTAGGGGAGCCACCCATTTAGTCCAGGCCATAAGAAGCTGTCTTGGATAAAGCCCAAGCGGTTGGCACAGAAACAACACTCTTCTCCCAGGAACAGGCATAGTCTCCCTTCTCTCGCCACAGAGAGTTGCAATACTTGCAAAGGGCGTTCAGGACAATACTGCTTCCGATGAATATTAGGATGGAGATGATGAGGAGTCTAATCACAATGAGACAGAAGATCCATCATGGTCTTTTCATTCCTGTTGTAAAATGGAAAAGAACACCCCTCAAGAGAATGTGCTCTTGGGTGGTCATTTTGTTCTGATTGGCAGTGTTTGAGGTCCCTGGCATGTACCCAAATAGGGCTTGGTTCCCCAATTGGAAAGACACATACAAATCCTCTGCCTGCACTTATGAGTGGATCAGGACCACGCCAACATCCAGTTAGTGGGTCCTTCCATTGGACCTCAACCTTTAGGTAGGGCGACTGGTTGGATCAATGTCTCTGAAAGGCAGTTAAGGGCTGATGCTTGGAAAAATTTAAAATATTTAATGTAAGCATTGCTGTTTTTAACTGATTATGGGGGCTGCTTCCCCCTTTTTGTTTTATTAATTGGTCCTTTAGGGTCTTATTGTGCCTCTCGATGATGGCTTGTCCTTATTTTTACTGGGCTTAACATATTTAAATAGCGTGCAGAGGTTAATGAAAGTGATCAAGGAGCATTCCACTTTCATAATTATCAGGAAATGATAAAGCTTTATCCATTTCAATAGTAAAAGTAACCTGATTATTAGCTTTTCATTGGAGGCATTTTATCTTCAGTTCAAAAATGCTTTTACTGATTAAAGTCCAAAGTATATTTTTCATTTTCAACAGAAAGGAAAAGTTGACTACCACTACGGGTCAACCAAATGGGCCACTTCCTTTTCCAGGCTAGAGTGGTCTCCCCCTGTCCTGGCATTTAATTAAAATAGATTTTTCTAACTCTAAGTAATTGAATGAATGTTGTAAACCTGTGACTAAAATTGGCAAGTTGGTAAATAATGTAAGAATGAGGATTGTCAAAAGACTTTTGAGAACACAGTTCTGCTGGGAGGGCTCCATGGAGGAAGTGCCTCATGGTCGAGAAATGAATGGCGTTTCTTTTGCTTTAGTTCAATTCTTTTCTTTCTTTCTTTTCCAGCCATTTTTCATATTCATTGATAGCTTGTTTATCTTTTTTCTCAGCTCCTTTCAGTTCTTCCTTTCTTTTCTCATTTATTTTTTCTTTTTCTTTTTGCTTGAAAAAAGCTTTCTTTATTTTATTTTATTTTTCAACAGCAGTGAAATTATCTTTTTTCTTTTTTTTTCAGTAGCAGTTTTCTCTTTTTTCTGTTTAGGTATCTATGGACATAAATATGTACTTTAATTTTCAAAATGGAGCATAATGGGTTACATCAGATTGCCAGAAGGCATTGGGCCATAGGCCTCTAGGATTTACCCTAGGGGACTGGAGGGGTGGGACTTGTAAGAAAAGCACACAGTATTTACAAGTCCTTAAAAATTTTTTTTTTCAGATCTTTTATGGTCAACAAGGGAAATCTATGATGTAGTCCTCTCCAATTTAGATGAGTGAGGTCATGAAGACCTTGGGCTAACTGAAGGTCTCGCTGAAATAGAGTTGTGGCTGTTAATATCCCTGTTGTGGCCAAGTGATCGGCAGCCAGAATTCCCTCAGAAAAGGGACTCAGATAAATCTTGATGCCCTCAGAGATGTTGAAGAAAGATGGGCCCATTACATCCCTTTAGTAGGGATCGTACCTGGATCATTAAGGGGGTTATAGGATTATTATCCATCCTGATATAGGACGCATTAAGGACAGGTAATAGGTTGATCACATATAAACTATCTGAGAAGAGATTCATAGGCTCTTGGACATGGGTTAGAGCCAATGCAACAGCATATAATTCCTTGAATTGGGCAGAGCCAGTAACAACTTCAAAGTATTGTGTCCTTTTGCCTGAGGAGGGGTGAAAAAACAACTACTGCATGCCCTTCCTTTCCCCCATCTGTAAAGACATTTACTGCCTTGGGAAGTGGTCTGATGGAGAAGAGGACAGGGGGAGACCACTCTAGCCTGGAAAAGGAAGTGGCCCATTTGGTTGACCCGTAGTGGTAGTCAACTTTTCCTAAAAACACTACCAAAGCATAGGAGACTCTATAGACAGTTTACAAGGAAAATACATAATTTGACCATAAACATAAACAAATTGAAGTTTTGCCTGCCCTGAATCCATTCTGGCATGCAGTAAATTTGGAAGGAAGAGCCTTATTTTAGGCAAGGTGAAGCTCTTTATAAACCTTAGGTCAGGTGTCTTAGTTCTGAAGCTTATCTCTGCTTTACAATATTAACCTTTATATAGATTAGGCTTTCATGAACTAAAAAATATATATATTTAACATAAAACCTTATATATTATTGACAACAGCTCTAGTTGTAGACAACATTTTAAATAATATAAATAAATCTCTAATGTATTATCTTTATAAGCCTAAAATTACCAACACCAACAACTCTAGTTTGGAGAACACCAACTTGATAGAATGCTTTTTTCGAACTTTCACATCAAGGCTTGTATAACTGAAAGATATGAACTCATTTACTCCACCATGATTATATTGATGTTTTTACATTAATCAAGTTTAGCTCTTAAAGAAATAACATTATAATATTTCAAAATAATAGTTGTCATTCAACCATAGCCATATAATTCTTAATTTGTTTTCAGATTACTTGCTCAAAAAACCAAAACTTAATGAACATAATGTTATGGGTAAATTAACATTTTAAGAAATTCTTGTCCTCTTACCATAGATTAAAATTTGGTTTATATCAGTACATTAACATTTGACCTTAGGAAAATACCTTAAATAGCTTTTCCTGATTGTTCTATATACTTATTTAACCAAATTTTATAGAGCTTTTATATAACCCTTTTTTTGTTCATAATTTCAAATAATTATTGTAATAATTTGAATTTAGGCAAACCTTTTATCTCAATAAAAATATTGTTATTTATAGTACCCTCAACAGAAACAGCTGAAACCTTTGAGCCTCTGCATACATAGAAATCTTTTATAAGTTGTCTTTATATAGAATCACCTTTATATAGAATCTCTTAACCACTTCATGAGAACACAATGTTTAAGCATATAGAATTATACCTGTTGGAACTTCAACCTTTTTCAGTGATGAAAAAGCAAACTTAAAATCTCTTTTTTAATTTACCAATTTATGAAAACAATCAGTAATGATACCCAATGGAATTCAAGGAGTTACGAGTACTTGATGGTATATTTAACAGCATTTTAACCTCGTTTTCTTTTTTTTCTTTTTCTTTTTTTTTTTTTTTTTTTTTTTTTTTTTTGTGGTATCAGGGATTGAACTCAGGGGCACTCGACCACTGGGCCACATCCCCAGCCCTTTTTTGTATTTTATTTAGAGACAGGGTCTCACTGAGCTGCTAAGTGCCTCGCCATTGCTGAGGCTGGCTTTGAACTCGCGATCCTCCTGCCTCAGCCTCCCAAAGTGCTGGGATTATAGGCATGCGCCACCTCGCTCGGCTTAACTTTGATAATTAATCAGATGTCTAACAAACAAAGTTATTAATAAATTTACTTTTCTTACATTTACACCAGTGAAGACACACAATGAAAAGGCAGAAAAACCATTGAACACAGAACAAGACACAAGGGATATTAGACAATATTTTACTAGTTTTTGACTACCTAGAGAGACTTGTGAGTTAAGTTTCATTTTAAAGGCACCTTTATTTTACCCAATTTAAATTGAGCCTTTTAAATCACATGAATTAAAGGTATTTGGATCCATTTTTTAAATTTTCATGAGTGCTCATTTCTATTTGCCACATGACATCTGGACATACGCACATTTAAACATAAACACAGAACACAACTGTGCACACATAACACAATAGCAAAGGCCTTATAGCTTTTTGCACTGCATTGTAATGTTACATATGTTTAAAAACTCCATAGTTGAATAAAAATTACAACTGATCAAAACAACATTAACCTAGGTGCATAGGATCAAAATCATGAGCTCAAAAAATCTTAGAAAAAAATGACAGGCTGGCAAAAAGACATTTTAACCCCCTTTTTTTCTTTGTTTTTCTCTGGGGCTTAAGCTTACTCCTCTCCATTTGCATTTCAATGCAAGTCCTGGCTGAGGTCTGGAAGGGTGGGGAACTACAATTGTGAGCAGATAGCCTAAGGCACTTTTTTCTAATCTCTGGTACAATCTTTTTTGTTAAATGTGCCATGACCTGTTGACTTCTTTTATGTCTCCTCACCAGCCAAGGGCCTGCTGGATCTGTGGGACCACAGCAGTGTGGGACCAGGGGCGCGGGGCCCATGGGCTGCGCAAGCAAGCCGGGTGGGTGGCCAGGAAAGTTGGTGATCCTAGGCAGCCGCCACTCACATGGTGCTGCGGAGGGTGGCTGCTCTTTGCTGTGGGCCCCGGGCCCACCCACCTGTGGCTCTGCTCCAGTGCCGGTGCCCACTCTGAGTTTATTGTGTCCGGTGGAGTCTCCAGCAGCTGAGCCAGGCAAGAGAACCTGGACATGACATTCATCATTGAAAAAAACACACCACTTTAAATATAGGAGCCGTGGGAGGATGGCCTTAGTTAGATATTTCCAGTGTTGTGTAGTACACTGCTGGTGAGCTAAGCCCTATAGGATGGTTTTGGTCCAAGGTGAGTTAGGCCCATCCTCCGAAACTGCCTTTTTTAATTCCTTAAGATCTTGTGCCTCACAGAGATAGCAGACAGTGGACCTATTGCCTCCAGGGTTAACATTTACCGGGAATTCCATTGCAGACAGAAATGTCCGGGGGGGGGGGGGGGGGGGGGGGGGGGGGGGGGGGTGAGAGTTCGCCTGCTGAACAAAATGACAGTGGTGGTGCCATGTCAGCCACACAAGCTAGTGGATCCCACACACAGGAAGGAGGGAAAGATGGCGGATGGCCCTTATCCTCTAAAAACTTCTGAGGAGATTAAAGGGGAGGGGCCGTGGGCCCCGAGGGAGAGGCCTGATCGCATCTAGTGTTAAGTTTGCCCCATTTTTATTAGGGGATACTCCTACCTTGTGAGGCCGATTGGCGACTGATTGGCCTGATTCTCTGGAGACCTTGCGTGGCAATTTCATTGGGCCCCACGTTGTGGCACCAATTTCTGGGGGTTTTAGCTCCCCGAACCCGGGTTTGGCCTTCTCTGGCCAGCAGAGAATGCTGGGGGAACTCGCCCCCAGCGGTGAGGTGGAATCGGGAAGAGGTAGAAGTCAACTGGTGGCCACACTCAGCCCTCACAATGGAAGACACTCAAGCATACACCAGGGAGTCCAGTCAAGGCATGAGCTCAGTTTATTGAGAAAGTTGGACGGCCTTTATAGAAGACATGGGCCAATTAGCAGAAAGATCATAGGGGCACATATGGAGCATAAGCAAATCACATTGGCGGAGCCATTAGCATATTATAGTGGCAGTCTGACCTCTTGGCACATGTCAGGGGAACACCCCTTGGCTGGGCCAAGTTCCCGTATCAGGAAGTGGGAGACAGCCAGAGAGTTTCTATCTATTGGTGTGTTGTTGACGTCCCCAACATCTATTCATCTGTTAGGATGATTGTCACTTTTCTTATGCAAGGGACTCTTTGGTAAGCCTATTTCCCTTAAGAACACTGGCCTTTTGATACTTTCACTCATTGTATATCGTCTGTTATGCCCAGTATCAATACCACTTTTAAGACATTGAACCATATTTTCTACAACCACTGAAGAATAAAGTCACATGCTACCCAAACTTAGGAGAAACTTAAAACTCGTTGATCCTTTTGTCCACAGTTTCTCTAATCCAGGTATAAACTTGTAGTAAAACTCAGGAATAGGTTGAAAAATTATTCAGTACAGTAAAACTTCTGTAACATTATGTAGGCATGTAAAAGGGGAGAGATAAAAGGGAAAAATAAAAAAAAAAGTAGCTAAGATATAAAAAAAATAATACACACCAAGTAAAAAGAGGAAAAAAATGGATGGGGATGAATTACTTCTGTTAATGTTTTAAAAAATTTAAAGTAAATACCATCAAATGGTTTGAGAGCACAATATTGAATAATTGCATAAGAATTATCAAATCAAAATAAAGTGATATATGTGTGTGTGTATATATATATACATACATATATATGTATATATATATATGATCAAAATTGACGTTAGATGTATTTACAGTAAACCATGCCAAGATGAAGAAAATTCTTTTTGAGTCTCTACTGGTATGTCATTGAGATCTGAGACATTTAGAAAATGTCTATCACCCTTTGGCTTGAATCCCACAGGAGCCATTCTTTTAGTTACTATGAACCTCCCACAACTTAGTACTCATTTTTCAACCCAGGGTTTTGAAACTGGATGATTTGAGGCTGCCATGCTGTGTCTAATGGCTATTTCTATAGCAGGCAGAAGCTTGGGATAGTAAGCTGTGGGTTGTCCTTTTGATTGCTACAGGCCAACATGCACCTGCTCCTTTCCAGAGGGTCCTCTTCAAAGTAGACTACAGCCTAGGCTGTCTGCAGGTGTGAGGCCTGGGTTTTCTGTGGTGCAGAAGTATTCTTTTGACTGACAGATATCACTGAGGCACTATTCCTGCTCCCAAGAAAGAGACTCAGCTGATTTGTCTATCTTCTGCTGCCTAAGGTTGTGAACTGTAGGCATGCTCTCCTACCTCTGGGACAGAGGTAGGTGTCCTCCTGAAGCTAGAATCTACAGGCAGTCAGTATAGGTAGGTAAATTGAGTCAGGTCAGATCCAGAAAGTCACTTTTGAGTGAGTGCCAGGAATTTGGAGACTGTTGGGAGACTGTCCCCTGAGGGATTGAAATGTTAATTCCTTCAAAGCCCTTTCTACACCCTTATCAAGAATGTGCCCCTGCCCCAATCTGTTGCCAAGGTAACCTGTCCCAGGAATTACCCCTCCCTACAGGAGCTATAAAGTTTTTAATGTTTCCTGGGCTGCACCATCCTTCCCTTCCCCCTTCAGGCTATCTGCTTCTCACCTTTTGGCCATCCCACCCAGCATTCCTGAGCCTGGTCACTGGGCCTGTCACATACAAGAAAGGAGAGAGATAAGGGGAAAGGCAGGAGAACAAAGGAAGCCTGGGAGCTTCTTGAGATATCAGAATACCAACAATGGCCCCCTTTTCCCTCTGGGGAGAAGTCTATGTTATCCCTTTTAAATTAACTCTGCTTTATATGCTTGCCTTAGCATGCTTCTCTAATGTTCAAACTTCAACATTTGGGAAAGTAGAATTTGTCACCAACAACTGGCGGTATCACTGCCCTTGTCCAAATATCTGCAGGCTGAATCCATAAATCACTGGCACCATGTCCCTCTTTTGGCCAGAGCAGAGACTGTTTTCGTGCTTGGTTCTGAGTTTTCATTTCCCACCACTGTGAATCACAGATGACCACTCTGTCTCTGCTGAGCTCTCATAGAGACTGTGAGAGATATGGGTTTAGGCTAGTAATTCGTACATGAGTTCTGCTCCAACCCACTCCCATTGTTCATGATGTAGGGAAAGGGGTTTCAGCAAATTTTTCTAGTGGCAATCCCTCTGGAAGTTCTTTCTAGTCAGATTGATGAAACATCCCACTGCAGGGTTATTCCCTCTGAGCATATTTTTGTAGTCTTAGGATGGGTAGATGTTGTTTTGATTAATTTCTTCTGGTGTTGCTGGCCAGCTGTTGGCTACACAAAATGACTGCCATGCCTGGCACAGATTCTTTGTCCACAATTTGGGTTAAACTGCTTAATCTTCTTCACTGAATCTGCTGTTCTTTTCATGTTTCAATTTCATCTGCTTTTGTTTTCAGCTTTTGTGAAGGAAATGAGTTTATGTGCTTTTGTTCTCCACCTTTCTTTCTTTGTTGTCCCTTTGCCCTCACCTGACTCTGGACCATGTTTTGTGTTAAGGAACTCTGACCTTAATTTTTTATTTAATAGCCAAACTTCAAGTCTCTCCAGGTCTAAGACTATCAAATATTGGGCCATAGAACATTTATTCTGTCACTTACCTTTCGTGGCAGCTGTTCCTTCTGTTGGATTCCTGGCAGGAGGCTGCACCTCCCAGGCAGAAGGCCACACCTCCCCAGGTACTTTGTAAAAAGACTACCTTTCCCAGGTGCCCTCGCCGCTGCCCCTGACCTCCGGCAGCCTATGGTGACACTTGCCCCCAGGGGTCTGCCTGACCAGCACTCTGCTATTTAAGCCAGCCCCGGACTAAAACCTCTCTCTGTTCCTGCCTGTCCCTGTTCCTGTTTGTCCCTTCCCTATCCCCCTTCCCTTCCCTTCCTTTCCCTACCCTTGCCCACGTGGCACCCCAATAAACCCTTTTATTTCACTAACACGTGTTCCCGGCTAAGTTAACTTTGTTCAGCATTTTCCTTCATTTTGGTGCCGAAACCCAGGAAAAAAAGCACATCTCTAATCATAGAACAAAGTTTCCCGGGAACACCTTTTCAGCCATTCTCCGCCCCTCCGTCCCAGAGCAGCGAGTAACAAAGTTTCCTGGTAACAGCTTTTCATAGGGTCGGTAAGCCTCCCTCCGGTTCTAGGGCTTTTAATTATCCCGCACGCCTCTCTATTTGCACCCCTCAAGCGCATCTTTGCGCCTCTCCGCTTGCCCTCCAGTCCACTTTGACCCCCGCGTGTTCGTGCGCTTCTCTGGCCACGCGTGCCTCTCGGTTTGCTCCAACGCGTGTCCCACTCCCCGGTGCGTCAATCCCAGTCTACTCCCGGTCTACTGAGTCTGCACCACATGGTAAGCCCGCGCCCTTTCCCCTCCCCTCGCCGCCGCCACCGCCGCTGCGGCTGCGTTTCAATCTGTCTGCCCCACTGAGCCCACACTGGTCCCAAATGAGGCTGCCCGCCACGGCCGCAGCAAGTCTGCGACTGCACCACGTGCAGCCTCGAGCCCTTACCCACTTCTTCCTTTGTTTCAAAAGGCTGTATGAAGTTTCTCCTTAGAAAGCCAGGACTTAAGATGTAAATCCTGGGGCAAACCTGCAAACTTAGTGGGAGACAGATTACTCTAAGGCCCGAAAGGAAAAAAAAAAAAAAAAGAGTAAACTGTTTTTTTTCCTAATTACGCGGGGCTTTTTCCCCTAAGAGTACAAAGATTTCTTAAAACGTTAATTGATCCATAATGTTGTGTTTATTAATTTTGTTTCTTTTGAGCAAGTAATCTTAAAAGGAATTGAGAATTGTATAGCTGTGGTTGAACAACAACTATTTCACAATATCATGTTGTTTCTTTAGGAGCTAAACTTGATTTATGAAAACATCAATGTAATTGTATATTGTAAAAGCATTTTGTTACTTTTCCAGAAAGGTTAAATACTCTCAAATTTTTTTTAATCCATTCTAAATGTGATTTTTGTAAGCTAAAGTTCATGGGAGCTCAAGTAACAATGTATGTAAACACTGTGGAATTTTATTTAAGAAGCAGAGATTAACTTCAGAATTAAAACACCTGACCTAAGATTAAAAAATCCTACCTTAACTGAGATAAGGCTCTGGTCTTACATGCCAGAGTGTATGGTCTAAAGAGTGATTCTTTTTGTTCAGAAACAGAAATTATAATATATAACTCAGTCAAAACTCAAGATGCATTCACAAACTAAATGTGTTTTTACTCTTATTAATCTTATTTTGTATTTTCCTTGTAAACTGTCTAAAAGTTACATGTTAAGGTCTTGCAGAGTTATTGCTTCAAGAAAACTACCTGAGTTAGTTTAAGACATCACCTACAGGACAGATAAGGAGCATAGACTCCAGCTAAATTACTGTAAGGTTATAAACATTAAAGTTAAAGCCCAGTGTTCTCAATTTAATATTAGCTTGCTAGATGTTTAAAATCAAGATTTTAAGCTAAATTAAAAGGGTCAAGAAATCCAATATTTCGTTCTTGCCCTCAGAGTCAAGTCTGAATCCAGGAGACAGGGAGGTTCTCTAAAAAGCTTTGCAACTCTAGGCCACATAACTTCCCGATGAGAGAGGTTGTGAGACCTATGGAAGAGAGTAAGACAAACAGTGACCTTGCTTTGAAGAGGAGGGTCCTAAAAAAGGGAGATATCCCTGCTGCTTCCAAGAGAAGCCACATGGTCAAGCAAGACCTGGATCCATCCTCATGGAAGGCACTAGCAGAAAAGCGGCTCTTGAGTCCCCCCCCCCCCAAAATTACTCTCATGGGAATTCAACTGACTCTTAGCAATAGATAAAGGCAAAAGTCAGTTCGACTTAACTTCATTTTAAACACCTAGCAAAAAATAGTTAAAACCAAAAATGCAGCCATTCCTGAGCATTTTTTAGAAGTGAAGGTAACTTCAGATATACACTTGTAAACAGTTTAACAACTAAGTAACTGCCAAGTCAAAAGTTTTTAGTCAGTTTAAGGCCTGCAGATCTTCCTAACCTACACAGGTAGACTTAGTATTCAATAGTATGATTATCTAGCCCTAAGTGACAGAGATAAAGAGTTCTTTACTAGACAGAGGTCATACCAATAAAAAGATTTTATAGGATCAGATGACATTAAGTAGCTTGACTACCATATTAAATGTTGTGTTTACATTCCTGATAACTCTGTGCATGCTAAAGATTTAAATTATCATCCTCATGATATACATTGAAATGTTCCAGATGCTGCAACATTTATTCAGTACTCATGTTTTTTGTTTCTCTAGTAGAAGCTCCTGTCCCTGATGACTTTACAATCTTCCCCCAGCTTCAATCTGGCCTGACTTCTAAAAAGGGAACTCCAAACTACTTGTCCCCATCTCGTCGCCCCTGTTCAGCTGGAAGAAGCCAGATCTGGTCATCTTCCCATTCCCTTACAGTAGTAAGGAGTTCCTAAAATTAGAAGGGAAATGAAGCCAGAATCTCATAGGCAGTCAGCATATATAGGTAAATCGAGTCAGGTCGAAAGCCAATTTGAGTGAGTCAATTTTGGGAAGTTGGGTAACTGTCCCCTGAGGGACTGAAATGCTGATTTCCTCAGAGCCCTTCTTCCACCCTTAACAACCTGCCCCAACCTGTTGCCAAGGTAACCCATCTCAGGAATTGCCCCTCCTTGCAGGGAGCTATCTCAGATCTTCTGCAGAAACGTTTTCTCAGATCCACCCATTCCCCTTATAATATCACCTTCTTCTCTGCAGCCCCTCCTTTTCACAGCTTGTGAGTACTCTTGCAGTCTTTTAAACTTTCTCTCCTCTCATGGGTATCGTGTTTCCCCGTCTAACTGGCTCAGACCCAGGTGGTTTACCTAGAAGTTCAGATTTCCCATCAGTCGAGGGCTATTACTGTAGTCGGAGAGGCTCTCATCAAGGCCCTTCCACGTCCCAAGACAAAGGAAGAGATTCTTTTCTTCCTAGGCCTAGCGGGATATTTCCGTGCCTGGATTCTCAATTTTTCTCTTTATGTAAAGCCCCTATATGAGGCAGCTAAATGGACTGAGGAAAAGTTCCTCCCTGAAAGCATTCAGGCTGAGCTTAGGCATCTGCAGCAGGCACTGTCACAGGCCCCAGCTCTTCATCTCCCAGACCTTCTTCAGCCATTCACCCCTTATGTCAATTAAATGAAGGGTTTGGCTCTCAGTGTTCTAGGCCAATACAAGGGCCCCACCTTTGCCTACCTTTCTAAACAGCTTGACCTCACCGTTCGTGGATGAGCCCCCTGTCTTCAGGCTCTGGCTGCTGCTTACCTACTTCTACAGGAATCTAAGAAGCTGAATTTGGTGCTCATGTCACTATTGCCTCTCCTCACCATTTAAAGACTAACCTATAAGAGCCTTCAGGGGCTGGGATTGTGGCTCAGCAGTAGAGCACTCGCCTAGCATGTGTGCGGCCCGGGTTCGATCCTCAGCACCACGTACAAATAAACCCATTTAAACCCCTTGTGTACAACTAAAGCAAATAAATAAATATTAAAAAAAAAAAAAAAAAGCCTTCAAACTCTCCTGCCCTGTCGCATTCTGCTCCTCAACCTCTTTCCAGTCCTGCTCCTCTTTACACCCAGTTTCCCTTCTCCCAGTCTCCTCAGAGCCCCCAGAACATGATTGTATAGAGATGCTTCAGGCTTTAAACTCCTTCAAGCCTCTCTTCTGCCCAAACTAATAGGGATCTCTCATTGTCCTTCACAAAAAAGTGGAGACTCTCCCATAGTTTGGGGAAACACGAAGGCTGAAGGACCACTATCTTCTCCTTCTCTTCTCTTCTGGCTCCAGTCCAATCTACTACCCAGGCCCCCACATTCCCTTCCATACAATCAATCTTCTATCTCCATTCTCTTTTCCATCCTATTCCAAGGGCATAAACCTTCTGGAATCGCCTGGCTCAGTCTCCTCTCATCTTTTTGACCGGAATATCATTAGATTTGGTGTCATTCTGGCAGCATTTGCCTCTCAGCTGGGGACGGTTACAGAGGTTCCTTTCCGGCCCTTTGACCTACTTCAGACTTGAGTCTCTCCTTCCCGTACGGGACGGGACATGGAAAACCCTTGCGCAAGGTGGCTCATAGTCCTCCTATATCTTGAGAAGGACTCTTCTCATGATATCCCACGTCTGCCTGGCTCCGGTGACAACCGAGTCACAGACCTGGATCTCCCTCTAATACTTATTTTGAAAAGGATGCTTTTAAAAATATTGTATTAGTCTTTGGAACTTCTTAATCCATCCCGGCTGACACCCCTCTAAAGTCCCTTAGATAATTGAAAATTAGTTTTCAACTTCTACTAGCGTTCGAAAGAATGGGCAAAGATTCTTTTATATCCAAGCTTTCTTCCTCCTCTGATCAAACCCAATTCAGTTGTGCTCGTTTCACTAGTTACCCAGAATATATCTACTTCCCTTAGCATTCCTCGGCATTTTTACATCCCATATCATCCCATGTCTTCAGGGAAGGTAGAGAGTAATAGAACTCTTACTTCCCCTTGCCCTCTTTAGGCTCCGAGTCCTCCCAAAGAAACCTTCTTTGCTATCCCCTTTTGATGTTATGTTTGGGCGACCAGCTCTTCCACTTGGAGTTTCCCCAACTCAAGGACACCTACCCAAAGATCTTTCTTTTCCCATCTTGTCCTTCGTCAGACATCAGCTATGGAAGTGCCAAGATTTTACTCTGCCCGACCCAGATAGACTCACTGCTTCATTCCCATTAACATCCAGTTCTTGGGTATATTTCTCCCCTCCCCAGGACACAGGAACAGTCTCCCTTGTCCCAAAGTGGACAGGCCTTTTCCAGGTTGTGCTGTGCACACCCACAGCTGCTAAGCTTCGTGAAACCTCAGGGAATTTGACTTCTTGGATTTATATTTCCAGACTGAAACCAGCTGATCAACCAACTGAAGATCCACAAAAGGACAACAACTACTTCAGTATACTTGCTCTCCCATTCCCACCGATCTCCTAAAAATTTGTTTCTCTTGTGTTCCTGATACCAACTCAAAATAATCTTTTCTGTTTTTCTCGTTTTGAACTTTTAACCAGCTTTTCCTTAGGTATTATCTACTGTTGAAAAAAAACCAACGAATGACTTTCCAACCAGAGAAGACTTAGACTCTTCATTAGCCGAGTTCTGCCCCTATCCTGCCACCCAATGCTCATTTTGATGTGCTTCATACTCTCCATGGGCCTCTTAGATCGTAAGTCCCACCTGGTGGAACACAGGCCTATGGACAATAATCCATCTCACCTTCTTTCCCTTTGTTGCTTGCACAATAGTGTTACCTGCAAACTCGCAAGGCCTACAATTTCTACATGCTCTAAGAGGATAGCCGGCTGACTCCCTCAGTGACTTTCTGCAGAAGCCTGGTTTGACACCCTCACCAATCTTTGGCTTCAAGAAAATTTCATCCATCCCATACCTGGACAGATTTATCTTTTCCACGCCTACCTCCTGGGAATTTTTTCCACCCTTGAGCCTGACCTTCCTGCCCACATCTCCTCCCCCTCATAGCACCCCACGTCGCCCCACTTCAGCTCTGAAGCAGCCAGATTGAAACACGACGCCCCGCTTCCTAAGAAAACAAAAGGGGGGAATGTTGGATTCCTGGCAGAAGGCTGCACCTCCCAGGCAGAAGGCCACACCTCCCCAGGTACTTTGTAAAAAGACTACCTTTCCCAGGTGCCCTCGCCGCTGCCCCCTGACCTCCGGCAGTCTATGGAGACACTTGCCCCCAGGGGTCTGCCTGACCAGCACTCTGCTATTTAAGCCAGCCCCGAACTGAAACCTCTCTCTGTTCCTGCCTGTCCCTGTTCCTGTTTGTCCCTTCCCTATCCCCCTTCCCTTCCCTTCCTTTCCTTACCCTTGCCCACGTGGCACCCCAATAAACCCTTTTATTTCACTAACACGGTGTTTCCGGCTAAGTTAACTTTGTTCAGCATTTTCCTTCACCTTCCCTTCCTCCTTTTTGTGCTAGCTCTACTCCCCCATCTTCCTGTACTTCTTCATGTACATTTCTATGTAATCTACTTCAGTTTTCTATTTATTTTGTGATTTAATTAATATTTAACTCTTGGAACTTTTTAGAGTAATATGTCTGTCTCTGCGCTCTTTCACCTTTGTTTCCTCCAGGTATTATAAAAGAAGGAAGTTGAAGGATGTCATCTAAAGACTGATCAGGGCCATATGCCAATTTTTGTAACTGCCTCCGAATGTCTGGGGCCAACTGGGTAATAAATTTGTCCTTTAAAATTATGTGGCCTGGGCTGGGGTTGTGGCTCAGTGGTAGAGCGCTTGCCTAGCATGTGCACGGCCCGGGTTCGATACTCAGCACCACGTAAAAATGAATAAAAATAAAAGCATTGTGTACAACTAAAAATAAATAAATAAAAAAAAATTATGTGGCCCTCTGCGGATTCAGGATCCACAGTGGTCTGTTTTCTCATTGCCTCCGTGAGTTTCTCCATGAAGATAGCAGGACTTTCCTGCAGGCCCTGAATAACTTCTGAAATCTTAGAATAGTTAATGGGCTTTTGCTTAACTCTTCTGAGGGCCTCAAGAATTAGCATTTGAAAGTGACTAATTTTCCAAGTATCTTGTTCATCATTTGGGTCCCAGTCAGGATTGTTCCTGGGAACTGCCTGTGCTCCTGATGGGTAATTGGATTTGCTCCTAGTCTGTGCTGCTGGGGCATGAGCAAGGTATAAGTCATCCCCAAATTTTTCGGCCGCTCTTAGGGCAGCTTCCTTCTCATTGGAAGTTAAAGTCTGGTTGAGTAACAGCATAATGTCTTTCCAAGTAAGGTCAAACACCTGGCATAGGTTTTGAAATACCTCAATATATTTATCTGGGTCTTCCAAGAATCTCCCTAAGTCAGTTTTTATCTGTCTTAATTCCTGAAGGGAAAAGGGGGTATGTACTTTGACTGGTTCAAATTCTCCTCCTGTCATCTTCTGGAGAGGTAATATATTTGACCTGTCCATTGGGACAGATGGAGAGAGGCCAGGATATGGGGGAAAGGAGGGCTGCTGCTGGACATCAGCACAAAATAAAGATTTGGGGGGGTCCTCTTGATTCCTTCTCCTCGACAGGTGGTTCCTTAGGATTTTCTTCCTTCATAGCAGAGATCATAGCTAAATCTACTTTACATTGCTAACACACAATTGGGGGTCTTCCCTTAGGGCAAAGAAAGCCTGAACATATGGCACCTCACCCCATTTCCCTTCCTTTTTGCAAAATCTATCAAGCTGTAAAATTGTATTGAAATTGATACTTCCCTCTGGTTGCCAGGATTCTCCATCAGGGAGTTTGTATTGAGGCCAGGCCTCACGGCAGAAGAAAATGAGGTGCTTTTTCTTGAGTGTCTGTGGGTCAAACTTATTCCAGCTTTTCAATATGCAGGTAAGTGGTGTACCTGGTATATTGGAGAGAGAAACTCCCATCTGAGTAAGAGAAAAAAGAAAAAAAACAGGACTCAGGCGCCCGTGCTGAAGAGAACTGTTCCTATTAGGGACATCTCCCTATATCTGGAGCTTCCTCACCGTCCAGAAAACCCGTCTCACATCACCTGACTTTGCCAAAGTTATTTCTGGCCTCCTTTGGCAAAGTGCTGGGGTCTCAGTCTGCCCTGTGCTAAGGACCCCAGGAGGATTCAGACTTAAGGGCATTATTGCTTTCCTCGTTGCCACTATAAAAACCTATAACAAAAGGAATTCACCTATTTTCTTGTTAACCTACTTTGCCCTGTAGACTAAAGGGACCCCTTGCAAGGTGAAGGGGAGACATCTACTGGTTGTAAGGTATATCACATTTCCTATTGCAGGGACCCTGGTATATCACATTTCCTATCGGAGGGACCCAGGGACTTTAGCCCCTGGCCTCTTACAGAGAACACATCACATTTTAGACATCAGAATGAAATCAATCTATACATGCAAGGGGAATCTAAACATCTTCTACGAAACATCTTATAGTCTTTCTCTCATTCCTACAGCCTGAGTTGCTAGCATTTTGATCGGCGATGCAAAGGTAGCATCCAGGAGGGAATGGATGCGGGGGGGTGGGGAGTGTGTGCTGGCCCACACTGAGGCAATTTGTAATTGGGGCTTTCCCTCAGTGCCATTTGTCTACCAATCACCCAGATACCCTTTAGGGCTTTCCAAAGAGGGATCAAGAGAAGGAACCTTAGGAATACGTCTGAGTGTAGCCCAGACCCGAATTCTGCAGTTGTTCCAACTCTTTCCTCCATCTCCACTCATCTGAGGTAAATCGGGACCTGGGATGCTGTGTACTCACGCCAAATGCTCTCCGGGTATGGACATAAAAATAGGAAATGGCTTTGACAGAGCCCAACATGCCTTTTCTGTCCAGAACAGGTGATTGGAAACTGTCTAGGCCGAGAAACCTCTCACCTGAGTCTTGAAGAGTGGCGGCAGCACTAAATGCATTTAAGTAGCCAACAGGTGCCCACGTTCTCCTCCGAAAGAAAAAGAGACAGATGTACCTAAACAGATGTGGGGTGCATTAAGAAGAGCTTTGCCTCAGTCTAGTTAATCTCGGTGGAACCTCTAATCTGAAACCGCTTTTTTTAGCCATGATGAGTTCTCACTCCCCTGAACGCTGAAGAATAATGCCAAAGAAGCATGCCGAGGCAAGCGCAGAGTGGAAAGTGAAAGGCTTTATTGAAGAGACAGCTGAAAGACTTCTCCCAGAAGGAGAAGGGGACCTGGAAACCAGGAATCCAAAGGGAGGAGAGACCTTCTCCCTTTTATATCTGAAATCTTTCTTTTGTTCTTTTTATGTTCTCTATCTCTGTCCTGCCTGGGACAGGAATGTCAAAAGATGTGACACAGGAGGGCCCATGGTGGGTGGGGGACTCACAGGAAGGGCTTAGGGCTAGTTGATTAGCATCTCTGTTTGCTGGGAGCTGTTTCATTAACATTCCTTAATATGGGCCCTAAACTTGGGAACATTAACTATCTTATCTATCTTATCTCCCTTAGAGTTGTTCTATGTCTTTCCAGGACTCAAACTGACTCCACTTTCCCTATGGACTCCATGTTCTTTATGAGACCCAATGTTAGACCCGATTTGTCTATCTTCACTCACTGCCTAGCTTTAAATCTGGCTTCACTAGGTTCGATTCTCAGAACCACATATAAAGAAATAAAAAATTAAGGTTCATCAACAACTAATTTTTTTTTTTTACAAAAAACATAAAATCTAAAAATTTAAGAGTTTCTGTAGAAAAATACACAAGTACTTTTCTCAAAAGATTCATGTCATACTAAGTAACACTACATTTATATTAAGAAGCAAATGATATATAATTTTTCTTATCAGAAACTATTTTCTGTGATTAACTTATTTTACAAGGTGCTGTACCTGTAGATATCAGAATATAAAATAATTAGTTGCATATATAAAATAATTAGGAATAAAGACCAAGAAAATATAAAAATAAATCTGTAAAAAAGATATTGAACAATTACCAAAAATCGCCCCAATTGTAAAGTTCAGGAACATATGGCTTCACTGATAAATTCAATAAAATTTTCCAAGAATTAATACCAATTCTTCTCAACCTCCTTAAAAAAAAAAAAATGAAGTAGAAAGAAGATTTCTGAATGAAATGTGAGTTCTACAAGGTGAATACAAAGTTAAGCAAGTAAACTAAAACAACAACAAAAACAAAACCCTATGGAAGAATATCCCTGACATTGATGCACTAATCCTTACCAAAATACTAGTAAAGTCAATCAAATAGCATATTAAAAGAATTATAAAACATTACAAATTTGGATTTATTTTTGGAATGCAAGGATGGTCCACCCAAGAAATTAAAAAAATGAAAAACTCATTAACATGAAGAAAAATATCCACATGATTATCCCAGTGTTTTATAAACCTTAAGACCCTTTCAAAATTAAAGTGCTCAACAAAATATGAATAGAAAAAAAAAATGTGACCTCAACATAATAAATGTGATAGACTGAAGATTTTCTTCTAAGATTAGAAATCAGACAAGATTTCCTGCTCTCTTAGTCAATTTTGTTTTATTATAACAGATCACTCAAGACTGGGCAATTTATATGGAATGAAAATTTATCCAGAATAATTGAAAGCTGAGAATCCAGGATTAATATGCTAGCACATGGTGGGGACCTTCTTGCTATGTCATAACATGATGGAAAGAATCACATGGCAGAATATGAGAAAAAGCAGGGGAAAAAAAAAAAAAAGAAGAGGAGGAGCATAAGATGAGATCAAATTTGCTCTTTTGTAAAGAACTCATCCCACAATAACAAAGCAATTCCCAAAACATTGGAGTTGATCCATTCATGGTAATGGTGCCATAACCCAAACATTTCTCACTAGGGAATACTTCCTAACACTACTGAAGGCAGAGTTGGAGATGAGACTCAATTCTCTACTTCTGTTGGTGGATGGGAGTCTGTGTGAACTTCAGTCCTCTGAAGTTGGGAAAACCCATTTTAGTGTTAACAGCTAATCATATCAGGGAATGCTTTCTGGCATCAGCTCTTAGAGTCACAGTCAGCAAAGCCCAATTCTCCTCCACTACCATTGAATGGTATGTTACAGCTTGTATTAAAGCTTTTAATGTGAGCTATGCTTTCCAGTGTTGCAGTAGACTCCAGGAGCTCACTGCCAACTTCTTTCCAGGTCCTTGTCATGGAATTCTGAAGAATTAAATTCATGGTTCAATGAAAGGCAGGAGTGAAAGGAAAATAATTTATTCAAGACTGAAGAATCTAATCAAAACTCTTTCAGAGGCAACTCAGGATCCCATAACAGGGTACAAACTGGATGTGCTAGTCTTAGGGTTTACATAGCACGTGGGTCAACACTATTAGTCCAAACTTATGAAACTTATGCTAATCAGGGTTTGGAGAAACACTAACACTATTTATAACTCTTGAGTCTGAGCTTTCATCTGAGTCTGCTGCACATTCCTTTCTCACTTTTGACAAGGAAATGAGAGATTGAGGTTGTTGGATCAGGGATGCTTAGGTGGTCAGGGCTACAGCACTGTGTAGAGAGAGCTGGTGTCCACAGTGGGCCAGGACCAGGCTGAGCTACTGTGGTGCAACAGATCATGTCCTGGCTCACCTTGGCCCTGGCTTGCCATGACCTAGGTGTACACTAGCATGGTAGGCTTTGCATGGCTGCAGTCTGTACTTACTGCCTGTGCTACAGCCCTAATAGACCATCATTTCACAGTTCCAGGAAAAAGACTTGGCATCACTACCACATTAGAGATCAAGTTTCCCACATATGAACTTTGAGAAACACATTAAAATTACAGCATTTGCTTTTTATATTTTTATTCAACATAGTACTGGGACTAGGTAGAACACTTAGGCAGGAAAAAGAAAAAAAATGTGCTCAAATAAGGAAGAAGAATAAAATTATCTATATTCACAGAAGACATAATATTATGTGTAAGAAACCCTAAACATTTTGTGCATATACAAAAATGAGAGAACTAATAGTATAAGCATACAAAATCAATACCCAAATTTATCAACATTCTATCCCATAAAAATAAACTATCTGGAAGTAGAATTAAGAAAAAATTGCATTTACAATAACATTAAAAAGAATATTACAAATAAACTTACTAAAGAGGTGATACACTTGAACAATTAATACTATGAAACATTGCTGAAAGAGTTTATATAACATACCAATAAATGGTAAAATAACCAGTACCTATGGATTAACATACTTAGTAGCATTAAGATACACATACCGAAAGTTATCTACAGATTTAATACAATCCCTACCAAAATCCCACCAGTTTTTGAAGAAATAAAAAAATCAAGTGAAAATTCATACAGAATTACAAGGAACACATAAAAGGAGAAAACGAAATCCATAAAGTGCATAATCATACTTACTGGTTGTAAAGCTTTCTACAAATCTACAAAAATCAAAACAGTGTGATAATGATATTAAAGTAGTCAGGTAGAAGAATGTACTCACAGAGTCCAAAAGTAATCCCTCACATGTGTTCAAATGGTTTGCAACAATGATGTCAAAACCACTCCAAAGTGAAAGCACAGTGTTTTTTAACAAATGCTATTTTTACCAAACTGGATGTCTAGATGTAAAACAATGAAGTGGGCTATTACCTTCTAAATTGTAGAAAAATTTGACTAAAAATGAATAAAAGGCCTAAGTTTAAGAAATAAAATTATAAAAATTGTAGAATATTTTGAATGTCTCACCTTATTTTTTTTTTTTTTAGATGGGAAACAAATGGAAAATTTCATATTTGAATTTGCCAGTGTTCCTTGGATGTGACACCAAAAGTACAGGCAATAAAGTAAAACAAAAAAACAAAACAAGTAAACCTTAGTGTATTACCATTAGAAGCTGTTTATCAAAAGACACAATAAACAATTCACAATAGCCAAACTGTGGAAGCAACCTAGATGCCCTTTAGTAGATGAATGGATAAAGAAAATGTGGCATATATACACAATGGAGTATTACTCAGCAATAAGAGAGAATAAAATCATGGCATTTGCAGGTAAATGGATGAAGTTAGAGAATATAATGCTAAGTGAAGTTAGCCAATCCCAAAAAGGCAAATGCCAAATGTTCTCTCTGATATAAGGAGGCCTGTTCACAGTGGGGTTGGGATGAGGAGCATAGGAGGATTAGAGGAACACTAGAATGGCCAATGGGGAGGGAAGGGAAGGGAGAGGGAAAAAGGATGAAGAAAAAAAAAATAAGATGGTTGAATGAGATGGATATCATTACCTTAAGTGCATGTATGAAGTCACAAATGGTGTGAATATACTTTGTATACAACCAGAGATATGTAAAAATGTGCTCTGTAAGTATAATATGAAATGTAATACATTGTGCTGTCATTTCTAACAACTTAGAATAAAAAATAAATTTGAAAAAAAAAAAAAATACAAAAAAGGGCTGGGGATGTGGCCCAGTGGTCAATTGCCTCTGAGTTCAATCCCTGATACCAAAAAAAAAAAAAAAAAAAAAATTCTATGAATTAAAAAAAAAAAATTAAATCTGTTCATCAAAAGAATCAACCATCATATGGCAAAATTATTTGTAAATTATTTATCCAATAAGATGTTGAGTTAGACTACTCATGCTGACATAACAAAATATCAAACACTATATGCCCTAAATAACAACACCATTTTTTTCTTCACATATCAGGAGGGTGGAAATCCCAGGAAAAGGTCTGGAAGGGCTAGTTTCAGTGAAAAATCCCTTCCTGGCTTGCAGATGGCCAAATTCTCTCTGTGCCCTCACATGGTAGAAAGAAAGAATTGGCAGGTGTCTCATAAACAGTGGATTAGGGACCCACCTCATGACCAAATTTAACCTTTACCTCCATGTTGCTGCCTGAAGCAAAAGCCACCTGGAGCAACGAATGCCGCAGGAAAATTCGGAGGCAGGATGAAAATGAAAAAAGGTCTTTTATTCTTCTTCTCTCTCCAGCTTCAGCAATCACTCCAAACGCTCTAACTCCAACCACCACCTTCTTCTTCTTCCCACACACTCTAACCAACCTCACCCAGTTATATACATATAGCTTTAACAAGGACAAGTGCTTACAGCTCGAGCTTACAGGTGCGTCACACAGTGTTCACAGGCATACAAAGATTCTTTGAATAATGTATTACTATCAGGTGGAAACTAGAACATCTTTTATGGCTCTCAGCTAACCACAATCTTTAGCTATCTCCTTGATTATAGGCTCCTTCTTTTCCCCCCTTTAGTTTTAAAAGAGTGGATGTTCTAGGACGTCCATGTGCAACCAACATTCTTACCCGTCATGGGAATCAAGGCTGTCCTGACTCCTGGCTTAGGTTGACATGCTGGCCACATTAGACTGTCCCGTGGGACTGTGCCATGTCTTAGGTTGTCCCCTTCTGGGGATCTTACCCATCATAGGCTAACTAGCCATCCAATCGAGCCCTTCAGGATCAACTGTGTGTTGACTAACAGCTGTCCAATTTTTAAGAGATGCTGCGGCATTAAGGCGGCAAGCCTACTGCTGACAAGCCAAGTTTCCATAGCGTATCAAGTTCTTTAAGCGAATCAGCTGCCCTTAGTTTCATCAAGTAACACACTGAGTTCTCTTAGACAAATACCCACAAGGCATTGTCCCGTAATGTCCCAAAATAATGGAAAATCAAAATGTCCATAAGTTATAAAACATAGATCCAAGAGGGCCCATGCATGCAGAGCAGAGGCCACACTGCTGGTGAGGTTGTTTGATGCTAGAGCAGCAGGGATGCTTACAGCGACCTCAGTCCCTGCAGTTGTAGCAGCAGCCGTCTTTTTTATGTCTAGACACTGCCACTGGCAAATCTTCAGGGCCCACTACCTAAAAACTCAAGCATCCATTATTAAGGGAAAGGCAGTGCTATTCCAGCACTGAGATCAAAAGGTGAGCTGTCAAACTAAAAAAATAATTATTAGAGTAGAAAATAAAAGTTGATCTCTGGTCACACACTTTGCTGCTTAAGCTCTCACAAGCATAAACTGGCAAAATATCACATTCAGAAATAATCAAAGAGAAACTGAGGGTGTTTACTGCATTAAAAATAGATTAAGGAAAAATTAAAGGCACTTTGGAAAAATAATTTGTTAGCTGGAATCCTCAAGTCTCTGTATATACAGCAATCCTATACCATTTGAAATAATTAAAATTAATTAGCTAATAGATAAATGAAGTTAATAACAAATAAACGATCCTATGTCAAAACACCAAAATATCAGTTTATAAAACATTACTCATATTCACAGCTGAAGAGAAGTCCCAGAGACAACTATAAATCAAAATTGATTATCATAAAATTGATTATCTGATTAGAATATTCTAAACTTATATGAATATCTATCTATCTGTATATATATTATCTAATTAGAATATTCTAAAGTTATGTGAATATCTATTTATCTATGTATCTATATTGATTATGTAATTAGAATATTCTAAACTTATGTGAATATCTATCTATCTATCTATCTATCTATATTGACTATCTAATTAAAATATTCTAAACTTAAATGAATTATCGTTATTTGGATCTATATCTATTTTTTTCATAAGTGCTTAATTATTTGTGATGTCACACTAGACAGACGCACATATAGACATATATTTGAGACATCACATTAACATGAAATTTAGACAAATGCGCAGACATAAAGACATATATAAAAGAAAAAAATACAATTGTGTATACACTAAAGAGAGATCTTCTTGTCCCGGCCAGGAAGAATAAAACTTAAGTTGTGAATGTATTGGAGGACTCTTTTAAGGGAATCACTGCATACCTTCATTTTGGTCCTCTTGATTTTGTACTTGTTTATTCAATCTTGATTCCTCAATAACTTCATCTTGATCCTTTTGACTTTTTACCTGCTTTATCAATCTAGATGGTATCCATATTGGAGAGGATTCGTGCTTTGGAAAAACACAAACAGACCCTCTCTCCCAAATTAATACTGGGTCTGGACCCTTCCATGTACCTGAGAGAACATCCTTCCAGTAAACCAAAGGTTTATGTTGTTGGTGTGGGTTCCAGTGTGTATCTCCAGCCGAATATCCATTAGAATCTAAAGTTAAGAAATTTAGGGTAAACAGGGCAACTGCCAATCTGTCCTTAGGATTTTTCCAGTTTCCATCTTTTTGCTTTAGTAACATATTTTTAAGTGTCCAATTTGCTCTTTCAATTATTCCTTGTCCCTGAGGATTATAAGTGATACCTGTTTTGTAGATTATATTGAATTTTGTACAAAATTGTTTGAAAGATGTGGATGTATATGCAGGGCCATTATCTGTTTTAAGCATTTTGGGGATGCCCAATGCAGCAAAAGCTTGCAGACAATGAGATGTAACATCTTTAACTTTTTCTCCGGAATGTAAGGAAGCAAAAATCATGCATGAGCATGTATCTATTGTGACATGAATAAATCCTAATTTTCCAAAACTTGGCTCATGAGTGACATCCATCTGCCACAAATGATTGGACATCAAACCTTGTGGGTTAACCCCATAATGTGGATTGGGCAAATGTGTTACACAAGATGGACATTCTTTTACAATTCTATGAGCTTGTTCTTTTGTGATTTTAAATTTTTGTCTTAAGGTAGTGCTATTGACGTGGAACTGGGAATGAAATAAAGTAGCTTGTTGTACTGTAGTAAATATAAATATTGTTTTAGTGAGGGCATCAGCTTTTTCATTACCTTCATGGAGAGGACCAGGCAGATTAGTGTGAGCTCTTATGTGACCTATAAATAAAGGTTCTTTTCATTGCCATAGGAGATTTTGGATTTGAGAAAACAATTTAAAAGCTGGAGTATGTGGTGCTATTGGACCTGCTAACTCCAATTTTGGGACAGCATGTACAATATAGTGGCTGTCTGAAAAAATATTCATAGGCTGTTTTTTAAAATTTTCCAGAGCTATTATTATAGCTTCAAGTTCCACTAATTGAGCTGATTTTTGATTAGTGATATGAATCATTTTTTTTTTTCATTTTGAGTGACTACTTCAGAAGTACAATTAGAGGATCCATCTGTAAATACATTAAATGCTTTAGGAATGGGTTGATTTTTTATTACCTGTGGGAATATTATAGGATGATTGATACAAAAGGACAGTATAGGAGATTTAGGAATAATGATTGTCAAAATTTTCAGAAGTAGAGCATCTAGCTATAGCCCAATCATTATCATTGAAGCACAAATATTCAACCTGTGATGATGAATAAGGAGTAATAATAGTAGCGAGATGAATTCCAAATATTTTATTAGAGGTTTTAAGTCCTTGAAGAATAAGTTTAGCCACCATGGAGGTATAAGACTCAATTGTACTTTTAGGAGAGGCAGGCAAATGTATTCATCATATAGGTCTCTGTTGCCAAAATACTCCTGTGGGTGTATATTGTGAAGGAATAATAATCAATATTAGTGGTTGAGCAAAATCAAATCTATCACAATGGGATCTTTCAATGGCCTGTTCTACTAATTTTAGAGCTCTCCTGGCATCAGGAGTTAATGTTCGCGGTGAGGATGGATCAGGGTTCCCGCGAAGGATGTCAAATAAAGGTTTTAATTGTCCAGTAGTGAGGCTTAGTGTAGGGCAAAGCCAATTAATGTCTCCCAGTAGTTTTTGGAAATCATTGAGGGTGGTCAAATGTTCTTTACTCATTAGAATTTTTGGGGGGTTTAACAAAAGTATCCATGATTTTAAAGCCTAAATATAGTATAGGTGATCTGCTTTGAACTTTTTTTTCTTCTATATATAATCTGTATTTTTTAAATTTTTTTTTTGTTATTTCACTAAATATATTAAATAAGATTTGTTGATTAGGGTGAGCTATTAAAACATCTCCCACGTAGTGTAGACACATGAGGTATTGATATTTGTTTTTAATGAGCTGTATAGCTCTGTCCACATATAGTTGGCACATTGTAGGGCTATTTGCCATTCCCTGCAGCAATACTTTCCATTGTTATATTTTATCAGGGCCATTATTATTGATAGAAGGAATTGAAAAAGCAAACCTTTGGGTATCCAGAGGATGTAGGGGAATGGAAAAGAAACAGTCCTTTATATCAAGAGATATAAGGTAATAGTTTTTAGGAATAGCTACAGGATTAGGAAGTCTAGGTTGAGTAGGGCCCATAATTTGCATTGTTTTGTTAATTTGTCTTAGGTCTTGTAATTGTCTCCATTTTCCCAATTTTTTCTTAATTACAAATATGGGAGAATTCCAGGGAGAGGTGGAAGGCTCTATGTGTCCTGCTTCTAATTGTTCTTTAATTAATTGATGGGCCGCTTGCAATTTTTCTTTGGATAGGGGCTACTGAGTGACCCAAACTGGCTTATTAGAAAGCCATGGTATTTTTAAAATTGTTTTCTCAGTGGCCCCTAGAAAAAATGTCCTTTGCCTTTTTTATTATGATTAGGATTTTTATTCTTAACACCTGCAGGCTTGGTTGCTAGGTGTAGCCCCATTTGATGTAGAATATCTCTTCCCCATAGGGTAACTGGCAAGCTGCTTAATAAATAAGCTTGGAATGTTCCTTTATGCCCTTCATTATCTTCCCACTTTAAGATTACAGCACTTTGTGCTGGGGTATTACTATATCCCAAGCATCTTAAACTGGTTGAGGCTTTCTGTAGAGGCCAGTGCTTAGGCCATTGTTGTAGATTTATGATGGAAGAGTCAGCTCCTGTATCAATCAGCCCCTCCATCTCTATACCTTGAATTTTTATTTTTCACATAGGCCTCCATGAACATTCCTGAATCCAGAAAGCCATAGGTCCTGAACCAGTGGAACCGAATGCTCTGCTATTTCTATTTTGTGGCATGCTTTTAAAAGTATTATGGAGACTGGGAAGGAGAAGCAGCTGTGTGATTCTGTCTCCTTGATTTACGGAGATGATGCCTTTGTGTGTACTTACATTATTTTAATCTCTCCATTATAATCTGAATCAATAACCCCTGGTATAAAATTAAAGCCTAATAAACTCTTGGAACTATGCCCAAGGATTAGTCCCACAGTTCCTGTGAGGAGAGGTCCCCTGATTCTCATAGGAATCAGCTGAACCCCCATTTCAGGTGTCAGGACCATCCGGGCGGTAGAACAGAGATCTAATCCTGCACTTCCTCTTGTCCCTCTGACAAGGGAGTTAATGGGTAAGAGGGATTGTGACGAGGAATCATCTGGATCTGAGGGCATTCCTCCTCTAGTGCCTCGTACATTTGTGGGCCCCGGGGCATTGGGCCCCATGCCCCATTTTTTTAAATCTTGGACACATCATTTCCATATATATCATATCTGGAATGGCATTGATTGGCCCAATGTATACCCTTTTTGCATCTGGGTCATCGGCCTGGAGCGTGGCATGAATTTGATCTTATTACCCTTGGGGAATATTGCTTAGCATATCTTGGTTGATTATAATAAGTTTGTCTGGAATATCCTGTTCTAGGTTGAATCCTTTGGAATTTTGAGGGGAGGAACTTTTCATCACTGCAGCAATTATGTTTCCTGTGATAGCAGCCTCATTAATGTCTTTGCACAGTCTGATATAAATGATAAGTCTTTTTTACTTCTCCACAGCCTTATTGCATCCTGGCAATATTTATTAGCGTTCTCGTATGTTAATTGGATAACTAGGGGCATAGCTTGCTCGACTTTGCCGAAAATTCTAGATGTTGTTTTTAAGAGTCTATCTACAAAATCAGCATAAGGTTCATTAGGCTCTTGTATAACTTTTGATAGGCTGCCTTGCAGATCCCCTGTGCCTGATATTGTCTTCCAGGCTTTGACAGCTGCTTTGTGTATCTGGGCATACACACCAGGATCGTATTGTAGCTGATTTTGTAGTTCGGCGAACTGACCTTCCCCTGTGAGCATATCTATATTGCATTGAGGGAAACCTGCTGCAGCATTTCTCTTTGCTATTTCTGAACAAAGTTCCTGTAATTGAGTTTTCCAGATTAGGTATTGTCCCCCACTTAGTACTGCTTTGCATAGACTTTTCCAATCTGAGGGGGCTAAGATTAGGGTGTTAAGTGACTCTATCATACTTAATGTGAATGGAGCTTGAGGCCCATAGGTCATTACCGCCTCTTTAAAATTCTTTATTGTTTTAAAGTCTAGGGACTGGTGATACCTTTGTCCCTCTTCATTTTGAAATACTGGCAGTTCTAGGTGCTCCTGCGGTCTATGTTGTTCGAGAGCGTATAAGCGCTCAGAAAGGCCGCCAATTTCTACCTCAAGGGCACGTACACTCTAATCAATACTCCTTATTGTTTCTGTTAGGGATTCTATCCATGAAGGAGCAGAGGGCACTAGTGGTTCCTCTATTTGACGGTCTTTTCTCTTTTTTAATTTCTTTTTGTTCTTTTTATTGGAGACTGTGCTCCCGAATCGCTTTTTGATTCTTTTTCACTACTAGCTTCATAATTCCTAACCAGCTCAGTGGAGGAGACCGTACTTTCATGGTTTGGCTCCTTGTTACTATTATCACTTTCACTAGTATCCTGAGTTTCAGCTTCTAAGGAGAGTACATACTCCTCGGCTAATTTTATTAAGTTTCTGATGGCTTTTGCAGTTCTTACTTTTTAATTTACATTACTACTCTCCTTGCTGGTCTCAACTGAGTCAGAGGATATGCTTTCTTGTTCACTTTTCTCACTATTCTCTGAGTTCTCGATATCAAAAATTTCATTCATGGCTTTTATAAACCGACTTTTTGTTATATTCACTCCCATTTTTTTAAATTTTCTTTTTTTCTTACCTGGCCGCCGAATTCTCTGTACAGGCCACCACTTGTTGATGCCTGAAGCAAAAGCCGCCTGGAGCAACGAACGCTGCAGGAAAATTCGGAGACAGGATGAAAATGAAAAAAAGGTCTTTTATTCTTCTTCTCTCTCTGGCTCCAGCAATCACTCCAAATGCTCTAACCACAACCACCACCTTCTTCTTCCCACACACTCTAACCAACCTCACCCAGTTATATACATATAGCTTTAACAAGGACAAGTGCTTACAGCTCGAGCTTACAGGTGTGTCACACAGTGTTCACGGGCATACAAAGATTCTTTGAATAATGTATTAATATCAGGTGGAAACTAGAACATCTTTTATGGCTCTTAGCTAACCGCAATCTTTAGCTATCTCCTTGATTATAGGCTCCTTCACCTCCATATAGGCCCAACCTCCAAGTATAATAATATTGGGCTTAATGTTTAAAATGTGAATTTGAGGGGCAAAATTTACTCCATAGAAGAAGATTTTTAATATCCAGAAAATATAAAAAATATCACAAAATTTATTGACAATAAAATCAGCCTGAATAAAAAATGCAAAGTGACTTGCATAGATATTTCTCCAAATAAGGTAAACAAATGGTTAATAGGCATTTTAAAGGATATTCAGCAGTCACTACCTCAAATAAATATGAAAATACAAATCAAAATCATAATGAGCCACACATCCCACCCATTAAGATGGTGGCAATCAAAAGTAAAATAGAAAATAAGTAGTGACACAAAGCTGAAAAAAATAGGAATTATTGTTAACTCTTGGTGGGAATAAAGGATAGTGAAGGTGTTGTATGCAGTATAGTAATTCCCCAAAAATATAAAAATAAAATTACCATATTTTCTTGAAATTCCAGTTTTGAGAATATATCCCCCCAAATATGATAGCAGAAACGTGAAGTGATATCTCTACATTCATATTCATGGAAGCCCTATACAAAATAACCAAAAGATAGAAGTTAAGTAACTCAAGTGTCTATCAATGAATGAATGGATTAACAAAGTAGTGTACATACATAAAATAGAATAAACGAAATTGTAACACATGAAACAACACGTACACATCTTGAAGTAATTATGCTTGGTAAAATAAGTCAGTCATGAAATTATATGTATTGTATTATTTAACTTTTTGGGCTACTTTGAATACTCAAATACATAAAGGAATAAAATAGAGTAATAGTTTCCAAGGATTAAGGAAAAGGAATAGGGGGTTTTGTTTAATTGTTACAGATTTTAGGTTTGTGAAATGAAGAGTACTGGAGATAGACTGTGGAGATGTTGTGAAATAATTGAACATATTTAATGCCACCGAACTGTATTCTTAAAAACAGGATGCTAAATTTCATATTCTAATAATTTTTCCATAGTTTAAAAAATACATAAATGCTCTGGGATAAAATTTTAATATAGTTAATATTACTGACAAATAAAATTAAATGGAATAGTTACTTTGAGACACAATGAGTTACACATGTTTGTAAAAAATTATGTTACTAAGTTGAGTTTTTACCCAAAAGAGCCATCTATTTTCAGACTTTAAAAATTGTGTAATTGCTAGTTTCTAAATAATTCTCATATTCACATGGACTCAAAGCACAGCTTCCAAAGACAGGAGCTCACAACAGAAAACTAAGCAAATTAGTGTATATTAGATAGCATTTTTACAACCGAGGAAAGCTATTGAAATAACATGAACCAGATGTTATCCTAAACTAAAACTTAGTCTCTTCAGAAACCCCTAAACTGTATCTGATATGCAATGCTTCAACTAAATGATGAATTAATGCATAAATAGTTATATTGTTTCTGTATTCTGAAAGGAAAGTAGACACCTGTGAAGATAATCTCTTTCCAGTTGCATTTGAATGACAGCTGTGTAATGCAAGGATGTGGGAAATGCATTAATTCATTTTAAATCTCATACACAATCTCATTCTGGACAACTTTATCTTAAAGAGCATTATGAGGAAAATTAAAGTTAATTTACTTTTAAACTAACACTTTATATAGAGCAAGGAAAAATTAGAAAGTGTGAAGGACAGAGCATAGTCCATAAACCACTAAATTTTTCTGTTAATTTACATCTCTTTCCAATTTACAATTTGAAAACTAATGGGTGATACCTAGTAGTTTTTCTGAATACAATGTCATTTTAGATAGTTCTGTAATCTTGTGTTAGTTCAAATATTTAAAAAGTTGGTGCTATATACTAAAAAAAAAAAAAAAAAAAGTTCTGAAATCGTATCCTATAGGTATATCATAGATCACAAGAAATTTTCTGATGCTAGAGCAGTTATTTAGCTATTATGAAGACCTTAAATAAGGAGGAGACATGGATGCAAAAACTAGACAATACAGTCAATAGACATATAGAAGTATAATTGTAACTTGGTGTGATAGGTAAGGTGACAAGTTGAGGGAAAGGTAAAAGGGAATAGACAACCAAGGAAAGGTGGCAAGTGAGGATATCAGGAGTATGTCCAAACCAAAGGAGTATGGAGAGGGTACTCCAATGAGGTCAACATCCCAGTTCATGAAAGTGCTTTTTGACACCAGCAGGGGTGCAAATTAGACAGACATTTCCATACTAATGCACCTAAGCCAGGGTCTGCTAGAAAAACTAAAATAGACTATTGATCATTTGGCACTTTGTGGCTCTCTGAGGCCAGGGAAGCCCCTAGCCATGACTAGCATGGCTGAATTCCCAGACTGATTATCTTTACTCTCCTCTCAAGCAGACACAATGAGCAATAGTCCCCATTGTCCATGACAGAACTGGCAACACTTCTTTTGCTCCTGATGGGAACAGAGTTTGTCAGTTGAGACTAGGTTGCTCCTAATTTGTATTTTCTCTATGCAGAAAACTTGTCCTTTTGGCAGGATAATTACCCCTGTTCAAAAGGCCCTATAATAGAACTCCTCATCTTTTCAAACATTCAGGAATCCACCTACTATCTCCCTTGTGGCTTTAAGTACCCTCCAAAAGGAAGGAGGTAAAAGAAATGAGGATACCATTATGACCACCACAGAACATCTCCTATCATTGATTTATAATACATGCTGTTATCCTCAATATACAGGAAAAGAAGAACCATACATATGGATTGAGAGGTCACATTCCCAGCTCAGAGGACTTTCCTAGACTTAGAGACTTCAACTGGGATCCTTTTCCAGGTGGCTGCCTCCATTCCTGATTCTTTTTCTCCTGAGAATTCTGGAATCTGAGTTACAAAAAGAAATACTGGGGACCTGGACCACTGGCCATGGTAAGCTTGGCTAATATCTAACTGGACATCGTCTCTCTCAGACAGATTTTGGGCCAAGCCAGTCTACTCAATCCCAGGCTAGGGCCACCCTCTTGGATTCATAAAAGAGTGAGGTAGGGGAATGGGTGACACTCATTAAGACCTCTTCTTTCCTTTTGTTTCCTGATGAGATCCATTACTTCCCAAATCCCAAGATTCTCACTTCTCTTCTGTCTGTTCAAAAACTGGGGTAATTTGGGCTCACAATTAAAGAGAAATTTTTTTATCTTCTTTTGCAGCACCTAGGAGGCTTGACTTCAGTGCCCATTGGGAGATGAAGAACAATGGCCACCTCAGGACACCCTGAATCACAATACCATTCAGCAGTTACACCTTTTCTGTAAATGGAGGGGCAAATGGAGTAAAATACCCTGTACTTTTTTAATATCTTTATTTTATTCATTTATTTTTGTGTGGTGCTGAGGTTTGAACCCAGGGCCTCACACATGCTAGGCAAGTGCTCTACCATGGAGCCATGAAGTGGTCCTCATTTGTCCTTTTAACTCATATATCATCCTTAACTAGCAAAGGATTGTAAACTTGAAACAAATACCTTAGAGGGAGTCTGCTGCTCTAAAGGAGACAACAAATTCCCCCAAAATAAAAACTTATTGACAGAAGAAAACAATTAAACAGAAAATCCTCTTAGCCCCATCTGAAGAAAAGTAATAGGTCCTAAGACCTCTTTTCCTTTATACCCGAATTTAGAAGGAATGGAGTCCAGCCCTTCTTACTCAGGGGCAAACTTCACCTGTGGTCATAAAGTTGGTAAGAAATTTGCTACTTAGGGGGGCTGGGGTTGTGGCTCAGCGGCAGAGTGCTCTCCTCGTACGTGTGCGGCCTGGGTTCGATCCTGAGCACCGCGTAAACATAAATGCATTGCATTGTGTACAACTAAAGTAAATAAATAAATATTAAAAAAAAAAGAAATTTGCTACTTAGGGCCTATTTCCCCTCAGGAAAATAGTGGCGGTGGGTGGGTGGAGGGAGGATTTTGACCTTAGATGGTACATGTCCCTTTTTTATTAACAGAATTAAAGGACATAAAGAAAGACCTTGAGAGCTACACTTAAATTCCACAACAATATATTCAGACCTTATAGTGGTTATCACATCTTTATGGCTTAGCATGGAAGGATGTTACATGGCTTTTGAGTCACACATCAACTTCCTTGGAAAAACAAAGGGTTTTATTAAAGGCTACTGAAAATAGAAAATAACAACTAAACAGCAGAGGGAGTATAAATATGGCTGGAAAGATTTGGAACATTCCCACTGGGAATCAGGCAGTTCCCCTTAATAAAACTGGAATGCTAAAAGAGAGAGAGAGATGACTGAAATAGACATCACTATATATATACACACACTATTGATAAGGGCCCAAGTTAAGCCTTTGAATTATGCTCAATTAACATTGTTTCCTGAGAAGGAGAGCCACCAGCAATCTTACAGAAATTCTGAGAAGCTATTACTAAACATTAATATTGATTCAGAGTCATAGATGAAGGAAATATTCCTAAAGAAAAATTCTTGGCCCAATCTGCCCCAGAAATACATAGAAAAGACTAAAAATTGATGGTGGAATGGGCAAAGCCTTGATGCAGTGGTTTGGGCTGCTGCAATAGTCTTTTATAATAGGAACTTAGAAAAACAGAAAAATCTCAGACAGATTTTGGGCCAAGTTAGTCTACTAAATCCCAGGATAGGGCCACCCCTTTGGATTCATAAAAGAGTGAGGTAGGGGAATGGGTGACAAATGACATGGTGAATTAGTGGCAGTTCTGTAGGTGGGGGGCGCTGGATATACTTCACTTCTTGTTTCTCTTGAGGTAAAGAAAGCCAAATTAAGAGGAAATGCCACCAAAGGCACAAATCTCCCATACTACTTTCTGGACATGCCCACTATGGGGAGCGTGGAACCATCAGAAGGTTAAACATCATTGGAAACTTTTAGAGAAGGAAGCCATTTCCTACCAGGTCCTAGTAATGGGTTTCAGGGTTTTCCTTTATGGCTTCTGTTACTGAAGTACAATTCAAGTAGCCCCGGATGACCTTGCACATGGACAGGCACAACTTCCACCAATAACAATTGGTGACATAGGTGTGTTCTTATTTTTATGTATTCAATTGCTTATATTAAGTAGGATTTTTCAAATGTATGTACATGCACTGATGTTAGGGTTATACATATTTAAAATGATTGTGTCTTATTGGATGATTCCCTTAGTCAGTATGAAGTGACCTTCATTGTTTCATCTGATTGAAGTCTACTTAATCAAGTATGAGAGTAATTATTCTTGCTTACTTTTGGTCTCCATTTTCAAGGTATATCATTTTACATTCTTTCAACTTCAACCTGTTTATGCCTTTACCTGTAAGATGACTCTTATAAACATCATGTTTTGGGGTTTGTTTATTAATCCAGTCTACCAATTTGTGTATTTTGATTTAAAAGTTTAGAACATTTACATTTAATGTTGTAGACAGGTGACTTTATTTCATGCCATTTTGATTTACTTTTTAATTTTTTTACAATTTTATTTGTTTTAATTAGTTACACATGATAGTAGAATGCACTTCGATACATCAGATATAGATGGAGTATGATTTCTCTTTCTTCCAGTTGTACATGATGTAGAATCCCACCAGTTGTATAGCTATATAATTTTAATTTAATTTTAATGCTTAATTCAGACCTCATTTTCCTATAATTAACTATTCTTCTAGTGCAACTCATTCCTTTGTTTATTTTCACCTCTTCTGCATGGAATATCTCTTCACATATGTTTTATGGGGGTGACTTAGTGCTTATCAATTATTTTTAGTTTCTGCTTACCATGAAGGATTTTATTTCATCTTCAATTATGTAAGATAATTTTTCTGGATATATTACTCTTGGTTGGAATACATTACATAATCTTTTAGGGCTTTGGTGTGTATTATTCCAATCCCTCCTGACTTTCACAGTTTGGGCTGAGAAATCAGTACAAATTCTAATTATATTACCTCTAAATGTGACTTGCCATTCTTTTCAAGTGGCTTTTAAAATTATGTTTTCTTTATTAGGTATTTTAATTAAAATGCATGAGTTTATCTTTTTTTTTATTTTGTTGACATTCTAAATGCCTTTTGTATTGGATTTCCTTCTTGTTCCTAAGATGTGGAAAACTTTCTGATATTATTTCACTGAACAGGTTTTGCATTCCTTTAGTTTGTATTTCTTTTCCTTCATGTGTGGCAATGGTTCTCAGATTTGATCTCTTAATATTATCCAAAATTTCTTAAATATTTTGGTTAACATCTCTTAATATTTTTTCTTCATTATAGACTTTATTTTCTAGGTTATGTATTTTGTCTTTGAGATCTGAGGATCCCTTTAAAGTGATCTAATCTACTGCTGATGCATTCTGCTCAGTTTTTCATTTGATGCATTGAATCTTTCGTTTCTAGTATTTCTCCTTATATTGGTTTGTTGTTTTCAGAATCTCTATGTCTTTGTTGAAATGTTCTTTCACTTCCTTTCTTAGTTCCTTCCTCAGATTATATTTTACTTCATTCAAAATTGTCTTTATCAACTTTCTTTATTATCTTTCTGGTATTTTATCTACTCTGATATTCATGGGGTCAGTCGTGTTGTGAACTATTTGGAATAGCTTTTTCTTTCCTCTGTGTCTTGATGTTAGTATTTTTACTCAAATTGAACTCATTGTTATGTCCATTCTCTTATATCACATTGAGGGATGATACTAGTCTTAAGTAGTTACAGTCATTTCAGAACAATGTTTACAATAATAAATCTTTAAAAATTATTATTAATAATATTCTTTATCAGTCCTCTAAGCTATTGCTGTTATTTGTGTTTTAGAAATAGGGTGTTTTACTTCTGATGCTTCAGTTTATTTGCCATTTGTTTATTCTCAGATCTAAGATAAAATGTTAAGATTTTGGGGGGAGTCTATGTGTAAGTTTGACTGTAGGGTTTTACTCCCTTCTTTGGCTGGACAGCTCTCATGCTTCCTCTTCCTGTGAGTCTCATACCGTAAGAGCCCTAATAAGGAGATAGCTAAGATGGCGGCTAGCTGAGTGCCATAAGAGGTGTTTAAATATTTTTCACCTGATATTCATGCATTTATCTAAGAATCTTTCTATGCCCATGAACACTATGTGATGCACCTGTAAGTTTGAGCTGTTAACATGTGTATACTTGTTAAGGCAAAAAGTATTTAACCGAGTGAGGTTGGCTAGAGGGTGTGGTTGGAGTTGGAGAGGTTGTTGGAGCCAGAGAGAGAAGTTAGAAGAAGGAAGAATAAAGAACCTATTCATTTCCAGTCTGCCTCTGAATTCTTTCCCGCAGTATCATTGCTGCAGGTGGCAATAGCTTCAGGCGGCAACAAGTGGTGGCCCGTACAGGGAGTTCGGAATCAGGATGGTAAGAAAATCGAGGAGCCTCGCAGGAGTCTCATCAGAGCGATTAAAATGGGTTTGAAAATAACTAAGACCCGAGTGATAAAGGCTATGGAGAAATTCTTTGATATAGCTGACTCACTTGATAGTGAGGATAAAAGTGATCATGAAAGCATAGCCTCCGCTGAGTCAGTTAGGACCAGTAAGGATAGTATTAGTGTGGACTCAAAAAAGACAAAGGTCCGAGCTGCTAAAGCTATTCAAGATTTATTAGAGATAGCTGAAGAATACATGCTCTCAATTGAACCTGGTAATCAGGATGTTACTACCAGTGAAAGTAGTAGTAGTGAGGAGGAGTCAAATAACCATGAAAGCACAGCCTTCTCCGCTGAGTCAGTTAGGACCAGAAAGGACCATCAAGTGGAGGAACCCTTTGTGCCCTCTGCTCCCTCATGAGTTGAATCAATTACAGAAACTATGAGGGGTATTTCTGAGCACTTGCGTGCCCTTGAAGCAGAGATTAACAGCCTTTCTGAGCGCTTGCGTGCACTCGAATGTCAAAACTCACAGGAACATTGGGGTCTGCCATTATTTGAAAATGAAAATGGACAGAGGTACCACCAATCATTAGATTTCAAAACTATAAAAAATTTCAAAGAAACAATGACCTATGGGCCCCAAGCTCCTTTCACGTTGAGCATGTTGGAGTCCCTTAACATTTTAACTTTAACCCCCTCAGACTGGAAAGGCTTATGTAAGGCAGTATTGAGCAGGGGACAATACTTGATTTGGAGGTCACAAGTCCAGGAGTTTTGTGTAGAAACAGCTAGAAGAAATGCAACTGCAGGATTTCCAGACCGTAACGTAGACATGTTAACTGGAAAAGGGCAGTTTGCTGATTTACAGCTTCAGATTCAGTATAATCCTGGAGTTTATGCTCAAGTATATGCCGCATCTGTTAAGGCATGGAAAACTTTACAAGGAACTGGTGACTTACAGGGTAGCTTGTCTAAAGTAATTCAGGGACCTAATGAGCCATATGCTGACTTTGCTGATAGGCTTTTGCGAACTGCAGATAGAGTGTTTGGAGACGTTGATCAAGCCATGCCATTAGTCATTCAGCTAGCATATGAAAATGCCAACAAATATTGTCAAGACGCTATCAGACCTTGGAAATCTAAAAGGGATCTTTCTGTATATATAAGATTATGCAAAGATATAAGTGACACCTTTGTCACAGTAAATGTGATTGCAGCAGCAATGAGAGGTGCTTCCCCTCAAAATTTCACAAAAAGGGCTCAACCTAAAAATTATTATAGTCAATTAGGTTATTCTAGGCAATATCCCCAAAGAGAAATAAGACCAAGCTCATATCGTGCCCCAGGCCACTGCCCCAGGTGTAAAAAAGCAAACAATTAGGCCAATAAGTGCAGATCTAAAACAAATATTTTTAAGAACATTTTGTCTAGGAATTCAAAAAAGGGGGCATGGGGCCCAATGCCCCAGGGCCCACAAATGTACGAGGCATTAGAGGAGGAATATCTTCAAACATCCATCCAGATGATTCCTCAACACAATCCCTCTTACCCATTGACTAGACCTCTGTTCCACCACCCAGATAGTGCTAACACCTGAAATGGGGGTTCAACTGATTCCCACAGGAGTCAGGTGACCTCTTCCCTCAGGAACTGTAGGACTTATCCTTGGGAGAAGGTCTAAAAGCTTATCAGGTTTTCAAGTGACTCCTGGTGTAATAGACTCAGACTACCAAGGAGAAATTAAGCTTATGCTTAGTTCACCTTGAGGCATTTGCTCTGTTAACCAAGGAGATAGAATTGCTCAGCTGCTTCTCCTTCCCAGTTTACAAGACTCATTTAAGAGTATGCCTCAAAATAGGAAAAATAGGGGATTTGGTTCAACTGGCTCGGGACCTATGGCTTGCTGGGTTCAAGATTGTTCACAGAGGCCTATGTGCAAAAGAAAAATTCAAGGACTAGAGATGGAGGGATTGATTGATACTGGGGCTGACTCTTCCATCATCAATCTATGAAAATGGCCCCAAGCACTGGCCTCTGCAGAAGGCTTCAACCAGTTTAAGAGGCTTGGGATATACTAACAGCCCAGAACAAAGTGCAACAGTTTTAAAATGGGAGAATGATGAAGGGCATAAAG
Source organism: Tamias sibiricus (assembly GCA_025594165.1). Taxonomy (NCBI): domain Eukaryota; kingdom Metazoa; phylum Chordata; class Mammalia; order Rodentia; family Sciuridae; genus Tamias; species Tamias sibiricus. Next base: position 81,431,753 of record CM046667.1, read on the forward strand.
GAACATTTCAACCTTATGTTTTGTCCAGCTTGCCAGTTACCTTATGGGGAAGAGATATTTAGCAACAAATGGGGATATACCTCACAACTATGCCTGCACCTGTTAAAAATAAAAATCTACAGGGTAATCTTACCCCTATTGAGCTTAAAGGAAATCATCATCAAAAAGGTAAAGGAAGCCGGGCGCGGTAGTGCACGCCTGTAATCCCAGCACTTTGGGAGGCTGAGGCAGGAGAATCACAAGTTCATAGCCAGCCTCAGCAATGGTGAGGCACTTAGCAACACAGTGAGACCCTGTCTCTAATAAAATACAAAAAAGTGCTGGGGATGTGACCCAGTGGTCGAGTGCCCCGAGTTCAATCCCCGGTACCACAAAAAAAAAAAAAAAAAAAAAAAAAGGTAAACGATATTTTTTTAGGGGCCACTGAGAAAACAATTTTGAAAATACCATGGCTTTCTGATAAGCCAGTTTGGGTCCCTCAGTAGCCCCTATCTAGAGAGACATTACAAGCGGCCCACCTACTAATCCAAGAACAACTAGAAGCAGGATGTATAGAACCTTTCACCTCTCCCTGGAATTCCCCCATATTCATGATCAGGAAAAAATCAGGGAAATGGCGATTGTTACATGATCTTAGAGAAATCAATAAAACCATGCAAATTATGGGCCCTACCAAAACTGGACTTCCTAATCCTGTAGCTATTCCTAAAAATTTCCATCTTATAACTCTTGATATAAAAGATTGTTTCTTTTCTATTCCTCTACATCCTCTGGATGCCCCCAGGTTTGCTCTTTCAGTTCCTTCTATTAATAATAATGGCCCTGATCAAAGATTTCAGTGGAAAGTTTTACCCCAGGGAATGGCTAACAGCCCCACTGTATGTCAAATCTATGTAGATAAAGTTATTCAGCCTATGAAGAACAAATACTCAGAGCTTATATGCCTCCATTATATGGATGATGTTTTGCTTGCTCATCCTAATCAAGAATTCTTATTCACCATATTTAGTGATATATCAGAAAATTTGAAATGATATGGACTAAACATTGCTGAAGAAAAGGTTCAAACTAGATCTCCAATATTATATCTAGAATTCCAAATTATGGATACTTTTATTGGGCCTCAAAAAGTTTTAATAAATAAGGAACATTTGGCCACTCTTAATGATTTTCAAAAATTGCTGGGAGACATTAATTGGCTTCGCCCTACACTAAGCCTCACTACTGGCCAATTAAAACCCTTATTTGATATCCTTCGCGGGAACCCTGATCCATCTTCACCACGAACATTGACTCCTGATGCTAGGGAAGTTTTAAAGTTGGTAGAAAAGGCCATTGAAGGATCCCATTGTGATAGAATTGATTTTGCTCGACCACTGATATTAATCATTATTTCTTCACAATATACACCCACAAGAGTATTTTGGCAACAGGGGCCTTTATTATGGATACATTTGCCCGTCTCTCCTAAAAGTACAATTGAGTCTTATACCTTCATGGTGGACAAACTTATTCTTCAAGGACTTAAGACTTCCACTAAAATATTTGGCATTCACCCCGCTACTATTATTATTCCCTATTCGTCATCACAGGTTGAATATTTATGCTTCAATGATAATGATTGGGCTATAGCTAAATGCTCTACCTCTGCAAATTTTGATAACCATCTTCCTAAGTCTCCTATACTATCTTTTTGTATCAATCATTTCATTATATTTCCACAGGTAATAAAAAATCAACCTATTCCTAAGGCATTAAATGTATTTACAGATGGGTCCTCTAACGGTACTGCTGCAGTAGTCACTCAAAAAGAAAATATGATTCATATTACTGCCCATAAATCAGCTCAATTAGTTGAGCTAGAAGCTATTATTATAGCTCTTGAAAGTTTTAACAAACAGCCCATAAATATTTTTTCAGACAGCCACTATATTGTACATGCTGTCCCGAAATTGGAGCTAGCAGGTACAATAGCACCTCATACTCAAGCCTTTAAATTGTTTTTTCAAATTCAAATCCTTCTATGGGAATGTAAAGAACCTTTGTTTATTGGACATATCAGAGCTCATACTAATTTGCCTGGTTTTCTCCATGAAGGTAATCGAAAGGCCGATGCCCTCACTCAAACAATCTTTATATTTTTAGCAGTCCAAAAAGCTACCTCGTTCCATTCTCAATTTCATGTTAGTAGTACTACTTTACAACAAAGTTTCAAAATAACTAAAGATCAAGCTCAAACAATTGTGAAGGCTTGTCAATCTTGTGTGACACATTTGCCCAATCCACATTATGGGGTTAACCCAAGAGGATTAATGCCCAATCATTTGTGGCAGATGGATGTCACTCATGAGCCAAGTTTTGGAAAATTGTGATTTATTCATATGACCATAGATACATGCTCAGGCATGATTTTTGCTTCCTTACATGCTGGAGAAAAAGTTAAAGATGTTATATCTCATTGTCTATAAGCTTTTGCTGCATTGGGCATTCCCAAAATGTTTAAAACAGATGATGGCCCTGCATATACGTCCTCATCTTTCAAACAGTTTTGCTCAAAATTCAGTATACTCCATAAGACTGGTATTTCGTATAATCCTCAAGGCCAAGATATAATTGAATGAGCTAATCACATACTCAAAATTATGCTTTGGAAACAAAAAGAAGGAAATTGGACAAATCCTAGGGACAGATTGGCCATTGACCTTTTTACTTTAAGTTTTTTAACTTTGGATTCCAAAGGATATTCGGCTAGAGACAGACACTGGAATCCACATCAACAACATAAACCATTGGTTTACTGGAAGGATGTTCTTTCAGGCACATGGAAGGGCCCAGATCCAGTATTAATTTGGGAGAGAGGATCTGTTTGTGTTTTTCCACAGCATGAGTCCTCCCCAGTGTGGATACCATCAAGATTAATAAAACAGGTACCAAATCAAAAGGACCAAGATGAAGTTTTTGTGGAATGATTCCCTTAAGAGAGTTATCAATCCGCGCACCTGTGCGAGTTCGTCTCTTTTCAGACGATGGGTAAATCTTTGCTTCTTCAGCTAAGAAACTTTTAAGCTGCATGCTTTTTCCTTCAATAAATTCACAACTTAAGTCTCATTCCCGCCCAGGACGAGAAGATCTCTCTTTAGTGTGCATACAATTGTATTTTTTCTTTTTTATATATGTCTTCATGTCTGTGCGCTTGTCTATATTTCATGTAAATGTGACGTCACAAATATATGTCTTTATGTTTGTGCGTCTGTCCAATGTGACGTCACAAATAACAAAAACCTAGTGCTCATGAAAATTAATATTATATAAAAATAAAAAAATGGATCCAAATAACTTTGATTCATTTAAGTTAAAAAGTATTCAAATTGTGTAAACAATTAAAAAATGAAGGTACCTTCAATCTTAATTTATAAGTATCTCTAGGACTTCTCTTCAGCAAGGAATATGACTAATACTGTTCAACCTGATATTTTGGTATTTGTCATGGGATTGTTTATTTGTAATTAACTTTTTTTGTTAAATAGCTGATTAATTTAAATTGTTTCAACAGGTATATTCATGGAAGGTTGCTGTGTATGCAGAGGCTCAAAAGTTCCAGCTAACAAATTATTTTTCTAAAATGCTCTTAGCTTTTCTTTAATTTATCTTAAATGTAATATTTTGTCAGCTAAATACCCTCAGTCTTTCTTTAATCCATTCTGAATGTGATATTTTGTCAGCTTATGTTCGTGGAAGCTCAAGCAGCAATGTGTGTGAGCAGAGATCAACTTCAATTACCTGATCTAATAATTCTATTTTTTAGTTTGACAACTTGCTTCTTGACTTGGTGCTGGAATAGCACTGCCTTTCCTCTAATGATTGATGCTTGAGTTTCTAGGTAGCGGGCCCTGAAGATTTGTCGGTGGCATTGTCTAGACATAAAAAAAGACAGCTGCTGCTACAGCTGCATGGATCTCAATAGCTACAAGCATCCCTGCTGCTCAAGCATCAAACAACTTCACCAGCAGTGTGGCCTCTGCTCTGCATGCATGAGGCCTCCTAGACCAACATGTTAGCAAGTGGACATTTTGATAAATCTTTCTACTGTAAGATGTTTGGGACATTGCATGGGACAATACCTTGCGGGTATTTGTCTAGAGAACTCAGCACGTTACTTAATGGAACTTAGGGCAGCTGATTTGTTTAAAGAACTTGGTACGCTATGGAACTTGGCTCATCATCAAAAAACTTGCCGCCTCAGAACCAGAGCATCTCCTCATGATTGGATGGCTGGTAGTCAATAACTGGACAGTCTCATGTGGCCAACATATCAACCTAAGACAGGAGTCAAGGGCACAGCCTTGATTATCCGATGATGGGTAAGAATGTTGGTTGCACATGTAGACATCTAAAACAGACACAGTCAATCCTGATGTAGTAAGGGCTCGATTGGATGGCTGGTAGTCAATGACAGGAAAGTCTCATGTGGCCGACATATCAACCTAAGACAGGAGTCAAGGGCACAGCCTTGATTATCCCATGACAGGTAAGAATGCCGGTTGCACATGTGGATGCCTAAGACAGGCACAGTCGATCCTGATGTGGTGAGAGCTCACCCATCTATTTTTCCCTCTTTTAAAACAAAAGGGGGGAAATGTAAGAGCCCTAATAAGGAGATAGCTAAGATGGTGGCTAGCTGAGATCCAGAAGAGGTGTTTAAGTATTTTCACCTGATATTCATGCATTTATCTAAGAATCTTTCTATGCCCATGAACACTATGTGATGCACCTGTAAGTTTGAGCTGTTAACACGTGTATATTTGTTAAGGCAAAAAGTATTTAACCGGGTGAGGTTGGCTAGAGGGTATGGTTGGAGTTAGAGAGGTTGTTGGAGCTGGAGAGAGAAGTTAGAAGAAGGAAGAATAAATAACCTATTCATTTCCAGTCTGCCTCCGAATTCTTTCCCGCAGTATCGTTGCTGCAGGCGGCAATAGCTGCAGGCGGCAACATCATACAATGTACTGGAAGAAGGAGAGTGGAATGAATAAGCCTACCCTCCAGCCCTTTCTGGGCTTGAAATAGATGACTAAGCATTCACCAAATTTGACCTGATTTTAATTGGTCTCATTTTTCTCCACCTCCGTGTCAGTGAGGCTCCTAATCCCAGAGCTCAGATTACCTGTTTCATGTGCAAGGGTTGTTCACTCCTTCAGATTTCTACACTCAATTTCTCAGTGAAGAACTGGTATTTTTAATCATTCCTGTGGCACTCCTATGATAGTGTGGCTTCCCTTACATGAACTTATTGCATTCCCTCAAAAGATAAACTAAATGGATTAAAAATATATTAAAGATATAGTTCATATTTTAGTCAGTTTTTTTTTCCTGCTGTGAAGAAAAGACCTGACAAAAATGATTTTAGGTGAGGAGAAATTTATTTAGTGGCTCATGGTTTCAGAGGTCAATGTCCATAGAAAGTCAGCTCCATTTGTTGGGCTCCAGGTGAGGCAGAACATCATGTTGAAAGAGTGTGGCAGAAGGAATTGGTTTACATGATGATCAGGAAGCAGAGAGAGAGAGAGAGAGAGAGAGAGAGAGAGAGAGAGAGAGATTCCACTCACCAAATATAAAATATGTATCCCAAAGGAAAGCCCCCAATGACCTCTCCTCCAGCCATACTTTACCCACCTCCCGTTACCACTCAGTTAATTCCATTAGTGGGATTAATTTACTGATTGTTTTAGGACTCTCATAACTCAATCATTTCTCCTCTAAACATTCTTGCATTATTTCACACATGAGATTTTGGGGAACATATTACATCCAAACCATAACAGCTCAAATTGTAAGGGAGTTGGTTTGGGCATGGTGGTTCATGTTTGTAATCCCAATGACTCAGAAGGCTGAGGAAGGAGGATTGCATTTTCAAGACCAGCCTCACTCAGCAACTTAGCTAGGCTCTCAGCAACTTAAGATCCTGCCTCAAAATTAAAAAAAAGAAAGAAAGTCTGGGAATGCAACTCAGAGCTTAAGTGCTTCTGGGTTCAATTTTTAATACCAAAAAATACAAAACCAAAAAAAGTAAGAAAGTTGTTGGGATATGAAAGCAGTAGGAAGTTGGAATATTCAAAAGGTGAGAGAAGAAAAATACAATAAGATTGTACATGAAGGCTCTAAAGAGGTAGAAATTGAAGAGGTGGAAGAGAAAGAATAAAATGTTTTGCTCTTAGAGGGAGAGGTGAGAATGGTAACAGTAATAAGCAAAAAGACAAGTAAGAGTAGAACAACATCTGCACTCCTCATTGTCAAACAAAAAAAGCTAAATAAATAAAAAATAAAAACAACAACAAAAAAAATCAGAAACAAACAAGAAATGCAGAAAGATTAATAAAAGGAAATAAAATAATAAATCAGGTAAAAAAAAAAAAAACAGAAACTTATGTATATATGTGTGTGTGAATTAATCAACAAATATAGTCAGCACAATTAAAAAAATATTAATAATAAAAAAGAAAAACAATAAAAAGTTTTAATAAAAAATAAATTAAATTTTTCCACTGGTGTAGTTGAGGTTGAGCATTTATATCTAATTCAAGACTCTTCATTTGTCCCTTCCTTCTTAGGCTACACAATTCTTAGCATGAATGATCCAGGCCTGGATAATATTAAACTCAACCTCCTTTTTGTAATTTTGACCACTATGCCTGCTAGAGAAGATTTAAACATGTAGCCAGTTCAATTGGCCCTCAGCTTCTTAGTTTACTAGTGCAGACAAATGGAACTAGAAATACTTTCTATTGGGATTTTGACCAGACGTTTTTGATTGCTACTCTTCTTGGTAGAAAGTGGTGCAGAGATCTATTTGGAAAGTTCTGACTGCTGGAGACAAGTTCTAAACTAAACTTTGGACCTTTGGGGTATGTGTTCCAGAGTACTTGGGCTGGGCCTCAGATTCCAATGTCTCCCCAGAATTCTACTCTGTGTCATGGTGACAGATAAGCCTGGGTTTATGGTGCCCAGCATGTTTATTATAGCCCTCATACCATCCCAATATGATTTCTAAGTCTCTGACCCCTAAGTAATCATGCCAGCAAGCTCAGACTTCACCAATTCTCAGCTGATAAATCATACAAATAGCACAAAAGAAAATTAGTTTGTACTCTCCATTCTCCAATGTAATCAAGCTGGTATTTCTGTACAATTTTCATGATACTTTTTTGCTGGTCTTTCATATACCATGGGGTTCAAAGGAAGAGCAAATTGCAATCTCCTCTCTACCGATGGATTTACTATTCTCTATCATCATTTTCAGATCATGACTTGTCAAATGTGCTTTTGGTCATCTACTAAGGATTTTTTGAGAGAGAGTGGAAATATTTTTAAGGACTTTCATTTTTCTGTAGGAACAAGAATCAGTATGAAGTTTTCAAGCTGCTCCTCCATTTCTCTTCTTCACTTAAAGGTTCAGAAACTTGTAGCACATATTGTAGGCCAGATTTGTTTGCTGTCTTTGTCTTTTTGTGTAATTCCTTACTTTGCATTGACAAAATACCACTTACCCTGCCAAGCTCATATGCATTTCCTTGCATCATTTTTTCACTACACTATTGTCTCTGGGTTTCTGTGAATCTATGACAGACAAAAATGAAATATAATAGTTATCTTCAGACACACAACTCATTATGAAGACTTTTATCCTACAGTTCAAATTCAAAACAGCAGAGAAAGTGAAACAAACAGCTTTTTATTTTGATAACTTTTCTCTCTGGCTCTAACAATGACTAACATGCGCCACACACACCACCAAAATGGCGTAGACCCGATCAGCAATCTGGCTCAAGTCCCTCGAGATCCCGGGCCAAGTCTCGCGAGATCCTGGGCCAAGTCCTGTGAGACTACGGAAGGCGACAATGCCCAAATCTCCATGGCCCATAGTCAACCGCAATTTAAGCCATCTCCCCAAACAGGGCTCCTACAGTACAGACCTTGTTACTGGATATATGTAATCCTCCTTTTGAGAGGGCCAGGTAAGCTGAGCCCAGTTGCTGGACATTAGGATCTCCCAGGATGATATCATCCATATAAATATATAGGGTGAGCTGTGATTTCTCTATTAAGGGTGACAACAGACATGAGACATAATGTTGACAAAAAGCTGGGCTATTAGCCATACCTTGAGGGAGGACTACTCATTCATACTGTTCATCTGGCCTTTGGAAATTGATGGAAGGAACAGAAAAAGCAAATTTCTTGCACGCATCCGGATGCAAGGGAATAGAGAAAAAACAATCTTTGATGTCAATCACAATTAAGGTTAAGTCTCTTAAAATAGAGGGAATCCAGGGGAGGCCACGTAGAGGAGTGCCAACAAGGATCATCCTATCATTAAGTTTTTGGAGATCTTGTAACATCCTCCATTTCCCTGTGGCCTTCTGTATAACAAAAACAGGACTGTTCCATGGACTAAGAGAGGGTCTAATATGTCCTAGAGCTAACTGTTCTTCAATAATTGCCCTAAAATGTTTTAGTTTATCAGTAGGAAGTGGCCACAGCTCTACCCAGACTGGAGGGCCATCTCGCCATTGAATAGCGGGAACTTGGGGAGCAATGGCCCTTAGGATTGGGGGTGAGGCCCTACTTGGGGGTTGGAAGTTTCCCTCCCTGTATCTTCAACTAATATATCATCTTGAAATTCTCTATGGCTAGTGGTAATGTAGGCTTCAGCCTCTCCTAAGATGTCCTGCCCTAACAAACTAGAGGTTAATCCAGGGGCCACAAGGGGGCGAACTTCCCCTTGATTTCCATATACGTCTCTCAATCTAAGCCAATTTTGGTTTCCTCTGATTTAGTGTTTCCTCCTACCCTGAGTAGTTGGGGCCCTGGAATTAGTTTCCACTGATGTCGGATCTCTTCCTTCCTTAGTATAGTGCGGTCTGCCCCAGTATCGATCAGGCAGTGAAATTTTTTTCCTGCTATATAGATATCCATGTTTGGTCTAATCCCTGGGACAATATGAACTGTCCAGTGCGCCTTAGGGGGACTGTGAGCAGGGGAACCTCCTTGGTGTAATGGGGCTGGAGGATGCCCCTTTAGGAGTTTAAAGGTTTCCCCTGAATATCAAATCTAGATTTGCAATCCTTTCTCCAATAAAACCCTTTCTTTCATCTAGGACAAAGTGTTTTAGGAGCGGTTGGTCTCTGGGCTTGGCCAGGGGAGCATTCTAGAGGCTGACTAAGGCCATTGCAGCAGTCCCTTTTAAAATGGCCCTGTCATCCACACTTAAAACAGGTCCCTTTTTTCTTCAAGGCTGCTGCTAAAATCTCAGTTTGAGCACTAAGAGCTGCTGTTAAGGATTGGGTTTCTTGTGTTGCCTGATTTTGGAGAGCAGCAGCTAAGTATTGAGACTGATGGGTTTGGGTGCCTATATCTTTAGTTGCTAAGATCCATCTCCCCATGAATCTCTCTTTCAACCCCACACAGGCTAGCTTATGATCAGTAGTCATTCACCCCCAAATCAGCATTTTAGCAAATTAATTCCTCAGAGGACCAGGTGGAAATTTCCTTTGAAGGCTTTTTTCCACTCTCTCAATGAATGTGGCCAGGTCCTCATTAGCCTTTTGAGTGATTCCAGCTATAGGAGGCTCTGAAGGGCATTCCTCTAGCTTCTTCCAGACTGCCATCCCTAAGGCTCGCACCTGCTCTCTGTAAGGCTCAGGTATAGCTGCCTGTTGAATGCCCGTGGAATATTGGTCATTAACTTCCGATAGCATTCCATAAGTTATTGCTATAGGGGGATCTGCAGATCGGTTTCTTTCTGCTTGCATGTGGCATTCGTCAGTGAATTAGGCACACCACTTTACAAATAGGGGACCTGGTAAAACAGCTTTAGTCAGGTTCTTCCAGTCTTGCGTGGTGCATTGCTGGTGTGCTAGACTTTGTAATATAGTTTCGGCCCACGGCGAGTTAGGCCCGTCTTCCGAGACTGCTTTCTTTAATTCTTTTAACTCTGGAGTCTCCCAGGGGTACCAAAGACCTGGCCTGTTCTCTCTGGAGTCTAGATTTAGTGGGAACACCATTACAGATGGAAAAGTTTTCCTAGGGGGGCGGCAGCAGCTGCTGTGCTCTGGCTGCTGGCGCAGATGGAAAAGTCGGCGGCAGCCTCTGTGAATGCTCGCTGGCCATTTCCCGGAGGAACGGTGGTAGCCGCTGCGGATGCTCGCTGGCCGTATGAGGTGGCACAGATCCCCTGGGGGGCGATGCTTGTAATGGCGCTTCAGCCATGTAAAATGGCGGATCCTGAGTGTAGGATGGAGGACCGCATGGCGGGTGGCCTTCACCCTCTGAGAACTTCTGAGGAAACTCAAGGGGAGGGGCTGCAGGCCCCTGAGACTGTAGGTGATTGCCAGCTTTTTCTAATTCCAAAGAGCTTGAGAGCTGAGATTCAGTCTCCCGTTCGGAAGCTTTTTTTACCTATATCCTTATGAGCGGAGGCACCTGGTCTGTGGCCTCTGGGGATTCTTTTGTGGGCTGCATAAAAGAACATGCCTTAAGGGCGTAAAGAGTGGGGTAGACTCCCGGCGGAGGGATCTCCCTGTACTCATTTTCTCTTTCTCTCAGGAGCTGTTCTGTGTGATGCCATGTCTTCCATTCATTAAAGTCAGCTTTAGAAAGCCATGGAGCTGCTCGCATTAAAGCGCTCCAAACTTTTTTCTGCTTGGGCATCAGAAATTTGTAAACCTTGCTTTCTAAGTATGCTCCTCCATGCCTCGAGGGCTGGATCCTGAGATCTAGCAAAGACTAAAATTTGCCCCATTGTAGAGGATACTCCTATCAGATAAGCCCTTCAGCTCAAGCTATTAGCTCAGCCTGCTGATAATTTGCCCTGTGCTTGGTGTCAAAATATAGCAAACTTACGGTAATGGGTTGAGGTCTCTAGACCCCTGCCCCGGTGGGCCCAAAATGGATCTTTCTTTGTCCAGCAAAGAATGAACGATGGGGAGAGCCTACCTCGGCAGAGACAAGGCTGAGAGGATAGGAGTCACTAATGCCTCCTCTGCTGCCTTCAAAAGGACTCAGAGCCATGTTAAGGAGTTCAGTCAGATGGACGGTGCTGCAAACTCATTTATTGAAAAGGTGGACAATGCTTTATGGTGGACAGTAGCCAATTGGTGAACAGCAGGGTGGTTTCAGTTCTCACAAAACGTCACAGCCATGACCTCTGCTTAGCCTTGATCTGTATCAGGGCATAGCAAGTAGCCCAAAATGCCAGAGCTTTCCATCCTGTCGGCTGAGAGTGTCCAGAAGGTCCGACAATGTTGAAGACAGGAAATAATTATGAATAGTGCCAAAATTAATGAAATAGAAAATTAAAAATTCAAAGAATCAATGCAAAAATAATTGGTTCTTTGAAAGGAAAAACAAGATTCATAAACCCTTAGCCAACCTAATCAAAAGAAAAGACAATGCCCAAATCAACAAAGTATGAGATGAAAAATGAGACATCATCACAGACATTGATAAAACACACAGGTTCATCAGGAAATATTTTGAAAATTCATATTTCAAAAAACTGCAAATATAGAAGATACTGACAAACTTCTACCACAAACAACCTAACCAAATTGAACTAAAATTGTATCAAAACCTGAAGCAGACGAATATCAAGTCAAGGAGATTGAATCAGTAACAAAACTCTTATGATTAAGAAAATCCCAGGGCTAGGTGGATTGTCAGCTGAGTTCCACATGACCTCTCTAAAAGAGCTAACACTATACCTCAGATTATTCCATGGAATAGAAAGGGAGGAAGCACTCCTAAATTTATTCTATGTATTCAGTATCACCCTGATACCAAAAACAGTTAAGGACATATCAAGTATATTACTGATGAGTAATCCTGATAAAATAAGCACAAATCCTTAATACAATATTAGCAAACTGCATTCAAAGCACAATAAGAAGATTTTACACCATGACCAAGTTGGTTTCGTAAGAGGAAATGCAAGGTTGGTTCAACATAGATAAATCAGTATATGTAATTCATAACATCAATAAAATTAAGGATAAAAATCCCATGATCACCTCAATAGATACTGAAAAAGCCATTGACAAAGATTAGCTTTAATTCACATTAAAAACACTGAAAAACCAGAAGGGACTTTCATCAACAACATGAAGACTATGTACAACAAAACAAAAGCTAAAATCATGCCAAACAGAGAAATAGTGAAAACATTTCCTCTAAAATCAGGAAAAAGTAAAGTATGCCCTCTCTCACCATACTTATTCAATGTGATTTTTGGACTCTCTAGCCAGAGCACTCAGGAAAGAGAAGAAAACTTCAAGGGATACAAATCGGAAAAGAAGTAAAGTTATCTGTTGGTAGATGGCATGATCCCATACTTAGAATACACAGATATACTCCACGAGAAGAGTTAATAAAAAAAAAAAAAAAATCAGATATTAAAAAATTAGCAAAGAGCTAACAGAAAAAATCAGCAAAGTAGAATGATAAAAGACCATCACAAAGGAATCAATAGCTATTTTACACAGAAAAATTAACCTGCTGAGAAAAATCAGGAAAACAATTCTGATTACAATGACCTCAAAACACATATACCTAGGAATAAATATAACCAACAAGGTAAAAGATCTCTACAATACAAATAAAGAATGATGAAAAAATAAGGAGTGCCATAGATAAAGGAAAGTCTTGCCATATTTTTGGATAGGCAGAATTAATATTGTCAAAGTGCCTATATTATCAAAAATAATTCATAGATTTAATGCAATCCCCATCAAAAAATCAATTACATTCTTCATGCAACTAGAAAAACAATTCTAAAATTTATGTGGAATTATAAAAGACCCAGAATAAACAAGGCAATTCTGAACAATAAGAGCAATATTTGAGACATCACAATACCTAATCTCAAATTATACTACGGAGTTATAGTAGAAAAAAATAGCATGATCTTAACATAAAAACAGACATGAAAGACAATGATATAAAATAGAAGAAAACAGAGACATAGCTGTATAGATACAGTTAGCTGCTTCTTATCAACACTGCCAAAAACATATATTGGAGAAAAGATAACTTTTTTATTAAATGGTGCTGGGAAAGCTGGATATCTATATGTAAGAAAATAAAAATAGATCACTATCTTTCACCCTGCTCCAAAATTAGCTTTAAGTGCATCAAAGACCTTGTAATTTGACAAGAAATACTGCAACATCTAAAATAAAACACAGGGTTAACATTCCAACATATTGATACAGGCACTGACTTAATAAGACTCCTAAAGCTCATGAAATAAAGCCCAAAAATAATAAGTGAGATGTTATAATATAAAACTTTCTTCATATTCAAGGAACAATTAAGAGTGTAAAAATGGAGCCTACACAATGGAAGAAAATCTTTTCCATATTCTCTTTTGATAGGGGATACATATCAGAATATAAAAGGACTCAAAAAAAATTAAAACCAAAGATCTCAAAAAAACATCTCATAGGTAGAAATCCAAATGACAAACTACATGAAAATTATTTACCATACTTAGCAATTAAGGAAATGAAAATTGAAAGCACAGTGAAATTTCATCTCTAATTAGAATGGCAATATTCAAGAGTATAAAGAAGAACAATTGATGGTGACGGTGTGGAGGAAAAAGTACTCTTACATATTGTGGGTCTACAAAAATGGGGTCAGTAAATAAAAAAAAAAAAAACAGGAAACTTCTCAGTTCATATTGAATATTTTTGTTCACATACTCGGAGATTCAACATTCAATTAATCAGAAAATACTTTTTGTTTTGCCTTCAAAACAAATTGTCTCTTTGACCATTTTCATTACCTCCTCCACTACTAGTTCAACCATCAGAATATTTTCTAGATTATTTCAAAACTCTCTTAACTGATTTGCCTTTTTTTTTTTGTTTGTTTCCCACAGACATTTCTGCACAGAACACTCAAAGAAATCTTGTTACTTTACACAAGATTTTATGCCCAAAACCTTCTAATTTCTTAACCATTGCAGTAAAACCAAAAAGTAAAGATCTTTAAAATGGTTTACAGGAATGTGAATTTTCTGAAGGTGTCCTGTGACTCCCTCTCTAACTTCAACTCCTGAATACCTCTCTTACACTCTGATACAGCTATTCATCTCTAAACATATCAAGAACACCCATTCTGGGGAAAAAATTCATTAATTATACTTTTTAACTGTAAATCTCTTACCCCAAATTTCAAATTGTTAATTCCCTCATTTCTCAGTCCTTATAAAATAATTCTTTCTTGGCTACCATATGTAATACAAAACATTCTAAATACCACCAGTATTATTTATCCATTTAAACTGTATCATATTTTATCTCATATATTTATTTATCATCTGACTATTAGATAATTGATATGAAAGGTGTCTATTACTTCTTTTAAAGTAAAAACATGCTGAAGGTAAATAACATTATCATCTTCATGTACTGACATATCCCCAGAATCTAGAACAGTGTCCGGAAAATATAAAGGGATTGAGGTCTTTAACCCTTTGTGACCCGGGGTGAGCCTTCTTTGTCCAGCAAAGTAGGCTAGAAGGGCATACCTCAACAAATGAGATGAGACTGGGAAGGCAAAAGGCTGCTGGCGCCTCCTCCCCCACCTTCAAAAGACTCAGAGCCATGCCAGGGAGTCCAGTCAGGTGGCTTCAGTGCTGGAACTCAGGTTTATTTAGGAAAATGGCTGTTCTTATAGTGGACAAGAGCAGATTACAGAAACAGGCAAGTCCTACTGGCAGAGTCTCCTATAGGGTGGTTTCGGTTCTCATGATACGTCAGAGCAACGCCCCCTGCTCAGAACAGGTCCGTAACAGGGCATGGATAGCAGCCAAAGCTTTTTGCCCATTTGGCCAACATGTTCCAAATGCCCCGACATATGCCCCATTTTGTTTTTTCAAAATGGGGGTCCACCTTACTTGAGAGTGCGCCTGTCTTAGGTTGTTTCCCTCTGGAAATCTTACCCGTCTCTGGCTAACACCCTAGCACTTCAGGTGGACTTGCCCAGGGCCAACAGGTGGCCAGGGGTAAGACATGGAACAGACCATTCGCCTTTGGGAAAGCTTTTCAAAGATGGCTGGTTTAGACCTCCACATCCTGTTAAGGACCATGGCCAAGCTTGCAGGGCTCCCGCTCAGCATCGCTGAAGGCAGCATATTATTGGCAGACCACCAAGCTGTACCAATTTTGTCCTGTCATAAAAGGAATTGAACAAGTTTGTTGATTACACAGGGCCGGAAAGTGAACACAAGGAAAATGACAGTCAGGGATCTCACACAAGGGAGAAGGTAGGGGAGCCACCCATTTAGTCCAGTCCAAAGGAAGCTATCTTGGACAAAGTCTGAACAGTTGGCACAGGAATAACACTCTTCTCCCAGGAAAAAAGCATAGTCCCTCTTCTATCACCACATAGAGTTGAAATACTGACAAAAAGGGGGATCCAAGACAGTGTTCCCGAGGAATCTTAGAATGGAGGTGATGAGAAGTTCAATCACAACGAGACAGAGGGTCCATCATGTTTTTTTTTTATTCTTGTGGAAAAAAGGAAAAAAATCACCCCTCAAGAGCATGTGCTCTTGGGTAGTCATTTCGTTCTGATTGGCAATATTTGAGGTCCCTGGCAGGTACCCAAATAGGGCTTGGTTCTCCAATTGGAAAGACACATCCAAAACCTCTGCCAACGCTTATAAGCGGGTCAGGACCACACCAGCACCTAGTTAGTGGGTTCTTCCATCGGACTTCAACCTTTAGGTAAGGTGGTTGGCTGGACCAATGTCTTTGAAACGCGGTCAGAGGCTGATGCTTGGAAAAATTTAAAATATTTAATGTAAGTATTGCTGTCCTTAACTGAATCATGGGGGCTGTTTCCACTTTTTTGTTTGATTAATTGATTTTTTTAGGGTTTATCATGCCTCTCTATGATAGCTTGTCCTTTTGGGTTATATGGGATCCCTGTGGTATGATTAATGTGACATCTTTGGAAAAATTTTTGTAATGATTTGCTCACAAAACAGAGTCTATTATTTGTTTTAACCTGGGTTTAAAACACCCTTAAGCCCTCAGGTGGAGAGGGTTTAATGGGCCATTGGGTGAAGACAGTTTAGGTCCAGTTTTGGGGGAGAACAAATTTTTATTTTTTCTATAATTTGCCATCTCCATTTTTGGTTGAGAAACTAGTACTTTTCTGGTAACATGTAGGAGGAGGGGTGGTATTGAAAGTCTTAAAGTTTCTCTTGGAAGGGGCAATTTTTGGAACAGGTTACCCCAGCAACAGGTTGGGACAGGGGCAGGGTCTCCACAAGGGTGGAGGAAGGACTCTGAGGGAATTAACATGACAATTTTTTTAATGTATAGTTTTCCAACAGTCTTCAACTTCCCTGGACTCACTCAAAATTGGCTTTCGACCTGATTTGATTTACCTCTCTATACCAACTATCTATGAGATTTTGGCTTCCTTACCCTTCTAATTTTAGGAACTCTTTACTACTGTAAGGACACAGGACGATGACCGAATCTGGCTTCATCAAGCTGGACAGGGGCAATGAAATGGGGGCAAGTAGTTTGGAGTTCCCTTATTAGAAGTCAGGTCAGATTGAAGCCTGGGCAAAACAGGTTATAAAGTTATCAGGGACCAGCTTAGTAAGGCCCTATGCAATTTAATGAGACCCTGTCTCAAAATTTAAAAAATAAATAAATTAATAAAAGGCTGGGTGTATAGCTCAGTAGTAAAACCTCCATGGGTGAAATATACTGCACAAAAACAAAAACAAACCAAACAAAAAAAAAAAAACAAAAAATGTCATGCATGGGAGGGAGAAAGATCATTAAATAATTTGAAGATAAGCTATTGGTGCCTTGTATAAGATTAGCTTGTAGGATAATCAATAAAAATCTAAGGGAGGTATTTCTGTATTACCTCCAGCTTTCCTGTGCATTTTTGGTAAATCATCTGAGGCAAACTGTGGTGGAATTAAGGAGAACAATTAAATTTTAAAAAATCCATATAATTAATGAGAAAGGCAGTGTGCTACACTTACAGATAAGTATGAATAAGTGTATTAAAGATTTACTTTAACATTAAAAACTAATATACAATGGTCTAATGATGTTCTGCAGCCAGGATTTAGAAGAATAGAACTTGATTTTGAATTAATTCATAATTAGTGACTTAAAGCATATCACATTGAGAAAAGATAGCCAACATAAATGGCAAGAGAATAATCAAAACATCTGTCATCTAAGCCAGATATGGAACATATTTTATTATCAAATATTATTTTGAATGTTACAATGAGTAGACTAAAGATATCAAGAGAACAAAGGTAATTTAAGAGCTTGAATATCCACTATAGTGTGCAAAAGAAAATTTCCCAAACACTGCGTAAATCTTTGAACTAACAGTAAATGGTAATATCCAGAGATTTCTTGTTTGTTGCCTGAATGTTAACCAAATGTACACTCTTCTTAACATGATCTAACACTGTCTTAGTTCCAATTGTCCTATTAGCCTCTATCAACCTTTATTATCTTCTCAGTCAGTCATTGTTTTTATTACTGACCTATGCCAGCTATGAAAATAAGCAAGGGGAGTGGATATTGAAAATTGGGACAACTGTTGAACAATTATTGTTATATTTAATTTTAAAACAACTTTGTGAAAATGTAATTATATGCAGTTCAATTGTTTTAAGTACATTTACAGTGCTGTGCAAACAATTACAACTTTCTAAATCCAGAATATTTCATTGAACCAGAGAAACATTATATCCCTGAAACTCCGCATGTACACTAGTTCAAAGCAAACACTCATTTGTTTACTATCTTTATATGTTTGCCAACTCTGGATATTTTCTACAATTAGAAACATACAATATCTTCTTTGTGCTACTTTTTCATTTACCATTTTTTAAAGGATCATACATGTTGCAGCACATATTAGTATTTTTTATTACTAAATGATATACTGCTGTGAATGGTCTGATATTTTTGTAGTCCACCCCCTCCCAAATACATATTTGATGCCTTAATCCCCAAGGGAATGGCATTAAGAGGTAGGGCTAGTGAAAAATGATTAGATCATGAGGACTGAGTTTTCATGATTAGCACTGGGGCTTGTATCAAAGAGGCCCTAGGAAACTTGCTCATCTATCTGAGAATACAACCAGAATGAAGGCATAATTTTTGACAAAATAGATTCTGACCAAACATAACTGGCTCTTTGTTATTGAATCTCTCAGCCTCCAGAACTATAAGAAATAATTTTATGTTGTTTATAAATTTCCCTAAGTTATTTTTCTATATTAGTCAAACAGACATTTTGTATGCATATAACACATATTATTTATGTATGCTTCTACTTAATAGATATTTAGAACATCTTCATTTTTTTTGTATGAATAATGTTGACATAAACTTTTTTGAGTGTGTGATACTAGGGATCAAACCTAGGGGAATTCTGCCATGGAACTATATTCCCAGACATGTTTATTTTGAGATGGTGTCTTGCCGATTTGCTGAGGCTGGCCTGGAACATGAGCTCCTCCTGCCTCTGCCTCCCAGGTCACTTGAATTACAGGCATGCACCATCATGCCCAGCTGCACAGACCATTCTTATTCAGGTATTTTTTTCTGTGGACACACATTTTAATTTATTTTAGATATATGCCTAGGAATGGAATAGTTGGATTATATGAAAACTCTTATGTTTGATTACTTACAGAACTGTAAGACTATTTTTCAAGGCAATTGCACTATCTTATATTTCTGCCAGAAATTTCTCCACATGCTAACTAACAACCATTATTATCTGTTTGTTTGATTATGAACATACTAATATGTTTAAAGTGATATTACATTGTGTTTTAGTTAACATTTCCTCACACATAAAAATGATGAGCATCTTTTCATCCTGGTTATTTTGATGTATTCTTTGTATAAATGTGTACTCAAATTCTTTGCTAATTTTAATTGGAGTTTTTAAAATTATGGTGTTGTTAGGTTATTCATATATCCTAACTAAACATCCATTTCCAATTATTTTATTTATAAAAGTTGTTCCCATTCAGTGTGTTTTTTTATTTTCTTGAAGATATACTTTGCAGTACAAAATTTTTAAGTTTGATGACATTTAATATATTTTTGTTTTTGTTCAATCATTGGATATCTTAAGAAACTAATGCATAATCCATGGTTTCAAGTGTTTTTTTTTTTTTTTTCCTAAAAAGTTGTATTTTACACAATGATATCAGTGATAGAACCCAGTGCCTCACATGTGTGAGGCAAACACTCTACCGCTGAGCTACAAGCCTACACCATCAGCACTTCTTAATTTAGATAACCTATGCAAAGGGAATAAATACCCAATAGATGTGGAATAGTAAGACAAAATAAATCATAAAAAATACTAAAATAAAAAAATAGAAGAGAAGTTTGTCTTCATGAAGTCAAAGAAAAATAAAACATAAAAATGAAGAAAAACTACCTGTAGAAAATATGATAGAAGAGTTATAAGAGTAAGTACTACATTAAAATTTTGGTGAAAAACCATTTATATCATAACTTTCATTATACTCAGTAAGTATTGAATGATTAACCTAACCTCCAATATGATTAACAGCCAATGAAAATACAATTTGCTTTTCTCTATGAGACCTATATTGCCTCTTAGAGAATCCTAATAGATATGGAGGTATTTCTTACTCCCTGTTGTTATATTTATATTTCTGATAAACTTGCTATCATATCCTTAAATGTTATTAGTTTCTCTTCACAAAACTTTAAAAATTATTCAACTAGCCCAGAACTGATAAACTTCTGTACTCTAAAAATAAAATCATGGATCACCTTTATTGTAACCCTTGAGTGACATTTTCTAACAACTATACAGTTCTTGATGTGAGGGCAAATCTAATATCAAGAGGGTAAAGATTAGCAAGCACAACCTAGAGCAAGGGATTCTATTCATAGTAGGAGTGATTAATCAGGTGAGTTGAAAGAAGATATTTAATACTTTGTGCACCCATGCACAGACACAGACACACACACACACACACACACACACACACACATACACTTCCAAGACTAGAAAATTATATCAGAGTAAAATATAATAACATATAAATTTTGCTGATAAGTCCATTGATCCTTTTATTAGTGCTATTTTCCCATTTTTCTGGAAAGGAAAATGTCTGGAAAACATGTTATTTTACATCTTGTTAAATTTGCCATTGAATTACTGAAATGATTGTAATAGTGATCCCACTAATCACTCATTCCATGAATTAGGATCAGTCAAATGAATTAATATAATTATTAATTATAACTCAAATCATAGTAAGAAACATTGAATAGGTAATGTGTTGGAATAATAAACATGACAAAGGTGTTTGTTAAAATGCAAATTCTTTTTAGTGGTCCTGAATTTCAATCACTCTAAACATTTCTGTACAGTGCAAGGGAGAGAGGTGTATTGTTTTCATAGCACAACAAAAATGAATACATGGCTATCTTAAAAATTGAAAACATGATCACTCTAAAAACATAAAGCAAAATGTTACTCAGAATGACATTTCCCAGGGGTAAACAGCAATGATATTTGCTAGTATATTATTCTTATTTCTTTTTCTTATAAAATAATGATGAAAAATGGGTTCTACTGCAGGTGATTTTGAGTTTTTTCATTCTTAGAAGAACTTAAGAATATCTATTGTGTCTTTACAGAACTTCATTATGCTGGGAGCAGTGCTACATTTCTGTAATCCTAGCTGCTCCAAAAGCTGAGGCACAATGATCACAAGTTCAAAGCCAGTCTCAGCAATGTAGACAGGCCCTGAGCAAATTAGTGAGACCCTATCTCAAAAAAAAAAAAAAAAAAAAAAAAAAAAAAAAAAAAAAAAAAAAAAATTAAAGAAGGGCTGGGGATGTGGCTCAATGATTAAGTGTACCTGGGTTCAATCTTCATTACCAAAACAAACAAATAAACAAACACAGAACTTCATCATAATTTTAAATGACTATAAATTAGTCTATTATAGGCACCTCACACATTTAATTAACCAACTCATATTTAGAAATCTTTGAGCTATTCCCAAATTTTGACTCCTGTAAATAAGTTTAGGATGAACACCTTTGCAGTTAAATCTTTACATTCATTTTCAGTTCTTTTGTTCATTAAATGGTGTACATTTAAAAAAATTATACAGTTTGCCAAGACACTATGTAATAAGGTTGGAGTGATATTTAAGAATGCTTCACAAAGTTAACGTTTAAAACAAAAGGAAAAAATTCTTCTTTATACTGTTGATACTAAGAAGTGATAGAGGGTGTTGATAATTTTGATTTCATACAAAAAAAAAAAAGGCTTCAAAATTTCTTCCTAAATAGTTTGTGTAAATATGGGCAGAAACACTGACATATTCACTGAAATGAATAAAAAGTATCTTCCTAGAAATGAGAGGACCCTTTATTTCCACAGATTTTTCCACAAAGATGTTAAATCTGGAGATATTGACCCTAGTGTCAGGGTAAAAAAAAACATAGAAAAGATCCAATTGCAAGAAAAGTTTCAGGTTCAAGGTTATGGAGGATTTTGCCTTTATATAGTGGTACAAAAAATGATAGCTTAGTTATAAATAATCGTGTTTTGTAGGGTTTTCTGTGTCCCAAGATCTTGTGATGTTTGAATTTCTGTTTTCAGGAGAGTGATTATTGTGTCACTAAAGATAATGATTGGTATAAAGTAATACATTTACAAAGAGTATCCTTTTCCCCTTCAATTACATTTTCTCTCTATGAAATACCCTTTCACTCTTCTTTCTACAATAGGTACTCAGAGTTTGTGCAGACACGCACAGATAAGGATCATGAGGACTCCTTATTTTGTGAAATATACTCACAGTTGATCTTTCACTTTTAAAAATATTTGCTTCTATACTAAATTAAATTTGTAAAAGATTATCAGGCAGGGCTCAAACACTGGGGGAAAATTTTGAGATCCCAGCAGGTGGAAGAAGATGCAAGATGCTGTTGGGAAAATAGAAATTATTTATTTAGAATTGACAACATCTGCCCCCAGCTCCAGCTTCAGCCCCCACACTTTCCATTTAGCTCCCTGAATCTTTCCATAGGCTTTTTTTTTTTTTTTTAATTCAGGCTAGACAAAAAAGGTGCATTGCCAACAAGTTATATAAGTGGGTGTATGCTCACAAGCAAATGTTAATGACCTTGAGTACATACGCTGAATCATGGTGTTCATGACTTTGGCTAAATACTAAAAATATATCCCACTGGCATCCTTGGCAAGGGAGTCTAACTACACCAATCTTGGGCCTGCCTTACAAAGACTTAAAGATTTATATGATTGTTATATAAATATATCAACTTAAGTTTTATATTTCATGTATTTTGGATTATTATGCTACTTCTAAAAGGAAAGATGTAACGTGTTCATTTGTTAGTTTTTTTTTTTTTTTCCCCTGACAAAAATACCTTACAAGAACAACTTTGAGGACTTCGAGGAAGAAAAGCTTATTTTACTTACTCCATTGCTCTTGGCCTGAGATGAGGTAGAACACCACAGTAAAAGCGCATGACAGAGGACTGTTCCTCAGCTCATGGCAGCTGGAGAGCAGAAAGAGGACATTCCATAGAAGTATATGCTCCATGCCATGCCCACAGTGACTTACTTTCTCCATCCACACTATGCCTGTTGAGAGTTACTACCCAGTAGTCCATTCAAATCATTTATTTGTCAAGCAATTAATCCACTGATGAAATTAGAGTTCTCATAATCTGATCATTTTACCTCTGAACATTTCTGCATTGCCTAACACATAAGCTTTTGGGGGAATATTACAGATCCAAACCATGGCAATCAAATAAAAAATGTTTCCTCTAACAAAATCTAATCCAAATTGAACTCATTCCATGGGATATTGACATTTCATGTTACAGTAAAGAAAATTATTTTAAAAATATTTACCATTAAATTATTTTAAAATGTGATCTTAGTTAATATAAGATTGTCTCCCAAAAATTTCCGTTATAAATACATGAAAACTTGCATTTACAAAATTAGAAAACAATGGACAAAATGTCACAATAATATATCTAAATAAAAGTTTTCAATGACAATGTACAATAAAAACAGCATTAAATGTTCTTTCTCATTTTTCTGAGACTTTGTTGCTTAAGGCTGCAGATATTTATTTTGGTAAATACTATTTAAAGATATAAGTTATTAGAAAATTTTAACACTATATTAGGGAATCTGTAATTTGGGAGCTATATGTAATCTTTGGTGTTCATCCATCATGTATAAGTCCCTGGGTATTGTCGCCAGCACCACAAAAAAAAAAAATAAATAAATAAATAAGAAAATATAGTCTGATTATATGGCTATGAAAAATACAGTTTAATTAAATGAAATATAGTGAGTTATAAAGCCAGGATATGATTACTCAGTCTATTTTTATTTTTCCTTCCTATTATCTCTAAATAAATAAATTGTATAGAAAAGAAACATGCCAACTAGTTTCTATACCCTTGACACAAAGACCCTATATATAGGCAGGCATTTTATAGCATTGTGGTTAGAATGGTGGGGTTGTGAAACAGCATGGCTTAATTTCAAAACTCAAGCAAGTTTCTAATTGGCAAAGATATTATATTCATATTTTAAATAAATCTAACAGGGCTTTAGGTTAAAATTCTGTTCAACAACATAAAATTCTATATGATCAAAAATAATTTCAAAAAATAACACATTGTTTTAATGAATAATATCACTTTTTTATTTCATAAAATTGTGATTTTTCTGTAATTTTTCCAAATAATTTGGGTTTTAAAGAACAAATATGTACATATATGTGTGTGTGTGTGCAAATATAAATGAGTATATATGCTCTTATTTGCATATGTGTACATTTTTTAACTTTTATTATCAGTCATGGGTCTGTAGTTTATATTTATTTTATAAATAATTAGCAACATAACAATAAATAAATAATAGATAAATACCAACATCTGTCATCTTTGATAGGATACCTATCTATAAATATATTAATTTGATTTTTGTCTGATATTTGGTGCATGAAAAATAAAATAATTATTTTATTTACATTAGTTGAAATTGCTTTCTCATTATTGTCTCTACTTTTCTTTCCTTTTTTATTTTCTTCTTTCTTTTCTCATATTGTTGTTTTTTTCTTTCCTTGAGTGTTTTTGTGTGTATGTGTCCGTGTGTGTCTGTGTGTGTGTGTGTGTGTGTGTGTGTGTGTGTCTGTGTGTGTTATTGGATATTGAACCCAGGGCCTAACTAATGATAGCAAGTTTTGTATCACTCAGCTGCATTCTCACATGTTCAGCTTATTTCAATTTTTCTGATTTACAAAACTACTAAGATTGTATTTTTTTTAATTTCAAACTTTTACTTATTCTATTAAAAAAGCAGCATGTCAAGACTACAAGCTAAGCTCTCCTCCATGTAAATAAAACCAACAACTTGCCTTTAACTTTGCATTTTTCACATCATCAAATTAAAAGCATGAAGAAATATTATTCCAAATAAATTAATGCTATCCAGAGTAACATTTAAGGTATACATAATCTAATCACATTAACAAAATACCTTTTGTACATTTATTGATTTAGTGAAATACCTATCCAGAGTCCAGAATTTTATTAAATAACAAATAATTTTAAAATTACAAGACAAATCCACTGGCACCAATAAAAATTAAAGTAGGTTTTTCAATTAACTTTTCATCACAGTGACCAAAAGCCCTGACAAGAACACTTAGAAGAGGAAAAGTTTACCTCAGGCTCACCACTTAAAACTTTTAGTAAATGGTCTGCTGACATCACTCTAGACCTAAGTTGAAGCAGAACAACACCATTATAAAAAGCTGCTCATCTATGGCAGTCGGAACACAAAGGGAGAGAAAACTCATAAGGATCCAGGGACAAAATCTAAAACCCCTTTGGAACATTACTGGTGATCAAATTTCTCCAGCTATTTTCCTACCAGCCTACAGTTAATACCTAGTAGTCTATTCAAATTTTTAATCCACAAAGTGGATAAATCCTCTGATGAGATTATGACTCTCATAATCTATTTCACTTCTGAACATTCCTGTGCTTTTGAGTGGATACCTCACATGCAAATCATAGCATTATGCTTCTGATCCCACAAATCTCATGTCCGTCTTAAAATTAAAACTGGATACATTACATCTCCAAGAGTCCTCATAATCAGAAGAGTTCCAGCATTGCCCAAAATTCCAATTCCAATATTTCCCCTGAAATTCATGATAAACTCTGAGTTGTGAATTCCTGTATGTATCAAATGCAAGTTACATGCATCCAATATATGGTGGAACAGAGTAAATATTTGCATTCCAAAAGGGAGGAAAGGGGACATACAAAGATGGCATGGGACCAAAAAACCCACTAACTTAGCTGGGAAAATAATTCCTATAGCTCCACATCTGGCATTCAAGACTTGTGGTGCCAAATATAATATCCAAAGGACTTGGGTAGTCCTTCCCTTTGGACTTGGTGCTTGCATTTCATGTAGTCTCCTTCTTAGACTGGCTCTGTCTTCAGCCTTCAACTCTCCTCACCATACTTCCATGCTGATAGCATCTCTTCATTTTATTAGTCTACATTCTGGCTTTAGTTTCATTTTCACAGCTTCATGCATTATCATATTAAGAACTTTATTGAAGGGATTTTGATCCTACAAATCCTACAAATCTTTGCCTGGCCCTCAAGGCCTTCCTTTGAGATCTTCATGGAAGCCTACATGTGCCCCTAATTTGAGCATTCAAATTGCTTGAAGGGATTTTGATCCTACAAATCTTACAAATCTTTGCCTGGCCTTCAAGGCCTTCCTTTGAAATCTTCATGGAAGCCTACATGTGCCCCTAATTTGAGCATTCTATAATCTTGTAGAACTATCTCTATATGGATAATGCCAATGTTTGCCATCAGCTCCAGGAGTATCCAGGTCTTCATGGAACATAGCAGTAGTAGACACTGAGTGCTTAGGAAGTTGATCATGGTGAAATACATTCCAGGTTAAAAAAAAAATTCTTAAGCACCTCTATGCCAGAATGTTGCCCTAAGATGTTTTAAAGGAGTTTTTACATTTGCACTCTTGAGCCTGTGATGGTTTTGTCTTACAAACTCCTGACAAGCCCTCAAAGCATCTTTCCTATTGTCTGTGTCTCAAAGCACTGATCTTCCCCTTAATAGAGATAATCTCCTTAGCAACCACATCTTCCTTGACCCTGATTTTACCTGTGCTTCATCTCTGGCCAAAGTGCAGGTTTGCAAGTCTTTGCTTTACTTTGTGATTCCAATTCTCACAGCAAACCTTCCTAAAAGATACTAGCAATACCTGTGCCCACCTGAATGCTCTGTTGCCTTGAAATTAACATCACCAAATTAATTTGAATTCAAATAATTAATAAAAATAGAACATTAAACTTAAAATAATTTAATAAAATTGTATAATTAATGTAAAATTAATTAATTAAAATATAATTATTTATTTTAAATTCTGAATTCAAACTTAATCAAATTCAGTATCACTGAAACACTTAGGACATGAAAAAAAATTGTACAAGTTCTTTGCCAGAATGAATCATAAAGTATGTCTGCTATAATTCTCAACAGACTCTTCAGTCCACTCTGATACCTCATGATCACAGTCTTTATTATCCACATTTCTATCAACAGTCTGGTCTTCTGAGCTCCAGAATTGCCCATTAAACTATCTTTAAAGCATTATAAACCTTTTCCATACTACATCTCTTAAACATTTCAAAACTTTCCGGCAAATCAATTCTAAAAGTTTCAGAATGGCATAGTGAGGTTTGTCACTAAAATAACCCCACTTCTCAGTACAAATTTCTTTTTTAGCTTTTCATAACTGTAACCAAAATACATGACAAGAACAACATAGAAGAGTCTAATGGTTTAGATGTTTGGTGTCTCCCAAAAGCTCATGAATGAGACAGTGCAAGAACATTCAGTGATATTCTTGTGTTAGAAGAGCTTTACCCAATCAGTAAGTTCATCCCCTGAGTAGTAACTGAAGGCAGATTGGATGTGGCTGGAAGAGGTGGGTCATTAAGGGTATAACTTTGGCATATATATTTTGTGGATTGAGCTTGGTCTCTCTCTGCTTCCTGGTGGAATGTCCTGAGCTTTTTTTCTCTGCCACACCCTTCTGCCATTATATTCTTCCTCACCTCTGGCCCAGAGCAATGGAGCCAGCTCTCTAAAGCCTGAGAACTCTAAAGCTCTGATCCTCCAAATAAACTTTTCATCCCTTAAAATTGTCTTTTAGTGACAGCACTGAAAAAGCTGCCTAAAATAATTTGGTATCATGAAGTGTGGTTGTTGCTGTGACTTACCTGTTCATGTGGTTCAAAAGCTTTTGGAATATTTTGGATTTTTTTGGAAATTTTACAAATGCAACCTGGAAAAGCTTTAGATTATTGTAAATGGATCTTAATGAGTGTTTATGGCAGGAGCTCAGAAGACCAGAATGCCATATGACTGTACACAGTAAAAACAGAGGTTATAAGGATTTGGAGAAGTAAGTGTGTATTAGAAATCGGACTAGAGGCCATTAATATTACTTCCTGGCAGTGAAGCTGTTTATATTTTGCCCACCTGAGACTTTCTGTGAGGTTTATTTTAAAGGTGATAGACTTCTTAATTTAGCCAAAGAAATTTGTAGTCTACATAATATGCAGGCAATGGCATTGATATGGCCAGTGACTTTTACCCAAGTTTATTATGATAAACAGAACAGAAAGCAAAGCAGAAGGACTTGAAAAACTTGGACTTAACAGGTAGGAGTAAAATTGGGGCTAAGGAGGTTGCAGAAATGATAAAGGCTTTGCCCAGAGACAATAAGAAAGATGGTTTGAAGGCATCTCAGGAATTAGTAAGACCACACACTACCAGGCAGCATGGGCACTATATTTTCTTCTTTTTTTTTTTTCTTCATTGTTCATGTATTGACTCTTATGTGTCCTGTGATCCATACATATACACACATCTCTTGCATTCTTTTCATGCTATTTTCATTTAATATTAAATTATATTTTAAATCATAGTCCTTGGACATATTTTGTAATTATAAAAGACAAAATATTCACACCATACATATTTACATAGATCTTCAGCTGTAAAAGATGAATAAAAAATCATAATTAAACATCAATTACTAAAATTCTGTATTAAAACAAAGTTTTGGGCTTTAAAGTTAACTTAAATTTTCTTATATCATGATTTTATTGTCACTTGAACTTCTCAAGTTACTACAAGAAATAATCACTAAATAATATTATATTATTATTCTTTTTTCCCCAAATAAGGTCAACAATTAACGTTTTTTTGCAATATAACACAAAAGAGATAAATGGTTTAAATAATCTAGGGAATGTTAAGATTTTTTAGATCACCAAATTCTCATTTCAAAAGAAGATAAATCATAAACATTATCAATTGTCAGAGAAAAATCATACTGGTACCCAAACTACTAACATGATAGATAAACTGAGAAAGTGATTTCATTATAAATGAACAGTTGACTTCTGCCACTATTTTCTACCTCCCAAAATAATGCACACATGATTGATATCAAATGATTAATATGAGAAAAGAAAAGGATAAATGACTTTAAAACAGTCTCTACAATTGTTTTAGAGAAATAAGCAACTCTGATCTCATAGAAACATAATACACTTACTCTATCATACTTTTAAGCTTTTGAAATGTCAAGTTGTTGAGAAAATACTCTAATTAGTTTCCTCTTATAAATTATTTTATTCAAGGATGTGAACATTTATCCTAAGATGTTGCTGTAATGAAAAGCTATTTTTTTCTTAGTAAACATTCAATCAATGAACCAAGGAGATTTCATGTAAATAATTCAGTAGGGCGTAAAGTTTCATATCCTTGGTGAATAATGCAGCATAATTGTTTTCTTTAATTAGATGACCACCTAAATATTACTGTAATACTATTTCTATTTAGGAAAAACTTTTTTTCTTAATTTTCTTTTTTATTCTTTACACCCTAATAATTTATCCCCTTTTTAACCTCTGTCTTTAAGACAAAAATAATAGAAAAAACCAGATGGGAAAGGTAAAATTATATCAGAGGTAAACATTCCTACTCAGTTTTCATCCTAATATAAGAAATCAATGCATTTTCAGTAAAATTATGAATTAAAATCTTTGAGTTTGAAATTGAAAGCATTCTTTGTTTCAATGTAAATAAATGTGCTGTCAAAAATCTAAAAATTGTATTAAAAGAGTAGTTAATGGAGGGAAATATTTTCACTTCCATTTAGTCACAATTGTTCTATAAAATATATGTACACATTTGTTTAGTGACACAAATAAATAGATCAAGAACTTAACTAGAACCTTGAGCTAACAGTTAGAATGTCATACTATTTCATTGTTTTTCTTTTTCTCTTCATGGAATATTTTGCCAAGGATGTTCTGTAGTGCTGGCTTTCTACTTGTAAATTCTTTTAACTTTTGTTTATCATGGGAGGTTTTTATTTCATCCTCAAATCTAAAGCTTAATTTTGCTGGGTATAAGATTCTTGGTTGGCATCCCTTTTCTTTCAGAGCTTGGAATCTGTTGTTCCATGATCTCCTAGCTTTGAGTGTCTGAGTTGAAAAATCTGCTGTGATACAAATGGGTCTCCCCCTATATGTGATCTGATTCCTCTCTTTTGCAGCCTTTAAAATTCTATCCTTGTTCTGTATGCTAGGCATTTTCATTATAATGTGTCTTGGTGTAGATCTGTTTTAATTTTGTATATTTGGTGTCCTATAAGCCTCTTATATTTGATTGTCCAATTCATTCTTCATGCTTGGGAAATTTTCTGATATTATCTCATTGAAAAGGTTGTACATTTCTTTGGTTTGAAACTCTGTGCCTCTCTGTATCCCAATTACTCTTAGATTTGGTCTTTTGATGCTGTCCCATACTTCTTGGATGTTCTGTTCATCGTTTCTTACTATCTTCATTGGGTGGTCAACTTTATTTTCAAGATTATATACTTTGTCTTCATTTTCTGAAGTTCTTTCTTGCAGTTGATCCAGTCTGTTGGTGATGCCTTCAATTGTGTTTTTTATTTGGTTAATTGTTTCCTTCATTTCAAGGATTTCTGTTTCTTTTTTCCCCCAGAGTTTCTGTCTGTTTTTTTGAAGTAATATTTTGCTACCTGTATTTGCTCTCTTATACGTTTGTTTTAGTGGTCAATTTTTGTCTGTATTTGCTCATTTAGGTCATTCTTTGATTTACAGATCATTTTAATTATGAACCTTCTGACCTCCTCTGACATTTCATCAACTTTGCTGAGCATGGGTTCTGTTATTGTAGAATCCTGGTTTGTTTGGGGTACTTTCCTCTCTTGTTTTTTTTTTTTTTTTTTTATCTTGTCTATTTGCCTTACTTTCTTGCAGTGTAGATCTGAGATATTAGAGTTTCTTCCCTGTATTCTTATAATACACTTGCAGGTTGTCTGTGCCTCCCCGTATTGTTGGACTATCAGAACCTGCAGTTGTACCTCAAAGTAT
This sequence comes from Tamias sibiricus, assembly GCA_025594165.1. Classification (NCBI taxonomy): domain Eukaryota; kingdom Metazoa; phylum Chordata; class Mammalia; order Rodentia; family Sciuridae; genus Tamias; species Tamias sibiricus. The sequence goes on from CM046667.1 coordinate 81,462,402, forward strand.
GCTACCAGGTTGGTGTGGGTCGAATTGGTTGAGTCTGAGCTCCTGTGGTGGTCTGCTGGTTGGAAGAGGCAGTCCTCTGAGCGGTCAGTGAAGCTGTCCTAGACTCGCCTGAGCTCTGTGGGTATGGGCTGGGCTGACCTGGGTTCCCCTGTGCTTGGGCAGAGGTTGGCGGAACTTCCCTGAGCCTGGCCACACTCGAGGGAATGTCAGTAGGACTGACCTGGGGCTGGCCGTGCTGGGCTGAAGGTCAGCAGTGCTGACCTTGTCCTGGCGGCACTGCAATGTAGGTTCCCAGGACTGTCCTCAGCCCGCTTGAACTCAAACAGAGTTGGCAGGTCTGTCCTTGCTGTCTCCTGCTCTGGGGCGGAGGTTGGCGGGACTGGCTGGAGCCTGGGCCTGGAAGCACTCTAATGTAGGTCCCCTGGACTGTCCTGGGCCCATCTGAACTCAAGCAGAGTTGGCGGGTCTGCCCTTGCTCTCTCCTGCTCTGGGGGGGAGGTCACCAGGATTGGCTGTAGCCTGGTCACACACCAGTGGGGGTCAGCAGGACTGACCTGGGCCTGACCATGCTGGGTTGAAGGTCAGCAGGACTGACCTGGGCCTGGCGGCACTCCAATGCAGATCCCTGGAACTGTCCTGGGCCCGCCTGAACGCAAGCAGAGTTGGCAGGTCTGTCCTTGCTGACTCCCGCTCTGGGGTGGAGGTCGGTGGGATTGGCTCTCATTATCATTCTTAACACAATTCCTCATAATTCCTCCCAAAACAATGAATTAATGTGAGCTGCAATTTCAATCCAAGTGAAACTCAGAAGAAATAACTAAAGTGACTGTGATATTTTTCTTAAGAAAATAAATATTGACTGTAAAAACATTCCTGGGAACTGGAAGCCATTTCCAACTCATGGGACTGTGGGGTTTTGTCTATCTATATGGAGAGTGCAGAGTTGAATATATTAGACAAATCTGAGTTTTGCTCTGTGAGTCTCATGCTGTTATTACTTTGGGTTAGTCAATACCAACATTCTCAATATAGAATTCTGTGAAAAAGTTCCATACCTTAGTTCAAATGTCCATATGGATAAACAATGCAAAAACCCTGATCTGGGCATTTTAGCCTTGAACATTCAATTCTTCAGACTCTCAGGCCTATTTGGTTATTATCAAGGACCTTGTTCAGGGAACTTTTTCTGTAAAGGGTCAGATAGTAAATACTTTACATGTTGGAGTCCACACAGGTATCTCTTACAATTCTTTATCTTTTAATAATCTCATAAAATGTGTGAACTATTGTTACTGAAGCACCTGTAAATACATCTGGGTTGTATTTCTCCTAGGAGATTTTTTTTTTCTTGCCAAGTGCTGATCAGTGGTACTCCTATCCTCCTCCCAATACTGTTTTTCCCTCGAGTTTTAATGCCCAGACACTGCCTTAAAAGAATTGCCTGGAGGGAAATATAAAACTAGAGTGACTGAGAATTTGTTTCTGTTGTTTGTTCTCCTCACTCAACAGACCCACCTATGCTTCTCTTTCAGTTTACCATTTAAGGAAGGGCACAGGGGTCATAGGCAAAACAGACTGGAGTATGGCAGGCCTTTGATGTGTGATGTGCATTTTCAATTATATTTACTCAAGTGTCACAGACGAAAAAAGAATCTTAAAAGTACAACTACTTTTAAAAACTAATTAAATTACAAATACTTCAGAAGACATAGATATTAGATCACATATGTCATTTTTAATGGTTATGTTAAATTCATAAGTGTAATACACACACGTGTATATATGTATATTATATATAATGAGAATTATAAGATAAAATTTTAGTGACATAACAAAAAATTATAAACAAATAGCCATTTAGTCACGAGAAACTAATTATTGAAGTGAAAATACAATACATGACATTGATACTTGATTAAAAATTCATGCAAAATGAACTATTGAGTCAGGTAGCCAGATTGACAAACTTTCATAGAGTGAAATAAAATAAAGCAAAACAAATATAAAATACAAAACAAAGTTAAAAATTAGGAGATCAGCCATGCTCAGTGGCGTACACCTGTAATCCAAGTGGCTGGGGGAGGTGCTGAGACAGGAGGGTCTCATGTTCAAAGCAAGCTTCCGTGAGTTCAAAGCCCTAATCAACTCATTGAGCTACTCTCTCTGAACAAAATGCAAAATACATGTGGGCATGTAACTCAGTAGCTGAGTGCCCCTGAGTTTAATCATTGGTACCTGCCAAGAAAAGTTAGGAGAGCAATAACAAATACATAAATTATATAACAAGAACAAAGATATATATATGTACATATATATGTATGAGTAATAGGAAACATGAAATTGGTAATCCTCAAAAATTCTGGCATGGATTCATCAAAATATTTTCAGCAAAGATTCATTTTTAAAATGTTGTTGGAGAAAAATAATAAGAAAAACAAATAAAGGAGATGTTGCAAATGATATGTAAATTAAGATTGATAAAATTCCCTGATAGAGATTTTTGTTGTCTAAAAAAAAAAAATAACCAATAACAAAGAGAAAGGGGAAAGAATTCAAGGAAAACAAAATAACAACATATGCAGGAAATGGTTTTTTGACAGATCAAGAATGTGAGAAGTTCTACTTTTTTTGTTTATATTAGGATGAAGTAATGAATATTTGGTAGAGATTTTTGTGCTTATTTGTTTGTGTGTGTATGTGTATGTGTTTAGTAATTAAAGAATGACATGTAACACATTAATCATGTCCAATTAAAGTAAAAAATCTAGTAAGGTAGCAAAAAATCTAAATATTTCAATATCTGGAAAAAAAAATATCCTAAACTGATCATTTAAAAGACAGGGATCAAAGTTGTGCAGCATTGATAATTAAATAGTAACAATATTAGCATTGATATGAATCAGCCCTATATATTGTTTTTTTCTTAATCACATATTAAAAAAGACAAAAAAGTTTGAGAACAAAAGTGCAGAAATATGCCTATAATTCCAGTGACTGAGGAGGCTAAACTGGAGGTTGCAAGTTGAAGAACAGCATCAGAAACTTAGAGAGGTCTCAAAATAAAAATCAAAATAAAATAAAAAAAAAAAGGGCTGGGGATGTAGCTCAGTGGTAAAGCACCCTTGGATTCAATCCCTGGCACAAGAGATTAAAAAAAAGTGTGGAAATCAACATATCATGTAAGAGGAAAACAACATATTATAACATTACTAACAAAGGAAATCTAATATGTTTATACCTTATGACCCAAAGATATAAAAAAGCATTGTTAGGAAGAGAGCTTAACTACATAACAATACAATGTTCTCTACTCTTTTTTTTTCCTGTGGTGCTGGGGATTGAACCTAGGGCCTTGTGCATGCTAGGCAAGCACTCTACCAATTGAGCTATATCTCCAGCCCTACAATATTCAATTCACTAAGATAACATAACAATTCTATGTGGACATCTAAAAATATCAATCAATATACATAATAAAAATTCATAGGACTATGAAATAATAAAACTCCCCTTTATAATGAGAAATTTCAGCATAATTTAGGCTTGTAACATTTATTAACAATGCGAAACCTTAGAGTTACTTCACAAAATATTAAGTAAGGAAGCTCTAAGACCTTGTTCTCCTGTGGACACACATAAAAAATGTAACTGAAACTTAACTAAAATGTCTCTGTTGGTACTCTCTATGCTACAGCATACTAGTGAACATCCAATCAAGGAAAAAACACATAAAAATAGGAGGAAATTTTGTAGTGCTTTTTTTTTTTTTTTTTTTTGTTATCCTTATCCCACACTCTTTCTGAAACAACATGGTCTGTAGAAATTGGCATCAGTTCCATATTCCCTCTGCCAACGTGAAAGAGTCAGAGTAGATGCCATTTGTAATGTTCTAACCTGAGTACTACTCAGAGGACTTATTTCTGTTTGGTCTACCTTAGAACTCAGGGAAACAATGAAGACATACAGCCATTGCTCTTAAACACTATAGTAATACAAAGAATACCATGTACCCAGGGCAAGAGATTATAAATGGAATTAGAGAATAGATAATAGATCTCAGTATCTGAAGAGAAGCTAGGGTGAGAATCTTGGAAATTAAAAGAAGTTGTGTACTGCATTTAAGATGCTACATTGTTTTTGGTTTAAAAAATACCTGAGGCTAGGCACTGTATAAAGAAAAGGGTCTTATTAAACTCACATTTTATAAGTTAAAAAGTCAAGATAAAGTAGTGTAATTTATTTTGCCTCTGATGAAGGCTTCATAGTGGATGGAATCACAATAACCTGAGGTTGTACAGAAAAGATCACCTGGCAAGTGAGGAAGCCAGAGTGATTCAGGGACCATATTTAATCTTTTTTCCCCCCTAGGAACCATGTCTTTATTTGAGATGAGCCTTTTCTAAAAAAGATTTGTCAATTGGGTGGTGAGAAGGCCTGCTCTTCCCATTGGCCCAAGAAATATTCTGAGAATTATTTTCTTTTTTTAATTCAAAGTTGTTGTATATGACAGTAGAATGCATTAAAATTCATATTACACTGATAGAGCACATTTATACATATCTCTGGTTGTATACAAAGTATATTCGCACCATTCTTGTCTTCATACGTGCACTTAGGGTAATGATATCTATCTCATTCTACTATTTTTTCTTTTTACCCCCTTACTCCCTCCCTTCACCTCCCTCCCCATTGACCTTTCTAGTGTTCCTCTAATCCTCCTAAGCTCCCTGTCCCAACCCCACTGTGAACCAGCCTCCTTATATCAGAGAAAACATTCGTATTTGGATTTTTGAGATTGGCTAACTTCACTTAGCATTATATTCTCCAATTTCATCCATTTACCTGCAAATGCCATTATTTTATTCTCTTCTATTACTGAGTAATATCCCATTGTGTATATATACCACATTTCCTTTATCCATTCATCTGCTTAAGGACATCTAGACTGGTTCCACAGTCTAGCTATTGTGAATTGTGCTGCTATAAACATTGATGTGGCTGTGTCCCTGTAGTATGCGGTTTTTAAGTCCTTTGGGAATAGACCCAGGAGTGGGATGGATGGGTCATAAGGTGTCTTCATTCCCAATTTTTCAAGGCATCTCCATACTGCTTTCCATATTGGCTGCACCATTTTGCAGTCCTACCAGCAATGTATGAGGGTGCCTTTTTCCCCACATTCTCTCCAACATTTATTGTTGTTTGTGTTCTTACTAGCTGCCATTCTGACTGGAGTGAAATCAACTCTTAGAGTAGTTTTGATTTGCATTTCTCTAATTGCCAGATATGTTGAACATTTTTTTTCATGTATTTGTTGATTGATTGTATATCTTCTTCTGAGAAATATCTGTTCAGTTCCTTGGCCCATTTATTGATTGGGTTGTTTGTTTTTTTGTTCTTAAGATTTTTAAGTTCTTTATATATTCTAGAGATCAGTGCTCTATCTGACGTGCATGTGGTAAAAATTTGTTCCCAATTAGTAGGCTTTCTATTCACCTCATTGTTTGTTTATTATGCTGAGAAGAAGCTTTTTAGTTTTAATCCATTCCATTCATTAATTCTAGATTTTAATTCTTGTGTAATAGGAGTCTTATTAAGATAGTGGCAGCCTAATCCAATATGATGGAGGTTTGAGCCTACTTTTTCTTCTAATAGATGCATGGTCTCTGGTTTAATTCCTAGGTCCTTGATCCACTTTGAGTTTAATTTTTTGCATGGTGAGAGATAGGGGTTTAATTTCATTTTGTTGCACATGGAATTCCAGTTATCCCAGAACCATTTGTTGAAGAGGCTATCTTTTTTCCAATGTAAGTTTTTGGCGCCTTTATCTACTATAAGATAGCTGTAGTTCTGCACAATAGTCTCTGTGTCCTGTATTCTGTTCCATTGGTCTACATGTCTATTTTGGTGACAGTACCATTCTGTTTTTGTTACTATTGCTCTGTAGTATAGTTTAAGGTCTGGTATAGTGATGCCACCAGCTATGCTCTTCTTGCTAAGGATTATTTTAGCTATTCTTGGTATCTTATTTTTCCAGATGATTTTCATGACTGACGTTTTTATTGCCATAAGAATTATTGATTGGAATTGCATTGAATCTGTATAATGCTTTTGGTAATATAGTCATTTTGACAATATTGATTCTGCTTATCCAAGAACAAGGTAGATCTTTCCATCTTCTAAGGTCTTCCTTAATTTCTTTATTTATTGTTCTGTAGTTTTCATTATAGAGTTCTTTCACATCTTTCATTAAGTTGGTTCCCAAGTATTTTATTTTTCTTGATGCTATTGTAAATAGGGTAGTTTTCATCATTTCCCTTTCAGAGGATTTGTCAATGATATACATAATTGCCTTTGATTTATGGGTGTTGAAATCAATGATAAAATAAAAAATAAAAAATAATTACTCCAACACCTGGTGACTAAACAACATGCTACTGAATGAACAAGGGGTAGCAAAAGAAATTAAGGAGGAGATTAAAAAATTCCTAGAGGTAAATGAGAACACATATACATTGTATCAAAATCTCTGGGACACTTTGAAGGCAGTATTAAGAGGAAACTTCATTGCATGGAGTTCATTCCTTATAAGAAGAAAAACACAACAAATAAATGACTTAACATCACACCTCAAAGCCTTAGAAAAAGAAGAACAGATCAACACTAAAAGCAGTAAAACACAGGAAATAATTAAAATCAGAGCTGAAATTAGTGATATTGAGACTAATTAAACAATTGAAAGAATTGACAAATCAAAAAGTTCGTTTTTTGAAAAATAAATAAAATTGACAGACCCTTAGCCAAGCTAAGGAAAAGAAGGAGAGAAAAAACTCAAATTACCCACATCCACGATGAAAAATGAAATATCCACAACAGACACTTCAGAAATCCAGAAGATAATTAGAAATTATTTTGAAAACTTGTACTCTAATAAAATAGAAAATATCGAAGGCATTGAAAAATTTCTAGTCATATGAATTTCCCAAACTGCATCTTGAGGCTATACCCAATTTAAACAGATTAATTTCAAGTGAGGAAATAGAAAGTGCCATCAAAAAACTACCAATCAAGAAAAGCCCATGACCAGATGGATAGACAGCTGAGTTCTACAAGACCTTCAAAGAAGAACTAATACCAATATTCTTCAATTTACTTCAGGAAATAGAAAAAGAGGAATCTCTTCCAGACTCATTCTAGGAGGCCAGTATTATCCTGATCTCAAAACCAGGCAACGGCACATCAAAAAAAAAGACAACTTCAGACCAATATCTTTAATGAATATAGATGCAAAAAGTCTCGACAAAATTCTGGCAAATAGAATACAAAAACATTTCAAAAAAATAGTGCACCACGATCAAGTAGGGTTTATACCAGGGATGCAAGGTTGGTTCAACATACAAAAATCAAAAAACGTAATACATCACTTCAATAGACTTAAAGATAAGGACCATATGATCATCTCAATAGATGCAGAGAAAGCATTCAACAAAATACAGTACCCCTTTATGTTCAAAACACTAGAAATACTAGGGATAATAGAAACGTATCTCAACATTACAAAAGCTATCTATGCGAAGCCCCAGGCTAACATCATTTTAATAGGAGAAAAGTTGAAAGCATTCACTCTAAAAACTGGAATAAGACAGGGATGCTCCCTTTCACCACTGTTATTTAACATAGTACTTGAAACCGTGGCCAGAGCAATTAGACAGATGAAAGAAGGTAAAGGGATACAGATAGGAAAAAAGAAGTAATCATTTTTTTTAACAACCTGTTTTTGCCAGGCCTAACCATTGTTTAATGAGAGCTACATTAGTCCTTCCTGAGGACAGTGCCCCAGATGAACTAAGCATTCCCTATAAGATCATACCTCATAAAGGTCCCACCACCTTTCAATACCACTACAACAAGGACCATGTTTCCCATGCATGCACTTTTTGAGAGTGTATCAAACCATATTGAAACCATGGCAAAGGGGATTTAAAAAAAAAAATCTCAGACAAGACTCTAGATCAAAAAATACCACAAAAAAACTTTCAAAATTTGCATGCTGATCTTAACAATGAAAGCATAACCTGTCAAGGAATTTATTGGCAAAGATCTAGTCTCCAAATACTGAGAGAGAAAACTGCATTTTTTTTTCAAATATTTAATTTTAAACAACAAAAAATATTAAGAAAGCACAGAATCTTCACAAGAAAAAAGTGTAAAGTCGCAGAAACTTACTCTGAAGAATCATAAGCCTTAACTTAGTAAAGAAAATTATAAAACAGGTGCTGCTGGCTGTGTCAGTGAACATGTTTAATCCCAGCATCTTGAAAGGCTGTCAAAACCTCAGCAAATTAGTGAGGCCCTAAGAAACTTAACAAGAACCTCTATCTCAAAACAAATAAAAAAAATAGTAAATAAGTAAGTAAATAAATTGAAGTGTTAGAGATGCACCCCTGGGTTAAAAACAAAACAAAACAGAACTTTAAAACAATGATCTTAACAGCTTATGGATAAGATCTAAAGAAAAATCAGAAAAATAATATGGGAACTAAATGAGAGTATCAACAGAGATGATAATTATAAAAGGAAACAAAAGAAACTCTGGTGCTATAAAAATAGTATAACTGGATTAGTAATATAAAGAGGATCCAACATCAGATTCAAGCAATCAATAATTTGAAGATTGATTGAACAGCCTAATTTTTCTGGTAGAGGACAAAGCACTCAGGAAGTAGAATAGGTATCACTGACTGCTTCTAGTCAGATTTATAGTGAGAACCAGGAGCAAAAAGGAGCAGAGCAGGAAAACTTCAGAAGTTTTCAGTTCAGTCAGAAAAACAGCATTTGTAAAGATGTAGCCAAAGAGGGTGCAGTTGGCTTGGCAAAAATCACGTCATATTTCATGGCAACTCTGTTTTTTAGAATGTGCCAATAATTTCCCTCAATAGGAGAATATCTTGTGTTCTTTGATTTTTTGTTTGTTTGTTTGTTTTTGTGTCCCTCAGAGGCAAACTTACAGATAGATGTAACTCAGGAAAAATAGAAAAAGAATAAATATATTTTTGTATTATGTAAAATAAAAATATTATTTTTAATCACCCTGATAACATTTGTGATGATTGTTTGATTCAATTTTTGTTGCTATGTAGCAAAATAACAAAAACATAATAGCTTACAAATTATCAGCTCACAAATCAGCCGGTCACAATTTTGGACACAACTGACTATATTGTATGTTAAGGGTTTCAAAGGGCTGAAATCGATACATTGGCAGAGCTATGCTATTTACTGGAGGCTTTGAGGAAGAATCTATTTCTTGGCTCTTTTGGGTTTTGGAGAAATCCATTTTCTTGTGGTTTTAGCACTGAAATCTTCCATTTTCTTACTGATCATTCTCAGCTCCTAGAGCCTGATTTAATTTCCTTTCATGTGACTACCTCCACCTTCAAAGATAGCAATAATTTGCAGAACCCATTGCATACATATATTCAAGCATATTACCTTCCTTTTTGCTAAAAAACAGAGAAAACTCTCCTTAAAGGGTTCAAGTGATTAGATTCAGCCCTTTGATCAGCTCAAAGTCACTAATAATTTTTCATATGTTTACCTGTAATTAATGCATAAAAACAAAAATTTTGCATATTTATGAGGTCCCATGTAATGTTTTGATATGTGTATATTGAGTGTTGTTCAAATCAAATTAAGTACATCTATGTCCTGAAACATTATTTTTCATTTGAAAATTTTCAAAATATTTTATTCTAGTTTGTGGAAATGTACAGTTTGTTATCATTATCTAGTCACCCTTCCGTGAAATAGCACAGCAATTAGTAATAGTAGCTGAATTTGCAAAATCTCTTTTACCTTATGAAATAAAAAATTATGGTGTAAGCTGCCTGGTACCGAAAACCGGGAGGAAAAACTCTCGGAGGCAGAGTTAAGCTTTTACTACTTTTACTTCTACTTTCTTAGAGCTTAGAGAGGGAAAGAAAGATTTTTAGAGAGAAAGATTAAAGCAAGCTTTTCTTAGCTTAGAGTCTTAGAGAGAAAGAAAGATAGAGCTTAGCTTAGAGCGAGCTTTCTTCTTAGCTTAGAGTCTTCTTGTCTCTTAGCTTAGAGTCTTAGAGAGAAAGATAGAGCTTAGCTTAGAGAAAGATTAGAGCTTCTTTCTTCTCTCTTCTTTCTTCCTTCTTCTTTCTTCTGTCTTCTGTCTTCTGTCTTCCTCAGGAGCCTCGGCCTAACTCTGACCAGTCATTACTTCTTCTATCTGGTTTCTCTTCTGTAACCGCTCTGCCTACGTTCTGGCCGCTCTGATTCTTCTGACCGACCGAGTGACTGCCCGGCTGACTGAATTCTCCGTTCTCCTAACTCGGACCGCTTTCACCCAGTTATATACCTTCAGCTTTTCGGGTGCCTACAGGTGCGTCACATACATATCAGGTGGAACTTATGGCTTCCAGCTAGCTGCAACAGCCCTTCCTAATTAGGGCTCCTTCATTATGGGCTTGATTTCTCATCATATTCGTAGCCCAGAAGATTCTGGTGAGGATTTTGAGGGGGCAATTTTTAAATGCTGCCTACCACAATCATTTACATTAACTCTGCATAACTACCATAAGACAAAATTTATTTGTTGTATAGCTAATTGTGATCACTTAATTTGCAAAGTAATATATGCTGTTGAAAATGCAACACTATTTGGCACACAGTCTAAAGTTCTTTATTATCTGAAGGTTGCTGGAAAATTTTCAAAGCTGTTTTGTCTGACAACCAAAGAACAAACATGTCATATTTGAGTGCTATTTTTGCTATAATTTTAACTTCTTAACTCCTTCACAGTTCTATCTATGTGGGTATTTCTCTATGATATTTAAAATGAGTTATGTATAATCTATTTGGTTTAAAAATCTGTATAAAATGAACTAGAGTCTTGGGCAAGTCATATAATTTTGTGAATAACAAAAAATTTCATGAATAAAAAGGTATAATTAAATTTTAATGTATTTTATTAGTAAAGATTTAACGTTATATGTGAAATGCACTTTTATGCCTTTGGCATGTAAAAGCTCCTCCCTGTGCAAAATTTTATTGTGAATATCAGTAATTAACTTGGAAGATATGTTAATTCAATAATATCCTAATCCATTACTATGCCTCATTTTTCCCACATCACATGGGAAATGTAGACATGCAATTGACTGTAGGTTAAAAAAGAAAATTTTATGAACTTCAGTATTGAAAGTAGTGAAAAATAAAAAGGAAGCATTTATGGAAAAATTGAAAGCACTATGAATCACCAAAACAAATATTTTCATGCAATCTATGGAACACACTTTTATTCATTATTTATCTGAAATTCAAATGTAACTGAGTGTCCTAGATTTTACTGGGAAATTGTAAATGGAAATATTCAGCAAAAATATGTTAATAGCATCATATATATATATATATATATATATATATATATATATAGCATCTTTTTACACAAAACAGTTTGTATACAAAGTATATTTGCAGCATTCAAGTCTTCAATCATGCATTTAGAATAATGATATCCATCTTATTTAACCACTTTTTTTCCCCCTTCCCGCCTCTTGACATCTTTCCTTTACACATCTCTCCCTCTCTCTCTCTCTCCACCCCACCCCCGCCCTTTCTCTCCCCCTCTTTGCTCTCAGGCTCCCATGGGCAGAGTAGCTTTCCTCTTCTGGGCCTTCATTCATGATATTTTGCCTCACCTCAGGCTCAGAGCAATGAAGTCACCCAACTATGGACTGAAACCATGAGCCAAAAATAAACTTTTCCTTCTTTAAGTTGTTCTTGTCAGGTACTTGGGTCACGTGACATAAATCTGACTGGCATAGATCATAAACAAATTTATTTTTTCTCATGTAGTCTTGATGTCCAAATTCAAGATACTAGCAAATTTTGTATCTAATAAGAACTTGCTTTGTGATTCACAGATGACAGCTTCTAGTTATGGTCTCCCATAGTGTAGGGTGAGATCTCTGGGCCCTTTAACCCCTTGTAAGAAACTGATCTTCTTCATGAAGGTGCTGTCTTCATGACTAAATCACTTTCCAAAGGCCCTATCTCTAAATAATAATACATTGTTGGGGCTGGGGTTGTGGCTCAGTGGTAGAGTGCTCAACTAGCATGTGTGTGGCCTGGGTTCGATCCTCAGCACCATGTAAGAATAAAGGCATTTTGTACAACTAAAGCAAATAAATATATAATAATAATAATAATAATAATAATAATAATAATAATACATTGTTGTTTTAGTTCCAACATGAATTTTGGGGAGACATAAACATTCAGTCCATAGTTAACATATATTATTTGTCCTAAAGTTAGACAAATTAATTCATGAGTGTGGTATTGTCCTTATATTTATTAATTATTATTATTATTAGTAGTAGAAGTAGTACTGGGAATTGAACCCAAGGGTGTGTGATCACTGAGCAACATTCCCAGCCCTTTTTTTAATTTGTTATTTTTATATATACATTAGAGTACAATGCATTTTGAAATATTATACATACATGGAGTACCCAGTCCTTTTTTTTTTTTTTTTTTTTTTTTTTGAGACACAATCTTGCTAAGTTGCTTAGGGCCTCACTAAGTTGCCCATGTTGGTCTCAAGTTTGCAATCTTCCTGCCTCAACCTCTCAAATTGCTGGGATGACAGGTATGTGCCAACACACCTGGCATGCCCTTGCATTTAATTAAAGTAGTATATGAGTAGATCATGAACCACTGCCTACTAGGACATCTTGTATAACTTTCTTTAAATGATCTTAAAAAAACCTTTATGATTTTTTAAATCTTAATTACAAGAGTTTTGTTTTGCTCATTTCTGAAACAGTGATGTTTGAGGGCTTATACAGTCATATGAATCTAAAGTTGAAAAGCTATACTAGCTTAGTATAATTATAACTTTATTTTGAGCAATGATACTGACATTTTTCTTCCTGCATGGTTTGAATAAATCATTTTGAATAGTTTAGTCCTGTGTATAAAATTTTTAAAATACTATTTCAAAGAAAGATTATTTAAATTTAGAGGACCACTATATTTTTCCTTCAATAGAAGTTCCAAAAGCTTTTATGTTATAAAAATAATTGCATGAAATTATTGACAGATTATATGTTAATAGAAATTATTCTGTATGTTCCCCCAAAAAGAATATTTTCTTAAGTCTTAATATCATTTATAAATTTTCTTATTAGATGTGTGTTTCATAAGAAACTAAATTGGGCTCCTTGCTTTTAATATGCCATAATATATATCTAGAATACTTCATTTCCTTGTCATGATATCTAACAATTTTCCCTTTTAACAATATCTTGTTCTTTTCAACATTTGGACATCTTTCAGACATATGAAATCATAGATATTTCCATTAAATATAAAAGTCCCCTTATACTTGAGAAATATATTCTTATTTTTTGCAAAATACTGAGTTAATACAATAATTCCATATGCATTACAGTTTTTAAAAATGTTCCTTTGACTGTGAAAAAGATTCACCTTCTTTTTCAGATGGAGATAATCTCTTCCTAAGGAAGAGATATTAGGAGCTAAATGAGAAAAGAAAGCAATATAGAAGTCTTCTATGGGTCTAGGTAAAAAAAAAAAAAAAAAAAAAAAAAGAAGATAAAAAGGAAAATAAGAGAAAGAAGCTATTTGTAGTTGATGCCTTTCAGAACTTAAGGAGACTCCTGTTTTTGAACACTGAATTTGACTCCCCGCAGTCAACCTTAAAAATACATACAGAACACAAATTGCATTGAGTCCTTTAAAGTGCAGAAGGTAAAGGGCTGTTGTTAGCTGGAGTTCTTCCAGAAGACAATTCTGTTTCAAACAGTGTTTGTTTCTTATGAGAGGTTAACTTCCCAGCAAGAATATGACACTAAGGAGCTAATCATCAGTTTTCCTCTTTCCTGACAGAGCCTTCATCCACAGTTGAACTTTTTTTCTTTTTCTTTCAAACTACATTCAGTTGTAGTCCCTGCAGGAAAGTCAGATCCCTGTTGATTGTCCTCAGCTCTAGGAGAAGGGTTTAATCTTTATTTAGAGCATTTGTTAAGTACCCACAGAACACAGCAATGTCAGACATCTAGCTAAGGCCTAAGGTTCATTGAAGATGTACAGAAATCAGACAACTTTTGCATCTTCGAGAAACTTATACTCTATAGATTCAATGTTCTTTGAAATTGTGACTATTTGAAGTGAACAAGCAGAGGAAATGCATGCGAGGAGCAAACGCATTGCAACACATCAAACTGGTATACTGAATAGAAGTCTAGTACTGTATGGAATTACATGAAAACATTCTCAGACCGGGTTGTAAACTTCTGAGTTTGTATTTTTACATTATTGAAAAATAGTTCTGAACCTTGTCTGAAATCTAGCATCACCTGAAGAGCTTTAAAAACTCTTGATGTCAGACCTTATTGTAACTAAGATCTCTGGAGATTGAATCAGAATATTAGCATTTAAAATAACTCATCAAGTGGTTACAATGTTCACCCAAGTTGAAGGACCAATATTATAAAAAATACCTGCCTCAAAGAATAGAACCATGTTAGAGTTCATATATATATGAACTCTCTCTCTGCATATATATATATATATATATGCATACATATATATATATATATATAAAACAACAACAGAATCAGTCATATCAATGGCAAGAAAAATATACCAATTCTTTAATCAATAATAATTTCATAGGCTTTTGTTGCAGTGAATTTAGAATTGATTTTCTGAAAGTTCCATAAAAACCAGACTTTAGAACAATATTGAAAATAAATTTTCAATAATAAAATATGAAATAAATTTTATGAAAAAAAATTGTTTTTCACCTAACTCCAAATTTGGAGAAGAATCCTACTAACCTAAGTAGAAGGATGAAAGTGTCATCTGATTCCTACTATCAGACACCCTCATTGATATTTAATCTTTATGTGAATCAGAATCTTTAGGATAAGGCTAGAACAAAGCAATATATAATAAATAATGTTCCAAACACCTAAGGTATGATATATTTAAAATCATGTCAAATTATTGATTTTTAAAAGGGCTAAAACAAATTTTTAAAGACTACTTTCAAAAGGAATAGTGCCACCTAAATTGATCACTTCCCTAGAAATTTAGGTTGGAAAACAACTAACAAAGATATTATGCTTAACTTATAATATTTCCATTGTGATTTTATCAGTAAGAAAAATATCTTATACAAACAACAATTTTACTGAAACTAATAATTGTGACTTAGAGATGTAGAATTATTTTAACAAAAATTGTCATTGAAATAATTGGAAGAACTAAATTACATAATTTACAGTAGGCCATAGAGCACTGTATATCTATTTCTAATTAAGAAAAAAATCCAGTAAAATTGCATGACACATTTTTCAAAATTGTTTTTCAAAGAAAATATATATATTTTTCCTTTAAAATTGGCCTGGACATTTACAAAAATAATGCCCTTTCATTATCATATTCAAAACACCAAAAATATGACAGAACAATAAACATAAATCTTGCCACTTTTTCATATAAGTAATTTATATGTAGAAATTTAAATAAATAATTGATGTTCTGTAACATATTCCTACACTGAAGGGTATTATTTCCTATTTCAGGAAATGGAACTATATATCATAATTTTTAACAACTGCATGACATGTATGTACCACAATTCCTAAGGTCAGTCCCTAGCACTGGAATTTTTCAAATTTTATCCATTATAACTTATATTTTAAGATATATCCTTAAGTGTACATATTTTAAAACATGTGAAATAGTCCCTGTCAATTTTTTCTATATGAAATTTAATTCATTTTACACACTGATTCTTTTTTTAAATATTTATTTATTTGCTTTAGTTATACACAATGCAATGCATTTATGTTTACATGGTGCTGAGAATCGAACCCTGGCCGCGCACGTGCTAGGCGAACACTCTACCGCTGAGCCACAACCCCAGCCCCACTGATTCTTGTTGTAAACAGATTTTTACAAAATTAAACCTTAACAATTGGTTCTTATTTTATATCTCAAAAGATATATAATCCAAGGTATTATATATATTGGATTTTGTCAAATTTATTAATTTTGTTCTTTTCATTTTTAATGATTATCCCATAATTTTAAAATTAATTTTAAAACCATAGTAATAAAGTGATAAATACTTTTCATTTCCCTTAATAAAAGAAAATGTGTGTGTTTGAGCCCATAGAAACTACCCCTGACACAAGAGATACTTTATTTGTAGTCTTATTAAATAAGAACCAATGTGGCTGTGGTAAAAGATTACCTGACACTTAGGATAGGTCACCTTGTCTACCTGATTAAATGTCATGTTTGTATAGTGGATTCCTTCAGGGGGAGAGTTTTATGAATGAATATATTCACTCTATCATGAATATATTCACTCTGTATACTTATTCTGATAAATCAATTACATAATCCACCTTATGTTATTATTCTTCCAATCCCATTCTATTTAGTATTTGATGAAACAGTCAAATTAGCCAATATGAGTAAATCATTGTAGATCCATATCTGAGGTGATATTTTCCTTCATGCAAAATATATAACTAGGTTGTTCCAACTAAGATATTCTCCTTTCAACATTGTCTCATTGTCTTTCAATTTCACCTTTTAATGGAAGTGTAGTAAAGTGACCATCCATGGGGCTAGTCTATCATGGAAATCTACTTGTAAAATAGGATTTCACTTCTTAGCTCCTCCCCTGATGAAAGAGATTCTCTCATTAGCCTCTAAATTTATATGAATTCTGAGTAAAATAGCAGAGCAGCAAGATTAAATACCATAGAAGTCTGAGTCTCCTACACATTCATTGTACTTGGGCCTTACAGTTTTGTACAAGTCTTGTGCATACCATATCAATTTTGTAAAGTTATGGTACTGTGCATAACCAATTGAATCATTCTTTATTCAGACATTTCAAACTTCAGAATAAACATTCGCTTTCACATTCAATTTATTTTCTGTTAAAAAATTAGTCTCTTGAGATCTTGCATATGTTAGTGACTCAATCCTAGAATCTCATTTCAAGGGTCTCTGTTATGAGGACACTTTTCGTGACTACTGATACTGTATCTGTATCAGTAGGAATATCTGTAGAAAATTGATGCTAGCCTTAAATTGATTCCTGAGGAATTGACTATTGGGGTTAATTTCAAAACTGTGTATGTACATTTTAGGGAAACAAAGGTGGAAGCGATTATCACACTTAAGAACTGAAGTTTTTTTATGGGACATTTAGCAAAAAAAAAAAAAAAAAAAAAAAAAGGAAAAGAAAAAGAAATGAGACAGAGAGAGAGAGAATGCTAGAATCTGTGATCTTTAGTAAAGGAACACAACAGGGAGAAAATAGCACATTATAAAAGGAAGTAGGGGAATGAAAAGAAGCTATTTTTTTTTTTCATTCTTCCACCTTCTGATTTGCTATCAGAAGCCTCCAATATTTAAAACCAAACATAAGCTAGAGGACAATTGAGACCACTGAATGTAGTTCATGTATGTTAGCCCACAAAGATGTACAACATGGTGGAACAGGGTGGATTGTAAAAACTGGAAATTCAAATAGACATTTTGAAAAAAAAAATAGACAAATTTTCTTCATTGTTTATTTTCTGAAATGAACTTGAATTTCATGTTTTTCTTTAACATGAACTTCAAAATAATTTGCCTTCTTACAAAAATAAGAACAACTGAGTTATATCCTTGGCTGTTATTACATATATTTTTAGATCAGTTCAGAGAAAGTTGCTACTTTTTAAAAGTAGAGCTCCTATTCAAAGCAAGCAATTCTTCTCTATGTAGTCAAATGACTTATGCCTTTCAGTAGACTTTTAGAGTTTTCTATAGGATTTATTTGTTAGGTTTTACATTTATTCATCAGAATTTTATGTGATTTTATATTAACAATGATAATTTCCTTCCATTTTATTTTATTATTAGTTTAGTTTGCATATTATGAGAACAATATTCATAATTTTATTACCTCAACTAAATAATGATCAAAAACTACAGACTAATCATCATCTCTAATTTGGTTAGTTAATTCTCTTGAGGTTTTCCTATCCCTAACCCTAACCCTAACAAATGCTTTATTTCATTGTTGCTAAATCTTCCTCACATCTAGTTTTTCCGAAAAATCCAGTCCTAAAAGAATTACACTTTTTCTCTTCCTCCTACCTCAGTCAGTAGAATGTTTCTTGGGAAAAGATGAAAGAAGGATAAATTAGTATTATTATTAATGATTTTCAACATCAAGTGAACTCATGTCATTATAAGTCCACGCACCATGTCTTTCTAGTGAACTCTCTTTTCTTATTCAACAATGACTAGATCTAGCCTTTTGACTCTGCTCAAAACCGATGATGTCCTAATTATCTTACTTATTCTCCATAGACTACATTCCATCTAGAAAATAGGATGAAGAGAGACTGTTTTAAATTATGCCTTTGCAAATTTTTATTTTTCAAAATCTTCCTTTATATTAGATATGCATACAAAGGGATTTTGTTTTGTTTTGTAATTTGAGTCTATTTCTAATGAACTTTCTAAACTTCAACATTTCTAATAATCTAATAAGGAATTTCTTTAGCATTTCAATATCATAGATGAAATAAGAGTGTTAGAAGCCATGTATAAAATATGGGTTTGTTTGATCCATCATAAGGCAAAAATGTTACTTTTCTTGGAACTCCTGGGTAAAATTCCTGGGTTCCAGAAAGTCTAGATCATGCTGGTGCCCTGTGTTAGCTCACAGCCCTTGGTTCAAACACAGCTCAAGGGAGATAGGCGCAACCCATCAAGCCCAAACAATGTGTTTTCCCATCTTTATCATGTTTTCCTCAAGAAGCCTGACACATTGAAACATTTTGATGTATTTCCCCTTAAATAAAGGATTGGGGAAATTTTCTGTTGTTCAGTTCCAGTTCCTATCAGCACTGGAAGACCCACCAGGTACCCCACTTTTAAAACTAATTTCTGTCTTTTGTATTTTATTCCTTACTGATTATTTTCAAAAATTATATTATCCCGGCCAGTTGACACCTCCAAGCAGGAATCTGCTCTACCAGGGTGCTAGTAACCTTAACATAGCAGTTTTTATTTTCCATACACACCTTGCAAATTTTTTTTTTTTTTTTTTTTTTTTTTTTTTTTTTTGATACTGGGGGCACTTGACCACTGGGCCACATCCCCAGTTTTTTTTTTTTTTTTTTTTGTATTTTTCTAGAGACAGGGTCTCACTAAGTCTCTAAGTGCCTTAGTCATTGCTGAAGCTGACTTTGAACTCATGATCCTCCTGCCTCAGCCTCCCAAGTGCTGGAATTATAGGCATGAACCACCACGCCAGGCACACCTTGCATTTTTTTACGTTTGTTTTTTAATGTAAACTTGTCCAAGACATATTTGCATATAGATGCATACATAGACACACATACATGTGTCTATGTATGTGGTTTGGGTCTATGTAATTGGTTTAATTGCATTCACTTTGCTTAGAAGTATTGCATCTATGTATATAAGTTAAATTTAAAGCATGTACTAATTTTCTTTCTCTTGTGCCATCTTTCCTTATTCTGGTATTATCAAAAGTATGCTGGTTTTACAGAAGAAAATAATGAAGGACTATTCCTTAATCTTATGTTCTCTAAGATATTTTTAAAATGTGTAATGATCTGTGCTTAAAAATTTGAGGGAAATTAAGTTATAAAATAATATTTGCATAATTTTGTAAGCTTTTTTGTACGAATATTTTATGTGGCTTTGTTTAATTTTTTTTTTCATTTATAAAGTTTTTGAATCATTCAGTAATATTTATTTATAATAATCCTTCAGTAACTTTAATCACTGCAGTATCTCCAATACTACATTCCTTTTTATGCATAATATTATTTACTTGTGTCTTGACTCTCATTTTTCTCAACAAGATCTGCCAGATCCCTGTATTTTACATGGGTTGTTTTGAAAAGAAATTTTTTTCTGTTTGTTATTTATTTATTTTATTGAACAGTTTTATTATAGTTTTGTTTTATTAATATCTATCCATTGCCAAGCCCCTTTCTCTCATTTATTCAAGTTGATTCTGGTTTTCTTTTTCAAATTTCTTAAATTTGATTGTGAGGTTATTAATTTATAGCTTTCAATATTTTTCTAATATAATGCTATAATGTCCAACTTCCATATTCATGATACCACATGAATTTTTAAGACATATTATTATTGTAAATATCCATTTACAAACATTTAAAAATGTTTAATATCTTTCTTGAACTATATACAATTTATGGGTAATTATCTTAATTTTAATTCTACATCATTTTATGTTTATAAATATATTTGACTTTTAAAACGTTTCATTTTTCAAAATTTACTTGTCTCTCTGCTTCCAGTTTTAATTTTTTACCTTTCACATGTTTTGTTCCTTTTGTTTCTCTTCATTCTTATTTTCTTTCTTGAATGGCTTTGTTTCTACAATGTTTTTTAGTGATTAAACCATGTTGCAGAATTGTTTTAAATTGTGACAAATGCTAAAATCAGTCTTTCAACACAATGAATTTTGCTCATTTAGCAATCCAGTATGCATGCTCCTGATCAAGGAAACACTTCATGCTATGATTCAAAGATCCAAGCTCTTTCCTTCTGGCTTAATGGTTTCATAAACCTTTTGGACCTTATATTCCAGTTAGTAGGTAGGGAAGGAGAAAATTTAAAAGGCATGTCACACTTCTTCTTAATAACTTCAATGTGTAAATAGTATTAACTATTGTGCTCATTTTGATGGTTAGAATTGTTCCCATAACCACATTTAAGGGAGACTGATAAGTTTATCCTCTGGACTGTTACCTCTGGCCACAGTTTTCTTGAACGATTTTCTCACAGTCCTATGAAGATACTACATTCTTGTCTTCTAGATCTGATTATTTTTTACAGTTCTATGAGTTTTATTTTAATAACTTTGTTAAAATATAACTGACATAAAATTGTACATATTTAAGATATATAACTTGATACTTTGATAAATATATTCATTGTACAATAATCAAATTTCAGTTAATTAACAATATGTCACCTCTACATAGTTATGATTTGGGTGTGTATGTATGTATGTTTGTCTGGGGGAGATAATTTAAGTTCTCTCTTAATAAATTATAAGTATATAATATAGTATCTTTGTCCTCCTTTGATGTACTTTAGAATGTGAAACCTCCTCATCTTGTAGAAATGAAAATTTTTACCCTTTAATGAACATCATTTCTTCCTCCCACCAGACCCTGACACCCACCATTCTATTCTTTGCTTCTGAGTTTGATTGTTTTAGACTCCACATATAAGCATGATTACATAGCATTTTTTCTTTCTATGCCTTGCTTATTTCACTTAACATAATGTCCTTCTATTTTATTTTTTTGGAAGGAAGGACTGGGGATTGAACACAAGGGTGCTTTAGGACTGAGGTACATGTCTAGCCTTTTGTTATTTTTTTATTTTGTGACAGTGTTTCACTAAGTTTCTTAGGGCCTTGCTAAATTGCTGAAGTTGGCCTTGAAATTCCAATGCTTCTGCCTCATCCTTCTTCATACTAGGATTTCAGGAATGTACCACCATGCCCAGCTGATTGTATTAATCCTTCTAAGCCTTGGTCATATATTATACTTTTAATTAAAATGTGTGCCTTTATACATTTTCCCCATCCATGTTCTAAAATTTTCATGGTTATATTATTTCTACCCTTCACTGAAGTTAATGTAAATGGAATAGATTTCTTAATTTCTCTTTCATGCAGTTGACTATCAGTGCATTGAATTGTAGCTGATTTTTGCAAGCTGGCTGTGTATTCCAAAATTGTAATAAACTTATTATTTCTAACTAGTTTTCATGGAGACTTTAGGGATTTTTAAATATATGAACATTATATCTACAAAAAATATAATTTTATCTCTTCACATCTGCTTTGGATGCATTTTATATCTTTTTCTTGACATATATCTGTCTATGATTCCTAATACTATGGTAAATAATAAAGGTGATAGTTGACATGGTGACTTCAGACTTGATCTAACAGAAAAAGCTTTAAGATTTTATTCATTGATTATAATATTGTCTGTGAGATTCCCTTATACTTACTGCATTAAATTCTGCTTCTTCTAGAACTTAACACCATAAAAGCTATCTATGAGAAACCCAAAGCCAACAACATATTGAATGGAGAAAAATTAAAGCACTTTCTTTAAAATCAGAAACACCACTCCCACAACTTCTATTTAATATAGTACTTGAAAATTTAACCAGAAAGGTTAGGCAATGGCAGAAAATAAAAGGAATACTAATACGAAAGAAGAAGTCAAATTATGTCATTGTGTATAATATGATCCCAAACTTAGAAGACCCAAAACTCCACCAGAAGACATATAAAGCTGACAATTTAAGCAAAATAGAAGAATCAAAATCAACATACAAAAAAAAAAAAAAATCAACAGCTCTACTGTAAACCAATAGTGAATATGCTTAAAAAGAAATCAGAAAAAATAATTCCATTTTAAATAGTCTAAAAAATGCCTAAAAGTAAATCTAACCTCTCCATTGAAAATTGCAGAACACTGAAAAAAGAAACAATAACAAAAAAAGACATTAGACAATGAAAAACCTTCTCAGGTTCATGGATTTGCAAAATTAATATTTTTAAAATGATATTACCAAAAGCAATCTACAGATTCAATGAAATTCTCATAAAGAATGACCAATGACATTCTCACAGTACTAGAAAAGTGTCCAAAATGCATGTGGAAAAGTAAATGACCCAGAATAGCCAAAGCAATTTTGAACAAAAAGAGCAATGCTGGAAGCACTCATAATATTCAATTTCAAATTACACTACAGAATTAAAGTAACAGAAATGGCATGGTATTAGCATAAGACCAGGCATGTAAAAAATGGAACAGAATAAAAAAAATCAAAGAAAAACTCACATAGTTACAAACTTCTGATCCTTAAAAAAGGTGCCAATAGATGTTAATTTCACAAATGTTTCTGGGAAAACTGGCTATCCTTATGTAGAAGAATAGTACTAGACCCATATCTCTCACCCTGCACAAAAGTCAACCAAAGTAGATCAAAAACTTAAGAATCAGACCAGGGACTTTGCAACTAGTATAAGAAAAAATAAGAGCAATACTCCAACATAATAGGCATAGACAATGACTTCTTCAGTAGGAAACCTAAATCTCAGGAAATAATACCAAGAATTAATAAACTGAATGGGATCAACTTAAATATTTCCTGCACAATCAAAGGAAAATATTAACATCATTAAGATAGAGCCTAATGGAAGAAAAACTTTGTTAACTACTCTTTCTACAGAGGATTAATATCCAGAATAAATATATAAATATATAAATATATATATATATATATATATATATATATAAACTTAAAACAAGTAAAACAATCAATAAATGGGCAAATAAACTAAATAGTTATTTTTCAAAAGAAGAGATACAATTTGCTAACAAATATGTGAAAAACTTTCAACAACTTCAGCAATCAGGTAAATACATATCAAACCCTAATATTTCATCTCATTCCCTTTAGAATGGAACTGGGTATCATCTTATTCAGTGATGTAAGCCAGGCTACAGAAATTCAAGATTTGCATATTCTCTTATATATGAAAGCTAGAGAGGAAAAAAAAATTTTAAATAAAAAAAATAAAAATAAAAAAGTAACTCATGGGAACAGAAGGAGACCACTAGAGTAGAGGTAATGGATCAAGGGGAAGAATGAGAGGAATAGGTGAGTCAAGGAATTGGTGGGGAGAGGAGAAAGGAAATTTATCTGATCATATTATGTGCATGTGTAAATACATTACAATGTACAATACTATTATTTGTAATCATAATAAATCAATAAAAATAAAAACTTATTCATTGTGTACTACTTGAACTTAGATATATTTATTTTTCATCATGAATTAATGGATTTAGTCAATACTTTTTCTACACCTGAGAGGTGTTCATACATTTTTTTGTCTTTTATTCTTTTATATCATATCACATGGATTAATTTTTATATGTTGAACCATTCTTGCATCCCAGGCATTAATCGTCTTCATCAAGGTGGATGACCCTTGTAATGTGTTCTTGAATCTGATTTGCAAATATTTTACTTAGGATAAACACATGTATGTTAATGAAGTATAATAACCTGATATTTTCTTTGTCGTGTTGTGTTTGTCTGGCTGTGGAATTATAATGATGTTGTCCTCATTATATGAAATGAATTTGGAAGAATGTTCTCTCTTCTATTTTTAAAACACTTTAAAATTTTTGTTATTATTTCAATTTTTGGTAGAATTTATTATTGTAGCCATTTGGTCATGGGCATTTCATTGTTAGAAGTGTTTGATGACCAATTAATTTTTTTTTGTTTTTGTTTTTCGATTTATCTGTCAAGACTTTCTATTTCTCATTGGTTGCATATCCAAAGGTTATAAGTATATAGTATTGTTGTTGTTGGTGGTGGTGGTGTTTTTTTTTTTTTTTTTTTTTTTTTTTTTTTTTTTTTTGTGTGTGTGTGTGTGTGTGTGTGTGTGAGAGAGAGAGAGACCTAATGAATTACCTAATATGTACTAATTATTATTATTTTATATGACATTCTTTTAGATTCAATCTAGACTTACAGCATTTTGAGCACATCATTTTGTATTGTTTTCTCTGTTTTTCTATATATTTTTCACTTTCTTTCTATATATACATATATATAAACTCATATATATATAAACTTTTATATATAAGTTTAAAACAGTCTACTATCATTGAACTTTAAGTTTTAGAAAATTGTTAACATTTATTTATTTATTTGTGGTGCTGAGGTGAAGCTTTACGTTTTACCTCTACTTATGTTCTTTTGTTCTCTCCATTTAAAAAATATAATTGTCATAAGTATTTCTTCAAAAATACTTTTAACCCAATATTAGATAATGTAAAAGTTTTTCCTTGAATCATCAAATGTAACTTAACAAATTTACCAGAAGTGTGATGTAATGCATTCACCCATATTTTGACCTTTTTGCTATTTTTTTTCTGAAACTACAATTCTTATTCCATTTTCATTATTTGCCTGTTTAAAGAAGTTATTTTTTCATATTTCAAGGGTATATTGATAGCAACAAAATATCTTATCCTTATTTCACCTGGAAAAGTTTTCTGTATGATACAAAATTTCTTTCAGTATTTGAAAAATATGTTGTCACTTCTCTGTGGCCTCCATGGTTTTAGAAGAAAACATCTCATTATTTGAATTAGTATGCCAATATTATTAATATCATCTCATATATAATTCAGAAATTTTCTTTCTATTTATTTTTTTAAATTTTTATTTATAGTAGAATGTACTACAGTTCATACTATACATATATAGCATCTTTTTACACAAAACAGTTTGTATACAAAGTATATTCACAGCATTCAAGTCTTCAATCATACATTTAGAATAATGATATCCGTTTTATTCAACCCCTTTTTTTACCCCTTTCTCCCTTGCTCCCTCCCTTCCCCACCCTTCCCTTTGACAATTCTAGTGTTCCTCTAATCCTCCTATGTACCCCCACCAAACAATACTGTGAACCGGCTTCCTTATATCAGAGGAAACATTCGGTATTTGGATTTTTGAGATTCACTGATTTCACTTAGCATTATATTCTCCAACTTCATCCATTTACCTGCGAATGTCATTATTTTATTCTCTTTTATTGCTGAGTAAAATTCCATTGTGTATATATACCACATTTTCTATATCCACTCATCTACCCAGGGATATCTACGTTGGTTCCACAACCTAGCTATTGTGAATTGTGCTGCTATAAACATTGAGGTAGCTGTGTCACTGTAATATGTTGTTTTTAAGTCCTTTGGGAATAGACCCAGGAGTGGGATGACTGGGTCATAGGGTGGTTCCATTCCCATTTTCCCAAGAAATCTCCACACTGCGTTCCATAGCGGTTGTACCATTTTGCAGGCCCACCAGCAATGTATGAGTGTGCCTTTTTCCCCACATCCTCTCCAACAATTATTGTTCTTTTTGTTCTTGATAGCTGCCATTCTGACTGGAGTGAAATGAAATCTTAGAGTAGTTTTGATTTGCATTTCTCTAATTGCCAGCGATGTTGAGCATTTTTTCATGTATTTGTTGATAATCATGTATCTTCTTCTGAGAAGTGTCTTTTCAATTCCTTCGCCCATTTATTGATTGGATTATTTATTTTTTTGGTGTCAAGTTTTTTGAGTTCTTTATATATTCTAGAAATTAGTGCTCTATCCGATGTGCATGTATTAAATATTTGTTCCCAGTTAGTTGGCTGTCTATTCACCTCACTGATTGTTTCTTTTGCTGAGAAGAAGCTTTTTAGCTTAAATCTATCCCATTCATTAATTCTTGGTATTAATTCTTGTGCTACAGGATTCTTGTTAAGAAACTTGGAGCCTAATACAACATGTTGGAAATTGGAACTTTTTCTTCTATTAGGTGAATTGTCTCTGGTTTAATTCCTAAGTCCTTGATCCACTTTGAATTGAATTTTGTGCATGGTGAGAGATACAGGTTTAATTTCATTTTGTTGCATATGGATTTCCAGTTTTCCCAGCACCATTTGTTGAAGAGGCTATCCTTTATTTACTGTACATTTTTGGCACGTTTGTCTAATATAAGATAGCTGAAATTATATGTATTAGTTTCTGTGTCCTCAATTCTGTACCATTGGTCTACCTGTCTGTTTTGGTGCCAATACCATGCTGTTTTTGTTACTTTTGCTCTATAGTATAATTTAAAGTCTGGTATGGTGATGCTGCCTGCTTCGCTTTTCCTGCTCAGGATTGCTTTAGCTATTCTGGGTCTCTTATTTTTCCAGATGAATTTCATGACTGCATTTTCTATTTCTTTGAGAAAAGTCCTTGGGATTTTGATTGGAATTGCATTAAAATTGTATAATGCTTTTGGTAGTATGGACATTTTGACAATATTAATTATACCTATCCAAGAACAAGGTAGGTTTTTCCATCTTCTGAGTTCTTCTATGATTTCTTTCTTTAGTGTTCTATAGTTTTCATTATAGAGGTCCTTCACCTCTTTCGTTAAGTTGATTCCCAGGTATTTCATTTTTTTTTTTTTTTTGATGCTATTGTAAATGGAGTAGATTTTATCATTTCCCTTTCAGAGGCTGTGTCACTGATGTACAAAAATGCCTTTGACTTATGGGTATTGATTTTGTATCCTGGTACTTTGCCAAATTCATTTACCAGTTGTAAAACTTTTCTGGTAGAGTGTTTTGGATCTTCTAGGTAGATTATCATGTCATCAGCAAATAGTGCTAATTTGAGCTCTTCTTTTACTATCTGGATCCCTTTAATTTCTTTCGTCTGTATAATTGCTCTGGCCAGAGTTTCCAGTACTATGTTAAATAGCAGTGGTGAAAGGGGGCATCCCTGTCTTGTTCCAGTTTTTAGAGGGAATGCTTTCAATTTTTCTCCATTTAAGATAATGTTAGCTTGGGGCCTTGCATAAATAGCTTTTATAATGTTGAGATATGTTCCTGATATTCCTAGTTTTTCCATTGTTTTGAACATAAAGGAATGTTGTATTTCTTGAAATGCTTTTTCTGCATCTATTGAGATGATCATATAATTTTTATCTTTAAGTCTATTGATGTGATGTATTATGTTTATTGATTTCCAAATGTTGAACCAGCCTTGCTTCCCTGGGATAAACCCCACTTGATTGTGGTACACTATCTTTCTGATATGTTTTGAATCCAATTTGCCAGAATTTTTTTGAGGATTTTTGCATCTATGTTCATTAAAGATATGGGCCTGAAGTTTTCTTTTTTGGCTGTGTCTTGGCATGGCTTTGGAATTAATGTAATATTGGCCTCATAGAAAAGTGTCTGGAAGAGCTCCCTCTTTTTCTATTTCTTCAAATAATTTGAAGAGCATCAGTATTAGGTCTTTTTTGAAGGTCTTGTAGAACTTGGCTGTAAACCCAGCAGGACCTGGACTTTTTCTTGTTGGTAGTTTTTTTGACAGCGTCTTCTATTTCTTCACTTGAAATTGATTTATTTAAATTTTGTATAGCTTCCTGTTCCAGTTTGGGCAATTCATACGACTCTAGAAATCTGTATATGCTTTCGGTATTTTCTATTTTATTAGAGTACAATTTTTCGAAGCAATTTCTAATTATCTCTTGTATATATGAGGTGTTTGTTCTGATATTTCCTTTTTCATCATGGATGCTAGTAATTTGAGTTTTTTCTCTTCTTCTTTTCATTAACATTGCTAGGGGTCTGTCAATTTTATTTATTTTTTCAAAGAACCAACTTTTGGTTTTGTCAATTCTTTGAATTGTTACTTCAGTCTCAATTTCATTAATTTCAGCTCTGATTTGAATTATTTCCTGTCTTCTACTACTCTTAGAGTTGATCTGTTGTAGTGCTTTGAGGTGTGATGTTAAGTCATTTATTGTTGTTTTTTTCTTTAAATGAAGGAATTCAGTGCAATGAATTTTCCTCTTACTACTGCCTTCATAGTTTCCCAGAGATTTCTATACGATGTATCTGTGTTCTCATTTACCTCTAGGAATTTTTTAATCTCATCCTTGATGTTTTCTTCAACCCCTTGTTCATTCAGTAGCATATTGTTTAGCTTTCAGATGTTGGAGTATTTTTTTTTTTATTATTTCTTGTATTATCATTGATTTCCAATTTCATCCCATTATGGTCTGATAGAATGCAAGGTAGTATTTCTATTTTTTTAGATTTGCTGAGAGTTGCCTTGTGACATAATATATGGTCAATTTTGGAGAAGGAGCCATGTGCTGCTGAGAAGAAAGTGTATTCGTTTACTGAGGGATGAAATATTCTATATATGTCCGTTAGGTCTACTTTATTAATTATTTTAACAAGGCCTAAAGTTTTTTTATTTAGCTTTTGTTTGGATGATCTATCCATTGGTGAGAGAGGTGTGTTGAAGTCCCCTAGAATAACTGTATTGTGGTCTATTTTACTCTTGAACTTGAGAAGGGTTTGTTTGATGAATGTAGGTGCTCTATTATTTGGGGCATATAGATTTATAATTGTTATATCTTGTTAATGAATGGTTCCATTAAGTAGTAAGAAATATCCATCTTTATCCCTTTTGATTAGCTTTGGCTTGAAGTCTACCATATTTGATATGAGAATGGAAACTGCTGCCTGCTTCCACAGCCCATGTGCGTGATAAGACTTTTCCCAGCCTTTTACCTTCAATCACTTGATGTCTTTTTCTATAGTGTGTTTCTTGTAGACAGCAAATTGTTGGGTTGCTTTTTTTTTTCATCCAATCTGACAATCTGTGTCTTTTGAATGGTGAGTTTAGGCCACTAACATTCAGGGTTATTATTGAGATGTGATTCTTATTTCCATCCATTTTTAAATGTATTATGGTATTTAGCTTGATTTGGATTCTCCTCTGGTTGGTAATTCCTTTAGTTTACTATCTCCCTTTGTTTATTTTCATTGTTATTTTTCTCTTCTTCTTCATGAAAATTTTGCCCAAGATGTTCAGAAGTGCTTGCTTTCGAGTTGTGAAATCTTTTAACTTTTGTTTGTCGTGGAAGGTTTTTATTTCATCTTCGAATCTAAAGATCAATTTTGCTGGATATAAGATTCTCGGTTGACATCCCTTTTCTTTCAGAGCTTGAAATATGCTATTCCAGGATCTTCTAGCTTTTAAGGTCTGGGTTCAAAAATCTGAGCATAGTCTGATTGGTTTCCCCCTACATGTAATCTGCTTCCTTTCTCTTGTGGCTTTTAGTATTTTCTCCTTGCCTAGTATATTAGGCAATTTCATTATAATGTGCCTTGGTGTGGATCTGTTGTGGTTTTGTACGTTTGGTGTTCATTAAGCCTCTTGAACTTGGTTTTGCCATTCGTTCCTCATGTTTGGAAAATTTTCTGTTATTATTTTATTGAATAAATTACTCATTCCTTTTTTTGAAACTCTGTACCTTCTTCAACACCAATCAGTCTTGAGTTTGGTCTTTTTATGCTGTCCCATAATTCCTGAATGCTCTGTTCTTATTTTCTTACTACTTTTGCTGTGTCCTGTAGATTTTTCTCCAGGATATATATTTTGTCTTCATTATCTGAGGTCTTTTCTTCCAGGTGATCCAATCTGTTGGTGATGCTTTCAATTGAGCATTTAGTTTGGTTTATTTCCTCTTTCATTTCCAGAATTTCTCCTTGGTTTTTCATTAGAATCTCTACCTCCCTATTGAAGTAATCTTTTGCTTCCTGTATTTGTTTTTGAAGTTATTTTTCAAAATGCTCTTTTACCGCCTCTATTTGCTCTCTCATCTCATTTTTGAGTTCATTATTAAGATCCATAAACATTTGGAATATGTAATTTCTAAATTCCGTCTCTGGTATTTGACCAACTGTGTTTGCCATGGAATCTACTGAGGGGGCCTGTTGGTTGGTTTCAGCCACTTTGTTGCCTTGCTTCTTCATAATGCTTGTGTGTCTGTTCTCCTAGCACTGTGGGACCTTGCCTATTTCGATTTCACCTTATAGCCTTATGTTTGTCCTGTGGTACAATGCTGTCAGTTCCCCTTATAAATACCTTACAATTTAAGCTCTAACACTTTCTTTACAGCAAATCCCAGTTTGATCACAATGTACAGATTTGGTTAACTCAGGTATTGTTTCCAATATACTCTGTATGCTTGCGTTGGGGTTTATAGTTTCAGTATTGGACACAGAGATAATATGTTTAGGAAGAAGCAAGTGAGGTTACTGAGATGTTCTTTCTTAGGAAGTATAAAAATAGAATTCTATGGAAGTCGTTTAATATCAGCAGACAGGAGAGAAAAGAGAATGGAGTGAGCGATTTAGAGGAAAGACAATTTATATATAAACCAAACTTATTTAGCCTTTGAGAGAAGAAAAATAAAGAAAGATGGAAAAGAAAAAATAAAAAGGAACAATGAGAGTTAACAAGGAAGTAAGAATTAGTGTAAGAGAGAGGAGAGAGAAACTGAGTCAAGAAAAATAGAGAGTAAACTATATATAACACCGCTTTGCTGTATATTTCAATTTCCCCAGGCCTAGAAGTCCCAATTTCTGCGTATACCTTGTTTTCACCTCTGATGAGTACAGAATGACAGGGTGTAAATACATAAGATGAGGGCAGAAGAGTCTAAAGTGAGAAGGGAAGAAAACAAAGGGGAACACAGACACACAAATAATCACACTATCAAACAGAACAAAAACAAAAACAAACAAAAACAAAAAACAAACAAACAAAAACAGAGTTGAACCAGGAACAAGTCTCAAATAAACAGGACCCTGGGAAGCCCTTCCAGTTTAAGCTAGTTGTCCTGGACCACACCCAGACAGTCACAGTTGAGTGTAGTCTGCAGCTTTGGCCAAGGACAGATTGGCACAGAGGAATAATGGCTGGGGCGTGGGGGTTGTCAGTACGTGAATAGCACCAAGAAAGGGTTCATCCAAAAGGCACGCATTCCCCACGCCTGCTCCCAGTTATTGCTCTCGTGGTTGCTGCACTGGTCTCAAGCAGGCTCTTCCCTGATGGCTGCCCGTGCGCGTCTCACCCAGGTGTGTGCTGTTCTCCAGACCCTGGACCGATCCTTGGATGTCTGCAGTCAGCCGCAGCCCTCCTCCAAAATGGCGGTGCCTTCCCTGGTCCCAACAGCAGTACCCCGGACCTGTGTGTCACTCCAAGTCATGAAGGTCCTGTTAGGCAATTTACGTGAATGAAGTCTGTGAGGCCGCTGCTCGCGTCTGGCTTTCTTTTTATTCTGCGCTGTTCGAGGCCGTGGTCTATACTTCCTGTACTGCAATGCTACCATGGCAGCTGCGCCGCTAATGCTGGTTTGGTTTGTGGGCCACTGGCACTGGACTCCGTGCGTCAGCAGTCTGGAGTTCCTTGTATTTCACCATCTAGATGTGCGTGGATGTCTCAGCTCCCTTCCAGTTGCGGGAGTGTTGCTAGGAACGCGTTCAATCTTCCCGCAAAGCCTCTTTTAGTGACGGTCTCCAGAGAGTGCTTCTCTGCTGTCCGCCATCTTATTTCCCCCTATTTTATTTTTTAATGTTTATTCATGATTTTCTTGGTCTGAATCTTTTGGTATATTGTAATTGTGGTTCTCTAAGACTGCAGGTGTATGACCTTCCACAATTTGGGGAATTTTAAACTGTTATTTTTTCAAAAAATTATCCAGATCACACTCTTCTGTTTCTAAAACTCCAATGATAGAAATGTTAATTCTTCTGTTATTATCCTACAAGTCCTTAAATATCTTTCCTTTTTCTGTCATTCTGTTTGCTTTCTGTTTTTCTGATTCAGTAAATTCCATTGTTCTGTCCCCAAGTTTACTTTTTTCCTGTGTTCTGAATTCTACTGTGATTCCATTCACTGATTTTTTTTTTTTTCTGGTTATTGTAAATTTCAGTTACATCATTACCACTTAGATATTTTCTTTAACTTCTATTTGCCTTCTGACATTTTCTGCTTTTCTATATGTGCCAAGATATTTCTAAATTCCTTATTGGAACTTTCTTATTATATTTGCTTTTGTTAGAGAGCTTCAACATCTGATTCATTTTGATATTGATGAATTTTTTTTTTCATTCAGATTGTGATTTTACTTGTTCCTGTTACTGTGATTGACTTTCAATTGTATCTTGGATGTTTTGAATATTATCATTGTGAAAATGAGGATGCTATTCAATCTTCATTTGATCAGGCAGTTTCCCCATTAGTAATGTAGCATGAAGGCCTGATTGGTATGTGTCTGTTTCCCAATGGACCTCACAGACTCTACCTCAACAAAAGTGGACTGGATTGTTGATTAACACTACCCGATTACAGCTCATTAGTATGTTATTTTAGCTCTTCCTCTGTCTTACTGACTTGCTTCTGACAAATGTAGGACAACAACTTATAAAAATGTTTTGCTCCAAGTGGTGGTCTAATCTCAGTTCTCAGCTGAGCCCTTATTTAATACTAACTCACACTACATTGATGTCGCAAAGTGGTAATCAAAGCATATCTCCAAGATTGATACCGTTGGTACCAGGAAAGGGAGGAAGAAAGGCAGAACAATATGTAGGCCTGTCTCATCAATTCATTCTATACCATTTATGTAAGATGGAAGTAGGTGCTATGCTGTCCTCCAAACTTTACTGACATAATGGAAGGACGAGTTGTTATAACACTTATTAACCCTGTTTCTTACCACCTTAAATTTCATATAACTTAAGTCCTGTAGTTGTTAGGTAGAGATGTATGCTCTTTTTATTGATAAACCCCATGTGCACTACCTGGGTGATTGATTTTTGCCTATGGTATGATGTATGTACGGTATGATGTCAAATTTTATTCTTTTCTGTGTGGCTGTCCAGCTGTCCCAGCATTATTCATCAGAAATACTCTTCTTTCCCTTGTTTGGTTATCTTGGTATTCTTGACAAACATCAACTCACTGTGGATGCAGAGGTTAATTTCTGGAATTTGAATTCTTATGCCAGTACCACACTATCTTGATTAATGAAGCTATGTGGTAAGATTTCAATTCAGAAAGTGTGAGTTCTTGAACTTAGTTTTTCCTATGCAATATTATTTTAGGTATTTTTGGTCCCGTGTATTTTCAAATGAATTTTAGGGTCAACTTATTAACTTGTGCAAAAGAGAGTCAGCTAGAATTTTTAGAAAGTATTTCACTGGTACTCTGGTTTAATTTGTGAAGAAATTTTTATAAACAATATTTTCTTCTAAATTTGAATACAGACACCTTTTTATTTATTTAAATGCTTATTGAAATAATGTTTCAAAATTTTCAGTGCATGAAATTTACAATTTTTTGCTGAATTTATTTCTAATTTTTTCTTTCATGGTATTTCAAATGAAAATACTTGAATTTATTACTGTTTGTTCTTTACTACAGTATAGAAAGAACTACGGTACATTTTATATACTGATATGTCCTGAAACTCTGTTTTACTCATTTACTTATTCCAAACCAATCCAGTAAAATACTATTAAAACTAGTAAATGAGTACAGCAGAGTTTCTGGTTATATATATATATTTTTTTTTTCATATATTATATTTTATATAATATATATATTCTACGTAGAATATATATTATATGTTATATATTATATTTTTAGTGATTCTGGGGATCAAACCCAGGGTACCTTTCATGGTAAGCAAGCATTGTACTACTGAATTATACTCTCAGTCTATAGAGATATTTTTTACTTTCTAATGATGTGTATTTTATTTAAATTTCTTTCCAAATTTCCAAGATGAGAACCTTGTAGAAAATGTCAAATTGATTTGCAGTAGCAGGCATCTTTGTTGGATAAATAAGAAGAAATTTTCAATGTTTAGCCTTGGAATTATTTTTTATTCATGTCTTTATCAGGATAAAGAAGTTAGTTGACTATATTTATTTTGAAAGTTTGTTTAATTGTTTCAATTTTTTTCTTTTTTATTTTTTCATCTCTTGAGAAAACCATTTTTTTTTTTTTTGTCTTCATTCAGTTTGTATACTGTATTGTTTAATCAATTTTCAGGTGCTAAATCAAATTTGAATTCGTGGGATAATTCCCTTTTGGTTTTGAGGTGTAATCTTTTCACTTATTGCTGGACTTATCTTTCTAGTATACTATAGTGAATGTTACTTCTATAGTTTTAAAAGATATTATTTGTCTATAGATACTTTGCTTGATTGTTTTGCGTCTTATATGTTTGTTTGTTTATGTATGGGTACTTTTTGGTAATAGGCTCAGGTTCTCAGCTTTGGTTTCCAAGTAATACTGGCTGTACAAAATGTGTTGGGGAATTTTTTTCTCTTCTATTTTTCTAAAAAATTCTGTGAAAAATAATTAGTAACTTTTCTATACATGTATGATAAAATATATAATACCAGTGAGTCCATATTCTCCTGCAATTTTCTTTTTTGGGAAGATTGTATTGCTTTATTTAATGTATTTAATATATATATTCCAAATTATTTTTTAATCATATAATTTAATTTCCAAAAAAAAAAAAAAAATGTTTGCTTCAGCTATGTCTTGATCTAGGAGCTCAAATAATAATGTAAGGATCTAAATTATCTTTTTTTAAAATTCTATTCTCCTCAATGTCAATTTCCACGTCAGAGTGCAAAATTTTATATAAGCAGTGCCAGATTCAGACTTCCATGTTTACTACATATTAGCAAGGAGGAACCAGAACTATCCTGTGGGTTTCAGATGTCTCAGTCCATAGACAGCTGACTCCATTGTTCTAGGTCTTATTTCCTGGGCCCTTCAGAAGGTAGTTTGAAGCATGATTAGCTGTTCCACTTGATTTGGAGGGAGGAAAAATACTGAGGAAGCATCTCTTTCTGCCACCATTTTCCCATGGCTCCAAGGTTGTTTCCTTTTGACAGTGCCACTGCTGATGTTTTGTTGTTTTGAAAGAATTGCAAGCTCCATATGTTAGTGAATATCAGCATTGTTTGAAGTTTCTCATGTTGCTATAGCCAACTCAATTCCCTTCTGCCAGTAGGACATGATGCATTACAGTCAAAATTGTGAAAGAGTCCACATATGTAAAAACCATCAGGGAAGCTTTTCAACCAGGAAACAGCCTCTTCCTTTTTGACAATTCTCAGCCTCATTTGTTTGGAGACATTGATCAAAATGCACACATTTGGGGATGCAAGATGGCGGGCCAGAGGGAGGCAGCATTCTGTGTCGCTCCATGACCAGGGTCTCAACTAGTGTGAATATTACTTCTCTGAGAGTGGACACAGAAATCACTGCCCCTGTGCCTGCTGCTCAGGGCTCTGAGCCTCAGTGTTAGAGCAGGACTCCCAATGCCAGACTATAAGCCCATGCAAGTGCCTTAGCAGGACCACTGCATCAGCACTGTTGCAGAATTCTCAGACACTCTTCCCACACAAGACACTCAGCTTCTACCCTCACACAGGAACTCCAACTACCACTCCAGTGTGACGCCTCATTTACCAATGTGAAGCTTCCCCAATTGCCTCCATCTTGGGACTCGGCATACTTCTATAGTCCCCTACACAGTAGTCTGCCTGTACCAGGGGACATCCCACAGGCTCTGAAGACAGCCAACAGCCACAACACTGCAGGCCACAGAGCTCATCTCTGCACACATCACACAATGTCATAGCCCAGCTACCTCCAGCTGACCCAATACTCCACTGATGAAATCAGCCTGACCCTATCTTGGGTCACCTACATCATCATCTTTAGTGGGGGCAACTCCCAGATTGGAACTCCAGCAGGCAAGGTACACAGTTTCCAACTCCCCCCACTCCCCAGAGGCTGGTAGCCCAGCACAGTAACTGCCCAACACAAAAAGAGTACTAGAGAGAAAGGAAAAGAGCCTCAGAGAGAAAGTTCCCTTAAGACCTAGAAAGTGAGAGGGTGAGGGTGCAACAGTTTAGATACTAACAGAGAGACCAGGAACTGGGAGATCTTCAGGCAAGATAAGAAGATAAGACCAGGCGCTCAAATCATACCTTTGATGTGCA
This sequence comes from Tamias sibiricus, assembly GCA_025594165.1. Lineage (NCBI taxonomy): Eukaryota > Metazoa > Chordata > Mammalia > Rodentia > Sciuridae > Tamias > Tamias sibiricus. Next base: position 81,499,045 of record CM046667.1, read on the forward strand.
GTCTCCCTTCGGGGACTGGGGGGTGCCACACCCCACTTCCAGTTTTCCTGAACCAGGACCAGCCCTCCCACCCTGGTTACTTTCACCATCCTGAAGGTGGAGATACCAACTAATAACAGACAACTCCACCTATTGGATGTGAAAGGAAGCAAGAAATATACTGATCTCCAACCAAAACAATCAACAATCATGGTTTCTTCCTTCAATATTTTTTTTTTTCTTTATCTACTCCCCCTCTATTCTCCTGCCCTCACATCCCCAATAAATGTGAAACCAAGTACTTTGCATGAATTAGGACTTTGAAGACTGGGATGTCTGAATAGTATATTATAGTTGTGTTATATATTCTTTTTTTCTTTCCTTTTTTTCTGCCAATTTTTACTATTTTAACATACTTTATTTTTCTTAATATGAATGTTTGTTTGTTTATGTACTCTACAGTCCTGCCATGTACTTGTCTACACAAGATTACTTCCTGTCTATTCTCCTGCTACTAACCCTCCTCTTTAGATTTCTCATTCACAATTCCTAAGATATACTAATTCTATGTCCTCACATCCTCCCTCTTCAGCATATCCCAGGCCTCACCCCTGGTTTATTGTCTACTGTCAGAAACTATAAACCCTTCTACAAACCTACTGACTATATTATAGATAATAAACAAATTCAACATTTCTGTACATTGTGACCAAACTGTAAACATCTTAATAGCAACAAATTGTTCATAGGTTGTATATTGTTTGTATGGGGATCTGTTAACATTGTCCTTCCCCACAAAGGAGATGTATTACAACCCTACAGGAGCACTATAAGCCTACAGTGTAAAAATGGTAACACCTCAGACCCACAGTGCTAGAAGGGAAGACAAACAAACAACATGAAAACACAAGGGAAGAAAGTGCCCCAAACAATCAAGATACCACATTATTAGAATCCACGGTCAGCACAGCAGAAGAAATGATAGGTAAGGAGTTCAGGATGTACATAATTAAAATGCTCTGTGAATTAAAGGATGATATAAGAGAGCAAATACAGACAGCAAAAAATCATTTCAAAAAAGAACTACATAAACAAATACAGGAAGTAAAAGATTACTTCAATAAGGAGATAGAGGTTCTTAAATAAAATAAATAAAGAGAAATCCTTGAAATGGAAGAAACAATAAACCAAATTAAAAGTTCAATTGAGAGATCCTGGGAAGATGGCCGACCGGAGGGAGGTGCTCTCTGGACACAGTTACTAAAAGACCCTTAGTGGGAAGTCTGAGCGCATTACTAGCAATTTTCTTGCAACTGAAAGGGAGCCGAGACATTCATGCACCTCTGGACAGTGAAATACAACGTTCTCTGGACCACGGCGGGCAGGGACAGAGTAGGAGCGGTCCACAGGCCGAAGCAGCTCTGTCTGTGCTGCAGGCACAGTTGCCCGATATCATCTCGGCAAGGGGACGATCCACACAGCGGCTTGGAAACCAATTGGCGAGGAGGGATAGAAAGGAGCCTAGAGGCACAGGCGGTGTCCATGTAGAGCTCTTTCGCACAGCTTGCCAAGCCGATCCTGCACACTCTGGAGTGACACAAGGGTCTGCAGAGCTGCTGTTGAGTGGGAGGAGAGCACCGCCATCTTTGAAGAATACAGTGCTTGACCCAGACAAAGGGAAAAAGACAGAAAGGAAGGACAGCTGCAGACATCCAGGGAGCTGCCAACGCTCAGAAAACAGCGCACACCTGGGTGAGGCTTGGGTAACCAGCAGGGGAGGGCGTGTCTGAGGCCAGCGCAGTGGTCCCAAGAAGCTACAACTGTGGGTGGGCGTGGGGAAAGGGTGCCTTCTGGAGGGTCCCCTTCCCGGTGCCATTCATCTGCTGACACATAACCTCCCTGAGCTGCTCTTCTGCTGGGCCATTCTGCCACTGGCCAAAGGTGCAGCCTTGATTCCAATGGCAGGATCGCTGTCTAGATGCGATCTGATGCGGTTGGCTTAAACTGGAAAGGAAAAAAGAGGGGTGCTTCCCAGGGCCCGTTTTATTTGAGACTTGGGGTTTGACTTTTTTTTTGCTGGTTTTCTGGTTTTTTTTGTTTGTTTGTTTGTTTTCTTTTTTTGGCTTTGTTTTGTTTTGCTTTGTTTTTTGCATTGATTGTCAGTGTATTTGTTTGCTTCTGCTCCTCTTTTTTTTTCCTTTTTTTCTTCTTTCTCACTTTTGCATCATTTCTTCTTCTTTCATCTTTCCTATTTACACCCTACCAGTGCATACTACACAGAGGCAAAAACAAGTAAATTGAAAACAATATCTGGGTTAACCAAATCTGAACATTATGATCAAACTTGGATTTTCTGAATAGAAAGTGTTAGATTTTAAAGTGTAAAGGAATTTTAAGGGTATCTGATAGCATTGTACTACAGGAACAACATAAGGTTTTAAGGTAAAATCGAAATAGTCAAGGTCCCACAGTGCAGGAAGAAAAGACACACAAGCAACATGAAAAAACAAGGGAAGAAAGTGACACAAACAAATCAAGATACCTCATCAGTAGATGTCATGGCAAGCACAGTTGGTCAAATGCCAGAGATGGAATTTAGAAATTACATATTCCAAATTTTTATGGAACTTAAGAATGAACTCAAGAACTCAAAAATGAGATGAGGGAGCAAATACAGGTGGCAAAATATCATTTTGACAAAGAACTCCACAAACAAATACAGAAAGTAAAAGATTACTTCAATAGGGAAATTGAAGCTCTAAAGAGAAACCAAACAGAAATTCCAGAAATGAAAGAAGCAATAACCCAAAATAAAAGTTCAATTGAAAGCATCTCCAACAGAGTAGACCACTTGGAAGAAAGAACCTCAGATAGTGAACACAAAATATATATATACTAGAGAAAAATCTAGATTACACAGCAAAAATAGTAAGAAACCAAGAACAGAACATTCAAGAATTATGGGACAACATAAAAAGACCAAACTTAAGAGTGATTGGGGTAGAGGAAGGGGCAGAGTTTCAAGCCAAAGGAATGAGTAATTTATTTAATGAAATAATTACAAAAAATTTTCCAAACTTGAGGAATGAATGGGAAAACCAAGTTCAAGAGGCTTACCGAACTCCAAACATATAAAATCACAACAGATCCACACCAAGACACATTATAATGAAAATGCCCAATATACTGAGCAAGGAGAGAATATTAAAAGCCACAAGAGAAAGGAAGCAGATTACATATAGGGGGAAATCAATCAGACTATGTTCAAATTTTCCAACCCAGACCTTAAAAGCAAGAAGATCCTGGAATAGCATATTTCAAGCTCTGAAAGAAAAGGGATGTCAACCAAGAATCTTATATCCAGCGAAATTGAGCTTTAGATTCGAAGATGAAATAAAAACCTTCCAGAACAAGCAAAAGTTAAAAGATTTCACATCTCGAAAGCCAGCACTTCTGAACATCCTGGGCAACATTTTTTTTTTTTTTTTTTTTTTTTTTTTTGGTACCGGGGATTGAACTCAGGGGCACTGGACCACTGGGCCACATCCCCAGCCCTTTTTTGTAATTTATTAGAGACAGGGTCTCACTGAGTTGCCAAGTGCCTCGCCAGGCTGGCTTTGAACTCGCGATCCTCCTACCTCAGCCTCCCAAGTGCTGGGATTACAGGCTTGCGCCACCATGCCCGGCTCTGGGCAACATTTTTCATGAAGAAGAAGAGAAAGATAACAACGAAAATCAACAAAGGGAGATATTAAACTAAGGGAAATACCAACCAGAAGAGAAACCAAATCAAGCTAAAGACCATAATACAAATAAAAATGGATGGGAATAAAAATGACATCTCATAAACTCGCCAATCAAATGACACAGATTAATAGAATGGATTAAAAGAAATGACCCAACAATTTGCTGTCTCCAAGAAACACACCTCGTAGAAAAAGACATCAACAGACTGAAAGTGAAAGGCTGGGAAAAGTCTTATCACTCACATGGCCTGTGGAAACAAGCAGGGGTTTCCATTCTCATATCAAATAAGGTAGACTTCAAACCAAAACTAATCAAGAGGGACAAAGATGGATATTTCTTACTACTTAAGAGATCCATTCAGCCGGGCGCAGTGGCGCACGCCTGTAATCCCAGCACTTTGGGAGGCTGAGGCAGGAGGATCGCGTGAGTTCAAAGCCAGCCTCAGCAATGGCGAGGCACTTAGCAACTCAGTGAGACCCTGTCTCTAAATAAAATACAAAAAAAGGGCTGGGGATGTGACCCAGTGGTCGAGTGCCCCTGTGTTCAATCCCTGGTACCCAAAAAAAAAAAAAAAAAAAAAAGAGATCCATTCATCAACAAGATATAACAATCATAAATCTATATGCCCCAAATAATGGAGCACCTACATTCATCAAAAAAAACTCTACTCAAGTTAAAGATTAAAATAGACCACAACACAGTTATTCTAGGGGACTTCAACACACCTCTCTCAACAATGGATAGATCATCCAAACAAAAGCTAAACAAAGAAACTTTAAGCCTCCTTAAAACAATTAATAATTTAGAGCTAATGGACATATATAGAATATTTCATCCCTCAGTAAATGAATACACTTTTTTCTCAAAAGCACATGGCTCCTTCTCCAAAATAGACCATATATTATGTCATAAGGAAACTCTCAGCAAATATAAAAAAAATAGAGATACTACCCTGCATTCTATCAGACCATAAAGGGATGAAATTGGAAATCAACGACAAAACAAGGAATGAGAAAAACTACTCCAACAACTGGAAGCTAAACAACATGCTACTGAATGAACAAGGGGTTGAAGAAGACATCAAAGAGGAGATCAAAAAATTCCTAGAGGTAAATGAGAACACAGATACATCATATAGAAATCTCTGGGACACTATGAAGGCAGTAGTAAGAGGAAAGTTCATTGAATGGAGTTCATTTCTTAAAAGAAGAAAAAGTCAACAAATAAATGACCTAACATTATACCTCAATGCCCTAGTAAAAGAAGAACATATCAACACCAAAAGCAGTAGAAGACAAGAAATAATTAAAATCAGAACTGAAATTAATAAAATCAAAACAAAAGAAACAATTAAAAATTGACAAAAGAAAAAGTCTGTTCTTTGAAAAAATAAAGAAAATTGACAGACCCTTAGCCATGCTAACAAAGAGAAGGTCAGAGAACACTCAACTTACTAACAAATGTGATGAAAAGGAAATATCACAACAGATACTACAGAAATACAGAAGATAATTAGAAATTAATTTGAAAACTTGTATTCCAATGAAATAGAAAATATTGAAGGCATCAACAAATTTCTTGAGTCATATGATTTATTCAAATTGAATCAGGATGAGATACACAATTTAATCAGACCAAATTCAAGTGATGAAATAGAAGATGCCATCAGAAGCCTACCGACCAAGAGAAGTCCAGGACCGGATAGACACAAAGCCAAGTACTACAAGACCTTCAAAGAAGAAATAATAGCAATACTCTACAAAAATTCAGGAAATAGAAAAAGTGGGAACACTTCCAAACTAATTATATGAGACCAATATCATCCTGAATCCACAACCAGGCAAAGACACAACAAAGAAAAAATATTCAGACCAATATCTCTAATGAACGTAGATGAAAAAATTCTCAATAAAATTCTGAAAAATCAAATTAAAAATATTGTGCACCATGATCAAGTGGGATTCATCCCAGGGATGCAAGTTTGGTTTAACATATGGAAATCAATAAATGTAATTCATCACATCAATAGACTTAAAGATATCAATAATATGATCATCTCAATAGATGCAAAAAAACATTTAAAAAATAAAGCAATGCTTCATGTTCAAAACACCGAAAAAATTTGGGATGACAGGAATATACTGAACATCATAAAAGCTATCTATGCTAAAGCCCAGGCCAACATTATTCTAAATGTAGAGAAGTTGAAGATATTCCCTTAAAAACTGGAACAAGACAGGGATGCCCTCTTTCATCACTTAACACAGTTCTTGAAACCCTGGACAGAGCAATTAGACAGATGAAAGAAATTAAAAGTATTTGGATAGGAAAAGAAGTACTCAAATTAGCACTATTTGCTGATGACATGATTCTATACCTAGAAGACCCAAAAAGTTCCACCAGGAAACTTCTAGAACTAGTAAATAAATTCAGCAAAGTAGCAGGATATAAAATCAACAACCATAGATCAAAGGCATTTCAACATAACAGTGACAAATCCTCTGAAAGGGAATTGAGGAAAACTACCCCATTTACAATAACCTCAAAAAAATAAAATGCTTGGGAATCAACTTAACAAGAGAGGTGAATGACTTCTACAATAAAAACTACAGAACTCTAAAGAAAGAAATCAAAGAAGACCTTTGAATATGGAAAGATGTCCCTTGTTCTTGGATAGGCAGAATTAATATTGTCAAAATGACCATACTACCAAAAGCATCATACAGATTTAATGCAAAACCAATTAAAATACCAATAGCATTCCTCATAGAAATAGAAAAAGCAGTTATGAAATTCATCTGGAAAAATAAGAGACCCAGAATAGCTAAAGCAATCCTTAGCAAGAAGAGTGAAGCAGGTGGCATCACTATATCAGACCTTAAACTATAATACAGAGCAATAGTAATTAAAACAGCATGATACTGACACCAAAAGAGACATGTCAACCAATGGTACAGAATTCAGGACACAGAGACTAAAGTGCACAACTACAGCTATCTTAGATAAAGGTGCCAAAAACATACATTGGAGAAAAGATCACCTGTTCAGCAAATGGTGCTGGTAATACTGGAAATTCATATGCAACAAAATGAAATTAAACCCCTCTCTCTCACCATGCACCACACTCAACTCAAAGTGGGTCAAGGACCTAGGAATTAAACCAGAATCCCTGCATCTAATAATAGAAAAAGTAGGCCCAAATCTCCATCATGTTGGATTATGCCTGAACTTTCTTAATAAGATTCCTTATAGCTCAATAATTAAAAACAAAAATCCAAAAATGGATGGATTCAAACTAAATAGTTTCTTCTTCTTAGCAAAAGAAACAATCAGTGAGGTGAATAGAGAACTGATGTCTTCAGAGTAAATTTTTACCCCTCACACATCAGATAGAGCACTAATCTGTAGGGTATATAAAGAACACAACAAACTAAACACCAAAAATACAAATAACCCAATCAATAAATGGGCTAAAGACCTGAACAGACACTTCTCAGAAGATGATAAACAATCAATCAAGAAATATATAAAAAATGTTCAACATCTCTAGCAATTATAGAAATCAAAACTACTCTAAGATTTATTCTCATGCTAGTCAGAATGGCAGCTAGAAAGAATACAAACAACAATAAGTGTTGGTGAGAATGTGGGGAACCCATACATTGCTGTTGGGACTGTAAAATGGTGCAGCCAATATGGGAAGCAGTATGGAGATGCCTTGGAAAACTGGGAATGGAATCACCTTATCATCCTGCTACCCCACTGCTTGATCTATACCCAAAGGACTTAAAAACAGTATGCTACAGGGACACAGCCACATGAATGTTTATAGCAGCATAATTTATAATAGCTAAATTGTAGAACCAACCTAGATGCCCTTCAGTAGATGAATGGATAAAGAACATATAGTATATACACACAATGGAATATTACTCAGCAATAAAAGAGAATAAAATTATGGTATTTGCAGGGAAATGGATGGAGATGGAGAATGCAATGCTAAGTAAAGCCATCCAGTCACTAAAAACCAAATACCAAATGTTTTCTCTGATATAAGAAAGATAATTCATAGTGGCATATGGAGGGAGAGCGTTGGAGGAATAGATGGACTCTAGATAGGTCAAACGGGTGGGAGGGGAAAGGAGGGGGCATAGGGTTTGAAATGATGGTGGAATGAGATGGACATCATTATCCAAAGTACATGTATGAAGACACGAATGGTATGAGTATATTTTGTATACAATGAGAGTTATGAAAAATTGTGCTCTATATGTATAATATGAATTGTAATGCATTCTGCTGTCATATATAACAAATTAGAATTTTTAAAAAGTGAGAAAAATATGCACATGTTTCCAGCCCCCCAGCCCTCTCACATTTGTGTTCTGGCCAACAAAATTTTGTTAACCCATTTCCACACACTTTGAAGTCCTCTCATGCTCTTTTGACCCTTTCAGACAAATCCTAAAGCTACCTTCCTGGCAACACTTCCTCTACCCTCCTACATAGAAGGAAACCTGTAAATCCTGGATTTTCATTGATCCTGATAATACTAAAGTCAGATATATGCAGAGACTGGTGATGTAGATTTATTTTTATTTTTTTAATCCTTCAACCCATTATCCTAATAACATAGGGATTAGAATTATGTTAGTGTGAGTCTCAGTATCCTCATATTTTCTACTTCCATTCTTTTACTGTTTTCTTTCAGAAACTCCTCTTTTAAAATCTCCATCTTTTTCTCTTCACCATCTTGGTCACTTTTTTTTTAGGAATACATAACAGTGAGTGATTTTGACATATTATACATACATGGAGTATAACTTATCCTAATTAGAATCTAATTCTTGTGGTTGTACATGATGTGAAGTTTCACTGGTCATGTATTCATATATGTACATAAGAAAGTTATGTCTAACCCACTCTACTCTCATTTCTTTTTCCATCCCCCTTCCTTTCCCTAATCCAATGAACTTCTATTCTTCTCCACCCCCCCCCCCCCCATTTTGTGTTAGTGTCCACTTATCAGAGGGAATATTCACTCTTTAGTATTTTGGGGTTGGGTTATTTCACTAGCATGGTAGTCTCCAATTCCATCTATTTACTGGCAAATGCCATAATTTCATTCTTGTTTATAGCTGACTAATATTACATTGTATGTATATACCACATTTTCTTTATCCATTCATCTGTTTAAAGGCACCTAGGTTGATTCCATAGCTTAGCTATTGTGAATTGAGCTTCCATTAACATTGATGTGGCTGTGTCCCTGTGGTATGTGAATTTTAAGTACTTTGTGTATAAACCAAGGAGTGTGATAGCTGGGTCAAATGATGGTTACCTTTCAAGTTTTCTGTGGAATCTCCATACTGTTTTCCATGGTGGTGGTACTGCCAGTTACCAGTGAGGAGTTCTGCTTCTTCACATGTTGAAGTTTGAACATTAGAGAAGTGCACCAAGGCAAGCATATACAGCAGGGTTTATTTAAAAAGGGGTAACATAGACTTTTCCCAGGAGAGAGAAGGGGGCCATAGCTGGTATCCTGGTATCCTAAGAAGAGAGGTGTTCTGCCTTTTTTATATGTCCTAGGCTTCCTTTGTTCTCCTACACTCTTCCCCTTATGTCTTTACTTCTTGCTTTTGTGACTAGGCCCTGTAAATGTTTGGTGGGATGGCCAAAAGGTGGGAAACAGGTGGGCTGAAGGGGGAAGGGCAGGATGAAGCAGCCCAGGACACATTAACAACTTTATAACTTCCTGTAGGGAAGGGCAATTTTGGGGACAGGTTACCTTAGCAACAGGTTGGAGCAGGGGCAGATTCTTGATAAGGGTGGAGGAAGGGCTCTGAAGGAATTAACATTTCAATTCCTCCATTCTGTGGATCTGACCCTTCCTTGCCTATCTGCCTGTTTAATTCTGGCTTCTGTGGTTGCACCAAATTGCAGACCCACCAGCAATGTATGAGTGGATATTTTTCCCCCACATCCCTGCCAAAATTTGTTACTTGTATTCTTAATAATTGCCATTTTGACTGGAGTGAGGTGAAATCTCAGTGTAGTTTTGATTTGTGTTTCTCTAAATGCTAGAGATGTTGAAGTTTTTCTTTTCTTCTTTCTTCCTTCCTTTCTTTCTATTTTCATAGAAAGTAAGTTTTATTTAAAGGGTAGAACAGAGCCAGATTTTTCCTGAAGGGGAAGGGGATCCAGAGCTGGTGTATATGGGAGGGAGTGAATCTTTTCTTTTTATAGTTTCCAGGTCTCTTACTTCTTATGCCTCCTCCTTCTTTCCTGTCCATGCAGCTAAAAGGCAGGAAGGCAGCAGGTGTACCTCTTCTCAGTTTCCATTATTTATCCAGAAAAGCAGGAAGGGAGCCACTAAAGGAATACTCATTAAATATTCCCTGCTGGGAGGAACAATCCCCCTAGAAGCAGATGACTTTGGCCACAGGTGAGGGGGAGGGGATGTGTCTGGAAGGTATTAACATTCCATCCCTTTGAATCAGCTTCCAACTTCCAGACTTGACTGGATCATCTATCTAGGCTAACTGCCTGTCCATTGTTCTTGCTTCATTTCCCCCTCTAATTTGAGGGATCCCTTCCTGCTGTAAGGAAACTTAGCAAGGCTCTAAGCAATTTGGTGAGAACCTGTCTCTAAATAAAATACAAAAAATGTCTGGGGATTTGGCACAGTGGTTCACTGCCTCTTGATTCAATCCCTGGTATTTAAAAAAAAAAAAAATAATAATTCTCAAGGTAAGGAAGACTTGACCAACCCATTTTATCTCCCTGTACTTTAGTCTTTAGGGAGGTACTTGAGTAGAGTGCAGGGTGATCCTACAAGCAGCTTGGATTTAAAAGTGACACGTTTTCATTTTCTGTCACAAATCAGTTCTCTGTAAGCCTTGTGAATCTTACAAGCTCTGCAGGCCTTTGCAAGTTATGTTTCAAATGCAACCCTTGTCAAGACAGAGATCTGGCAGAAGTTAAGTAGGTGAAGCTGGTGTTTTGAGTAATAACTCAGGCTGAGGGAATTTTAAACATTTTCCTTTGTAAAATCAGTCTCTTAAGGTTCAGTCCTGTAATTTATGTTAACTCCAGAGACCAGTTTTATTTCCCAGTTGGTAATTAAGCCAGGTTGGATGCAGAAAACTGTGGATCAAAATTTCCCAGTTTTCCAGTGTGCAGGCTAGTGGCATAACTGTTGAGAATAAAACTCCCCTTCCTATATGAGAAAACAGAACTCAGGCACCTGAGTTAAAAAAAAAAAAAAAAAAAAAAAAAAAAAAAAGGTCCATTTCACCAGAGACATCTCTCCATGAGCTTCTGCTTTTCTAGAAAATTGTTCTGTCACCATGTGGTTTGCCAACTCTATTTCTAGCAATATTGGCAAAATGCTAGATTCCTTGCTCACCCCATGCAAAGGACCCAGAATTCAGATTTAGGGGCATGACTGACCTTCTTCTACCACAACAAACTTCCAAATGTGACGACCCCCAAGAACACCTATTATGGGCACATTTCTCTACTCTGTGAGCCAAAGGAATCTCTGGAGGGTAAGGAGGACATCATATAATCATTAGATGCTTAATGCCCTTTTCCAGGTGAGTTTACAGAAGAGGTAAATTACAAATACCTCCACTTTTCAGCCAAAGAAACTTGTGAAGCACATTGGAGCACAGAAACAACAATGGGGAGAACACCTACAGGCTTGTAAAGGCTCACTGTGTGAACAAAGGGAGCCCAGACATTTCCTCATGAACTCCACATAAAATGTCCTTATCAATGACTAGTGTTTGATGAGCAAGGGAAGAAGGGTGCCTAGGAAAAGTGAGCACAGGAGAGTGCAGTACAGTCCATTCAGAGGCATTTGTAATTGGCACTTTCTCTCAGTGCTGCTTGATTGACTTGTTGACAAAAGACACTCCATTGGGGGTGGTGGAAAGAGGAGTCAAGAGAAAAAAACTTTGGGGTTAACTTGGGAGTGTCCCCAGACAGAACCTCACAGTTCTTTCATCCATCTCCATGAATTCAAAGGCGGACTGAGATTAGAGACACTGTGTACTCACACCAAATGTGCTCTGAGACTGGACAGGGTAGTGGGAAACATCTTCAGAAGAACCCAACATGCCTGATCCACAGAACAGGTGATTCCGAACCACCTAGGACACAAATACTCTCACCTATGTCTTGTAGAATGTTAGCTTGCACTAACTGTATTTAATTAGCCATTGGCTGCCCATTATTTTGCCTCAGAAAGAAAGAGATGGAAAGACACACCACAGAAAGATGTTGGGTGCATGTGAAAGAGCTTACCCTCAGCAAGGATCTCAATGGAACCTCCAAATATGATGCCAGTGATAAGAATCAGGGCCAAGACCCATTTCCATGATATGAAGATTAAACATCTGAGAAACATGAAGGCAAGCAGAAAAAGCATGTTTTATTTAAAGGATAGAACAAAGACAGCCTTCTCCCAAGGGGGAAGTGGATCCAGAGTTGGTATCCTGATGTTGAACATTTTTTATATATTCTTTTTCTGTGAGGTGACTGTTCAGTTCCTTTGCTCATTTATTGATTGGGTTATTTGTTGTTTGGAATTAATTTTTTATTTACTTTTTATATCCTGGTGATTAATGCTCTGTCTGAGGTGCAGGTGGCAAAGATTTTCTCCCAAACTATAGAATCTTCGCATTCTTGATTGTTTCCTTTGTTATGAAGAAGTTTTTAGTTTGAATCCATCCCATTTATTGATTTTTGATTTCACTTCTTGGGCTTTAGAAGTTTTGTTGAGGAAATTGGTTCCTAAGCCAACATGGTGAAGATTTGGTCCTGCTTTTTCTTCTAGTAGGTACAGGGTCTCTGGTCTAATGCCTAAGTCATTGATCCACTTTGAGATGAGTTTTGTGTATGGTGAGAGGTAGCGGTTGAATTTCATTCTGCTACATATAGAATTGTAGCTTTATCAGCACCATTTGTTAAAGAGGCTATCTTTACTTTAATGTATGCATCTTGCACCTTTTTCTAGTATGAGATAACACATGTGGGTTTGACTTTGTGTCTTCTTTTCTGTCCCATTGGTCTTCATGTCTCTTTTTGTGCCAATAATATGTCATTTTTGTTATTATAGCTCTGTGGTATTTTGATGCCTCCTGCTTTACTTTTTTCTTACTAAGGATTGCTTTTGCTATTCTGGGCCAGTAATTTTTCCAAATGAATTTCATTACTGCTTTTTCTATTTCAATGAATAATGTGATCACAATTTTCATAGAAATTGCATTAATTTTGTATAAGGCTTTTGATAGTATGGACATTTTAACAATATTAATTCTGGCTATACAAGAACATGGGAAGTCTTTCCATCTTCTAAGGTCTTCTTCAATTTCTTTCTTTAGTGTTCTGTAGTATTTATTGTAGAGGTCTTTGACCTTTTTTGTTAGATTAATTACAAAGTGTTTTATTTTTTGTCTGTATTTTGAATAGGATAATTTTCCTCATTTCTCTTTTTGCTGTTTTATCATTGGCATATAGGAACACAATTAATTTATGAGTGTTAATTTTATATCCTGCTACTTTGCTGAAGTTGTTTATGAGTTCTAGCAGTTTTCTGGTAGAATTTTTTTTTAATCTTCCAAATATAGAATATTGTCTTCAGCAAATAGGGATAGTTTGAACTCTTCTTTTCCTATTTGTATCCCTTTAGTTTATTTTGTCTGTCAAATTATTCTGGCTACAATTACAATGTTGAATAGAAATGGTGAAAAGAGGGTATCCTCATCTCATTCCAGTGTTTAGAGGGAATGTTTTCAATTATTCTCCATTTAGAATGATGTTGGCCTTGTGTATATATAGCTTTTAAAATGTTGAGATATGTTCCAACTATTTCTAAATTTTTTTTTTGAACATGAATTGGTGCTATATTTTGTCAAATGCTTTTGCTGCATCCATTGAAATAATCATGATTATTGCCTTTAAGTCTATGATGTGATGGATTATGTTAATTCATTTCTGTATGTTGAACCAACCTTGCATCCCTAGGATGAACCCCACTTGATCATGGTGCACTGGTTTTTAATGTGTTTTTGTATGTAATTTGCCAGTATTTTATTGAGAATTTTTACATCTGAAGTTATTTTTTTCTTCATGTGTATCTGTCTAATTTTGTTATCAGTTTAATACTAGCTTTATAGAATGAGTTAGGAAGGATTTGCTCCTTGTCCATCTAATGGAATAATTTGAGGCATTTGTGTGTAAGTTCTTTGAATGTCTGGCTGAGAGTTTATCTAATCATGTGCTTTTATTTATTCCTAGACTTTTCATAGTGTCTTCAATTTTACTGCTTGAAAATGATGTGTTGAAATTTTATATGTCTTTGTTTTTAAATTTGGGTTGTTCATATGTCTCTAGAAAATTTGTCGATATCTTCATGAATTTATATTTTATTAAAGTACAAATTTTCAAAATCATCATCTGTTTTTCAGTAGTGTCCATGGTAATATATCCTGTTTTGTCAAGAATTTTAGTAATTTGAGTTTCTTCTCTCTATTTTTATTAAATATCATTAACTTGGATAAGATTTTATCAATTTTAATTATTTTTTCGAAGAACCAACATTTTGTTGATTTTTTAAAATTTTCTTTGTTTCAATTTTAAAGATTTCAGATCAGTTTTAATTATTGCCTGTCTTCTACTGTTTTTAATGTTGATTTTTTCTTTTCTTTTTTTTTTTTTTTTTTTTCTTCTAGGGCTTTGAGTTGTAATTTTAAGTTATTTATTTAGTTAATTTCTGTTCTTTAAAAAAATTTTTTTTTAGTTGTAGACGGACATAATACCTTTATTTTATTTACTTATTTTTTATGTGGTGCTGAGGATCAAACACAGTGCCTCAAACATGCTAGGCAAGTGCTCTACCATTGAGCAATAGTCCCAGCCCACTTTCTATTCTTTTAATGAGGGAGCTCACTGAAATAAACTTTTCTCTTAGAACCAGAGAATTTCATTTGTTGTGTTGCTATTCTCATTTACCTATAAGTATTTTTTGTTTCATTTCTAACTTTCTTTTCTGTTATCCATTGCCCATTCAATATCATATTATTTAGTCTACAGGTGATAGTGTAACTTCTAATTTTTTTTTTTTAATAACTGATTTCTAGTTGCATTCCATTGTGATCTGATAGAATGCAAGGTGTGATCTCTCTCTCTCTCTCTCTTTCTCTCTCTCTCTCTTTTTAATTTGGTAAGAGTCACTTTGTGGCCTAAGATATGATATATTTTACTGAAGAATACATGTGCTGCTGAGAAGAAAGTGTATTCTGAGAGTAGCATCTCCCTGCTGCTGCACGCAGGGCCAGACCTGGGGAAGGGCTTCCTCCACTACTGGGGGGAGTGCGACCTGCCCAGCTGCGACCAGAGCAAGAGGTAGGCACCCACCTGCTGGAAGAAGAGACCCAGCCACAGTTTGCCTGGCCTCCAGGGCCCAGAGTAGCATCTCCCTGCTGCTGCACGCAGGGCCCAACCTGAGGATAAGTCCCCTCCACTCTTCCACTGTGCCATTGTGCAACTGGCCAAAGGTGCAGCCTTGACTCCACTAACAGGATTGCTGACTAGACATCATCCCGGTCAATTGACTTAAACTGGAAGGGAAAAAAGATGGGTATCCAAGGGTCCATTTTGTTTGAGACTTGCTCTTGGGTTCAACGTTTTTGTTTTGTTTGTTTGTTTGTTTGTTTTGTTGTTTCGTGGGTTTTTTTTTTGTTTGTTTTTGCTTTGTTTTTGTTTTGATTGACAGTGTGTTTGTTTGCTTCTGCTCCTCTTTTCTTTCTTTCTTTTCTTCCTTCTCACTTTTGTATTTTTTCTTCTTCCTTCATCTTCCCTATTTACACCCTGCCATTGCATACTCAATAGAGGCAAAAACAAGTTATGCACAGAAATTGGGATTTTTTTTTTTTTTTTTAGAACAGGTACAATTGAAATATATAGCAAAGTGGTGTTATATATAGTTTATTCTCTATTTTCTAGACTCAATCTCTCTCTCCTCTCTCTTAAACTAATTTCTATTCCTTGGTCATTTTTTTTTTTCTTCTTTTTTTCTTTTCCATCTTTCTTTCTTTCTTCTCGCAACCGCTGCATAAGTTAGGTTTATATATAAATCGGTCTTTCCACCTAATTATTCTCTCCATTATCTTTCTCTCTCGTCTGCTGATACTAAACCACTTCCATAGAACTCTCTTTTCACACTTTATAAAAAAGAACAAGTCAATACACTCACTTCCTTCTTCCTAAATATATCACCTTTGTGTCCATTACTTGAAACTATAAAACCCCATCAGAAGTGTACAGAGTAAATTGGAAACAATATCTGGGTTAAATAAATCTGTACATTGTGATCAAACTGAGATTCTCTGAATAGAAAGTGTTTGATTTTAAAGTGTAAAGGAAATATAAGGGGATCTGATAGCATTGTACTACAGGAACAACGTAAGGTTTTAAGGCAAAATCAAAATAGTCAAGGTCCCACAGTGCAGGAAGAATAGACGCACAAGCAATATGAAGAAACAAGGGAAGAAAGTGACACAAACAAATCAATATACCTCCTCAGTAGATTCCATGGCATGCACAGTTGGTGAAATGCCAGAGATGGAATTTAGAAATTACATAATCCAAATGTTTGCAGAATTTAAGAATAAACTAAAAAATGAGATGAGGGAGCAAATACAGGTTGCAAAAGATCATTTTGACAAAGAACTCCACAAACAAATACAGGAAGTAAAAGATTACTTCAATAGGGAGATAGAGGCTCTAAAGAGAAACCAAACAGAAATTCCAGAAATGAAAGAAGCAATAAACCAAAATAAAAGCTCAATCGAAAGTATCACCAACAGAGTAGATCACATGGAAGAAAGAACTAATCAAAAGGGATAAAGATGGATATTTCTTACTACTTAAGGGAACCATTCTTCAACAGTATATAACAATCATAAATCTATATGCCCCAAATAATGGAGCACCTACATTCATCAAACAAACTCTTCTCAAGTTCAAGAGTAAAATTGACCACAACACAGTTATTCTAGGGGATTTCAACACACCTCTCTCACCAATGGATAGATCTTCTATACAAAAGCTAAACAAAGAAACCTTAGGCCTCCTTAAAACAATTAATAACTTAGACCTAACGGACTTATATAGAATATTTCATCCCTCAGTAAACGAATACACTTTTTTCTCAGAAGCACATGGCTCCTTCTCCAAAATAGACCATATATTATGTCACAAGGCAACTCTCAGCAAATATTAAAAAATAGAGATACTACCCTGCATTCTATCAGACCATAAAGGGATGAAATTGGAAATCAACGACAAAACAAGGAATAAGAAAAACTGCTCCAATGACTGGAAGCTAAACAACATGCTACGGAATGAACAAGGGGTTAAAGAAGACATCCAAGAGGAGATTAAAAATTTCTAGAGGTAAATGAGAACACAGATACATTGTATAGAAATCTCTGAGACACTATGAAGGCAGTAGTAAGAGGAAAATTCATTGCACTGAGTTCATTCTGTAAAAGGAAAAAAAAAAAAAAAAACAACAAATAAATGACTTAACATCACACCTCAAAGCACTAGAAAAGGAAGAACAGATCAACACCAAGAGTAGCAGAAGACAGGAAATAATTAAAATCAGAGCAGAAATTAATGAAATTGAGACTAAGGAAACAATTCAAAGAATTGACAAAACTAAAAGTTGGTTCTTTGAAAAAATAAACAAAATTGACAGACCCTTAGCGATGCTAACAAAAAGAAGAAGAGAAAAACCTCAAATTACTAACATTCGTGATGAAAAAGGGAATATCACAACAAACACCTCAGATATACAGAAGATAATTAGAAATTACTTTGAAAACTTGTACTCTAATAAAATAGAAAATACCGAAAACATAGACAGATTTCTAGAGTCATATGATTTGCCTAAACTGGATGTAGAGGCTATACACAATTTAAACAGATCAATTACAAGTGAAGAAATAGAAGACGTCATCAAAAAGCTACCAACAAGGAAAAGTCCAGGATAAGATGGGTTTACAGCCGAGTTCTACAAGACTTTCAAAGAAGAACTAATACCAATGCTCTTCAAACTATTTCAATAAATAGAAAAAGAGGGAGCTCTTCCAGACTCTTTCTATGAGGCCAATATTACATTAATTCCAAAGCCAGGCAAAGACACAACCAAAAAAGAAAACTTCAGGCCAATATCTCTAATGAACATAGATGCAAAAATCCTCAACAAAATTCTGGCAAATCGGATACAAAAACATATCAAAAAGATAGTGCACCATGATCAAGTGGGGTTTATTCCAGGGATGCAAGGCTGGTTCAACATTCAAAAATCAATAAACATAATACATCACATCAATAGACTTAAAGATAAAAATCATATGGTTATCTCAATAGATGCAGAAAAAGCATTTGACAAAATACAGCACCCCTTTATGTTCACAACACTGGAAAAACTAGGAATATCAGGAACATATCTCAACATTATAAAAGCTATTTATGCAAGGCCCAGAGCTAACATTATCTTAAATGGAGAAAAATTGAAAGCATTTCCTCTAAAAACTGGAACAAGACAGGGATGCCCCCTTTCACCACTGCTATTTAACATAGTACTTGAAACTCTGGCCAGAGCAATTATACAGACAAAAGAAATTAAAGGGATCCAGATAGGAAAAGAAGAGCTCAAATTAGCACTATTTGCTGATGACATGATAATCTACCTAGAAGACCCAAAACATTCTACCAGAAAACTTTTACAACTAGTAAATGAATTTGGCAAAGTAGCAGGATACAAAATCAATACCCATAAGTCAAAGGCATTTTTGTACATCAGTGACAAAGCCTCTGAAAGGGAAATAATGAAAACTACCCCATTTACAATAGCATAAAAAAAAAAAAATAAATACCTGGGAATCAACTTAACAAAAGAGGTGAAAGACCTCTATAAGGAAAATTATAGAACACTAAAGAAAGAAATCATAGACGAACTCAGAAGATGGAAAGACCTACCTTGCTCTTGGATAGGTAGAGTCAATATTGTCAAAATGTCCATACTACCAAAGGCATTATACAGATTTAATGCAATTCCAATCAAAATTCCAATGTCATTTTTCAAAGAAATAGAAAATGCAGTCATGAAATTCATCTGGAAAAATAAGAGACCCAGAATAGTCAAAGCAATCCTGAGCAAGAAAAGTGAAGCAGGGGGCATCACCATACCAGACTTTAAATTATACTATAGAGCAATAGTAACAACAACAGCATGGTATTGGCACCAAAACAGACTGGTGGACCAATGGTACAGAATTGAGGAAACAGAGACTAATACATATAATTTCATCTATCTTATTTTAGATAAAGGCGCCAAAAATGTACAGTGGAGAAAGGATAGCCTCTTCAACAAATGGTGCTGGGAAAACTGGAAATACATATGCAACAAAATAAAATTAAACCCTTATTTCTCATGCAGAAAATGCAGAAAACTCAATTCAAAGTGGATCAAGGACCTAGGAATTAGACCAGAGACAATACGCCTAACAGAAGAAAATGTAAGCTCCAATTTCCAACATGTTAGATTAGGCCCCAAGTTCCTTAATAAGAATCCTGTAGTGCAAGAACTATTAAAAGAATTAATGAATGGGATAGATTTAAACTAAAAAGCTTCTTCTCAGCAAAAGAAACAATCAGTGAGGTGAATAGAGACCCTGCAGGAGCCCTGTTTGGGGAGATAGCTAAGATTGCGGTTGACTATGGGCCATAGACATTTTTGGGCATTGTCGCCTTCCGTAGTCTCACGGGACTTGGCCCAGGATCTCGAGAGATTTGAGCAGTGACTCAGCAGATCGAGCAAGCACCATTCCTGCTCGGGCGCATGGGATGAGACCAGAGAGAGAAAGGACAGGGTTATCGCTATTGTATAGATACATTATAGTTTCTTGTAAGAGTAGGTGCCTTGGTTTCTTGTGAGAGTGTGTATGTAGTGTTAGAAATTACAAAAGACAGAGACAGAAAGATTAAAGAATTTTTTCATCTCCATCCTGTCTCCGGACTCCTTCCCGCGGCGCTGCCGTTCCAGGCTGCAATCCCTTTCCGGCGGCTAACAAGAGCCAACTAATTGGGAACAAATATTTAATACATGCACATCAGATAGAACACTAATTTCTAGAATATATAAAGAAATCAAAAAACTTAACACCAAAAAAGCAAATAACCCAATCAATAAATGGGCTAAGGAATTGAAAAGACACTTCTCAGAAGAAGATACACATTTAATCAACAAATACATGAAAAAATGCTCAATATCGCTGGCAATTAGGGAAATGTAAATCAAAACTACTCTAAGATTTCATTTCACTCCAGTCAAAATGGCAGCTATCAAGAACACAAACAACAATAAATGTTGGAGAGGATGTGGGGAAAAAGGCACACTCATACATTGCTGGTGGGACTGTAAAATGGTGCAACCGCTATGGAACGCAGTATAGAGGTTTCTTGGGAAAATGGGAATGGAACCACCCTATGACCCAGCCATCCCACTCCTGGGTCTATTCCCATAGGACTTAAAAACAGCATATTATAGTGACACAGCCACTTCAATGTTTATAGCAGCACAATTCACAATAGCTAGGTTGTGGAACCAACCTAGATGTTCCTCAGTAGATGAGTGGATAAAGAAAATGTGGTATATATACAAAATAGAATTTTACTCAGCAATAAGAGAGAATAAAATAATGGCATTTGCAGGTAAATGGATGAAGTTGGAGAATATAATGCTAAGTGAAATTAGTCAATCTCAAAAATCCAAATACCGAATGTTTCCTCTGATATAAGGAAGCTAGTTCACAGTGTTGTTGGATGGGGGTACACAGGATTAGAGGAACACTAGAATTGTCAAAGGGAAGGGAGGGGAAGGGAGGGATCAAGGGAGGAAGGAGGGGGGAAAGGGAAAAAATTGGTGGTTGAATGAGATGGATATCATTATCCTAAATGCATGAATGAAGATCTGAATGGAACTTATATACTTTGTATACAAGCAGTTGTATGTAAAAAGATGCTATACTTGTGCATTATGAATAAGTAAATAAATAATTAAAGAAAAAAATAAAATAAAATATTCTTCACAAAAAGTAAAAGTAAATAAATAAAATAAAGGCATATATATGTATATGGCTGGGGATGTGGCTCAGTGGTTGAGAGCCCCTGGGTTCAAATCCTAGTACCAAAAATAGAAGTAGGTCTACTTGAAAAAACAGAGAAAAAGAAAGTGTATTCTGTCATTGATGAATAAAATGTATATATGTGTGTGAGTGTGTGTGTGCCTGTTAAGTCTAAGTTATTAATTTTATTTTTTTTTCTACAGCTTCTTTATTTAATTTTTGTTTGGATGATCTATCCAATGATGAGAGAGGCATGTTAAAGTCACCCAGAATTATTGTGTTTTGGTCTATTTGATTCTTGAAATTGAGAAGGGATTATTTGATGAAGATAGATGCATCATTGTTTGGGGCATAAATATTTAAATTATTATGTTTTGGTGATGCATAATTCTGTTAAGCAATATGAAATGCCCTTTTTGTCTTCTTTCATTACCTTTGGCTTGAACTCTACCTTTGTCTGATATGAGGATAGAAATCCCTGCTAGTTTACATGATCCATGTGAATAATATGCTTTTCCCCATATTTTTACCTTCAGTCTGTAGATATCTTTGCTTATGAAGTGAGTCTTTTTGGACACCATATTTTTCATTATTTTTCAATCCAATCTGCCAATCTGTGTCCTTCGATTTAATCCAATCTGCCAATCTGTCTTTTGATTGATGAGTTTAGGGCATTTATATTCACTGTTATTTTTGAGATATGATTTTTATTTCCTGTCATTTGGTTTCTTTATGGATTTAATTTAAATTATTTTCTTCTTTCCTTGACTATTCTTCCAGTGTAGTTCCTCCCTTTGCTGATTTTCACATTTTTAAAAATTTCTTCTTCATGAAATATCTAATTGATTATGTTTTATAGTTCAGACGTTCTAGTTGGGAATTATTTTAACTTTGTTTATCATGGAAAGCTTTTATTTTATCATCATCTCTGAAACTTAATTTTTCTTGGTATTCTTGGCAGGTATCCATTTTCTTTCAGAGACCTCCAAGTTTTAAGAAATCAGCTGCAATCCAGATTGCTTTCCCTCTAAATGTAACTGGATGTAATTATCTGGCAACCTTTAAAAACTCTATCCCTATTCTGTAAATTAGGCCTTTTCATAATACTGTACCTTTGTGTGGGTCTATTGTAATTTTCTGTACTTGGAGTCCTCTATGCCTCTTATATTTGATTCCAATTTATTCTTAACATTTAGGAATTTTTCAGATATTATTTCATTGAAAATTTGTGTATTCCTTTGGTTTGTATCTTGAAGAATTCATTTATCTCAATAAATCTTAAGTTTAGTCTTTTCATGTTATCCCATATTTCTTGGCAGTTCTCTTCATGGTCTCCTAACATCTTTTGTCCATGATCAACTTTATTTTCAAGCTCATATACTTTGTCTTCATTGCTTAAATTTCTGTCTTCCAAATAGTCCAGTCTGCTGATGAGGCTTTCTAATGAATATTTATATTGGCTTATCGATTCTTTAATTTTGAGCATTTCTGACTGATTCTTCTTCAGGATCTCCTTTTGAATTGATCTTTCACTTCTCATATTTTCTCTCAGATTTTATTTTTTATGTCATATTTTTTTTTTCTCATACGATCAGTCTAATCATAAACTTTCTAAATTCCATTGCTCACATTTCCTCCACTGTGGTGCCAATGGAATCTTTTATTGAGGCATTCTGTGCTGTTTGGGACAGCTTGTTCTCTTGCTTTTTCATATTGTTTGTGTGGCTATCCATCTCTCTTGATGTATCTGAAGAAGTAGATTTCCTACCTTATGTCCCTCTATGTTACTAGTACCTCACTGATTGGGGGATGGGTAATGATACCATCAATCTATGCAAACAATTTATAGAAGCAGACTAGGCACTCCATTCATATTTGATATCTACAGTATTAACTGTTACAATATGCAAAAATAATAGATCAGCAATTTCCATCTGTAAAAACAGTAAATAATCATGAATTATGTGTGGTATAAAATCAAACAATAGGTGTTTTCTATAACCTCTTCCATATTAATTATTTCTGTGGTATTGGTTGTAGGGGTAGATGTCATATATATCAACTAATATTAAGAGCTGTAATGGATAGAGTTGAGTATGAGGAAAGAAATAAAGATAGAAGTATAGAAATGTATTTGAAATGTCAAAGGGAGTAGGGCAGAAGCAGTGATGATAACTTAGGATATGTTGTTAATGGGAAAGGGGAATTAAAAATAGAAG
The DNA here is from genome assembly GCA_025594165.1 of Tamias sibiricus. Lineage (NCBI taxonomy): Eukaryota > Metazoa > Chordata > Mammalia > Rodentia > Sciuridae > Tamias > Tamias sibiricus. The sequence continues at coordinate 81,522,194 of CM046667.1, forward strand.
TAAGAATATGAAGGAGGAGAGAATGGAATTTGGTTTTCAAAAATAGAAAAATGAAAGGAAGACAAGGGAGATAGAATTGTGGTAAAGACTATACAAAATAAAATCAAAATATGTAAATCAAAAACTCTAACCCTCAAATTACAGTGCATGGGAAAATAACTCCTTCATAAAAAGACTAGAAAAGAGGAAAAACAAATATTTATAGGTATAGGTATCCTTAATCAATAAGTACACATTCGAATAAAACAAAAGATAAATATAGAAAACCCCAAACAAAACAACAACAACAAAGGACAAAGGAAAAAAGCAGGGAAACTCTTTGTGAAAAATTAAGAAATAGAGCAGTCGAAGGAGTTATTTCCACTATGGTTGGCAAAATAGTCATTGAGCATATGTGTTTGCTTTCTGGGCCTGATTTTGTTTTTTCTTGATGTATGGACTAAGTGTGAGAATATATGCCATGAGCTGTTGAGTCCTATCTTTTATTTTGTTGTTCAGCAAATTCAAGGTTGGGGTTTGACTTCCCACCTTCCTTTCTAGGGTGGTTGCTGTGGGTGGGCCAGGCAGTGGGACAGGTGTCAAAGACATTGGCTGGGGCAAGTGGGCCTGGCTGCAAAGTGGTACCAGGCAAGATGGACTGTGGCTGAGTGGTTGTGTATCAAATTGGCATTGCAGGCCAGAGGTGAAGCTATAGTCTAAGTGGGGTAAGCCTGGTGGCCAAGTGGTAGCCTGGCAGGTTGAGCTATAAGCCCAATGCAAAACTGTGGGGCCAGTAGGTAAAGCAGTGGGACAGGTGAGTGGTTGGGTAGTTGGGGGACTGGGAGCTGGGGGCTGGGGATCCCAGGAGGGTGCCAGAGTGGTGCCGAACCTGGAGGGCTTCAGGGACCTGGGGACTCACTGTTTGCCAGGCCAGGTAGGGTTCTGGGACCTGGTGGTTGCTAGCCCAGGTTGGCCTCAGAAACCCAGTGGGTGCTGGACCAGGTGGTCACCAGGACCAGATGGTCAGGCAAGTTGAGAGCTGAATACCCTAATACCCATTATTCCAAATTCTTGACCTTGTAGCTGGCCTTGTTAGCCCCTGAGAGCCACAGGACTCACTGGGTCGGGAAGAGCCTGGTTCTCTCTAGCCTCTCTAATTTGTGTTCCCCCAGGCAAAAATTTCTCAGTTTCTGATTTTCCTTTTTTTTTTTTTTTTTTTTTTTTTTGTTGTTGTTGTTGTTCAGTTAATCGTTTGCTAGGCTCAGATAGGTTTACACAGACTTAGCTTCAGAACTCATGGATCTGGGTTTCCAGTTCCTGTTGGCTCCACTACATTGTAGTCCCAAGATGGCTCCTGGATTGAATCTCCATGGACCACTGATAAATTCAGGGTGAATTTTTTGTTTTTTAAATCCATTTAATGGATTGATTCTCTGGTTCAGATAAGGAACACTGCCCTCCAATCTTAGGATTTTTCATGCTAAGCCTCAGGGAGAAGCAATATTCATGTTGATTGAGTTCTTGGTAGCTAATCTGGGAGAAATGCTGCCTCACTGTAATCTGCCTTAAATTCCCAATATTTTTTGAGTAATTTTCATTAGTTTCTATCATTTCTTCCTAAGAATACAATTTATTTAACTGGCATATAGTAATTCAGAATTATTTTTTAAAATATTTTTTACTTATAGATGGACATAATATCTTTATTTTATTTATTTATTTTTATGTGGTGCTATGGATTGAACCTCTCACGTGTAGGCCAAGTCCTCTACCACAGAGCTACAATCCCATCCCTAATCTTTTTATTTCTTTAAGTTCAGTAAAAAAGATAAGTTTTTATCCCTAATATCAGTAATTTGAGGGCATTTTACTTTTTATCTAGGGTTGTCTAGTTATCATTTGTCAAGTTTTTGACCTTTTAGAATAACCAATATTTGGTGGCTGTTGGTATTTATCAATTTTTTAATCTATTTCATTTATATCTACTCTAACTTTGATCATTTATTCCATTGGTGCTTTATTATGCTATTTTCATAGTCTTAGGGTAGAAGGTTAGTTTGTTAATTAGAGATCATTCTTTTACATTGTGGGCATTTACAGGTGTAAGTTTCCTCTAAATACTACTTTACCTTTAACTCAATTTTTTTGACAGATCGTGTCTTCATTTTTTCATTTAAAAATATTTTAGATTTATCTTTTGATTTATTTTTCAAATTCTTGGTTATTCATTACTGTGTTTTAATTTGTACAAACTTTTGATTTTCAAAATGCTTCCTGTTAATAATTTTCAACTTTATTAATAATGAACAGAAACTACATTTCATATTAATTTAAGTCATCTGAATTTGAGTTTAAATAATATTCATCTTATTCGCAATAACTAATTATTTTGGCAAGTATTAAATGTGGGCTTCCGAAAAATTCATTCCTGATTGATTAATCTATTATACACTTTTCTTTTTCTAGTATCAATTTTTGTTTTAAAGTCTATTTTATATGACATTACTGGAGACACTTTAGTTGTTGTTTGAATAATATCTACATATTTCTCTTTTTTCTATTAACTTATTTGTATCTTTCAATCTAAAGTTAGTTATTTATAGGTAGCCCATATTTTTATTATCTTTTTTGCTCTTTTTCTAGTCTAAGAGTCTCCACTTTTGGTTGGATTGCTTATTTTATTCCCATATTTTGAAAAAAAAAATAGTCATAACATAAAATCAATTCGTTTATAATGTTAAAATATATATTTCAGTGATTTTAGTACATTTGTCATGTTGTATAATTTTTGCCATGGTATAGTTGTAGAGCATTTTTTGTCATCCAAAAAGGAAACTCTGTTCTGGTTGATGACTCAATCTTCATCTTCTTTATCCCCAAGGCCCTTGTAACTATAAACTCACTTTCTGTGAACCCACATTTATTTCTATTAGTCTCTTGATAACATTAGGAGGCAAATTAAAGAGTTCTGTATCTCCCATTGGAAGAATATGCATGCATATTCTATGGACCACAATTTTATGATTTAGCTTCCCATGTGTTATCAGTGTTTGCTCCCATTGTAGGTTTGTTGTAGTGCTGGTGTATGTGCTTTTTGTTAGATTATATATTAGCTTTGGAGTATAATTCTCTTTCTCTTTCCCTATCCTGAAAATTCAGTATTTCAAAACCTATTTTTAATGCATAAGTTAGAATTTTTTTTAGGAAGAAAACCATGTCAAACACCTAACACACTGTATTCTATATCAGAACTCCTCCTACCACAATGTTGACTAATTCAGAAACCTCTGTCCTCAAGCATCATTCTAGTCCACGTTATCATAGTCTCATGAGTGAAAGTTACTTCAGTACACCTACAAAAAGTTACCTCTCATATATTCTTGTGCCTTTTTGGTAAGCAAATCATGCTTCAGCCAAAGCAATATCTTCAGAAATGAAACCTTAAAATATCATTCAATTCTCGTGTTTCTAAGTTCACTTTAGAATATAGAGCCAATATAAAAAAAAAAATAAAATAACCTTTACTGACTTTCTAAGTGTCTCTCATTTTCTTCCTTCAATTGTAGTCTTGCAATTCAAAGTATATTCTCCTATCTCTTCTGTATAAGCTAGTCAATCCAGCAGATGCAGACTTCCCGTCTCAGTCTCATTTTTATCTAACACCAATTCATTGTTCAGATTTAAATGAAATTTCACTTCTGTATGAAAACCTCTGTTAATGATTTAGAGATTATGTCTTCTAGTTAATCTCATAATGTCATGTGTTTGCCCTTTACAACAATCATCTGGTATACTTGTTCATTTTTCTCTGTCATACTTTGATAAATAGCTATTTTCTTTATCATATTGCATGTCCCACAAGGGAATGGGATGTGTTTCCTTCCAGTAGATTTGCAGCTATTAGAAAATTGCCTGGCACACTGAAAATATAGGTGAGCACGTATAGATGTGGGAATGCACATGCATGTGTGCGTGTTAAAATGAAAATGAATTAAAGAGTGTGAAAAGTTCATCTGAATTTTATATGTACTGAATTAAATTCTATATAGCCAATAAACTTTCATGAAAATATATGTTTGGGAAAAATCAGCCTGTACACTAGTTTAGAATAAGTTCATAAGGTGCTAATTCTGATAACATATCTATTATATTATTTTTTGATTAATTGCTGAGTCAATTCGTGACTGTTTGGTTTTACTTTGATATTAACCCTACTGATATAACAAGGTCTAAGACTTCTGTATGTAATAGATCTTCTGAATGCTCTGAAGGACATGTGTGTCATTATATGCTTTGAAGAATTAATAAAATTTCCCAGATCATCTGGTCTCAATAAGGAATTTGTTTTTGCTGTTAATCCAGCAATCATTATCATCTGATTAAATTCCATTTTCTTCTTACTCTCCCTTAACCCTATCCACCACATTTTATAATTATTTTAGAAAGTATCACTTTTTATAAAATTGTAAGTTCTTAGGTTTTATTCATCCATATTAAACTTATTTAGAAAAGTTCTTTTTACTTTAAACATTTTTGTTATGTGTTTTTAATTAAAATTATTTGTAACTATGAATAAATTGAAACATATTTACAAAAAATGAATCTTTAAAATATCTGATAGGAATATAATCTTTAGGAAAATATTTATCAATCTCAAAATCTATTTGTAAATTACAATCAAATTTCTACATTATATTTGAAATATATACTTACATAGATCAACTACATATTTAGCATTTTTTTCCATTGTATTTATTTTTCAGATTGAATGCTATTTATGGAAAGTATGCAAGATTAAAATGACTCTGAAATCAAAAATCATTAACATTTCAGATTAACTAGAAATGTAGAAGCTCAAGTTTTTTTTTTAATTTTTATAATGTAGCATTTCCATGCTACTTATTATCAATGAATTTTATTTGAGAAAAATCAAAATTTTATATGAAATGACTTGTTCAATTATGGATTATTCTGTCTCCTCTTTAAATATTAACTTTACAGGAAAACGATATAAATGAATTAAAACTTGACACAAGGCCAGTTTCCAAATGTAAATGGAAACACCTTACTCTAGTATCCCTTAAGAAGCCTAAATGAAAGAGTTTAAGTAGAGTTAATGAACAAAGGAAATAAATAAATAAATAAACAAACAAACACCCAAATTCTCATGGTGTCTCTTGAAAGGACAAAGTCAAGTCAACATGGCAATAAAGTTAGCCATCTTGGACCAAACTGAGCTCTGATAGTAGCCCTCAGGTTCTACTTTAGCTTCCTTCTGTGATAGAAATTGTTGCCTACAAAACATTGTCTCCAGAATTGGAGTTAGAAGTAGTAATGTAATTTACCAAAGAGAATTTATACTACTCTGGTAAACTGGGCCATGTAATGCTGACTGGAATGTTCCTAAATATATATATTCTATTTATTTTTTGTTTTATGCTAATTAAGTGTTGATTTCTTAAAGTCAAAAGTCATTTCTGCATATTTCACAATGTAAACATAGTGACCATAATTAATTTTTTAATCTTTCTTGTTATCAATTGAATTTGTGTGGAGGCTGGAATCAAAACTTATATAGGTTTATAAGAAGTGATTAATATAATTTATGGAACTATATCTGAAACAGCAAACTACTACTCAGATTACCTCAATAGAATACTTATTTTTCCTTAAACTTGAATTTTGTCATTTTAGATCTCTGCATTTATTTCCTTACTAATATTTATCTAAGTATCTATATATCTATACATAAATTTTATGTTCAAATAATTCAGTAAAACAAACTTCCTTTTTCTTAGTTCATGTACAACAGTTGAAATGAACCACATGAATCAGTTTATGCAACATTCCCTTTCTTGCTTGTTACAAACTTCTTTGTCATTAGGCATCTCAAGATTTGCTTCCTTGAGACATTATTATATCACATATATTTTTTTTCAATATCAATAAAAAGGCTAGAAAGGAGTGGTGGTTTCCTTCAGACGCATTTTTGTAAATTTACAATATTCAAATAATTAATTAAATTATAATTGTAAAAGTGGTGATATTCATTTTATAAAAATCGAATAATCATTTCCAAAACACTTCTCCAGATGTGATTTACACACATTCTAACTACTGTCATGAGTATTTATAATCAAAGTCAAGACAGTCTTGGATGCATACTTCCATTTCCAATTAGAAACAGTGACTTTATTTCTAATGTTACTAAATTCTTAAATTTAAAACAAGGTAGTAATTGAAACTGCCTGGAAATACTCATTCAATTGTTTCAGTTTCACCATGGCAGTGTTATTGCAACTCACTTATTAGAGATTATATAAAGTAGAAGTCTGGGGGCTGGGCTATGGCGAAGTGGTAGAGCGCTTGTCTCACATGTGTGAGGCCCTGGGTTTGCTCCTCAGCACCGCATAAATAAAATAAAGGTATTAAGGTATTGTGTCCACCTACAACTAAAAAAATAAAATTAAATTAAATTATAAAAAGTAGAATTCTGTTACAGAGAAAACTTTCTCCACCAGAATAGTTTGAATCTATGGAGAGTATTATTTTTCAATTTTTTTGCAAATAAAGATAACTGTAACCTTTATTATTAAAAAAAATTATGGCTTTAAAGCCTTGTTCACTATCACATTTGATTCAGTTGGATCTCTGTTCAGAAACTTATAAAAATCAATAAGTATATGCTAATTCCACACTTCAGAAGATCCTGAAGAAGTGATAAAATGCAGAATCTTAACAACACAGCTTGTAGGTGCAATGGAAAAAAAATCACCTTTCAAAATCAAACGACACCAGAAATTTGGAAATGTATTTACCATCAATTTCATGCCTTTAGAGTGTTAAAGACAAATTACCAATGCACTTGTGAAAGAAGTAAGGAAGCCTTTATTCAGGATTACTGTTGATAGATGCAAAGAATACTGCAATAGGGCAGAAAGATTGGGTTAAAATTCAAACATATTAGAGACAGCTATGGATTTATAGATAGGAGCTGAGTGTGGGGAAGAGGGAACCAGTGGATGAAAAATTCCTAAGAGAAGACATCAAGGGTTCAGAATACTTGCTCAAATGGATTAGCAGAAGTATTTCTAAACCAAAAGCAGGCTTAGAAAAGCCTCACTAAATTTTGATCAAGGAGAGAGTCCTTTTTAATAAGAAGAATTAAAGATGACACAGAAAATGTATGCAACTTATAGAAGACCACAAAGCTACTTAATTGCAGATTCCAGTAATCTAAAATACTTTGCAAAGTTTTATTTCTTGTGTAATTCACCCTAATCTCAGGGCTTGGTTTAGTTGATCTTGACCCTATTTCTTAGATGTGGTCCAGTGATATTTGATGCATTGGACATTTTTTAATAGATTCAAGTCATGCATCCTAAATCTCTAGAAGTTTTGGTAGGCCATTCCCAGAGTCATTGATGAGTGCAATGATATTTTATGCTTTTTTTTTTTTTTTGAGTGTCATTTTTTCATACTATAGTGGAGCCAGGAGTCCTAAATGTTACCAAGAGCTGGGTCTTTGACCCTGATGCTAATACAATAACAAGGACACAGTTTTGAATAAAAAATAAAATGTTTATTGCTTTGCTAGCAAAGCAGAAACACAGGGCACTTCTGTCCCAGAGGCTGTGATTCTGTCCATCAACAGGAACAGGGGGCTTTCAAAGAGTTTACTCAAAGGCTACATTCCAGGTGTTTTCTGTTGAGGTTGTAATTCACTTTTTAATTTGAAAGATAGTCATTTCTGAGATCTCCTTGTCCATCCCCAAAGCCTGGATTACTTCATTCCTATGGTGGGTGTGTGCTCAGGGACAGATAATTCTGTCTAGGATGAGGGGGAAAAATAATCCTGTTTTCCCTGAGATTTGGAATAGGGAGAGATTAGGGAGAAGCAGGGAGAGAGAAAGAGAAAAAAACATGTCCATTTTAAAAATAAGTTGCAGGGGCAGAGCAGCAAGGGCTATATTCAAAGCATAAAGTGGACCACTGTTACATAAGCAAATACTACTTTTTAGCTGCAGAATCTTCTGACTAAAGTTTCTTTGCTGATCCACCTGATTCTCACAGGATATCACAACTCTATTCCTCTACATTCCAGATAGATGAGTTATACATATAACTGTGTTCTTTGTTTTTCCCTACACAGACATAATTGGTCACTGGAACATCAGTTTTGGAAGATGGAGAATTAAATCATTTTGATGGATTTTTTTTTTCTTTTTCTTTTCTGTTTTTGCTTTTGTTGATTAATGAATTCATATTTCCTTAACACTGATTTCCTTTGCAACTTTATAAGTGCTGCTTCAGAGTTGTAGAGATATTTTGAACAAGTACTTCTGTAATAGGGATGTTTCTTTGGGAGTTGTACTTTAAAAGAGCCAGTTAGTTTTGTTTCCCCTCACTAATCCTTTTGAAAGTATTAGACCCCACTCTTTTTTGACCAGCATTTTAAGTTATGATAACTACTTGTTATGGCTTATATATGAGGTATCCCCCAAAAGCTCATAAGTGAGAAAATGCAAGAAAGTTTAAAGGTGAAACAATCAGGTTATGAGAGTCTTAACTTAATCAGCGCATTGATCCACTTGAGGGGATTAACTGGTTCTTAACTGTAGGCAGGTAAGTTGTGACTGGGGGTATGCCTTTGGGGGATATATTTTGTTCCTGTTGAGAAGAGCTTGGTCTCTCTGTTTCCATGTTGTCATGTTCTGAAGTGCTTTCCCCCTCCATGCCCTCTGTCTTGATGCTCTGCTTCACCTTAGACCCTGAGCACTGGAGTTGATTGCCTGTGAACTGAGACCACTGAAATCCTGAGCCCCAAATAAACTTTTGTTCCTCTACACTGTTTTGGTGAGGTCTTTTTGTCACAGTGGCAAAAAAAGCTAGCTAAAATACTACTAAACAATCTTTCTTTAAATTTATGGATCCCAGAATATCTGGTGACCTTTGTAAATGCCCCTCCTCAGCTTATTAATCTATCAATTAGCACAAATCTTATAAATTGCCATGACATTTACTTGCAGAAAAATGATATGCAGAAGATAAAGGTCAATTGTGTTGTTCTAATCAGAGAGGAGAATAAAGGAGATGTACAACCTAGGTGATGAAGAAACAATGGTCAGTACATGCCTTCTTGCCCATTGTTTCACTCACTATATGCCTTTCCCTCCTTATAAATACCTTTGTTGAGGTCAATAACTCCTCTTTCTTCCAAGAATCTAACTGTTGAATAAACCTGATTTATTCTTACATATTCTCCTTTTCTGAATATTGTCCATCAAGTGGCGAGCGGCTTGGGGCTTTTATCAAGTAACATTTTTTTTTTTAATTATTAAGAGATTTTCATATTGTCTTCTTCATTTCCTCAATTTCATTACTATTCTTCTAGACATTGGAAATACATGAATGAATAATCCAGCATACACCAAAGGGATAGCTATAGATTTTAGAGATCAGAGCTTCCCTATATTGCTAACAAGGTTTACTCCAAATTTGCCTGGTATTATTGACCATGTTTAGCTCTTGTGCCAACTCAGACTTGTGACCAAAATTCCTTTCTAAGAAAGAGATCAGTATTTGCAGAGCCTCTTTGTCTCAACACAGGACACATAGAAATGATACATTTCAAACAAGAAGAGGTGGTGGCTGTTCTGCCAGACTTTTTTTTTTTTTTTTTTTCTTCTGTTATCCCTCTGTGAAGGGATCATGTTGAAAATAGAATCTGTAAATATCAGGTGTTTGATTGTTATTGGCAGCATACCTCAATTTAGAATGGCAGGCAAGAGTCCAAGTTGTTAGAAAAGTTGTTGGTGTATATCATTGCACCATTACTGGTAAAAATTGTGTGTTCCTGCTAGTACTCCCCAAACCTGGCAGAACAACTGGTACTTTTCTGGAATGGGAGGCAATGCATATCAAACAGACATTTGGAAATCTAGGAAGCAGATGGTGTTGTATATGCAAAACAAATGACAGAGAATGTATTAATTTATGGACACAACAAAATTTTAAATATCATTTAAATAATGCTAGAGTAGGCCTGAGTCCAGAGAACACAATGTATTACCCTGAAGGGCAGCTATGAGAGGTTAGAAACTTACACCCAGGCAGTTTTAGGAGAGAACCACATAATGGCAATAAATGAATATATCTTGTCACATACATCAACTGCAGACAAAGGAGAATAAATACTACGTATCTGACTTTTCTTTTTAAACCACCTTCAAATATGTGAATTTCAAAAATAATTGAAAATATAAACTTTTCATTCTTTTAATTATTTTTTTCAGTATCCCTATAGGAAACATAGGCCCTTATTTTAAATTGTCATCTTTTCTATCAGATGAGGAAAGCAGGAAGATAGGAAAACATTTTATTAAAAAAAAAATAGACAAAAAACTTCCTTATCTATATCTGTGCTTTTGTGGCTTTACGAAATGGGTAATTTGGGCTGGGATTGTGGTTCAGGGGCAGAGCACTTGTCTCACAAGTATGAGACATTGGGTTCGATGCTCAGAACCACATAAAAATAAATAAAATAAAGGTATTCTGTCCATCTACAACTAAAAAATATTTTAAAAAATGGATAATTTCAGAGAAACAGAAAAATGTCCTTATTTATAATGCTTAGAATAATACTTAGTATACAGAACACAAAACATCAATACTTGTGTCTTTTTCTGAACAAAATGATTGCATGGAAGGATGTTAAAATACTTAATTACCTAACCATCACTAGTTTAATTTTATTTACAAATTTCTTCCAAAATACGCTGCTAAGGTTTGACCAAATAAATAATTCACCCAATTAATCTAAAATTGTTTTCCAATTATCACATGTAAAAAAAGATTAGTTTGTAATACATTAGAAATTATTTCAATTGCTTTTTGTACAAAGAAAAATCAAATTTACTCCAACTTTTAGGATACCAAATGACTTAACTTTGTACATAAAGAAGATTGATAATATTTGATTAATTATGCTAAACCAAAACCTATAGCTATAAGATCAAAAACATTACAACTTTAACCCATGACTTATTTTAAGTTGTTTTAATAAAACTAAAAATAAGCATGAAACTAAATTTGTAGGGAATAATAACTGTCATTAAATATTTCACTTACTTTTATCAAGCTTTTTTATATTCCCTCCTCTCCTGTGCTGTACATTTGTTTAATAATTATATCATTCAAGTTAAAATGACTTAAAACAAAAATATATAAAATATGAAATTTTTGTCTATAGTTTCTACATCAAAATCTGGGGACTGGGGTTGTGGCTCAGTGGTGGAGTGCTTGCCTAGCATGTATGAGGCACTGACTTCAATTCTCAGCATCACATATAAATAAATAAAGGTTCATTGACAACTAAAAGAAAATAATTTAAAAAAGAGAGTGGGTATAGGAGGCTCCAGTATGGAGAGGAAGAATTTTGACAATACATAGAAAGGAATTAGAAAACATTAAGTAGCATCTTGGGTTGTAAAATGTAGATTTCTCTGATTTTTTTGAACACATATAATAATGGGGTGTTTACCAAAGGAAAAGTAGTCACTTCATTTATATAAACAACTACTTATCTAATTGTAACAATGCACAATACTCAACACAAGAATGAGTCTGAAGGAAACACTCCATCAGAAGGTGAAGAGGGTTTATTAACAATGACCACCTGGTGGTTGTGCCTCAGCCTTTCCTGTCCTCACTATTGTCCAACCTTAGGACTTGGACCCTGATTTGTAAAGTAAGAGTGATTTAAATACTCATTTAGAAGAAAATGTGATAAAATATATTTCCTTTTGTTACAATGCCCAAATGAACTGATCAGCCATGCAATATGCATATAAGTATTAGTGTCTCTCAAATATATAATGCTCATATTTCTTACATCATACTAAATGCAAAATAAAATTTATGTTTAAATTCATTTTACACCATAAATAGTATTCCTATGCAGAAATTACCTGTAAGCTTTTTTCAAGGTGGATAATTTTTCAAAATTGAGCCCCTAGAAAAATTTATCAAGAAATTGGTGAAATTCAATAAAGTATCAATCTCCTACAAGCACTAAAACTTAGGAATTTACATAAATGTTACTAGTACTAAGAAAAACACTAACATCAATTTGAAAGCAAAATAAAGTGACACTGACTTGGTGCTTCAATGTCAAGCTCAACATTTATAGGATCACAGGGATACATAGGAGTGGTATGAAGGCAACCTAATCAGTCATACTTAGAGCTATTTTTACATTATAAATGTATATTTGTTCCTTTGTTTCTAATGTCAAATCATTATTGCAGATAAAGTAAATGAATGTGCACAGTGTATTTAAATAATCCCCATGAGTGATATTTCAGGAAATAACAAGTTTTAAAAAGATAGTAAGTCAATTAATTGGCAATTTGGACATGTGGTTCCATGTAGCATTACAAACTTTGCTAGGAAATCAGAATTTTCAGTAACTATAATATTGCTCAATAATTTGCTGTTGTTGTATAGTATTTAAATATTTTTAATAGTTCACATTTCCTTGTAAATATATCAATGGAATGGATGACAAGAGGGGATACAAGATTTGCTCTATGATAATGTATAAGACCAAAAACAGATTTAAAATCTGAATTAGCAAAGGCATGTTGCAATCAAGTGCAAAATTAAAATTGCTGCAAAAAGACAAAGAAATGTCCTCATTTAAACAAAGACAATTGTTTCTGAAAACATGTATCTTAGTGACCAATTTGACAATGGTTTTCCTTACCTTTTTAACATTTAAGGCAATCTCAGAAAAAAAAATTCTGTCTGGAATGTTTATAATAAAATGACCATTAAGCCTATCAAATAGCAATACAGGCTTTATTTATTTGGAAAATTTCATTTTAAGAATTTTAAATATTAAAAATATTGTTATGGTATTTCAAATTTTAATAATTTTGTTTGTTATTTATTTTGAGTTATAAAAATATTTAAGTAGGGAACATTATCACTTCTATACCAGGATAGCATTTTGTATAATATTAAAGATTATAATCTTGTCATAATATATTTGCTCAGAGTAATAATAAATAATGTGTTTATTACTTTTTGATTGCAAAGTATATTTGGAACTTTTAGTGTAACTCTATTATAGAAAAAACTGATTTTTATATTATTAGATAACTACATATATTTATATTAAATACTTATTTAGAAGAAAATGTGATTTTTTTAATATTATTAGATAACTATATATACATATATATTTCATGCTGTAGATAATTACCAAGAATTATCAGGTTCTCAAAGATCTATTGATAATATAGAACTTTTGGCTATATTTAATTTCTTGCTTTCTACATAGGTATTCATATTCAGTGTTTTTTTTTTTTTTTTTTAATCTCAAGAGACAAGCCAAGATAACTGAAATTCACTTTAATTTTTGAATATAGGCTCCCATCTTTGTACCAACAGATAAGGCTATATCTGTAATCAATATAAATTTATAGTTCCATGGAAAAGGAAAAAAATGTTTATTAATCATCAACTAAGTACTAAGAACTGTGCTAAGCATTTCCCATAAACCCCAGAAAAATCATAAAAGTTAGACACATAATTGTCCTCATTTTCCACATAAGTAAACCTATATAGAAATATTGGGCGAAATGCTAGGGACAACTTACATATTAAGAGAGAATTGAATCCAATATTAGCCGTCAAGTAATTTTAAATGTACTTTAAAGAGCCTTATGAAAAAATCATTCATATATATATATATATATATGTATATATACACACATTTTTCAAATTAATTATTTATTTATTTTTGGTACCATGGGCACTCAACCACTGAGCCATATCCTCAGACCTTTTTTGTATTTTATTTGGAAACAGGGTCTCACTGAGTTGCTCAGCATATCAGTTTTGCTGAGGGTGGCTTTGAACTTGTGATCCTCCTGCCTCAGCCTCCCGAGCCACTGGGATTACAGGCATGCATCACTGTGCCTAGCGGAAAAAAATATATAATTTAATCACAGTATCCTTTAGCAAATTTTAAACCTATAGACAGCAAAATATTTTCATTCACAGCATGATGACTTTCTATCATAGGCCAATATTACTGAAGATTATTTTTATGTCATTTTTAATCAAAACTATCAGCTTCAGCTTCAGTCTACCTTTAACAATTCTCTGAATTACTACCAGAACATTCTAAATACAGTAGACTTTGATCTCTCTGAAGGAGTAAGAGAAGAAACAAATTTGTTACACCCACAGATGGAATGTGAAAAGAATATGACCTCACATAACAAGAAGTGGAAATTTGTATTGCACTTTTTGCACATTCTTAATTTTAAAAAATTCTTTAAAAAGACAGAAAGTGAATTCACAGGGAACTAGCAATATTTAACATCTTGTTTGAGAATAGATGTAAATATAAATAAAAGGCAATAGGACATATGGTGGAGGCTCAGTAATCAAAGTTGAGGAACTACAGGAACGTTGATCCAAGAAAATAAGACTATGAGGGAAAACTCTTACAATCCATTTATTGCATCTTTTGCAATATCAATGGATTTACTGCACCTGGTATACAACTCTGCTGAATAACCAAGAGAGGACTCTAGGGCCACTTTGTGTCACATTCTGGTAATATAGGATGAAGTGAGTAAGGTGATTACTTGCTAAATCCTTTGATAAATTTCTCTAGAGATGAATATGAGCATGGAGAAAAATAAAGAAATTTTATAAGAACTTAAATCATGTTTCTCTAAGAGAAAAATTTTGGTTACTACCATTGACCTGGAGACATTTTTCTGTAACACACTTGCTCAAAAACTGAAGTCCTCTGAATATCCAGAAGATCATGTAGAAGTGGGACATGTTCTACTGCAGTGAATAAATAGTTTCCTGAAAATTTAATGAGAGAATAAAGGTAGCAAAGAAGAGGTACAACAACAAATGAGATTCTTTTGATTTCATTATAATGTAATTTGTGTAAAAATCAACCAAGTCAAAAACAAAACATTGGTCACACACACACACACACACACACACACACACACAAAATAAATCTCCTCTCATTTCTGCCTATTCCTCATTACTCTTATCATCCACCTAGAGATATATACTATGCTCTCTTGTATCATAATCACTTCTTTTTTTAAAAGTAGTTTACATTCTAAACATACTTCTAAACAAAATGGTTTATAAAAATAGTTTGTATAAATGGATTGAACCTTGCAAAATATATTTTGTGACTATTTTTTTGCTTAAAATCATATTGTTAAGATTTAAACTTGCTGCTGCATTAACTATCATTCAGTCATCCTAAAGTTTTTATAACATTTCTCTATACAAATACATCACAACTTAATGATTCCCTCCTTTAAAGATGGATGCTTGAGTTATTACTTGTTTGGTGATATTAGTAATAATGGTGCTTTGAACATTGTTGAACATGGCTCTTAATACACATATTTCAGTTGCATGTATACCTAGAAGTGAAATTTCCTATACATGAAGAATATGTAATTTTACCTTCAAAAATAAATAAGAAATATATTCTAAAATTTGTACTATTTACAACTTCACAGCTGCCTCCAAATTTAGAAAATGATAAATATTTAGTTATTCAGATATTATTTATATTATTTCATTGTGTGTTTAAGTAACTTTTTGCCTGACTATTAATAGTATGGCCACTTAGTATAATAGTTAATCTAGTATATCAATTAGTCAGGACATGTTACGTGGTTATTTGATAAGATAGTACTCCAAATATTTCCATGAAGGTATTTTTTAAAGATGGGTTTGACATTTAAATTAGTAGTCTCTGAGTAAAGAATATTGCCATCCATAATGAGGGTGGGCCTCATTCAATCATGTGAAGGCCTTAATAGAAAAGGATTAACTTCCACTGAAAGAAGAGGGAATTCTGCCAGTAAACTAAACTGCCTGTGGCCTGAAACATTACCTCTGTTCTGGGTCTCCAGCTTCTTGACCTTCTCTGCAGATTCTGTACTTGGCAGCCAGCAAAACTGTGTAAGCTAATTGTTTAAAAATCTCTATCTTGACTCTCTGGTCATAGCTGTGTGTGTGTGTGCGCGCGCATGTGTGGATGTGTCTGTGACATAAAGAGGTATATATAGAAAGGTAGTTTCCCATCTATCTATCTGTCTATCTATCTATCTATCTATACACACATACATTTCTGTGTCTTCAGAAAAGCTTTTAGCAAGGCAGCTTGCTTATTTTAGAATTACCTGTTCGTGGGCTGGGGTTATAGCTCAGTGGTAGAGCGCTTGTCTAGCATGGGTGAGGCACTATGTTTAATCCTCAGCACAGCATAAAAATGAATAAAAGGTCCATTGACTGCTAAAATATATATATTAAAAAAAAAAAAAAAAAAGAATTACCTGTTCTTGGGCCTTACCCTTTATACTACTATTGTTTCTCTTTTTACTTGAACTCTTAGCATTCTTAAAATCTGCTTTTATTTTCAATTATTGGTAATTTAAATATCTTTCTGGACTTTTTTTTTTACTAGTTTTACTCTCAATGATATCATGTGTGAGTTACAACTTTCAGATTTTTGTTATCATTTACCTTAGGATATTTAAGGCAAGGTTTCTGTTGATGTACATGTTATTTAGAAGCATTTTGCCTTCAATGTGCTCCAGGCTTG